>OX335663.1:6524391-7146790 GCA_946894095.1 Incurvaria masculella | reverse complement strand
TTATTAGAGTCAAAGCTACTTATTTAATTTTGTAAACAAAATAGCGTACATGTTGTGTTCGTCCGTAATTATAGATAGTTTCGATTGTGTACTGGAAAAATTTCTTTAATGTAAATTGTGAAACAATTCAGTGTGGATGAAACTTAATAAAAAAAAAATTAGTTTACATTAACCTTGGCTAGACCCTGGTCCCAACCCTTGATTACGTCTCCCTTGCCGATGGTGAACTTGAAGGGCTGGCCGCGGTCTCTTGACGAGTCGAATTTCTTTCCGTTAGTGAGTGTGCCTGTATAGTGCACCACCACTGTCTGACCATTCTTGGGGTAAGTTGTACCTGCGCAAAGTGTAAAAATCGTGAGGTTAGACATACTGTGGTTGGAAAAAAATCTTGAGACAAAAATACATGCTGAGAATGATCCATCTTTAAAAAAAGAGCTTAACTGCATGTACCCGAACCATATCAGGTTTTTTTATGGATTGTGACATGGATGGCTGATACTACACAACAACCGTTGTCAAATTAGCCCAATACACCACAGTCCGAAAAGAACTAGGTGACATGCCAGGACCTTCCCTTCACGATCTATTACTTCCTAGTACTATCGAGTTCCAGTAGTTTTCCAAGAATTAGGTTACCTGTCCGATATGTAACCTTTAAAATTAAGAAATACAATTCTCGTAATTCTGTGAAAGGCTTACCATTGCCAGGTGAGATGGTTTCCACGTCTACTCCCATTATTGATAGATTTATCAGTTGACAAATTCAGAAAATAAAAATAAAAAACTTAAGTGACGTGCTAATTCTTTTTTTTATAGACCGGAAATTGAATACCATCACAGAATATACCACAGCATAGGTATAAACAGGCTGTGTTCGAGCAGACTACTCAGAGCCATTCGGTGCAAGAAGGAGCAAGAGACCAACTCGCACAGGTGGAATACGGAAGATCTGCCCATTGTCAATAAATTGTCAATAAAAGACAATTTGGTGACATCTATGCTTGCACTCTGGCCGAGTTCCAGAAGGCAGTTACCGTTTACTTTGAAGCTGCATAGTTTTTTAAATAAGGTGTGTACTTTACAATGATTTCAAAGGTAAGGATACGCCCTTATATAGAATTGAAACAAATCTTCTCCATACAAGCAAAAAGTAGCGCCATCTATCCAAACTCGGAAGAACTACGTGAGCGCCGTGTCAAAGTCGTGTTGACAACTCGCCACCATTTTTCATTAGGTCTAACGATGTAACCTTGTACCTGCGTCCTTAAATGTTTTCTTTTTAATTTAAACTTTTAAGTTCTATTAACTTTTATGAATGAAAAATGTTTTTTGTAATTTCAATGTATTCAAGTTAAATACAATTTGAATTTTCTCTTGTACCTGCTTGGTGTGGATCTAACTGCCTGTCATGTCAAAATTTGTTTTCGTTATATCTAGGGAAACACTGGTCGTAGACCCATCATGCGACCACTCGAAGTAAAGGTCCCGACCTGATCTACCTGCCTGTTATGTCAAAATTAGTTTTCGTTATTTCTTGGGAAACACTGGTCATAGACCTATCATGCGACCACTCAATGTAATCGTCCCGACCTGATCTACTTGCCTGTCATGTCAAAATTTGTTTTCGTTATATCTTCAGTGGCCTCAGTGGCCCAGTGGCGCGACACTTCGGCGATCGCTCTCCGAAGTTAAGCAACGCTGGGTCCGGTCTGGTCTTGGATGGGTGACCATTAGACCGTTGAGAGAGGCTGGCCGTGGTTCGGATTCCACGTTAAACTGTAGGTCCCCTTCCTTACTTACTAGGTGGTAGGGTTAATCCCGCCCGGGTTGGTACCATCGCATTGAATGAACGATGGTCGAAGCGGCAATGAAAATTGTCCGTGTTTTCCATCCAGTTCAATGTAGCCGAGCAATATAAGGAAGGTCCTGGCATGGCACCTAGTTCCCATGTGGTGTGTTGGGCTAATACCATGAGAGAAGGTGTGGTATTAGCCATCATGTCCAGTCACATAAAAAATATATATATAACGAAAACATATTTTGGACAGGCAGGTAGATCAGGACGGGAGGTTTACTTTGAGTGGTCGCATGATGGGTCTACGACCAGTGTTTCCCAAGATATAACGAAAACAAATCTTGACATGACAGGCAAGTAGATCAGGTCGGGACTATTACATTGAGTGGTCGCATGATAGGTCTATGACCAGTGTTTCCCAAGAAATAACGAAAACTAATTTTGACATAACAGGCAGGTAGATCAGGTCGGGACGATTACATTGAGTGGTCGCATGATAGGTCTATGACCAGTGTTTACCAAGATATAACGAAAAGTAATTTTGACATAACAGGCAAGTAGATCAGGTCGGGACGTTTACTTCGAGTGGTCACATGATAGATCACATTAAAAAAAATCTTTGATTACCCACTCATACTCATATCCACTCCAAAATAAACCAGAAAGAAAAAGGACGCCCGTACAAGGTTAATTCCCCTACACGTGCGACGCGCGGCATGGCGTCACTTGCCCGCTTATGAAGTTTGGTAGTTAATTAAATTATCGATTGAAAATGCAATTATTCAATTGTTAAACAGAAAAAAATATTATCTGAGTTTACTTATCGATGATACGTTATTACATGTGTCTTTGTAACTTTCGTATCGTATTGTATGCATCCTTTTACTACGCAACAAGGGCATTTTCACGACTCAACATCACTCTGCAGTGGTCCGCAGACGACTGAGTCGCGTTGGCCCTAAAACGAATATTTTAGGGCCAACGTACTGGTGCCATTATTCGTGCGCGTTGACCGGGTCCTTACGAAGTAATATATAAGTCAATGGTACTTTATCTATAAATTGCCTAACGCCTTGGCTATTACGCTGTAATTTTAAGTATATTGTTGCATGAATAAATAAATAAATAAAACATTAACCATAAATTCACCTACAACTACCTAATTTCATGTTGGATTTCGTGTAGATGGATTTTTTTAGGATCCTGCCATGGATGGCTATTACCACGCAATTACCGTTATGATATTAGTCCAATACACCACATTCCCCAAGGAATAAGAGAAATTTCTTTTGTTTGCACGTTAGTTTTGTGAGATTAAAAGGATTATTGTTTGTGTATCGTCAAAGTGACGTTTTTATATGTTTTTTTTTCGTTTTCGTCGGGTTGGAAGAACGCCTGATCCCGTCCAGTAATTATCCGTTAGGATATTCTATATTATTTGCCAGTAACGGACAGTATAGGGCAGAATGGAACCGTTTTGCTCAAACAAACCCTCCATGTAAAGTGAGAAGTCGAATGGCTTTATGTGCAGCAAGCACAGATATAAATATGTGCGCTACGGCATAGCTCATTTTGAACGTGAATGAATTGAAAGGAAATTAACGAATTCCAGCAACAATAAGCTACTACTGTGTTTTAAAAAAATACACTAATGCGGATATATTACTTACTATTTTCTGCGTATGTATGGGATTTTTTTACTTACTGACGTACGTGGCTTAAAAAATGGGGGAACGGCAGAACGTCTAATATGCAGATCGTATAATGTCATATTTTAACAAAATTTTAAAACCATGCACAACGTATAATCAGCAGATCGTATAATCTTATACGTAGTGCATGAAGAAGTCCAAAACATAAAATTACTTATTTCTCCATGCATAACGTATAATAGTCACAACGTATAATGTTATGATCTTTATTTAACAAAAAAAGAAAACCATGCATATCATATAATCCTAAAATATTTCATACGATAAGCGCCCTTATCGTCATACAATTAAAGCGTATACTCGCACGTGACGTTTCGACCGTCTCAATTAGCGTAAGGTGGCCTCTCGAAATTGTAGCAAATATCGATTCGTAGCAATTTCAGCCTTAAATGTATCGTTATTAGGGCGCTTTATGCAGTGCTTCCTGGCATATTATACGTTCTGAATGGTTTTCTTTTTTTGTGAATTCTTGTTAGGAATATTATACGTTGTGACTATTATACGTTCTGCATGATGCAAAGATTTGATTTTATTTTTAAAGTTTATTCATGCACAACGTATAACATTATACGTTGTGACTATTATACGATATGCATGGTTTTAATTTTTTGGAAAAAAATAAGATTATACGTTGTGAATATTATACGTAGTGAATACGACTCTAAAAAATAACCCTGTCTAATTGGACAATGATCGATGTAGCAGTATTCGGCTCTAGTATATATTTTAGCGCCATCTAGTGGGAAGTAGAATGTTTGGTTAAAGAGTCAGGTCAGGTGTTCACAACCATTAACAGTTACTACAATTTGTGTCTCAACGCGGTCCAAAGACGACAGACCCATGGAGGTGAAGAAATAACTGGAGAAATAACGTCCATACAACGAGCGCGCAAAAAATGACGTAACGCAACTTACAACATTTCATTGCCGTACAAATTTGTAGCGCAATGATGAAAACGGAGAAAAATCTAATTTGAAGTCTCCCAAATTGGTAGGTAAACCGCTAAAGATAAGAATTATTTTTTAATAAACCAGATGGTCGTTACGTCATTCCTCATTCGTGATGATGACAGCGAGTGCCGAGTCAAAAATATCTAATAAGTACTGGCTGAATCCGGCCGTCAAACCCATTGAAAACTACATGATTTAGAAAGATGTTATGCAAACCATAGCCAACAAATAATTTGGTTGCAAACATTAGCAAAAATATTGCTCATTAGAGCAACGTGGTGGCAAGTGAAGCTAGGGGTAATGCCGCGGCGCTGAGCGGGATGAAAACATCACCGTCCATGGATCCATTTGTAAATTGTTGTTCGTAATTACTTTTCTGAAATAGTGAATTACAAACAAATATTTTGAAAAGGTGTTTTATTTGCATGTTCTTATATGTATATGTAACACATCGTAATTAGAAAATAATGAAAGAGAATCTCCAAATATAAAAATAAATTTAGGCGATTACATAGCCTATGTATATTGGGTTTGTGACTTCGGTTTTTTTATTAAACAATTATGTAAAGTTTGTAAACTGCCTGAATTCGATAATTTTCTGTATCTAATGGATACGACTTTACCGTTATTTCGTTAATTTGAGTTTCAGCGACAATTGAATTTGAAGCTAGTTAGGTAATCAGATTTTGAAAATAATCAGAAAAAGGTTTTTTCAAAATCTGATTACCATCCCTGCATTAATTCAAAGATGTATTCGGAAGAAATGCTGTTTCATCAGAATTTATAGCGAGAAAAGACAATGACTAACAAATATACGTAAGTGTGTGAAATGCATTCTCTGTTAAATGCGCCAATGTAGCACTAATCCCGTATTTAAGCCTAACTGGACACTGGCATAATTGTCTAAAAATAGGACAGAGAGGCCTTAATTCAAATCAATCAATCAATCAACATAAGTATAGTTTTAGTTTTTGGCCGACATCAAACACTAAAAAGTGGAAAATACCCGATTTTTGGGGTCGGTGCCAACCAACCAAAGAATAACACCAATATGTCACTGACCCAAAAATGGGTGTTATTCACACTTCTTAGTGTTTGAATTCGGTTTTATTACGGTTCCGTACCCAAAGGGTGCCAACGAAACCCCAATACTAAGCCTTTTCTGTCCGTCCATCCCCCCCTTACGTGATTTTTTGGGTGAAATCATGTAAGATGGTACGGAACCCTTCGTGTACGAGTCCGACTCTCACTTGGCCGGTTTTTTGGTTACTTTAAGGTACTAACTTTACGTAATTATCTTGACCTTGAACTTTACGTAAATATCGTATAGACTTGCGTTATTTGAGTGCTCCAAGCAGAGTGCCCACTCAAGTCCTCAATGGCTTTTCATAAGCGTATTTTTATTATATTTTGTCTTAATGATGGAGCCAAATTTTTAAAAAAAATTACCAAAATAAGTTGGCACTGTTTGCTACAAATACGCAATTATCTTTTAAAATATTCGTCAAATATCATTTCATAATGCTAGATTCAGTATATTATCAATATAAGGTACAACTTGTTTGTAAAAAAATATATTAGGTCAACATTTTATCGCGCATATTCAGACTTATGTATATTCAAGTAAGAGTTTTATTTTAGGCTGGTTCGTGCAAATAACATAAAATATAATTTAAGAAGTATTTCTATGGGTAAGCATAAATCCAGCAGTAGACATTTCAATATACAGACAGATATACTAATTGCATGCTATATAATATCTATTTCTGGCTAAATAGAGGAATTTTGCAAAGAAATGAAAATAGGTAGCGAATTGAGATTATTTTGAGTTCGTGTTGATTGATGGCATAACACCATCCCCATAGAAATGTTTTCAAGTGAAATATCCACTATTTCGAATATTTAGCGTATACTTACAGGTAATATGATATTCCTGAATGTTTTTTATGTCTCGTCAAGTTGTTTATGCATCATTTTACAATGCACGACGGCATATTCAATTACAATTCGATCTTACGTCAAACTCGCCCGCGACAGCTAGCGACGCAAGACTAAAATGGCCGCAAGTTCTGTCAAGATGACACGCCCCCCGCGGCACAATTGTGATAAGGCCATTTTTTTAGTTCCATTCGTTCTCCTGTTATTTCTTCACCTCCATGGACAGACCATGCTAATTGAACGCCAAAATGTGAGACTAACAGTTGTTCAAACAGTGCCTCACCTTCACAGCACGACGTTATGTGAGTGGGCTAACAATGACGTCATATCGTTCACGGTACACAATTTTTGGAGCTGTCAGTTCGAATCGGACCAGTAGAGAACATGATATAGGACCATGTTACATGAAAAAATATATATTCGACAGCCCGCTAGAAAATAAAGAGTTTCAAATGTTAATAGTCAACAAAAAGAGATAAATTATATGGACCATGGTTTCCAAAAATTTACTCAACAACATATTTGGAATATTAAGCAACAAATTATTTTGAATTGTATGGCCATCCAGGATTAAGATGGGCCTTCCCGCTCAACTCCCCATACAAACGTGGAAAGAAGAATTCGATTTTTTTTTATGGGACTGGACATGGATGGCTAATACCACACCTTCTGTCATGGTATTAGCCCAACACACCACACGGGAACTAGGTGCCATGCCAGGACCTTCCTTATATCGCACGGCTACATTGAACTGGATGGAAAACACGGACAATTTTCATTGCCGCTTCGAGCATCGTTCATCCAATGCGATGGTACCAACCAGGGCGGGATTAACCCTACCATCTAACAACTAAGGAAGGGTACCTACAGTTTAACGTGGAATCCGAACCACGGCCAGCCTCTCTCAACAGTCGAATGGTCACCCATCCAAGACCAGACCGGACCCAGCGTTGCTTAACTTCGGAGAGCGATCGCCGAAGTGTCGGGCCACTGGGCTATTGAGTCTGACAAAATTATTGTTTTTGTGCAAAAATAATGTAACTTCATCCAATATTGATATACTACTTGTATTGTATTGTAGTATAGTACTTACTTACTTGGTATTTCTAGTCAATAAAAAAGCTGTGATTGATTGATCCTATGGTGTTACTCACTAAATCAAAGGATTAACACCAACTGAACGCCACATTGTGGCACTGAAACTGAACTAAACTGAAAATACGTAAATCTTTTGTTCGTTCGTTAACAAAACCACTTACAATATGTGTATTTACATTTTTGCATGTAGTCATACAGTCGTATTCAGAGTGAACTGTCAAATTTTAGTACGCAGATTAGCTCCGGACTAACCATACAAAGTGCTATTTAGTACGACAATAATCTCGTATTAAAGTTAGTCCGCCCACTCTAAACACGACTAATAACGTATTATAATCATTATCGATCATGTGCTGGGGTGTTTCTAAACGATTAATTCTATTGTGAATATGCATAAAACAAAATTTTTTCACTTGATTTCAATGAAATGTGTGAAGACCGCGATGTTTTCTGGGATTTGTAAACTGATATGGGAACGTACCGTTTTAATGTAATGAATTTAATAACACAAGTACTTTAATAACAGATTCGTGTACGGGCATTAAGTGCATTTTTCTATCAAGTGTGCATCAAACAGCATGTTTAAATGTCAATACTGATTCAAATGTAGAATTTTGATTTTCGAAAGTTCTGGAAAATACGAACAATAATTCGATTTTATTAATAAAATGTTCACGAATCCTGCTTTCTAGAATGTTGTACTTAGGCTACTGGATAATAGATGGCGGTGTTGAGGACGAGAATATTCTGGAATAGTTGTATCTCTTTCTATTGCGAATTAAATTATATAACTGTCTCTTGCAAACTCAGGAATTTTCGAGACGCAGTAGTTCTGATCTGTTTCTGCAAATACGTGCGTCTCTGTCTCACTTTGATTCAATAATTTTCTAGAGTTCTCTCGAACGCTATTCGTCGCCTAGCTGAGGTATATAAAGAGGCAACGGCTGGCGCCAATTCAGTATTCTTTGAAAAGCGAAATAGAAGTGACAGAAAGAGCTCGGTAGCAATCGAACAATCTACCTTACTTGCTAAACTACTGATAATTTCGAGCAAAGTTAATTTATTGTGCGTGAGTTATTAAAAACAAACATGCCAGCTATCGGAATAGACCTTGGGACGACGTATTCGTGCGTCGGCGTGTGGCAGCACGGCAACGTCGAGATCATCGCCAATGATCAGGGCAACCGCACGACGCCTTCATATGTCGCCTTCACAGACACGGAGCGGCTCATTGGAGACGCCGCCAAGAACCAGGTCGCACTCAACCCGAGCAACACCGTGTTCGACGCCAAGCGACTCATCGGCCGCAAGTACGACGACCCTAAGATACAACAGGACATGAAACACTGGCCCTTCAAAGTCGTCAGCGACTGCGGCAAGCCCAAGATTCAAGTCGAGTACAAAGGAGAGAACAAGCGGTTTGCGCCGGAAGAGGTCAGTAGCATGGTGCTCACCAAGATGAAGCAGACGGCGGAGGCGTACCTCGGGGAGTCGGTGAGGGACGCCGTCGTCACAGTTCCCGCCTACTTCAACGACTCCCAGAGGCAAGCGACCAAGGACGCGGCGGCCATAGCCGGCCTCAACGTTCTCCGGATCATCAATGAACCTACGGCCGCCGCTCTCGCCTACGGACTCGATAAGAACCTCAAGGGAGAGCGTAACATCCTCATTTTCGACCTAGGTGGGGGCACTTTCGACGTATCCGTCCTCACGGTCGACGAGGGCTCTCTATTCGAGGTGAAGTCGACCGCCGGCGACACGCACCTCGGCGGAGAGGACTTCGACAACCGCCTCGTGACGCACCTCGCTGACGAGTTCCAGCGGAAGTACAAGAAGGATTTGCGCGGGAACCCGCGAGCGCTGCGGCGCCTGCGCACGGCCGCCGAGCGCGCCAAGCGGACGCTCTCCTCCAGCACGGAAGCAACTATCGAGATAGACGCGCTTTACGAGGGCGTCGACTTCTACACGCGTGTGTCCCGCGCCCGCTTCGAGGAGCTGTGCGCGGATCTCTTCCGTGGGACCCTGCAGCCAGTCGAGCGAGCGTTGCAGGATGCGAAGCTCGATAAGGGCGCCATCCACGACGTGGTGCTCGTCGGTGGATCGACGCGCATTCCCAAGATCCAGAACATGCTGCAGAACTTCTTCTGCGGGAAAAAGCTAAACCTTTCCATCAACCCTGACGAAGCAGTGGCATACGGCGCGGCTGTGCAAGCGGCTATTCTCTCTGGCGACCAACACGACAAAATCAAGGACGTCCTTCTGGTCGACGTGGCCCCGCTCTCGCTCGGAATTGAGACGGCCGGCGGTGTCATGACGAAGATCGTCGAGCGCAACGCGAAGATCCCGTGCAAGCAGACCCAAACGTTCACCACCTACTCGGACAACCAGCCCGCGGTCACAATCCAAGTTTTCGAAGGAGAGCGCGCGATGACGAGAGACAATAATCTCCTCGGCAAGTTCGACTTGACGGGAATCCCGCCGGCGCCGCGTGGTGTGCCGAAGATCGAAGTCAGCTTCGATCTGGACGCTAACGGCATTCTTAACGTCTCCGCCAAAGAAAGCAGCACGGGAAGATGTCAGAACATCGTCATTAAGAACGACAAGGGTCGACTGTCACAGGCGGAGATAGACCGCATGCTTTCTGAAGCCGAGCGGTACAAGGATGAAGATGAGAAACAGATGAAGCGCGTTGCCGCTAGGAACAAACTCGAGGCGTATGCCTTCGGAGTGAAGCAAGCATTGGAAGACGCCGGATCCAAACTATCGGAGGAGGACAAGAACTCTGCTAGAACAGCAGTAGATGATACACTCCGCTGGCTGGACAACAACGCGTTGGCGGATCAGGAGGAATATGACCACAAGTTGCAGGAGTTGAACCGCTCCTGTGAGCCAGTGATGAAGAAGATGCACAGCGCAGGCCCGGGCGCGGCGGATGCAGGTGCGGGACACGGAGGATTCCAAGGCCAGCAAGGTTACCAGCAGCCAGGCTACGAGGGACCCACAGTGGAGGAGGTCGATTAAGCAACAGCTTATAGTGAGCGTACCAAGTAGTTTTGACATTCCTGTGATATTAGTTATTTTAAGTAGATTTTTTTATTGATGATCTCTCACGAAATAAATGTATTTAAAGATTAAATTTTGTTTTTCTTTCCCCTTTATGGGTTTTGGTACCAAGCCAAATCCAGTTGTGTTTTGTTATATCATAATTTCCTACCGGAAACGAGGCAGGTTCATGTTGTATGGTCATTTCCTTTCAAATATTACGGTTAAAGCCCAATGTTGGTTAATGTCAGAAATAATTTTTTTCCTTGAAGTTTATAGGATTTCTGCACTTGCACGAAGAGACGGCCGAGTTAATCAATGTTCAAACACGTCACTTTTAGTGATCCGCATAGAGTTCCTACCATATTGTCCACACAAAGTGACGTGTTTGATCATACTTTGACGTTGATTTAGATTTTTTGTCCTTTTCTGCGCTCAGCCGTTAGAGTTGAATTTAAAAAATGTTACTTTATAATTTTTTTTGTATCATAAAATTATAAAAACAAAACAGGTTCAGGTTTTTTTGTTTTACCATTAAAAAGATTTTTGACTTTAACTGGAACATACATTGGAAAGAGAAGGAATTCCTAAGCCTCTTTTTTTTACTCTATGGTTTGCGACAATATGACAGAATGAGATCCCGAATTTGTCTCTATTTCTGGTGTATAGGTTTCAGGAAAAAAGGCCGTACAGCTGCTACTTCACTACAAGTGATTCTGTAAACTAAACTTACTATAAAGACAACAAAAATTGTTCTGTGTATTTTTATGTGGTGTAGGATGACCAATTTCCATTAGAAAAATTAAATCAATGTAGGTATAATCTTAAACACTGCATTAGTAGGAGGCATTGATTACTGGAGCAGGGACTGCAGAATTCCAAATTATGGGTATATAGCAGGTGTCGTAATTGGAAGACACAATACCTGCAAATGGTATGTTTTGCTGGTGCAAGTCCAGCCTTGCAGTATATTCATAAATTAGTTCATTTACAGGGCTCGTCCTTTAATTAATGTGTCCTTGCTTCACGGTCGATTATACATGCATACATATCACATTCCATATTCCATGCTTTTGGTATTGAGAAGTATTTGCATTTACTTAAAATTTCACAGAATAATCTAAACGCTGACTGCATGAAAGGATTTCAACCTAAAATCAATGTGAAAGTATGTCTAAACACGTCACTTTTTATGGACAGTTTGGAAGGGAGGTGAGTGAACTCCATGCGGTTATATAAAAGCATAGACCAAGGACTGCTAACGGCATACAATGTACAAAACTTTTATTTCCGCTTTTACTATTTCTAACCAGTGCCATATCCCGTCACTGCTAGAAATAGTCACACCGTTATTAATCTAAGCTTAATTTCTAATTTGTATATCAATCAATGATGAAAACTTTATCCCTATGTTAGATGTTTTGTAAAATGTTTTTAGTTGAAGATTACTTTGGATGACTTATTGAGTCTGGGAACACCAAAAATAAAACAGTTAATATACATTGACAATAAACTGTATTTCATTTTATTGGAGGTAAATGCGTACATAAATGAAACGTTCCAGCGATAGAGCTGCACGGAACGTGTTAATTTACATCAAGACTATTGAAAATTATTGCTACACATGTAACATTATCTTAAATAAACTAAGATTAAAATTGTGAACATTTGTGCTGGTTTTTATAGGACGCTAACAGAACTGGCACAAGTCAACAGGCATATCATTTTTAGAGAAATACTTAATCCCATGTCTCCATGTACTCCAAGTCGCGTAATGGTTTTGCTACGTTGTGAAACAAAAACGTTACCGCAATGGTAAGATTCATGATCTTTAACCAACCAGAATTTCTGTTTTCGTCCCAGGAATAGTGACACACGTCTCAATGTCGGAGGTGACAGTTCAATAAATGACTCATACATTGATAACTACAAATCTTCCATAATACCAATAAGGTGGATTTCGCACATATTCGGACATTTGAAGCACCAAAGTAGGGTGTGTGCCGAGTTCTGTTAGCGTCGCGTCAGTGTGGTAGTTTAGTTAATGTTGAGCAGTTCGACGTCGAAGATGAGGGTGGAGTTGGGCGGGATCACGCCCGGGTGCCCCTGGGAGCCGTACGCGTAATCCGGAGAACACGTGAGTCTCGCTCGCTCGCCCACCGACATCTGCAAATGGCAAGACATTGATTCATTTCCGTCTAAGACAAATAAGATAGACAAATTGATTTTTATCCTATCATGACTTAAAAATTGCATAACAAAATTTCTAGGGATTAAACAAAACATTTGAAGATGAATTGAAATGCCAGCTCTATTCAATGGCATTTACCTGCGGAATGGAAGAGCTCAACAAAATTTCGATAAGTGATTTGTAACTCGTAATAGAAGGCCTGAGCACTGTCAGCGAGACTCGCGCAGTCACGTTGTCAGTGTTTGAGCGCAATTCGGACCGCGGCAAGCGAAAATGAGTTTGATTCCTAAAGACAAAACCACTAAATAGAAAGAAAGGAGAAGTGGCTCGCGTACGGTATCGCGTCTCCGCTGTATGGTCAAAGTGTCCATATAAGTTTATGGGGATCCAGCGGCACGTCGTAGGCCACACGCCACATCGCCACTGCGTGCGAAGGTGCTCTAAAAATGCGTTTAGTCAGTTCCCAACCACACATACCCTCTAAAGTAGACGCCAGAATTCGGCGAACTAGTTTGACGGATAGAATGTTACCAGCTGCGGAAGAATTTAAATAGTGATGGGGTAACTGTCGATATTACAGTATCGATCGAATACCGATGGAATAGCAAGTGCAATTTTCCTTTTAATGTGATATGTGTATAAACACAGCGTATATATTAACATATTTGCATAATACAATTACTTGGATTGAAATATTATGCTTTGTGCTGGGCAACATTAAAATTTTATTTGAAGACACACAAAAGCTCTTCTTTTTGTGTAAACTTTATTCTTACTATCATGGAGTTTATAAGGTGAGGTTACTCATAGGACATCTACAATAACACACAACTTTTCTACCTGGAAAAAAGCAAATAATTTTAAAAAGTCTTGTAGTTTTGCCTGGATATATTTGGAAAAAGTAAAAGTGCTCTATTATTTTTATTTTTATTATAATATGGATCAGCCTTTGGATGGATTTGCCTTTTGTCTATATAAAATGCCGTAAAATAAAACAAGCTTGTACTTTTTATTTTATTTATTTGGAGAAATCACAGAAACGTACACATGACAATGAAAAAATAAGCATATAAAACAGTAAACATTAAATTGGCCTCTATTACGAATTCTCATTAAAACACGTTTGATAGTTAAAAAAATTAAGGCGTTTTACAATAGACATAAATAAATAAAAACATAAACAGTTATGCGACTGTATAGTCAAAATGTTACGACAATACTTACATTTTTAGTATAACAGGGACAAGTTAATATAGTTGAAGAGCATTTGTCAATATTACAAACAAACTATATGCAAATTAGTAATGGCAGAAACATATAAACAATAATTTTATGTATTTAATGGATACGACATTACCGTTATCTCATTAATATGAGTTTCAGCGACATCTACATTTTAAGCATTGTAATCAGATTTTGAAAATAATCTGATGTCGCTGAAACTCATATTAATCATATAAACAATATCAAATATTTTAAAATTATTCTGAATCGGTATCATTAAGTTAGGTCTGAAAACTAAAAATCAACAAGTTAGTATATAGCAATAGTCAATATATTAAACAAACTATATGTCAAGTAGTAATAATACAAACATAAATAATATCATATATTAACAATATTTTAAATTTATTCTGTATCGGGCTCATCAGTGATTTCCCCATCTTCATCTTCATCCTCGGTCACATTTATGATAAACCTATCAGACACCGTGTCTATCAAATGATCTAATTCCATCATTTTGTCTTCTGTCTTAACAACGTGCTGCACGCAATTTGCCCACCTCTCTTGAGTTACCAGTGTAAGCCCCTCAAGAAATTTTGTTTTTACCTCTTCCAACTTAAAATTCTTGTTTTGTCTTGCGACGTGCCCCTTCACTTGTGCCCACACCAGCTCAATTGGGTTGAGCTCACAGTGGTACGGAGGCAGTCTCAAGATTGTAACACCATGTTGATGTGCCATTTTCTCAACTACGTAGTGATCAAATTCATGTTTACGAGGTTTCGCGATGTCAATTAAATCACTTTTAGTGGCTGTTTCTGGAAAATCCATATTTTTGTTTCTCATCCATTCCACTATAGTTGCTTTGGTCCAACTCATGTTGGGAAAGGAATCAATTTTTCTTGAATGGTACGGGGCATTGTCCATCACTACCACAGCGTTGGGTTTTAATTTAGGGAGTATGTTCCCGAACCATTCCTCGAAGCAACTGCTGTTCATATCTTGATGATAGTCTTCCTTCCCGGACTTGGATGTAAACATCAATAATCCGTCTTCTACAAAACCTTCCTCGTTGCCAATATGCGATATAATCAAACGACGACCATTTCCCGATGGCGCTTTGAGACCAGTGGATAGACCTTCTAAAAATGCCTGCCGTGGTGTCTGTACAGTAAGGTCTATCCACGCCTTCTTCATTGTGTGTCCTGAAATATAATTTGATTTTAAAAAACATTATTAGCAAATATGGTGACTGGTACCACTCGAAATGACTTATAAAACGTATTTTACTATTTCTGTTGTATTCCAGTATGACTTGGACTACCTACATACTTTTGTACATATTTCACACAAAATACCAAGGGAGAAAATCAGTATAGTGCTCGCTTTAAATGTCAAATGAATATTTACCTTCGTTAACCCACGATTCGTCCTGGTAATAAATGGGTACTCCTTTTCTTCGAAGGTCTTTTATTTTCAGCAAATAATTTCTTCGCCACGAAATAATATCTTGTCTATCTATGAGCATGCTGCGTCGCGTTCGTGTCATATATTTAAAATTTAAATATTTAAGGATTCTTCTCATTGTGGTCAATGAGAAGTTTCGCAAATCATTATCTTCATTCACGGCCTGAAGTACCTAGAACACGATTATAAATTTAGTTTATTATAATTATATGACTATGTGCATGTATAAGGAGAAGTTTTTTCTTATTTTCAATTCCTCTTCTCCTCCTCCTCTACACCGAAAGTGATTAACTCCACCTCCTAGGTGGAGTTGATCACTTTCGCGCTAGTGCCATGACACTGAAGAAAAAATGACCGTATTTTCATTCCAGTTCAATGTTGCAGTAAAACAAGCAAGGCATAGCAAAAAGTTCCCATGTGGTATTTTTTCCATTAGCTTGTTAAAGTAAAAATCTAAAATAAAAATGTCTTACCTTTGCCACTGTCGGTGCTTCATTATTGTGAAAGAATGCGTGCACTTTGCAGCGGATCGCCGAGAACGTAAAGTCGTCGTTTTTTGTCTCAAAGTTCCTTTTTGGTCCGGGCTTATTAGGTGGACTAAAACAATCATTTTCTTTAATTTCTTTCAATACTTTGTATATTGACGTCCTCGATATGCCTAGGATTTCAGATGTTTTGAGCACACATTCGTTTTTATTTACATGCACGTTCGACACACCTGGCAGATCTGTGTCACGCTTTTCTTCCTCAAACTTTTCTTTGAACACATGTTTATACACATTATTTACCATTGTTTTTTCAGTATCACTTAATGCTCGTTGTTTCCTTTTTTTCGGAGGCGATACACAACTAGACGCCGATGGCGGGGGTGTTGTAGATTCACTTCTACAGTTTTCATGTGGCGTATCCATAACGTGTTAATTATTGAGAGTCACAACAACAACAAAGTCAATAACAACAATAACAAAACAAAAACGTAACTGAAAACAAATAACGAGGGCAAGCCGTGCGCAAAAAGAGGTAACACATCCGAACAGTCCGAAGAGTGGAAGACGAATGGACAGATTCCATCTATGTGACCTGCTATCTGCGCTCACGTCCGTTTTGAGGTGAGACGTGAGCGCAGATAGCAGATAGCGATCACGTCTGTTTTGCCCCAAAACTGACGTGAGCGCAGACACAGAAACATTTTGCTATAGTACGTACATATTTGATCATACGTCCGTTTTGAGGTGAGAGGTGAGCGCAGATAGCAGATAGCGATCACGTCTGTTTTGCCCCAAAACTGACGTGAGCGCAGACACAGAAACATTTTGCTATGGTACGTAGTACTGTTTTCGGTATAAAATTTACCCATTCAGCAGTACTTTCTTTAAGGAACTGGAGGACTTATATATATCTATTATGTCTATCTATATTTTTTTCATTCTGCATGAAATTATATATTATTGGCATCTTTTTCCATTTTAAATACAATGGTCAACAAACGAATTAATTGATGAAATATTTAATTAACTTATTAATACAAACTTACATCTCAAATTAAGTTTATTCAAATTTAATGCCCACCTAATAAATCAAACGCAAAGAATCGGTAATATCGCATCACAAGTAATATCAAATTTAAATATTTAATTTGATCCACAATACACAAATATATTTTTAAGATTAAATAAAAAATAAAGAGAAAATTCATGACCACTTTCTGTTATTTTGCCATTGTCCGTCCACAAGTTAGAGTGGAGACCGAACCGCGCAGCATTTCCACCGCGTGGCGTCCGAGCCGCGCGATGTGGCAACTATCGATGAAAGACTTCACTAGCGAAATTGTGGCAACATTCGTGCATTTTGAGCTGTCAAACTAGTTCGCCGAATTTTGGACTCGACTATAATACTTTTGCGACTACATTTGCATGTGGCATGTGCGTAAAAATTGGGTTGGAAGTTTTTTAAAATTGGAGACAGCGGGTGCTAGATGGCATATCTCCTTTTTTAGGGTTCCGTACCCAAAGGGTGAAAACGGAATCCTATTACTAAGCCTCCGCTGTCCGTCCGTCCGTCACAGGACTATATCTCATGAACCGTAATAGGTAGGCAGTGGAAATTTTCACAGATTGTGTATTTATTTTGCCGCTACAACAAAGAGGTAAAAAAAAATTATCAAAATGAAAGGGGGCCCCACACAAAAAAACCTGTTTTTTTTTGTTCAATCTTGTACGATGGTACGGAACCCTTCGTGTGCGAGTCCGAATCGCACTTGGCCGGTTTTATCTATGGACAAACTCTTGTGTTTGTCCCTCTCACCTTGGCGACACCCTCGTCCCAGCCCTTGATGACTTCACCGCGGCCGATCTTGAACTTGAAGGGCTGGCCGCGGTCTCGGGACGAGTCGAACTTCTTGCCGTTCGTGAGTGTGCCCGTGTAGTGTACCACTACCGTTTGCCCAGTCTTCGGGTACACTTGCCCTGGAAAATGACGTTTGGACAATTTGTTAAGGGCGTGATGACACCCGATTGCATTTAGTTTCTAAGGTCATAAGTGAAACCATATTTTATTATTTTTATTAAAAACACCCACTACTTATTTCAGAATTTCAAAAAGATGAAAGATGCGTTGATGGTCTAGCAATATTTGAAATATATAACGGTAAATATACGACACTCATGTCTGGTGTTCAAACTTTTTGATGAAAGTTTATGAATATTTGTCTTATTTGAGAACACAAAGCACAAGAGACTTACAGTTTTATCTTTAAATTATAGCTAGACCATCAATCTACATATTTACATTCTTGATTATCGAAATTATTTGTGGTTATTTTTAAATATAATTAAATGTTGTTTTACATACTTTTATCTTTATCAAAGTGAAGGTAACCAACTCTTATCACACCCTTAAATGTTAAAATATGAAGTGGTTTCATGCCTAGTAAAATATTCATTGATTTTAAATACAGAGAGCGCAAGCGGCTATATAGACCCGCATTGAAAAAGTGTTACCAAAAGGGATGTAATGATGAGATTCAAAGACAGTTATTGGGTTTTGAGATGATTCTAAATCCTTCAGAAAATTTATGTTATTTATTATAAAAATGTCAAATTTGGCAGTCGGCTTATCTTTGATAAGTGAAAAGTTTTATTCTATGGTCCCGTGAACTTGTGATGTGCCATTCTTTGGTGAGGTGCCATGAGATTTTTTTAATTTGCTTCTATATTGGCTGTAGCGGTGGGTGTACCGATGGATGAACAGACATGACGAAATGGTTTATCTAATGTATATATGTATATGAATAACCTTCAAAATATTTTAAAGTGATCAGCCTATAGCAATCATGAGAGGTTGGTATCAGCCGATATAAATAATACATTACTCGTTTTGTGATGAAAATAAGGAAAAAGCTAAGTCAAACGGGTTTTTGATGAAACATTTTGTTTTTCCTCGCACATTGTCACATGTCTGCTCTATAAGCATTGCTTGAGGTATTTCATATACATTTCCAACAGATCCAAATAGAGAGTAATGAGTTTTGTGGAATTGGCAACGTGCCGCAATGCGATCGCGCTGGCGGCAATTTCCGAAAACCGGTCATTTGTGATAGACCAGCTGAATACGTTTGACCTTGGTTACTTGGAGTAAGGGTAAAGCAGGCTGCTTACCATTGCCAGGGGAAATAGTTTCGACGTCGACGCCCATGTCTATGCGTTTAAATGTAGCAGTTCGATGTTCGATCCAATACTTGAAAAAACAAACTTCCACCCTCAAAAACCACGCTTGGCTGGGCTGGGCGGTCTGGCTGGTTGGCGTTGGCAGGCGACAGGGTTGCCAACTCTCAAATATATTGACCCCTAAAGCTAAAGTAAAAAAAAACCATAGACCCAGCGTCGTTAGTGAACGGGCGTAAAAAACCTGGACAAAACACTTTTTATGAGAAATAAAGGGTGACCCACTGATTCTTTGTCGATCAAATTTATTAATTATTTCTCGATGTTTCAAAGCAACTTTTAGAAAAGATCATTATTATGAAGCCAAATAGACTTTTTTGAATTTGTTTTAAGTAAAAAAAAGAAATTTCTGTACAATTTGTTTGAAAAGATTTTGGTTTATCCGTCAGTTGACTCGGTGTGTATATACATTAAAAGCCTATGCAAAAAACTCCCCTAAAAAGTATAGTTATTTTAGGTTTTGCAATTAGGTTAGGTTAATACTGGTAACATTTGATTTTTTTCTTAATAACGAGGAATTGTACTAGATGTCACTACTGGGTCATGAAGATATGAATGATGATGATTTGACTAGTTTGGTTAATTATATGCCCTATACTTGTATTGTGTATTTATTTTTGTCCTTAAAATGAACACAAATGAAAAATAAAAGTGCCCTTAAAATACCAGTTAAAATGTTAAGCCCATTAAATAAAATCCTTCCTACTTAATAACCCCCTAAATTTGGGAGAAAACCTCCTGTTGGGAACACTGGCAGGCGATGGGACAATACACATTTTCATCGCCAACTTCTTAGACATCAAGCGGGCCGGACGTCATGCGACTCGATCACCACGCATTTCGGACAGCGATGGAGTTGCGCGGAGTCGTGCAGTTGCTAAGGCGCGCGGCATCTAAGAAATTTGCCACAGAGAAGTAGGACACATTTGTTGAGGTTTGGCCATGCGCGCATGGTAGGTCTATTGGTTTAACCAATGTAGTGGGAGCGCGACCGCGCCGCCCAGAGGGTCTCCTCATAAGATTCTTACCGGTGATTTACAACGCTTTCGGGCTCATGAAATAAAAGCCACGGGTCACCCTAGTGTTGACCCTTTCTAATTATTCTAATTCGAGTACGATAATACGAACATAACATATTATGTTTGATGACGTCAGGCGAAAGCGTCTCACTTTCATCAGTGACTTACTAGCTTTCTATTTACTGAGTAGATATGGTGGG
Source organism: Incurvaria masculella (assembly GCA_946894095.1). Taxonomy (NCBI): domain Eukaryota; kingdom Metazoa; phylum Arthropoda; class Insecta; order Lepidoptera; family Incurvariidae; genus Incurvaria; species Incurvaria masculella. The sequence goes on along the minus strand of OX335663.1, from coordinate 7,126,435 downwards.
AGTCTACTTATGAGATGTACCTGTGAGTCACTGGTGACTGGTGATGTTTCTTGTTATAGCTGCAATATTAATACACACCTGTGAACATTTCAGCTGCCTATCTATTACGGCCATGAAATACAACTCGCTGAGAGACGAACGGAAAGCGGAGGCTTAGTAATAGGGTTCCGTTGTCACGTAAAAAATCGCTTAGTCTCACAAATGATTGTGCGCTATCACCCACATTTAAAAATGTCAGTCGACCGGTATTAAGCAGTAGCAAAGTACTCAGGCTTCAATCAAATTGCAGCCCCTATCAAGTTTGAGTAAGATACTCCACTAAAAATCGTTGCAACTTATTGGGTATAATTGCTTTCATGGTATTAACTTCATCAAATTATATTTTTTCTAGAACAAGGATACATCGACATAGAGGTATCATGAATCAAAACTTTGCAAATTGTCGGTATATGTGCCGAACACTCTGCATAGAGGATGACAGCTCGCAAGTGAGCCGCCACTGCCAGCCGTATTCAGAGTGGGCGGACTAACTTTATTATGCCGGACTAAACCGGGTTTTGTATGGTTTGTCCGGTGCTAATCTCGTACTAAGTTTTGACAGCTTCACTCTGAATACGACCTTGTGTGGCTACTCATGAAGCGACTGAATCTCATAACGAGTAGCTGTCATTCTTCAAATTAAATGGATGTCTGCTAATAATTTTCAATGCACTCTACAATCAATGTACTTTTTCGTGCTAAAAAAGTACGTCGATTATTCCAAGGAATGTATAGTATATTCCTAAAGTAGTTCTTTTTACAGGGATCTTTCTTTAATTATTGTGTCCTAGCTTCAAGGTCGATCATACATTTATTCATATCATATTCCTTGGAATGTACTGATCGTTATCAAGAAATTTTTTTATTGAAAAAGCGTTCCAGATTATTTCAGTAGTACTGTATTTGAGCGGCTCGAAGCCTAATGGCGCAGGGACTGGCCTAGCGTACCAGAGGTCTGGGTTCAATTCCGACATGCACTACTGTCTTTCTCTTTCCGAGTTCAATAAGTGCATTTCGTCACGAATGCGAGCTGCTCCATGGTTCGGAATCCATGTAAAACTGCAGGTCCCTTCCCCTACTAGGTGATAGGATTTAAGCCCGCCCAGTTCAGTACCATCGCATTGGATGACCGATAGTCGAAGCGGCAATGAAAATTGTCCGTCCGTTCCATCCAGTTCAATGTAGCCAAGCAATATAAGATAGGGCCCTGGCATGGCGCTTAGTTCCCATGTGGTGTGTTAGGCTATAATCGGATGGTCAATTAGGTATTAGCTATCTATGTCCAGTTACATAACAAAACCAGCAAACATTGCTTACTGTCATTGCTTACGGTCACCGTTTCTGTTTGGGCAAAAATGCTTTCGTATGTCCGGTTGTCCGGCTTTTCTCATCTACTGGTCGCATTTCTCAAATGCTAAATAATTTAGATTTGAATGTTAAAAAAATGCTAAAAAACAAAAAAAAAATTTTTTGATCCCTGAATGCAAGAAAGACAAAAATGGAAGATAACAAAACCGAAATAGTGTTATTTCCGGTTTCCAAAATCATCACCATTAGGAATCACTGGTGAGTAAAGAAAATAAAATCCGTTACAAATATATACTTTTTAATAACACAAATAACTTCCAATAGACGTAAATAACACACACCGCAACATGAACGTAACAAAACATATCCGAGAGCTATGTCCTGAACAAATTCACACAAGGTCCTTTCTCAAAATAGGTAATGTAATAAGTAGGTAACATTAAATATAGGTATATATTTGTTTGTACGAAAAACAACAATTAATACACAAAAAGCGTCTGTCTTCATAGGCATATACATATAGATATTTAAACAGATACCTACTTCTAGAAATACGTTCAAAGGACATATTAAATTATCCAACATTATCATAAAAATACAGTCATCTAATACAACACCAATATTGAACGGATTTTAAGTAGATTTTGACACACATTTTATCACTTGCGACAGTATAGTATGGAACCAGTGCATTTTTAACTGATTTCCGAGAAAAAGTTTACTGAACATGGGGGTATGTGCGTCAAACTAGATGGTGTCACGGGCGTTCGTAGCTATTTCTATAATAATTACCTAAAACTATAACTGTAGTGCCGAGCACATTAAGCAGTTTTGTAATTATTGTCATTAAATAATTGCAAAAAAAATCTACAGTTTATTGGATAGAGTTACGAGCTAGTATATCTACTCAGGAAAGCGAAAACGAGTTTGTCACAGATGAAAGTGAAACGCTTTCGCTTGACATCATCAAACATAAAATGTTATGTTAGTGTCATCGCAATCTAATTATAATTATTAGAAAGGGACAACACCAGGGTGACTCGTGGCTGTCATTTCATGAGTACGAAAGCGTTGTGACTCACAGGTGAGAATCTCACGACTCACTCACCCCTGTGGTTGCGAGGATGTGTGCAAAAACTTGCCATTTACATTTACCAACTTTTTGCACAATACCCCATAATTATCTTAGCAATGCTAGCAATTTAAAAAAATTTTTTTTGACATTAATAACATAACTGCTTGGTGTGCTAGCAGATAAATTATACAGCCATATTCAGAGTGGGCGAACTAACTTTAATACGCCGGACTAAACCTGTTATTGTATGGTCAGTCCGGTGCTAATCTCGTACTAAGTTTTGATAGGTTCTCTCTGAATACGACTGTTACTGTCGTATTCAGAGCGGACGGACTAACTTTAATCAGCCGGACTAAGCCCCGGTTGCACGAAGAGACGGCCTAGTTAATCAATGTTCACACACGTCACTTTTAGTGATCCGCATAGAGTTCCTTCCACACTATCCACACAAAGTGACGTGTTTGATCAGACGTTGACGTTGATTTTGATTTTTTGTCCTTTCGTGCACTCGGCCCTAAGTCTTAGCCCCGGTTGCACAAAGAGACAGCTGAGTTAATCAATGTTCAAACACGTCACTTTTAGTGATCCGCACAGAGTTCCTTCCATATTGTCCACATAAAGTGACGTGTTTGATCATACTTTGACGTTGATTTTGATTTTTTGTCCTTTCGTGCACTCGGCCCTTACTCAAGGAAGCGAACACGAGAAGTTCTCATGTTCGTTTCGCTGAAACGCGCTAGAAATGTAGGCGAACGACTGTGGCACCATTTTAATGAACGCACAAACCCTCTGAAATGTTCTTGGGAGAGAAAAAGTTAGAGGACTATTCATAAATCGACTTTTAGAAACACTAATAAACTAGCGATTGTCAAAATGATGTAATAGTAGTAGTATATTATGTTAGTTGTTGCAAGCAATTTAAAAAGTTTATTTTATTTTAGGTATATAAATGAAGAGGTTCGTATGAATTTAGCCTACAAGTATATCTAGATCGTGTGCCCACTACTGAAGGTGCAAGAAAGTGATATGTTAGGCATGATTTCGATTTGACTATAGCATAAATATGCAAAGGTTTTATATCAAAGTACTCAGAATGCGCAAATTCTCCCAAATTGTTTTTTTCAGATTTTTTCAGATTCATGTATATATAGGTATGTGTGTGACTAAATTATTCAACGAAACTATAGGTACATTGAATAAAAACGTGACCAAATGATATTTATAAAATGTATCTTACGTATAAAAATGTAACAAGCAATACAATCGTGTAAACAAACTCCCCTTATCTATAAATAATTCATATGAAAGTGGAGTCGCATTTTAAATATCATATTGCAGTCTCTGACATTAACTGTTGATTCGAATGTACAGTCACGAATTTTCATGTTGTTATACCGGAAGTATAGATCATCTTCTATAATTTTTAACATCGACTTTGAAGTTAAGTGAACTTAGAAATCTCTACTCTTTCCAGTGCAATGGTATGGTAGTCTCTGTACACCCGACATAGCTGTTAAGTTGACGAAGGCGTTTACACCCGAAATAAATACTCAATATGTATAATGATTAGGTTATTAAGTTAAGTAATTTATTTATTAATTAAGACTTTTCACATTGTGGGTTGTTGTTTCCTCGTAGTCCTTAGTTCTTTGCTCCAGACCGTTCTACCAATGTAAGTTTGGCAGTAGCATTTAGGTATGAAATCATAATTGTGTTATATCATTTATGTGGACGAAAAAAAAGAAGACCAAAAAAAAAAACATAATTTATAGACCAGTGAAGTTTCTTTGCGGGTTCTTCTTCACTGGTTGATCGAATCCGCGGATCAATCAAATTGTGACATGACTTAGTGTAGTTTTACTACCAGAAGTTGAATAAATAAATGAAATGAAATGAAATGAAATGAAAGTACGTGACTGTACATTCTAATCCGAACTTCTCAGACGCATAGTGGACGCTACAGATTAGCTATCCTTAATTAAATAGGTACTTGTTTGTAATGCAAATTTACAGCCCCTTTTCATATTCAAATGAAATACTGTCTAGTGTATCATTGTACAGACACGTTAAGTCAAGTGTTACACCGGCAATGACTACCAATATGCAGGTTGCTTTTTTGAACTGCACAAGGTGGTTCTGAATGATAGAATAAAGACATTACCACTTGAAATCATCATTGAAGTATGTAAACAAGGTGGTTTTGTGAGATTTTGGAAACATTCAATAGGTGCATATTTTGCCCCAGTATCACCTCTGCAGTGGCGTGCGCACTCGAAAGAGCATTCTGCATATTGACCACGGAGCAAAAATAACGTATTAATTATTTAAGTGTAACGAAATTACGATTTACGATATTTACGATGCGTAAACTTGGTAAACCTTTTCTTTTGTGCACGTTATTTGATTTATAAGGTTTTGTATAAAAGTAGTGTAGACATTTTCACTTTATATATTATACAGAAATAATCTTCGGATTTCAATACCCTCTTACCGCCGTTTTGAAAATGGCCGCCTTTCGTTTTTAGCAAATTCTGTGCCTAACGGATATCTTTTCAAATGATTGTGTGCTTTGAAGTAACAATTTTAGCTTATGATACTTTTGAGATTCGTTAAACATGTTTGAAAAATGTTACGGCTTTTCACGCGGCGAGAAAAGACACCTCTGACGAGCTAATCATTCGTAGGTCAGTCGTCTGCTGCGTACAAACGCGGCGGATGCCTCCTTGACAACGGGCTGAACGATTAACTCGAAACGGAGAATGTCTTTCCCCGCCGCGTGAAAAGCCGTTACATTTTTCAAACAAATTCAACATTCAATAAAAACTAAGTATACTTTTGTCAAAATTGTTTTTACGCCATCGATATAGCTTTTGGTATGTAGATGCTTTACGCTCAAAACTGTCAGCATTACAAAAGATTCGCACCGTTGTTCGTGCGCGCGCTTGCGGACACATATAAAATAAACATGTAAAAAAATACATTAGTCCAAGCATCTCTCCTCATAGTTCGAATCGAATTCATTTCTCTGAGCTGAACTTGTTTTTTTTTATATTCAACAAATTCAAATTGGTGAAAAGAAAAACGATAGACAACGCTATAGGAGCGTCAAAATGTGACACTGATAGTTGCATACGGTGTCCGAACGATATTACGGAATCGAAGCGAGAGGAACTACAAAGCGATTCAAAAAAGAATAGGACGGCGGGACTCGTGACTAACTTCACTCGAATACGCGAGGGAAAGTACGCGGCAACACCGCGGCAAAGTACTGAAGTTTGTGAAGTGAAGTGAGGGTGTTAGCAGTTTGACATTCAACATGGCGGTGATCCTATCCTATTCTTATTTGAATCGCATTGTATGTATACATATGAGACCCCAGTCTGTGAAGCATCGGTTCGGAAGTCTGCAGTGAGTTGGCTGGCGAGGATCTGGAGATTAGACGGCGGTGGCAGCGGTGGCGGCGGCGGCAGCGGCGGCGGCGGCGGTCGCGGTTGCGTCCTCCTCCTGATTGTGCTTCGCGAGCGCCAACAGAATCATCGTCAGTTCCTGAAAACCAAAAGGGAATGGTCCGAGTTCCAGAATCATAGTTCAACGTTAATAGTATTTAGAGTTGGCATGCTAACTTAAATACGGGGATTACCTCCCGACTAAATGGCATTTCAAGTGCATTTTGAAAGTCTGGAGATAATCAACTTTGTAATACGACTGTAAGATTACGCCAACGCATGATTCAACAAGTCACTTTATGTGACTCCAGAATAGGGGAGAGGCGGGCACACCGACGACAGAGTTTAGAGACACTCTAACTCCGAAAAGACGGAGTGTCTGTCTCGTTTTTAGGGTTCCGTACCCAAAGGGTTCCAACGGAACCCTATTACTAAGCCTCCGCTGTCCGTCCGTCCGTCCGTCCGTCCGTCCGTCCGTCCGTCCGTCCGTCCTTCCGTCCGTCTGTCACAGGGCTGTATCTCAGTAACCGTAATACATAGACAGCTGAAATGTTCACAGAGTGTGTATTTATTTTGCCGCTATAACAAATAGGTAAGATTAAAAATAATAATAATTAAAGGGTTTCACGTTTTTAAGAAATCACGTTTTTTGTAACAAAAAATGTGATTTTTTTGTATTAAATCATTTACGATGGTACGGAACCCTGCGTGTGCAAGTCCGACTCGCACTTGGCCGGTTTTTTTTCTGTCTCGTGTTCTATCGTTCCTACCGTGGATACCTATTGCTCTTCGGAGCTGCATAACGCCATCCTCTTTCTATGACTGGCAAACGTGGAACAAAAATGCACTGTTAACATACCTCGAATTAGAAATAATCAATGCTATTGCTAAGCTATATAGTGGCAAAGTCACAATAGATCTTTTCAGGTCGCAGTGACGTCGAGCTACGGACACCGATTAGGGGCTGTAAGCAGGCCCGGTTTTAGGGTAGGGCGCGGTTGGGCGACCGCCCAGGGCGCCAGATCTAAAGGGGCGCCGGAGGCGCCCCTTTTGTATCCGCTCGCCCATAGACCAAGTCCTACTTACTCATAAATTCCCTAAATTTAGCGTCAAAATGGTGGGCAACACTAGAATGAAACGTAGTGTCCGGTCGGAGTTATAAGTTAATTGTCATAATTGTTTAATTTAAAAAGTCTGAACATGTCCATCCTGAATAAAAACCATCTGTGTCATAATTTTTAAAACGGAAAGCCGAAAAGGAAAGGAATAAAAACAAAAACTATATGATAACAAAAAATCAAAATCAGGGGGGCGTAAATGTGAAAAAATTGGTGAGGGAATTTGATAAATTCTCCACAAATCAGAAGCGTTTATATCCATTTGCATATAAAAAATTTGCGATCTTACTGGGTGGAATATTTGACATCGACATGGTGCAGAAATTGATCGAATTTTATCATATTTTACGCCGGTTCAGTCCCATGGCATCTACATCTGGAATACAAGCGGTGTACGGTATCGGAGCCTGTCAGGTTGCAGATTGTGGGCGAAGTTTCTGCAAGTGAGGAGACTATGCAAGGCGGAAGTATGACGCTGTTGCAGATAAAGCTCTTTAAAGTTTTACTGCGCTTCACTAAAGGTGATATTATTAGATCTTTGGCTCTAGTGTTGTATCCAAGGTAATCTTTATTGAAACGGGTATTTTCCAAATTGTTTCGGTCGTACATGAGACACTGTGATATATGTATACTCACTTGGAATCGTAAATAGTGCGAGTCGGACTCGCACACCAAGGGTTCCGTACCATCAACACCAAAAAATCCCTTTTTTTGTATGGGGCCCCCCTTTATTTTTTATATATTTTTATTTTACCTATTTATTGTTATAGCGGCAAAATAAATACACACTCAGTGAAAATTTCAGCGGACGGACGGACGGACGAACGGACGGAAGGACGGACGGAGAGCGGAGGCTTAGTAAAAGGGTTCCGTTTTCACCCTTTGGGTACGGAACCCAAAAAGTATTAAATAGTTCTAAACAGACAGTCAGACAAATTCTTTAAAAAAAACTTACTATAGAATTGACGATTTTTTTAAATACGATAATATTATCAACACTTGATAATAATTTTATATAAGACTGTAAATATATTATAACCTGTATGCATGATGCATTGCTACCTGTGGTGGTCATGCCGAAATAAATGAAATGAAAGGTTTATGAATGTGTTATGAAATATTTTTTGCTTGATCAGAATGTCGTTTTATCCTTTCTTTAATTTAAATTGTATCAAATAATTTAATAAGTAAAAACCTGTCTGCGATTGACGGTATAACAATCTGGGTCAGAAAGTATTGGTTGTGTGAATTGAAAAAAGATATTGTGACTAATATCGAGAAAGGAGTGCTAAGATTATTTGGACATATGGAAAGAATGGATGACGAAAAAATTACGAAACAAATTTACAGAGCTGAAGTGAGCAGAAGAACGTACCACGACCAAATCGATGTAATTTTTCGTAAAGGTCTGGTACCGGTAATCGTAGAGCATGCATGAAAATGTGTATTTTTTATTTTATTTAAGAAAACATAGACTTTGGTATAAATATAAAATTTGCCTAAAGAAATATTATAAAAGTAAAATTCAATAGTATTTTTAAATTAATGGTTTTTTTTCGAATGGTTTTGAATGGCAGATAGGTGGTGCCGTTTTTCGAATGGTTTTGAATGGCAGTTAGGGGGCGCCGTAGAAATCTCGCCCAGGGCGCTGGTAGTGTTAAAACCGGCACTGGCTGTAAGGCACGTCACGCAGTTTCAAATGATAACAATACAGGTTCGGTGCAATGCACTTCCCGCAAAGGTATTTCCCCAAAAGTACAATCTGGAATTCTTCAAACATGATATGAGGAAGCACCTGGCCGGCAGGCATCGTTTTCGCAGCCTCCGTGAAAGTTCGGAAGCCCCTGGGCATCCATAAGGATGTTCCGACCCATACAATGTTTTTTTTAAACAGAACGCAAAAAGTATTGCACTTTGAGGCACGAATTCGTCAAAAATATTAAATATAGCCATAGTAGTTGCAGCGAAAACATATTCACAATTTCAGGTTTAATGGTTTCGTTGTAATTGCCGATTAGAAGTTTTACACCGTTAGATGGCGCTGTTAAATAAAAATCGTATTTAAATAAATTGTAACAAAACCAATAATCCTGACATTGTGAAATTGTTTTCGCTGCAAGTAATATGAATATATCAAACTTTTATTATTAATTCGTGGCTTAAAGTGCAATACTTTTTGCGTTATGTGTGCAAACAACTTTATATGGGTCGGAACAGCCTTAAGTGAGGGCCTGCCGGACGATCTCGAGGTCATGCATCGCCCTGCCGGCTGAGGTTTATGCCGGACGATTTTATCCTCTGTCTCTAGGTTCATACACTTCGATGGTAACGTACCTTGCGGCTGATTTTGCCATCGTTGCTGTACTCGACGCCCTGTAGGATAGTCTCCTCGAAGTCCAGAAGGTCTTGCGCATCGTAGTCCTGTGGAATACAGTTTGTCAATGTCTTTTCATTGGAAGGAATTGCAGTCATAAAACAGCTCTCAAATACTACTTATTGAGAACAAAATCATTAGAGAGGGTTTATTTGTCTTAGACTAAAATTGAAACAATTTTTTCTTTGATTTTCCCTGAGCAGCTTTTAGCTGAGAGGTCAAATTGTTTCTCTAAAATGGTCACAAACCTCATTGAAGAAAAAGGCAGTTAAAATTGAACATTTTAGTGATCGGCAGAGCCTCTTCTTTCCCTTTTCTATTGTTTGTGTTTAAGGAGAAATTAACCTCTAATTTGTAAATTTTGATAAGGAGAAATTTTAAGAAAAACACTGAATTTGAGAGTTTAAGCCTGGTTTTCACCAAGTGCTGATTTATTTCAATCGACACTTAAAGTGCCTTTATTACTAAAGTGCTGATTATCTTGTACTGGTATTGATTGCAAGCTGCTAAGAAGGCGAGTCAGCTAATCAGCAGTAGGTGGAAAAGGCCCTAAGAAAATAAAACAGCTGATAAACTGATTTAAATAAACCTGTGTTTTTCAAATTATTGTTGATTAAATTAAAAAATAATGTCTTGTGACAAAGTATGAGACAAGTTGTGGGCTTTGATTTTCTTCCGGTATCTGTGGGCAAAACTGGTTCACTTTTATGTGACCATCACGATTATCTTTGACTTTAAATATGTTTTGTTGTTGGGTAAACGTACCTTTTATTTTTATATCTCTAATGTCATACGCTTCGATAGTTCCATATTGCACCCTGTTGCTACCATTTCAAAAACTCCAAATATACATTGAAATATTTATTAGCTCTTACATATCACTGACAATATAACGCTCATTCCATTCGTATCATTTGTTTGTAACGTCCACGTAACGTCTCATCGAAGAAGTCACGAACTCTCGACGACCGAACGCGTCATTCCAGCGAAAATTTCGGCGCAAAATACTTTATTCCCCAGGGCAGCGCGAAGGGTTCTGCGCGAAACCAATTCCAAAACTCACCTTTTTCACTAGCTCGAGTAGGTCCTTGAGGAATCCCCGCAGCTCCTCGTTCTCGATCGATCCGTTGTTGTCCTGCGGAGGGAATGTATTGTAAAATACGCCGTGTACGTGCGGCGAGGCGTCCCTAGTGCAAAGGCGTTCCTAAACTATTTGGGCAGATTACGAAATATTTATGGGAGTTGTGGCTTTACCGCGGCGCCATTCTTGATGAAATACAGTAAAACCAGGTTAATACAAGCCGAGTCCGTGCGATTCCGCAAAATTTGAGGACGGTGCCGCGGTACGTGTAGGTGCGCCCCCGTCATTTCTAAAGCGCGATTACGAAGCCGTTTTTCATCCACCTACATCCAGCACGGACCAATCTGTGTCGCCAATAGGTCAACTTTTGAGGTACTTGACTAGACGAGCAGACGAAATAGGCGTTTACATCCCCGCATTTGACAGTTCTTTGCCGTTTCGTAATACCGATTCGACGCGAAATGTATGGAGTTGACCTAATTGCTGCGGGTAGCGCTGAGTGCCGCACCATTTGTGAATGCATCGATTTCGTAATCGCAAAAGCTGTCATAATGCTGTAAGTACAGCAACCTACACCCAATTGTGTGCTTCGTAATTGCACTGCCGGTTAATACAATTAAGGCTCCAAATGACGCTAACCTCCAATATTTTGGGATTATTTTTGTGTTATTTCAGCGTCGGTAAAGAATAAATACCCTTAGAAAATTCGAAATATAAAAGTATAGACTATTATCTAGTGTATGACCGTAAAACGGTTTTAATGAGATACTTGTATTCTTTAAAAAAATATGTTTGTAAACACCTATTTACTAGGTTTTTACTACGTTTTCAAGCCGGCGCTTGGAAACTATAAATGCTAGCTTTTTTTCGATTCCTTCTAGGGCTAAGACCACGAAGGAAAGAACGGGAGAGGAGGTGTTATTACCTCATATTACTAAGGAACGCAGCGTGTCACTGCGCGGGGTAGAGCGGTGGGGAAAAATATTTAATGGTGGGGGTTCAAGCTCCGCCTTTTGTGCTAAATCCATCTACCGGAAGAACCGGTATTCTGGTAGCAGCTATTCCGAGAGCTATTCTTACCAGCAACCAGCAAGACTACATTTAGGTGGCGCCTTTTGCATTTTACTGTTAGTTTTTCTATAAAAAACCTTCGAAATTTAAATCTACACCTTCGCGCGGATTCAAATAATTTTAATTTAAAAATCTCATAAACATTTGCATCATGAGATCGATATTTCTTACCGTACAAACAAAGTTATTGCGCGCCATCCTTCGGGACATAGCAAGAGCGATACATCGATACAATGCTCGAATATTGACTCAAATTATAAAATATGAGGTGTTTTACTGACAAATAAAACTTCATTCCACCTACACAAACTTTAAATTATTTTGTCCCGTGTAATTTTTTCAACATTTTACACAAAATCTCATCGTGAAAAATCTCGCTGAAAATTGCGCCGCAGACCATAATATTGTCCCACAACCTTACACCGCCAGCGCCATGTCGCGAATGACGCTAAGGCTCGCCTTCTTATTACGAGGGCTGTGACGTAGCGACCCACTTGGTGGACACAGACCCAGTTTGCTAAGACCATCTCCTCTCTACTTCCCTCCTCCGTGGCTAAGACCCTAATAAAACGAAATCTGTTGAAAGTTTGGTACTGGCAAATCTCAGGCAATAGAAGATTGATTAACTTGCACCAAGCACTTGTGACTTAGAAAATGTTGAACAAGTGACATTTTAGACGGTAATAAATATAAATTCAATTGTTAAATGTGCGTCTTTTTTAATTAACTGCATTAAACTTTTTCTGATATTCCGCTGCCTGACCCCTTGATAAGGCAAGTTTTCCTGTAGAACTATTGGCAATAGAGGACGGCTATTGCTAAATCACTATGCGCTCTCTAACACAATCGCTATTATTTCGGTATTTCTAGTTATAAGTATGGAACAGCAAGAAATACCGGAGTAATAGCGATGGTATAAATGTTCAAGGGCGACACACTTGAATCTTAGAAATCCGGCAACATTTAAAAATATTTAACTTTATTTGAAAAACTAAAGGAATCATTCCTTGAAGTTATATTTCCAGTCTTCTGTAATACAATTTAGGGTTTACTTACCCTGTCGTAGAGAGAAAAAACACGTTCGATGTCGTCCTTCGTTAGTTTCGTAGCTCCCTGCAAAGTTAAATTCACAATACATTCAAAATGTATTTAATTTTTTTTTAATAAAAAATACTACACATTAAAATAAATTAAAAGTGTATTTACTTTTTTTTTAATAAAAATACTTTTTTTAAATACAACATTCTACACATCAAAAGATCCGGCAATGTGCATAAAACTATTGGACCACAACAAGACTATTTGGCTCCGATCATAATTTTAAAGGTATTTGGAATTAAATATATTTTTAATACCTATATATTTGTTTTTACAACTGCAAGTACCTATTTCGAAAATGGATTGTTTTCGTTAATAATAGATGATAACCTTGTTAATATAAAATTTTCTTTTATTTATAAACATCAAAAGCGATGATGAAGTTGAAAAAACCTATTTTGAAAACAAGCTTTTGTTTAAATGATCTAAAAAGAAGAAAACAAACTTTAATTCAAATCAAACCCATAAATTTATTACACTATGCAATGTATGTATATGTTATTTACCGATCTTAACCTGCATAAATTCATTTTTTAGAACACATCTTATTTATTTATACAGGTAAATCTAAAAATCTAACAGTCGTATTCAGAGTAAACCTGTCAAAACTTAGAACGGGATTAGCACCGGAGTAACCATACAAAAACCGGTTTAGTCCGGCGTCCGCCCACTCTCTGAACTTTGTAAAATATTCTGGGAAATATTCATTTTATAAATAGAAATAAATGGGAGAACAACTACATCGCTAACTCTACTGTCATTATAGTTGCAGAAACATTTAATTACGTGGTACAATGTTTATCTCTTGTCTACTGCATTCGAATTTTTCTGCAAACTTTCTGAACAACATACAGAAGGAAGAGTTTCCGCCTATTTGAATAATAAAGAAGAGTTGTTGCACTTTCCGGAAAGCGGAAATTCTTCCTTCTCTTTCAAATAGCGTGTGTACTCACGGTATCCATGCCCTCCTACAGAGTGCAGTGTTGGAAATAGTGCAGAGGTAGTCAGGAGAGACATAGACAAAGACACAGGCATAAAGAGAGAGAGAGAGAGAGAGAGAGAGACAGGCAACGGAAATGAGAGGGAAGCGAGCTAGCAGGAGCATCGGAGGGGGAAAGAGGATTAATAAAATTTTGTTATAATGGTATTATTCTCAGACAGGTTGTGTTTTCAGTAAACAGGCATTGGAGACTAAAAGAAACGTATTTGTGCCGTCGCAATGCAACTAGGGGGTAAGTTGGAGACAATAAGATAAGAAAGTGTTATTCTCTTTGATAATCTCGATAACATCGTAATCATTCGATAACCTTTCATCTGCCGCCAATGAAAGTGCAAATTTTCAAACAATTTGCACTTGCTTTATCATCTTTTTTACTTGTACTTTACTAACTTTTTTGTTAATTTTATTTTGCTAAAAAATGGATGTATTAATTTTGGAACAAATTATGGACAAAAAAAGAGTTGGGAAAAATTTTGCTACCGTGTAACCTAACCTAACTTCGATGCTTAGTTGAGTAAAAAAATTGTGCACTCTTTGTGCCCACGAGGTCAAAAACCTATTCACTTAATTTACAAATCAAAATGGTAACAGTCACAAATTGTTTGCAGGATATATTTTTTTTGTTAGAAAGTATTCGTTCTAGTGATGAAATGTTTACTGAAATGATGCTGTGGCATATTTATGGAAAGTAGAAATGATAGTAAAGGAAATGAAAGTTTTTAACGTGCTAAATCTCGAAAACTGTGATGTTTTCATTGAGGTCTAGTTTACATATTCTGGTAGTAATTGGTAAGGCTGTTGAAGGTTTACGGTATTTAAAACGTGTAAAATTATATTCCGGGAAGTCACGACATTTTTTGTCACTATAAGGAAAATGGCTGAATCTGGGTTCACATGTTAGAGACCAACCCTCTGATGCTAAATATGTCGGTCTGCCTGCGCCAAGTGGTTGCGTTACCTAGATTGGCTATATGAAATAGATGTTGGTATGTACCTGCTGATTAATATACTGGCTGTCTAGAAATATAGATAATTATTCATGATACAATAAAAACCAGTCAGTTTTTTAATTAAATATTCCTGAAGTTATATCTGTAACGTAAATCGCCTATATCTACGAAATGCAACCAAAGATTTGTTGAGTTTTGGTATTGCTAAGCAAGTATGTAATGATACTTTCATGCTTCGTTATTTGCAGCCATTTACCTTAGCATATATATTTTTTGGCATCGCAAATACTTTTTCAGGCGCCTTATCCATGTAACGCAACCACTTGGCGCAGGCAGATTGAAACATTTAGCTTCAGAGGGTTGTTCTTGATTACGTTAACCCAGTTTCCGCCATTTACGTTATCGTTGCCATTTTTGACGCGACCTCCCGGTCTATCATCCAAGCTGAGTCTATGTGAGAGCAAACAGGAATTTGGATTTTAATCGATTCAAGCCGTGCTAAAGTAAGTGGAAAATCTTAGCAAGAGCAGTTCCTTGGAAGTGTGGTGCGATAGGCTGATATCAAGATACTACTATAAATTGCGATGTTAGCAATGCATTCCTGGTTTTGTAATAATATATGTACGGTTAAAATCCGATGTCGTTTAAAGTCCGTTTTTTTTTCCTCGAAGGTAACGAAGATTTTCCAGATGTACCCGTGTCGAGTGCACTAATTTCGAGTTTGTGTTGTTAAGTATATAATAATACGTATACATATATCATATTGGAAAAAAATGGTAAGGTATTTTTTTCTTACTTCTATATTAGTGCATTAAACATGGGTCCAACTGCAAAAACCCAATTACCTTCAATTAAAAACAAATCTGTGACGGGCAAATACATATAATACTTGTTTCTTATTACTTCAAGGGCAGATTTTTCAATAGTCTGATAAACAGCTAGATAGCTATTTGACGGATTTATTTACGCTTCTGCTTGTCCATCATAAAGTAAGTAAATATGTTTATTAGTAAAATAATAGTCAGATTATTGTGATAGAAGATATAATTCACCGGCAATGACTATCCGTCTTTTGACATACGTGAATTTGTACTACTGTGATGTACTTGATTTACGTGACTTGATGTACGTGACGTACTGTGATGTACTTGATGTACGTGATTTACTTGTTTATTTTCAATGTTATTTTTTATTATTTATTTTATAGTATTGTCACCAACATTCCCGTTCAATGAACGGCTGGGCTTAAAATCAGCGCCACTGCATTATGAATTCCATAATACAGTGACTATTTAATGATTAGTATTTAATTATATGTATGTGTATAGGTATTGACTTTTACTTCTAAGCTTTTAAAATATGTAGTTGTTCTGTTAAATTTATATTAAGTTATTTTCATAGATTAAGCCAAATAAATACCTTGTTTAGTTAATTTCTCTTTCAACACTGGTAAATAAACTATTTCTTTCATTCTTTCTTTCTTTACTATCAGTCCGATAAGTTCTATCTGAGTATTGAGAAATCAGCCCTAAAGCAAGCTCAAGACGTTCTTGTGATCATTCTCAGCTCAGCCAAGCTTTTGGTTTGAAGCGCACCTGTAGGTTAAAGCTATCTACAGGTACCATAAGGACTCACCTTGAAAATCTGTCGGCATAAGAAATTCTCCTTCACAGGTAGAAGTCTGTAACATATACAAGCTTCGTGTTGAAAACAATCCTTAAGATTAGGAGTAAAATGTCGCCCCAACCAGTGAATAGAGGACGATTTTTAGGGTTCTGTACCCAAAGGGGAAAACGGAACCCTATTACTAAGCCTCCGCTGTCCGTCCGTCGGTTCGTCCGTCCGTCTGTCCGTCCGTCTGTCACAGGGCTGTATCTCATGAACCGAAGTAGGTAGGAAGCTGAAATTTTCACAGAGTGTGTATTTATTTTACCGCTATAACAACAAATAGGTAAAATAAAAAAAAATAACAAAAATTAAAAGTGGTTCCCATACAAAAAAACCTGATTTTTTTATGGTAAATATTGTACATTGGTACGGTACCCTTTGTGTGCAAGTCCGACTCGTACTTGGCCGGTTTTTAAAAAACCTTACGGCTTTTCACATGTTCGACAAGTCCCGTCTTTTAACCTAATCCCTGTGTCCCGGTGTGTGATTTGCTAGCAACCAAAACCAATATGGTTACTTGAAAATAAAACTACTAAATTATTTTTCTTTCAAATGCTTGTTCCTCATCCCTCCTGCCTACCTGTACTTCGTGGTCACTTCACTCGTTGCAGAGGAAAGCTTTCAAACTCTCTGCCGGAAACGGAAAACTGTTCTAGCAAGAAAATTCAACTCGAAGGGATGTCTCGTTATCGATATTAAATTCACTTTTGTCCATTTTTTTCTTAATAATAAATATAAATTAAATAAACCTGCGATTGTGTGTACATTATTATTTAATAAAAAAAAGCTTCCACGTATATTTTCCTTAAAAATACCTGACCTCTTGGGGGTCTGTGGCATCAGTGCTCGGGGTCCATGTTTGTTATGATGACAATAAATGGTAATAATAAAAAATAATAAATATAAAGTGGTTTCATCAAAATGCCTCATCTTCTTTCCCTTCAAGTGAGTTCAAGAGGTTCGTAATAAATCCCGCAAGGGGTCCATGACTCCAAAAAGGTTAAGACACCCTAAAATGATAAACATTATTATTATTATTTATTATTTAAGCCTTTTTAGCACACATATTCCAATTTTATTTATTTATTTAATTATTTATTTTTTGACCTAAAGTTATCTTATATAGCTCTAGTGCCACCCACTGCAGGGCTTAGGCCTCTCTCAACCTTAGAGGTTTTGAGGTTGTGGTCATTTTCCTCCCTGGGTGACCAACCGTAACTGGGAGTAGATACTTGTAGTATCATTTGATATCAGTTACACTGACTGACACATGACTTTAACTATAGCAATATTGTACAAAAAGGTAATCATGGTGAGTCCCGAAAACAATTTACAATATTAATATTAAGCACACGGTTATACAAATACACAATACAGAAATCAAATATAAACGCAATACATTATCTCTGTGTTTTTTTTTTGTCTTTTTTTTTTGTCTTTATTATTATTATTATATTTTTTTTATAGCCTATATTTATATTTTTTTAGCCTCTTTTCTCCTTATTCGCTTTTTTTCCCATTTTTTTTTTCTTTTTTTTTTTTCTTTTTTCCACATCAGTTTCTATATTTTCATGCTATCTTAATTCTAGAAGATTCGTATTATACGTGAAAATGTTTCTGTTTCTAAGTCTATTTATATATAAAAAAAATTGTCTTAACCATTCACTCACTCTTTATGCTCTCACTTCATATTAACAAATAAACTTTTCACTTTTCACTTAATTTCCTAGAAGTTTTTACCATAACACTCGGACAGGTACCTAAACTAAACGACACTGAGCACGATATTCACTTTGTCTCGCCACTGCTGCCGGTCTCGCGCTACCCGCCACCACTGTGGGCAGGCTACGCGCAGTTCGTCGCTCCATCGCATCAGTGGTCGTCCCACTCTTCTTGAACCATCACGAGGTATCCAGTGCGTGGTAACTTTGCTCCATCTTTCATCGGTTCTTCTCATTAGATGTCCCGCCCATTCCCATTTTAACCTTTTCGCCGTCTCTATTACATCTTTTACTCCTGTTTTTTTTCTGATTTCTTCGTTCCTTATTTTCATCTATCTCGTCGTTCCCAGCATACTCCTCTCCATGGCCCGCTGACATACTTTTAATTTATGGGCCAACCTGTCTGTCAACGCCCATGTCTGTGATCCGTACGTAAGCACCGGTAATATGCCTGTGTTGTATATTTTTGTTTTTGCGGTAATCGGTAGATCACTTTTAAATATGCATTTTAGTGCCCAATATTTTTTCCAAGCGTTGCTACACCTTCGCTCGACTTCTTTTTCCAATCTATTTTCGAATGATTGTAATTGGCCAAGGTAAATGTAGTCATAAACATATTCTAATGCTTGGCATTCAATGCATTTGAATATGTTTATGTTAAACATACTTATGAACAATTATTTTCCATGTTGTTTTAAATACATGTCCAGTTAATTAATAATATCCTCAAAGCCTATACGTTTGTGCGATATGTGAAACATGTGAAGGAGCTTGAGGCACTATTTAGATTTATCTTTATTAGTGCTGCCTTCCTTTCATTCAGTTTTAGTGTTTGGTACTAAGAACAGTTGTCACCTGCTGTCTGACGATATACGTCAGACAGCAGGTGACAACTGGCGAAAAAAACAGGAGACCGCACAACTTGGCGAAGTCTGAGGGAGGCCTACGTCCAGCAGTGGACAACAAAAGGCTGAAGAAGAAGAAGAAGGCTAAGAACCGACTTATCGCCAACGGTCTAACGGAAAGGAAAGTAACTCCCCCGAGTGCATCCGTCCCGCCCCGCTCTGAGTAGCAAGAACTTGTATCCGCACTGCAATGAACACAAGGACTGGGGAGTGATATGAATGATCTAGATCATTTAAATCATTGCTCGTTGGAGAGCAAAGCCACACGAAATAAAGTTACTTTATTAATTGTAATTATAGTACAAAAACCACAATCTAAATACCACAGGCTTATACCACACCTACTGTCATATTAGCCGAGCACACCTCATGAGAACTAGGTGCCATTCCAGGACACATCACAGCTACATTGCACTGGATGGAAAGCACCGACAATTTTCATTGCCGCTTCCACAATCTTTCATTCAAAGCGATGATACGCACCTGGGCGGGACGAACCCTATCATCTAGCAAGAAAGGAGATTTAACGTCCGGAACACGAATGACAAATCCCTTAGTCAAAAACGAATACCAAACCAAGTAACATGTATTAATTTAATTATATTTTTTCATACGAGCTACAATAAGTTGGCTTTTCACCCAGTAGCCGCTTGACATTGAGTTTCGGGACACCCTGTATACGCTTAAACTAGTAACATTAAAGTACAATTAATAAAACGGATAGCAAAACCCCCGGAAAGTTGGAAACATTACCGGGCAAATGAATTCCGTCTACTGTTCCGATTCGGCATCGAAGAGGAAATGAACACTAACGCCATCCGGCGGCGGCGCGGAGCACTCTCCATTTACGATTTCCGTTAGCGGCCCGTTCGCGCCTCCAGCCAATCAACACCTTGTTGAATCTACGACCATTGGAACGTTTGAATTTGGAATTACGGCGAACCGTGGGGCAGCGTGTGAAATGGATGCTTGAAAGTAACAAATTGTTTATGATTTTTTTGAATCGACGACCTTTGGAATGTTTGAATTTGGAATTACTGCAAACCGTGGGGCAGCGTGTGAAATGGATGCTTGAAAGTAACAAATTGTTTATGATTTTTTTGAATCGACGACCTTTGGAATGTTTGAATTTGGAATTACTGCAAACCGTGGGGCAGCGTGTGAAATGGATGCTTGAAAGTAACAAATTGTTTATGATTTTTTTGAATCGACGACCTTTGGAATGTTTGAATTTGGAATTACTGCAAACCGTGGGGCAGCGTGTGAAATGGATGCTTGAAAGTAACAAATTGTTTATGATTTTTTTGAATCGACGACCTTTGGAATGTTTGAATTTGGAATTACTGCAAACCGTGGGGCAGCGTGTGAAATGGATGCTTGAAAGTAACAAATTGTTTATGATTTTTTTTAATCGACGACCTTTGGAATGTTTGAATTTGGAATTACTGCAAACCGTGGGGCAGCGTGTGAAATGGATGCTTGAAAGTAACAAATTGTTTATGATTTTTTTGAATCGACGACCATTGGAATGTTTGAATTTGGAATTACTGCAAACCGTGGGGCAGCGTAAGAAATGGATGCTTGAAAGTAACAAATTGTTTATGATTTTTTTGAATCGACGACCATTGGAATGTTTGAATTTGGAATTACTGCAAACCGTGGGGCAGCGTGTGAAATGGATGCTTGAAAGTAACAAATTGTTTATGATTTTTTTGAATCGACGACCATTGGAATGTTTGAATTTGGAATTACTGCAAACCGTGGGGCAGCATGTGAAATGGATGCTTGAAAGTAACAAATTGTTTATGATTTTTTTGAATCGACGACCATTGGAATGTTTGAATTTGGAATTACTGCAAACCGTGGGGCAGCGTGTGAAATGGATGCTTGAAAGTAACAAATTGTTTATGATTTTTTTGAATCGATGACCATTGGAATGTTTGAATTTGGAATTACTGCAAACCGTGGGGCAGCGTAAGAAATGGATGCTTGAAAGTAACAAATTGTTTATGATTTTTTTGAATCGACGACCATTGGAATGTTTGAATTTGGAATTACTGCAAACCGTGGGGCAGCGTAAGAAATGGATGCTTGAAAGTAACAAATTGTTTATGATTTGTGGATCATATTTTTACTTTCCAACTGGGACGAATGCGGTACTTTCTATTTTTTCATTTAGCCGTGAACGTCACCAAATATTTATTACACTAGATGAGGTACCCGGATATTTAATTTTTAATATATCTAATTTTGAGCGGATATCTGGCTGATTTTGTTACATATTTGATTATTTAATGTCTTTTAAACTTTACAATGAAACAACATTTATGAAATTATAAGTTAAAAAAATAGAAATATAATAGAGATAGATAAATACTACGTTACAAAGCAAATATCTCACCCTTTCTTTTCTCATTTGTGCATTTGAATAAAAAATAGAAATTACCTAAATAAACAAAATGTATAATACAAAATATATATTTATGATGCATTAAATGTATTTTCAGGTGTAAACGCCTACCTAAGAAGTATCCCATTTGCTATCCACAACGTATCAGTTTATTGGGTAATAAACTGAAACGTGGTGTGCATGCAGGTGATGTTTTAAAATACAAAATTTCATTAGGATTAAATATGTATGTACTTTCAACAAAAAATGCTGCAAAAGAAAAAAATACATGAAGAAGAATGTTCTTATAGTGTATTATACTTACTTGGCCATTTCAGATAGCTGAAGCCTGCCGTCCTTGTTTGAATCGAATACCTGTAACTGTAAAGATTTACATTGACAATTAGCATTGTTATTTATAACGGGTTGGGTTTGTTTTCCCTAATGCCCAGTTAAGAGGACAATGAGGTGATCGATTTCGAGGCTCGTGCCTGTTTCCTCATTCAAATTAAGAAATATTTTTGGATTTAATTATTTTTCAAGTTTTGATTTTTATGATAACTATACCGACGTTGCACGAAGAGACGGCCGAGTTAATCAATGTTCAAACACGTCACTTTTAGTGATCCGCATAGAGTTCCTTCCACACTGTCCACACAAAGAGACGTGTTTGATCATACTTTGACGTTGATTTAGATTTTTTGTACGTTCGTGCACTCGGCCCTTAAACTTTTTAATACCAATATTTAGTGGCTTATATCGTGGATATTAGATAAGTAATCAAAAAAATCACGTCACCGACGTACGGACGTAGCTCTCAGTTGATTTATTAAATTAGCAACATTTTTTTTAAAAATATTTTTTCTTGCAGTAATAATGTATTTTTTATGTTATCCGCAATAATTTTGATTAAAAAAGTGTGGTCGTGCAGATTTTAATGTAGATTATATATAAAAGAAAAAAATGGTTTTAATTTATCTCTAGATACACCCCCAGGAGTAAGTACCAAGATATTAATATAACATGAAAAATTACCATGGTGTCGGTATATTCAATAAGTTTGTCTTCAGACACGTCGTTGATTTTTTTCGCCTCCTTCAGCAGATCGCGCAGGAAATTCTGTAAATATGGAGGCATAAATTATGAAACATTATTTCATGCTATTGTTCAATTGTCTTACGATCAATATAGAGTCTGTAAAGCAACATATATTGTGCCCTTATCATTACAAGAAAAAGGCACATTAAGAGATGTTGCACTTTTATGATTGCAAGATATTCGGTAGGAATAGCAACAGTTATGTGTACATGGTATATTGAAAGACATTCCATAGCAATAGCAACGACTGTTGCAAATATATATTGCAAGAAGTATAGTAGGAATAGCAACGAAAATGTCGAGCTTCTATATTGCAGGAAATACGGTGGGAATAGCAAAGGATGTGGCGCTTCTATGACTGTAAGGTGTGTGGTAGGAGTATCACCTGATGGCTCGCCTGATGGTCCGCTTTTTAATATTGCAAGAAATACGGTAGGAATAACAACCGATGTTTCGCTTCTACATTATATATTACAAGAAATACGGTAGGAATAGCAAGAATGTTGCACTTATATGATTGCAAGAATAAGAATGAAATAATGAAAGATATGCTGCGATTCTATAATTACAAGAAATAGGAGATGGTAACTTCTATAAATACAAGAAATGGGGTAGTCATTACAGCAGATGTTGCGTTTATATAATTACAAGAAATGTGATTGATGGATATAGCAAGAGGTGTTGCATCTATATAATTACAAGTTTATGAATAGAAAGTGTAAGAGTGGTTACGCAATATTGACACATAATGGTTCAGGGCTAGCGAAAAAGATTGCACCGTAATTTACAACCATGGTGACCCCATCAGGTGCCTCAGAATGTGTATCGAACAACTAAAATATTGAAAAAAGCAGTCTTAACACATAAGTTTCATGTATCAAATATACCAATGTACATTACCTTAAGTTCGTCCGCTTCAATATAGCCACTACCGTCCGTGTCATATTCTCGCCAAATCTGAAAACATGATTTTTTCGGGTGACTGTATCCATCCATACCGAAAAGAATATGGATGGGTCTAATCCTGTACACTTGTATGTTTACCAAAAAAAGGGTACGTCAAACACAGCTCACAAGTTATAATTCCCAGAAGACTGAATTATTTTTAGATGTGGAAATAACACTCAGGGAATTACCATGCTAAGTAAGAGTCAGGCTGAGATAAATAGACGTAACAGAAACTAAGACTAACGGAAAGTAGTACTTTGTGACGTCACTTTGTCACATTTTGTATGGACGCAATCTCAAAGTAATGCAAATTGACGTCACAAAGTACTACTTTTGGTTACTCTTAGTTTCTGTTACGACTATTTATCTCAGCCTCAGAGTCGCGTGCAAACTCCGTTTTGTGCATGGAAAATTGCTGTTTTTATTACTTTTCACGCTGTAGCTTAACGAAAAAACAAAGATCTGCGATTGTAAAGAATAATAAAGTCTTTAATTTTCCATTCGTTTCATAACAAAGCGATGAGCGATTCTCTAGCTAGCTATATTGAGACCTATGAAGGTAAATATCGGACGCTAATATTCTGTGTTCCAACTTTTTTAAAGAAAATTTATGAATATTTTTTGAAAACACAAAGCACCCGTGACTTACAATTTAATCTTTTAATTATAGCTAGATCATCAATCTACATATTCATTTTTTGTGATTAATGAAATTTGTCGTGGATATTTTTTAAAATCCTTAAATGTGGTTTTACTAAAGTCCATATCAAATTGAACCCGATTGCCTCTTATCACGCCCTTAATGTATTTTGAAATGTGAATTGCAACGCCACCTGTAGACTTTTACTGTCCCTATTCAACACTGGTATGACGATAGCAATCTATCCGTTCATCTTTAATCTATGGCCTCGGTGAAACGAGCGGGCGTACCTTCATGAACTCGACGCTGGACTCGAGCGGGTTGTCGAAGCGGAATAGCAGCAAGAAGTTCTCCTCCATGGGCAGCAGCTGCGCCAGCTGCGCCGACACGACACGCGTTAAGGCGCTAGGACTAGCCAACTACTCGCGCCATACAAATGCACTTTTTAACAAATGTAATAATATGTAGTGAAACGCTTCAGCAAATCCAAATAGAACACCAGACTGATAATGGATTATTAATATTTTTCGATTCCATCATTTATTTAAATAATAATAAAAATAAAAAAGTTGATTTTTCTCATTAGAAATCTGAAAGTAATTCGATTTCTAGATATAAGCAAAAACAGCATATATACACAAAAAATCCATTTGCTTTTAGATTTCTACATTTACTCAAAAAAGTTCGGAAATGGACACCGTTTCCGCAATGTATTTTGTATAGAAAAAGGAAACATAAATAGGTTGATTCCTAGACAAGGAATCAGTTAGGGATCATATTATGACCAGACCAAAAAGTTAATGCCTACATACACCTTTTAACTTTTGACAATATTTAATTTGCTCCTTCCTCATTTACACGCACACACACGCTCTCATTCCCATTTACACCTTCTCTCATTGACACTCTTCTACACACCCTCACACACCCTCACACACACACACACACACACACACACACCCGCTACTCATGTGTTAAAGGACTTTGGAAAAGGATGCGCTGAAAACCAGCTTCGCAGCGTTTGCTGCGTACCAGCTGAGAGCATACCCTTTCAGTGCAACACAATATAACCCTCGAGGTCTAAATGATAATTGTACATTGAATATAACTTGTGTTACTTTTTTATTTGCTTGATTAATTGGTGTCCTATGTATTTTCTTGTGTTGTGGCTGAATAAACTATTTGAATTTGAATTTGAATTTGAATTTGAATTTGAATTTGAATTTGAATATATTGTAAGAATTACACTTATAATCGTCAGACTTAGTTAACTTGGGAAGCCTCGTCTAACTTTGCGATTTGGCTAGTACCAGGGCCTTAGGCTGTTCCAACCCATATAAAGTTGTTTGCACACATAACGCAAAAAGTATTGCACTTTAAGCCACGAATTAATAATAAAAGTTTAATATAGTCATAGTACTTGCAGCGAAAACAATTTCACAATTTCAGGATTATTGGTTTTGTTACAATTTATTTAAATACGACTTTTATTTAACAGCGCCATCTAACGGTGTAAAACTTCTAATCGTCAATTACAACGAAACCATTAAACCTGAATTGTGAATATAATTTCGCTGCAACTACTATGGCTACATTTAATATTTTTGACGAATTCTTGCCTTAAAGTGCAATACTTTTTGCGTTCTGTGTAAAAAAGGGTCTTCTATCGATTCCCCGCGATAACTGTTTCCGTGCTCTTAATGTTTTACTAGGTTTTTGAAATTCTGTATTATAAAATATATTGTAGAACTCTATGTCCGTATATTTTATTTTTTTAAATATACCTTTTAGATTGGAAAATACTAATAAACATTGGAAAAAGTTGTCTTTGTTTACGTTAATTTTAAAAAAAAATTACTGAAAAATAACGATAATTACAAAAAATCTAAACACACGGGCACATGTAGAATGAAGCTTTCTCAAGAGATGCAAAAAAATTGATTCAAATCTGACAAGATTTAGGCGTAGGGAAACGTTAGGGCCTGGAAGACTATTTTGCTATTTTAAAGGCAGTCGCCGTTGAAAATTGTGCCTTGGCCAATGGACAAATAATGTATTTCCTGTGTCTTCACGGCAGCCTTAAGACCGTCGCAAAGTCAACGGGGCTCTGAGAGTAGAACAATTCAAGAAATGCTCTCTTTGTCCATTGGCCAAGGCACAATTTTGCACGCCGACTGAGAATCTCTTACAGGAATCTTAT
Source organism: Incurvaria masculella (assembly GCA_946894095.1). Taxonomy (NCBI): domain Eukaryota; kingdom Metazoa; phylum Arthropoda; class Insecta; order Lepidoptera; family Incurvariidae; genus Incurvaria; species Incurvaria masculella. The sequence continues at coordinate 7,100,306 of OX335663.1, read as the reverse complement.
TCGTATATTATTATACAGGTTGCTCTCAAATCATTGCACTCTTAATTTTCTGTAGGTGGTAGCATTTAAAGGGTTAATATTAAATAATATTTTCTAGCTGTAAGAATAATAATGTATTATGTATTTGTCTTTGTTTAGAGGCCACTGAAGTAGTTCATGACAGAAACAATAGTATTAAAACTATATCGTACAAAGTTTGCACAACTTTTTCATGTTGCCACTGGAGTAGTGCCTCGCTTTAAGGTCTTTGCTTGCGGCGACGCTGGGTTCGGGTCTCCTCTTTCCCTAAAATATGGTTGACAGAGGCGATGGCTGAGCCCGGCGTGATGCTCGTGAACGGGTGCTGTTTGTGGGGACCGGCTTGCTCATGCGGCTCGCAACATGTTAGATATTGGGCATAGTCTTTACAAATAAACTGATATTTGTCATGAACTGTTGCATATGATATTAATTGTTGTACTTAGACTAAGTGGACGTTGAAAGAAAAACCAGCGGAGTTTCTTGCCAGTTCTTCTTCGCTGGAATTGCCGAACTGGCTAATGATAAAATATGACAAATCCGAGTGCAGTGTACTGTCTATGGATGATGAATAAACAATAAAACAATAAAACAATGAAACTAGCGAAATCGTCTTCTGGGCCTAACCATACTGAATATGCAAAGGACTCAATTTAATATTGTTAATGTTGTGTGTTCTTTATGGCGAAATAAATATCTGTATCTGTAACGGTTGCCACCAAAATTCTCAGATTTTTTTTAATCCCAACATCTCGTATTAAAATCTTGTAATCTCTGTGTTTTCCAGTCTAAAAGGTAAATAAAAAAAATACATGCAGACGTAGGGTCTCAAGAATTTATTTTAGAATCCAAAATTTCAAAAAACCTAGTAACTGTGTGCACGCTGCACACAGTTATCGCATTGGGAATCGATATGGTAACGGCACTCTTAAGCATCGACCAAAGAGATTGGATTTTCTATTTCGCACTGAGGGTTGTTGTTTCTTTTTTTGTTATTTGTTTCATTTGTTATTTGTTTCTGTTATATGTTAACAGTTTCATTTATATTTGTGAAAACTTGTTAGGGATATTATTTATTTCTAGTATATTTTGTGTAATTTGTTTGTGAGCTGTAAGTTTTCCTTTTGAATAAATAAATAAATAAATTTGTTCTTTGTCTTAAGATGTTCTACCAAAAATATTGTTTGGCAGTAACCTAGCCAACTATTACGAGATATTTATTTTATTACGAGAAATATTACATAGTTTTTTATGGTAGCAACATTTAGATGTATGTATTTTATTATTGCGGATATATCAGTTCGTGACTTAACCTATTTAGTTTGACTACCAAATGTGAAATTAAATGAAAATAACCATTTATAATGCTAGCCGAAATATAAACGGGTTCAGGTATCAATTATATTTGTCTCTACATCACAGAAATCGTCATATCCCAAGGGCAAACAGCCTATTACCATGAATTGTTTAGGCAAGAAGGATATTCCTGTTTTTATCCCATTCCTATTAAAAGCTATTTTACTCCAGTCTCCTGTTAATGCAAAGGAAGGCTTATATTTTCAGCTCGTCCTGATATCCTGTTGAACAGCTGATTTCTTCTGAATAAGTTTATTTTAAAATTGAAACGCCCATTGTTTAACTACAAAGATGTCGCGCAGCTACTCTCAGGAGAAACCTGTTTTCTACATGAAAACATGTCCGATTTCTTGTTTTTTTTCTTGAATATATTTTTAATTTTTAGAAGCTGTTAAGTGAACTAGTTTTTCTCATAAATGACCAAGTTTAAAGTTGTTTAATTTTGCATACTTTTAAATTCAAAATTCCGGTAAATAAATAAATTTGATAAATATTAATACCGGTTTTATGATGTTGGCATAATTTAAACCAAATATATTCAGAAAAGGAGTAGGAAATAGCTTTCACTTGTTGTATGGGCCGACACGAAAAATATACCCTCTGAATGATGTTATGTTGATGTTTAAATGTTATTGTTATGAAGGAATTCAATTTTAAAAAAACCGGCCAAGTGCGAGTCGGACTCGCACTCGAAGGGTTCCGTACCATTGTACAAGATTTAATACAAAAAGTAACTTTTTTTGAATGGGGCCCCGATTATTTTTTTATAATTTGTTTTATTTAACCTATTTGTTGTTATAGCGGCATAATAAATACATACTCTGTCAAAACAGCTGCCGTCCTATTACGGTTGATGAGATACAGCCCTGTGATAGACGGACGGACAGCGGAGGCTTAGTAATAGGGTTCCGTTTTCACCCTTTGGGTACAGGACCGTAAAAACCAAGAATATTTTACTACAACTACTTAGTAAGACAGTATGAACATGATAGCAGACTACCTGATATATTTTTGAGTCAAACGAAATGTATCAACAACCTTTTAAACATAATGTTTTGCTTAACATCACCAGCTATAAGGGTATCTTTCACCATGTACTGATTAACTTAATCGGCACATACGCATTGACTGAGGGGCTTTTCTTACCATCTTGAAATTGCAATAAAGTACTGATACAATAAAGTCACTTCAAGTGTCGATTAAACATAATTATTCAGCACTTGGTGGAAACCAGTCTCTCAACTTTGTACAAATACAACGGCGCATAGCTGTCTGTCTATCCGCCGATAACTTGAGAATCACTTACCCCATTTTATGCGGTTTTTATCTACGCTTTTGATCTATTAGTAGATTGATAATAAAAAGTTACGGAAACACTTTAAACATTTTACCGGAATTACTATTCACATATGAAACTTCCCATTATTATCTACTTTCACATACTAAGACAAAAAATTAGATTTTGGATAAGTACCTCCCGTATGTCAATTTTTCCGTCCTGGTTGTCATCATATGCTTCCATGAAACAAGCCTTTAGCTCGGCCAACATTGCGTCCGACACCGCCTGAAACAAACATGTTTAATTCAATCTATATTCTTACTAAATATGCATGAAAAATTTGATATTATAAGAATTGACTTATATTAGGCATAATTTTGTCGATGAAAAATAAAACAGAAATTTTTTTTTTTGTTTTTTTTTTTTTGTTTGAACGTGCTAATCTCTGGAACTACAAGTCGGAGTTTGAAAACTCTTTTTGCATTTGGTAGTCCAATTATTCGGAAAGGCTTATTTATAGGCTTTATGACATCACGCTACAATCCCGAGGAGCCGAGCAGAATGAAAAAAGTACAGCTAATCTCTGGAACTAGCAGTCGGATTCTTATTGCATTTGGTAGCCCAATTCTTCAGAAAGAGTTCCGAAGAGTATAACATCACGCTATCATCATGGCTTAATATTCGCCAGAGGCGTAATATGCATGTTCTCTCTCTTCTTCACTTAATCTTAAATGATCCCAAATCCCCACTTTATCTTAAAGAACGCTTCAAATATCTCTCTTTTCATGGTGTACCACTTAGGTCTGCAGATAATCTCCTGCTCCTTATTCCGTCACATTCTTCCACTGCTTATTCGGGTTCTTTTACAGTTCACTCAGCACGATTGTGGAATCAATTGCCTCTTACTATTAGGGAAAGTGCTTCCTTGTCTATTTTTAAGGTAAAATTAAAATCCTGGTACTTGACATGTTATAAAAATTAAATCAATCAAATATTTTCTGTTTATATAGTTTTAAGTTATCTAATGTTTTCTAAGTGTGATTATGGTGCTTAGTTTTAAGTAATTTATTGTTTCTTGCTACCTCATAATATATTTTTTAATATTAAGGTTAGCTGTTAGAGATTGCCTTTGGCAATAAGCTCGCCTTTGCATACTATGTAATAGTTGTAAGCAATAAAGAATATTTTCAATTTTCAATTTCAATTTCAATTTCACGCTACGACACTGAGGAGAAAGAAAAAAAGTCAGAATGGACACTAAGCTTAAACTAATTAATTGCGCAGGTTCGGTGGATTCGATGCCGGTGGTTCGAGGCGACGAGACCCGAGAAGAGCCGAGCTGGGGTCTAACTAGGCCTAAGCGAGCAACATGTTATTCGGTCAAGTAAACTTAATTTTACCAGTTAGCGTAGCACGAAATGCAACTAAACATCATATTTAATCACCCACTTGCCTGTTCACCCGGCGAGTTAATTTACAATGGTAACCGCTCCGGACATTGCTACGTAAATGAGGTACCATGCCGCGCGGCGCAATCGCGTGGTACGATTTGGAGAAGTACAGGATTCGGTAAAATAATTTGCTTTATTTGATTTGATAGGTTATTACTTGGGAGCACAGGATTCGCGAAAATGATGTCTGAATTTCTCCTCGCGAAGTTTACAGCGGCAAGATTTGTTGCGACACAACGGTGCCCCGGGAGAGCGTAAACACCATTAGGCCGGCAAAAAGGTGTTAGCGTTGGTCCGGATTATGAAAGATTTCAGGAATTTGTGAATTCCCACGCTGCGCTCGTAAACTGAGCTCGTAAAGACGCAGGCTTTATGACCCGTAAACTGAAACCAGTGACTTTGGGAATGTTCTCTCGGCGCGCGGTTTTGATTAGCCAGCGGTGAAACAGACCCCAAATTTATTAGCTAAGAGCTGAGCTATCTATTCCGTAAGTATCTATCCCGCATTCATTATTATCTTTGTAGAATCAATCCAACCCTATTTAATAAAACTTTTCATATTCTAATATGAGTGATGGGTTCGAAATTCACGATTCTGATAGATGAAGAGAGTCTTTGACCTATGAATTCCTCATACTACGGGGGATAGGAGCATGTAGCTCTTATTGTTTGGATAGGTTTCTGAAATTTTGGATTCTAAAATATGTTATCAAAATCTATGTCTGCATGTTTTAATAAACCTTCTAGATTGCACAATACTGACTTAAAAACATTGGAAAAAGTTGTCTTTTTTTATCTTCATATTAACTTTTTTTAGTTAAAAAAATTAGGATGTTTACAAAAAAATAAAAACATACGCACATAGAAAAAAGCTTTCTCAAGTACAGTACCAAATCTACTGCGATAGCAATAAAATAAATTAAAAATCTTCCCATCAAGCAAACCATCCATACTTTTTAGGGTTCCGTACCCAAGGGGTGTCAACGGTGTCAAGGGATGGTACGGAACCCTTCGTGCGCGATTCCGACCCTCACTTGGCCGGTTTTTATGGACATGGATGGCAAATACCACAAGTAATGTCATGATATTAGCCAAACACGTGGGAACCAGGTGGCATGGCTGAAACTTCCTTATATTGCACGGCTCCATTGAACAGAATGGAAAACACGGAGAATTTGCATTGCCGCTTCGACCATCTTTCATTCAATGCGATTGTGCCAACCTGGGCGAGATTAACTGGTAAGTTTAGCAACCCACTCTCAGAACCCGACCGCCCCCAGAGCTGCATCACCTCGATTATCGAACCGGGAGGCTCCACTGGGCTCCCGAGGCTGAAAATATTTTGTAGGTACTGCAAAAAAGCTATACAATATTTAGTTTTAAAATGTAACTGTTTGATTGTTATTTTTGTTAATTATGTAAATATGTACGTTTTGTGTTTTTTTCTAACGTTTATATTTTATTTCTTCCAGTTTCATAAGCTTACTAAAAACTAAATACGTATGTTTTGTGCTCTATGTGTGATAGTGCTGCTGAAATTATCTACAGTAAGTCAGAAAATGTTACGCGGATTCCGCACGACGGCCAGCCTGAATAGACGAAAACGGTCACCCATCAAAATCCCGTCCGTCCCAGGGTGGCTTTAGTGCGATTACCGGGCGGCGACGCGGCGCGATGCACTTGGCTACCAAAGGGAACATATGGTTAGGTTAGGTTATTTATGTTATTTCTGTATTTTGCAAATGAAACAAATTTTATTTTTCACGCAAATTCGGTGAAAAGTTGAATTATCGAATTTTTCAAACAGCAGACCCTTTGTCAATTAACCTGAGCTTACCTACCGAAGAGGAATATTTTGTAAAATCGCGCGATGCTTATTTGACCTTCCAATTTGTTCAGGAAAGGGTTTTTAAATTATTTCAGCTCTCGCTATAGCCTGTTTACATAAAATGGTAGATTTTTTTCATGTAAATAATGTTTTATTTGCCTTTTATTCTCTCTGGAACAATTTCCTGCGCAATGTTCGAGTTTGGTTAAATAATATTTTAAACTCTCCAATGAAACATTATTTTACAAACAAAGTTAGAATTAAGGCCCTGGTACTAGCCAAATCGCAAAGTTAGACGAGGCACCCCAAGTTAACTAACTAAGTCTGACGATTATAAGTGTCATTCTTACAATATATGATTCCTTGTCTAGGAATCGACCTATTTTCGTTAATGTATGTTTCCTTTTTCTATACAAAATACTTTGCGGAAACGGTGTCCATTTCCGAACTTTTTTGACTAAATGTATAAATCTAAAAGCAAATGGATTTTTTTGTTTATGCATAAATGCTGTTTTTGCTTATATCTAGAAATCGAATCACTTTCAGATTTCTAATGACAAAAATCAACTTTTTTATTATTATTATTATTTAAATAAATGATGGAATAAAAAAATATTAACAATCCATTATCAGTCTGGAGTTCTATTTGGATTTGCTGAAGCGTTTCACTACATATTATTACATTTGTTAAAAAGTGCATTTGTATGGCGCGAGTAGTTGGCTAGTCCTAGCGCCTTAAGCACTAACAGCTGTATCCAGAGTGGGCGGACTAACTTTGGTCGGACTAAACCGGTTTTGTATGGTTAGTCCGGTGCTAATCCCGTACTAAGATTTGACAGGTTATTTCTGAATACGACCGGCCGTGATGCAATGTTTGAGTATAGCACTTTTCCTTGCGCACATAGCTAAAGGTTTAATTTTATTTAGTCTTAGTAAACTTACAAGGTAAAAAAATTTTTTTTTCATACCGTCGCAAAATAAATGTAAGAACGATAGTCGAATCAGGGATATTTACATAAACTATCATCGCTGCTTGACCGTTTTGAATTTCAGCCTTTCGCCGTCGAGACCTTTGGACCGTGGTCACCTGACGCTAAGGCTTTTGCAGATGACATTGGAAAACTCCTAGTGGAGAAGTCTGGCGATTGTCGTGCAAAAGCCTTTTTTGTCCGAAGAATCGCTCTTGAAATTCAAAGAGGTAACGCGGCGAGTGTTCTAGGCACTTTGGGGCAAACATCGGCTGCCTTAAATGAAATATTTTACCTTTAACCCAACATATTTCATTGGATCGCTCTCCGATCTACATTTTTCTTTAGTTTTAGTTTTAATTTTTAAATTTTACTTTTAGATGTTAATAAGTATGGATAATTGTATATGTATAAGAAACTTGAAAATTTTATAATTTGACTATGTATTGGTTAATAATGGTAATGCACAACTAGCATACACTTGCATACATTAATTTAATTATTAATTTCAAGCAAAGGTGCCATGATTTATAATAAATTGCCTTCTGATATACAATACATAGAAAGTGACCAAATATTCAAAGGAAAGCTACATTCTTGGCTCCTAAGCAAAACCTTCTACATTTTAAACTTTTTCCAGGACTAAGCAATGCGAATTTCATTTTACAAATGTGAATTTATAATTATTTCTTCTGATATTTAATGCATAAACGCAGCTAGCGTTATGGGGGCCTTCCCGTACTCGGTGCCCATGGATGAGATTTTTTATCTCGTCTGATGGGCACCAGGGTTGTCGGGGGCCCCCGGCACTGCTGCAATCCCGTCTCGACTGCTCCTGGACGGTTTTATCTCGTCTGATGGGCACCAGGGTTGTCGGGGGCCCCCGGCACTGCTGCAATCCCGTCTCGACTGCTCCTGGACGGTTTTATCTCGTCTGATGGGCACCAGGGTTGTCGAGGGCCCCCGGCACTGCTGCAATCCCGTCTCGACTGCTCCTGGACGGTTTTATCTCGTCTGATGGGCACCAGGGTTGTCGGGGGCCCCCGGCACTGCTGCAATCCCGTCTCGACTGCTCCTGGACGGTTTTATCTCGTCTGATGGGCACCAGGGTTGTCGAGGGCCCCCGGCACTGCTGCAATCCCGTCTCGACTGCTCCTGGACGGTTTTATCTCGTCTGATGGGCACCAGGGTTGTCGGGGGCCCCCGGCACTGCTGCAATCCCGTCTCGACTGCTCCTGGACGGTTTTCATTTTAGCTAGTACGTATTTAATTCTTGTTTTTTATATAGTTAGAGTGTAATAAAATAAAGTTTCATTTAAATTTAAAAAATATATACAACTGCACTCCGGGAAAAATGAAATTCACGCATCAGCTGCTGCTAGTGATATTAATAACATAATAATAATAAAGTAGCTATAATTCCTAATTTGATTTATTTTTAAATTAATTAATTTTATTTTTTGATAACTTTGAAGATGTGTACACACGATCTAACATATAACTGTAATGTTCTTGAAATCACAGAATAAACGATTTTGATTTTGAAAATTTATTTAAATTTGATTTGATTGATCCGCGAATCCGATTAGAACAATGAAGAAAACCCGCAAATAAGTTTTACTGGTTTATAGATTGTTTTAGGTTTTACTGTTCAATATTTTTTTAATTTTGCCTCCAAAGATTATTTTTTGGCAATTAACAAAAGAAACAGCAACTCTCAATGCGACCGGCTCGAAAAAAGAAATATCGATTTACACTTTCGGTTAAACGTAAAAATTAACAATGTTGAAATACAACCCCGGATTGTGTGATGTGTATCCTTAACTTTTTGGTCGAAATTACAAGTATTATAAGTACAGGATGTTCCATTTAAGGTGTTAGCATTTGTTTTGCAAATATAAAAAAATGGTGTTTAGTGATTAGTCATTTGTTTGGTAACCAACCCGCATTACGCGTGAAACCGGTTTTTTATCGTTTCGTTAAATACATTTAAAAAAGTTTAACATAACCTAAACTAAATAGGTAGATAATATTACTCTCTTTGAAATGATGTTTAAATTAATATCAGGTACTGTCAATATCAGCAGCAAGCTTAAAAAATAATAAATTTGAGACCAGACTTCAGCATTTCTTCCCATGAAAAAAATTTCATTTTCTAAAATATTTTTTCAACTTTATTCCTATTATAAAAAAAGAACGTAAGCTGAAATTATACATGTTTTTTCCATGTTCTCATTCCATAAGGTTCAGGAATTTAACGCAATCAAACTGTATACGCATTGGCTAGCATAATAATCTTAAAATTAGTCTCCGCGGGCCATGGCTGAAAGGTGGCTCAACCTTTCTGTTCGAAAGACCCGTGCGTCGCTTGTTATAACTGCCGCGATTAAATAGTACATTACCTTAATATCTTCTAAGCATCTACGAAAGTGCTCCCAAGAGGATACAAGATCGCAATCCCAGCTTTTATGAAAGGGCTCGTTAAAGTGTAGCAGTTTTTTTTATTATTTTTAACTAGACTCCATCCTACTTATATCATAAATGAGAAAGTGTGTATGTTTGGATGTTTGTTATGCAATCACGCAAAAACGGCTGAACGGATTTGAATGAAATTTAGCACATAGATAGTTTATTACTTGGATTATCACATTGTATACTTTTTATCCCGGAAGAATGTTAGGTTCAGCCCGACATCAGTTCAAACCGACACTGACCCGAGCGGAGCCGGGTGCCTCAGCTTGTTGTAAATAAATTTTCGCTCGCACGAAAGTCCGCACGCTCTTGCTATAGGGATTTACGTTATCGTTGCCATTTTTGTCGCGACCTCACAGTCTATGCTCACGCATGTCCCTCCCAGCGGAAGACGTTTCTGATTCCACTCGGGCCAGTTTAGATCGTCGAGCCATAAGTACTCGTGCTTACTCGTCCGTATCACGAACTTACAGCCAGCATACTACTTCTTCATTCCAACACACATTATAAATCCGGCAGACGCACCGTGTGAAAGGCATTTACAAATACGTAGGTGTTCAAAGAGCATTTACGTCAGCGATGTGAATTAAGCTACAAAGAGAGATTAAATCCCTTGAATCGCATTTCACATGAAGCTCGAAGTACTACAAAATCCTTTCTTTAATTTAGGATTGCTCCGACTTTAAGGAAATGTCTTGAACAGGAATCTCTGGATCGGTGGTCGGAAAATATGGAAGGGAATTCAATCTTGCCGAAAAGGCAACGAATGACACTTGCTTCATTCAAATCATGGTGTGATGAGCACATCGATGAATGAGCATAATAACAATAATGATTTTTTTATATTGTTTTTATTGTAAATATGTCAAAAATATTAAAAAAAACATGCTAATAAATTAATATATCGGAATAATGTGTTAACCGAGCGTCTCGATAGCAATAAATACAACGTATAAACCCAATACAAACAAAATATATTTTAAAACTTCGGCTTAGATAACCTCTTCTTTTTGCACGGCTCATATAACCTCTTCCCTTTGCAACGTTACCTGACTCGAATGGCGTTCCTCTCTCTGTGTTGCCCCAATGCGCAATGCTGATCCCTTATTAAAAATAATGTTGCCATTGGAAAAATATCATAATCCCCTGACTTATCGGGGTAAATTGAAATGATATAACCTTACGTGATTGTAACAAATGATTATGTGATAATAGATATTCATGAATCATTTATAAAAAAACATATTAAAAACGTCAGTTAATCATCACTACCGCGTAATCTGTTGAGTCTTCACCCGATTACGAAGAAACCGTCCTTACAAACGGAACTTCCTTGTCTCATATCCCCTTATCGTTATCATACTTTCTATATCTCCATGCACATTGAATAGATAGTTGATATTACTTAGGATATATATTTTTAACATTATGCAATTCTATATTTCAACCGGTTTTTTGAGAGTAAAACTGGCGGAAAAGGCCATTTGTTCGCTTACTATCATACTTTTAACTAAAATAATTAGGAAATTGCGACTTGATGGTAAAAATAATCAAATTAAAATTTAGATCGTTGGAATTTAGAGTAATTTTCCCGGTAGATTATTTTATAAAATGGAATCATGCCTAGAAGTAAATGGAAGGAATAAATTATTGTACCGTAAAATAATTTCTTAACAAAAATTGTAAAAAAATCTAGATAAAATCTAGAAAAAATTTAGATAGGCACAACTTTGCACGCCGATTGAGAATAAAATTAGCGAAATCTTATTCCGGGTCCTAGCGTTTCCCTACATTAGGGGTAGGGATTTTTTTTATTTTTATAGAATATTTTAATCTACTTTTTTTAATCACTTAAGAAAGCTTGATTATATGTCCATATGTTTTTTTTTTTTGTAAATATCTATATTTTCCAACAAAACCATTAAAATGACAGAAAAAAAGACAAAATTTCACATGTTTATTAGCCATAGCCAAAATTTTCCAATCTAAAAGGAAAATAAGAAAAAAACATACAGGCCTACGTTTAGACATTATATTTTAGAATTAGTAAACAGTTGATAGGGCAACGAATTTGTTAATGGTCTAGTTTTTACGCCCAAAAAGTGCAGATTCTTCATTTGAAAAATTGTGAAAACATTCAGTCTTGCGAAAGACAGCAACTTTGCTAGTCATTCAATTGAATGACTAGCACTTGAGTGTTGTAACTACTTAAGAAGATTGTAAAATCAGCAAATCTGTAATCCCTCTTCATCGGAAAAAAATCAGATTGTAAATTAAAAACGGTTGACTTATTGCTCATTGAGTAAAAATAAAGTTGACTCATGAGCCCTGTAATCTCCTTTAATTAGTATAGCTCGACAATATTAACTGTACCCCTCGTGTTACTTCACTGAAGTTATGCTTGCAAGACGAGATATTATTTTGTATCTTTACGAGCCTTAAATGTTTTTTCTGTTAATTGTTTGAATGGGGAAGAAACTGCTTATTTATCACGACAGGTCTAAGTGAGCTCACCTAAAACATCTGTCACAGCTGTCAGATACCATACAAAAAGACTAAAAATAATAATTTACTTTATTATTTTTACCTTTCTTTTTATTTCTATTATTCTATTTCTACCTTTCGCAATAGAAACTCTAGGCCCGCTTTGCTCTGAAGCCAAAATATTTTTAAAGGACTTAGGTAAGCGGTTGCGTGAGTCATCCGGTGACAAGCGTGCCTCTGCTTACCTCTTACAGCGTCTCAAGTCTCGCCGTGCAAAGAGGTAATGCTGCGAGTGTCATGGGAACGATCCCGCCGTCGACTTCGTTGCCTGGATAGTCTTAGATTAATACAAGTATTATGTATAATGTCTCTATTATAAGCTCTTTTAAAACGATGATAAATAAAGAATTAGACAGTTTAAATAAAACAGTAATGCGTATAAACTTTACCTACGTAATTAATTTGACTCAATCAAATATTTAATTTCAAACTTTATGCTGGTTTATTACATTAAAATTAGTTTGAATATAAACAAAAGCTCTACTTTTCCTCTAAACCTTATTGTAACTGCATCATGGAGTAAATCGTTCATCTAAAAACGCGTCAAATCAAACTTGACAGGAATGACAGTTTTGACGTTTTTAAGGTTAGGTCGCTCATGTGACATCTACAATAAGTTTTGAGTTTTCTTTCCCATTTAAATGTTTGCATCCATTGCTTTAAATTTCTTTATGAACGGGTTGCTCACGCATGCCAGGTTATAGCAGTCGACTCTGTCGATATTTCAAGAGGCCTCTGAATTCACAGCCAATTCTTTTTCTTCTTCCATCTCGCGGTTTCTACACCGTTACTACACTTTGAGTCCACCTTCCATCTTGGAACTTCATTAGGTTTCCTGCCTGTTTCCATTTCAGTTTTGCTGCATAGACTATACAGTTTTTAATTTTGTTTCTAAGTCTAATGGAGGTGTTCCTATTTTTTTCGGACCTTCTGATTACCAGGATACTTCTGTCTGCTGTGCATTGGGAGGACTACTCGTAGTTTTGTGTTTCTATCGTGGTGCGTGACCATGTTTGGCTTCCATATGTTCTCCCTTCATGACCTTAATTTTATAATTTTTATTATGATTCTAACCCTGTCTTTTAACATGACATGGATGTGGAATGTAATTACCTTTTAATAATTTCTGCATCACCACTCCCATAATTGGTTTCTTTTTAAGACCTTGTAGACCTTTTTTGACCTCGTTAATAAGGCCTACGCGTTTACTCGGGTAGCTGACACAAAAAGTTGTCACAAAGAATCCCTGCGAGAAGCTGTCATTTTCATTTTTTCAATATGAAGTTTGATAGCTACTCGCAGGTGTTCGTTGTGAGAACTTTTCGTGTTCGCTTCATGAGTGCCTATTCTGTTCTATAATCGATAAATATTCTACACTTTCTTCAGCGGTAGTTATCCTATACTCAGAGATACAGTCACTATCTTATCAGTTAACAACCTGTGATGATTATAGAGCATCAGCACCAAGAATTTGCGTTAGTATATATAGTGGCCAGAAAGGAGGTCGAGGCAGTAACGTTTCGATTGTACACAACATCTCATCACCACTGATTTATAAAGGTATTATATTTTATGATTTATATCAAAGTCGCATTCACAATTCTGTGAGTCTTTTTGTAATGTTTTCGTTTATGCTTCAGTTATTGACAAACATGGATCTTTTTAGTTGCCAATTTTATTTATTAATGTTATTTGAGTTTCTTTAATTACCCTAACCTGGGTCTTAATTTTTTTTTGTGAATATTTTAGTATTGTATTACTTATAAGTACTATTTTCGGTATTTGTTTGACAATTTCAGATCTAAATTAAATATATAGATAAGATATAATATATGTATAAGTTTTAATTTTAACTTTATTGAATATTAGGGAAGGGAACAGGGGAAACCATCCCGAGCTACAGAGACAGAAATCTCCGAGCGGTTCTCGTTCGAAAGTACAACCGCTTTCACGATCTGAAACCGGAAACTAATATCAACATAAAATGTTTCAAGATGTCCCTCCAATTTTTTGGAACAACGCCAATTTTCCAATTTTTTGGCACGATGATAGCTTTCCGCTTATTATTCTTATTATGAAATAATTGAGACATGGGTGTTACTATAGTTACCATTTATGTACCAAAAAGGGAACATATGAAACAATATTTTCACGGTGCTTTTTTCCCGCGTATCGCTTCAACAAAACTCGGGATCTCTTCAGTCTCAGGTCCATTAAAAGCGAATCTTTAGATGTGGACATCGTTTACAATGTCCTGTTTTCCTTCGATAAGCTCAAATCCAAGTCTTCATTCAACACCCTTTTCACTGTGGTTTTACTTAACCCCTTCTAAAGAGCCAACAGTTTCTGTTTACGCATGGCAATTCTTTGGATTCGTGCCTTCACAGATTTTGTCACTGCTGGAGTCCAAAATATTCCACTTATTTTTCCGTCCTCTTTACTTGAATCTTCATTATATCGTTTGATGGAGCGATAAAGAAATATTTCGGTCGTATTAAAATGTATATTATATAATAATTCGAAAATCTATATGGTGGCCGTCATGATATTAACCAAGCCCGCCGCATTCCTGAAGAAATTAGGTGCCATTGGACGTTACTTTATGACCAGTTCTGTTTGACAGATGAAGCTGGCTATCGTTCTCGCAGCGGTGTGCGCGCTGGTCGCTGCCGCCTTCTCCGCCGCCGTCCCCGCCGCCTCCCCCGCCGCACGCGCCAACTTCGGCATCGGAGGGATCAACGTTAATGACCGCCTGCTCTACAGGTAGCTTTTCTGTAACTCAGGTTGCTCAGTCTGTTCCACAGGTACTATCAAGAACGTTGCCTTGAACTTGCATCCCTTATTCCTGCTTATCCAACCTATATCTGGAGAATCAGGGCATCCCCTTGTGGTTGACTGCCAGGATATGGAATAGTCAGCCCACGGGTGCCTTTATCCAAACCTACATCCCGGGAATATTCAAACGTATTTTTAACGATACCTCTGCGATAGTGCGCAAATCCGCTGGTATGGTGCTCAGCGTAGTTTCTCGAAGTGAGGTGGATTTGGCTTTTCTGAGTACCTTTGGTCTCTCAGTACAGCCAGATTTTGGAAAAAAAAACTGGACATGGTTGGCTAATACCAGACTCACCGTCACGATATAAGTCCAACACACCACATACCCGAATGAATTGGGTGCCACTCCAGAACCTTCCCTTTATTAGCACAGATACATTGAACTGCCAATCTGAAGGGAACCTTGAGTTTTACATGGATTCCGAACCATGGAATAGTTCGCATATGTGAAGAAATTCACTTATCCAACTCAAAAGGAAAATCTAACGGTCTGCGAAAGAAGTGGGGATTAAAGCTATAACATCTGTTGATGTTTTTTCCAGAGCCTACGTGTCTCGCAACCCGATCGCCAACGCCGTGCAATACGAGGACGTGATCTACCGCGGCAATGCGACTACACGCATCACCGCCATCTACGCGACGGAGGAGGGATACACGCAGTACGCGAGCGCGTGGCTGATCGCCGGCGGGCTCAACCAGACCACCGCGACGGTCCGCCACCAGAGCCAGGCGGGACGCGGATACTTCTACCGCACAGAGTTCTATGGACAATAAATGCGGGCTTTTTCGGTGCCACTTGATCTGCGGGACATTTATGATGCACATTAAAATACTTTCTACACCAGCGAGGAAGGAAGGGCGAGGGTGGCGATCGTAACTCATTCGTATGGAGACAGCGTAGTCACAAGCTAGTACTAAATAGCGTCCTGTGAAGTTTTTTGGTGTTCTAACGACCGAGTTTCGATCGCATCGCCCGTCCTTTCACACTCGCTGCTATACACGGTTGATTAAACGGAGGTCACCTTGGTTGGGTCAACCAAAGCGAGGTTGACTCAACTTGTCAGTGCGTTTTGAGATCGCAAGAATTCCAAAAAAATTTAAAGGATGGCCTTTCCAAATTCAAAATAGCTATATAAATATTAAGTATAATAAAGTAATCATAATCAAATTAAAAGAAAAAACTGAAAGTAAACATCGACATCGCCATCTTGCAACGCCTTACAAATACGCGCCCTATTGACTGGATGCAAGTGACGCGCTCGCGATCGGCAAAAGGCTTAAACAATATCGAGCTCCAATTCAACGCCCTCTATTTGACCTTGGTTAAGATCGCTGCGTTCGCGATGATAATCGTTGAAAAAATGTGTTGCCATCTTACGTCCACACCGTCGATTTCTACTCCACCTCAACCAAAGTGACCGCTGTTGAGTCAAGCACCAAACCGTGTAGAAGGCCTTTTATAATTTAAAAATGCATTTGTAATTTATTATCTGTGATTTGTCTTGATATGACGCGAGGTAAATATTAAATGAAATATTCAAACACAAAGTTACTGAGACCTTAATTATTCCAAATCATGTACAGGACTTTCCCTCTGAATTACAGACGCTTTGTAGTACATCTCACGAGAGAGATTAGTGCTGTCCGTCAGCTCAGTTGATAAATGAGTCCGTCAGGCAGCCATGCATTCTGAGCTCTTGCCAATTAGATTCATCGTAACTTGTGCAGCCCCTCCTCAAAATCACAATGTGTAGTTTCGATGACGGATCCGAGGATGCACCCTGGACTGGTATTCAAATGTTTAAGGATGTTAGACACTTAGAAAAGTAGTGGTCCTGATGGCTTACCTAGCATTGTGCTCAGGATGTGTGTCCCTGAACTGACACCAATAATCATCTGTCTCTTCCGACTCTCCTTTAACCGGGTATCGTTCTCTTTTGCTGAAAGTCTCGGATTAACCAGTACCGAAAAATGGCGACCCTGCGAACCCCTCCAACTATAGGCTTTTTACGATAACTTCTCTTTAATGGAGTGCTACATCAACTAGCAACTTTTAACGCACTAAGAAACTATTTTGAAAACAAGCCGTGAGGCCAGTCGTCTATAACAGAACGAACGAGGTCCATGCCAATATCACGGCTGCTTTGATCAAAGATTCCTTGAGTGACTCTAAATTAGGATGAGGCCTTTTCCTTCAAGTTTTGCCATATTTTATAATCCAACGGACTTAAGTGGACTGGAGGAGCCAGTCTTCGTGCCGGATGAAGTCGATTTAACGCGCCGCTACGGCGCAGAATCTTGCTAGAATACCCATTCTATAATAACCATGTTCCACAAGGTTTATGAGGACTGTATTTTTATCCACAACTGCATTAGTTTTTGCGCCTTTCTCGTAATAATATATCTCAGTTAAGCCCGAATATGAGACTCCCAGCTAAACCATAAGAGACGATAGAAAATGGCCTTGCTGGACACGCGGTATTCGGTTGTTCGCTTCGTCACTGTTGTGAACATACAACTTATCATGTTGTTTATTGTAGCTCTCCTTCACGTTGAAAAAAATTCTAATCCAAAAAATAATTTCACGGTGTTTTGTTCCGCCTTTCGCTTCGTCCTGCTTTTCTTCGATATGTTCGAAGCCCTAAGTCTTCACTCATTCTAAGATTCTTGCATCTAAAGGGCCACCTCAGGGCTTACGCAAGGGATATCTTTGGATTTGTGCACAGCCTTTATCACTGCTGGTGACAGGGCAACCACTTTTTTTTCTGTCTTCTAAACTTGAATCTTTATTACACAGTTTGACGGAGCAAAGATGGATCGTTTGATAGATGATTTGTAATTAACTTCCAAAATAAAAAAATATTGTTGAGTCCAATGTTTCAGGAATAATTAAATGATTTCTTATATTTAATACTAGCTGCGGTACCCGGCTTCGCTCGGGTCCAAGTCGTTTTGAACTGATGTTGAGCTGAATTATTTCCTAGATAAAAAGTAGCCCAAAGAGCTGGTCGAAAAGGCTGGTCTGGATGTAATTTATCTGCGACTTTTAAATCATAACGGGTGGAGCCGATATGGCTTAATTAAATAAGAAATATTCTAACATTCCCATTTATAATACATAGGGCGCACTATAAGTTTTCGGAACTGGCCACTTCGCTAAACAATATCGAAAAAGTAATTAAGTCATTTGGAATTATAACTCATAGAGTCGAGTGCACGAAACGGCAAACAATCAAAATCATCGTCAACTTAAACGCGTCACTTTATATGGACAATATGGAAGGAACTCTATGCGGTTCACTAAAAGTGACGTGTTTGAACATTGTTTAACTCATCACTCTCTTTTGAACAATTAAATTCAAAAGTGGTTCTGTTTAGTGATGGAAATCTAATCAATGTTAACTGTGCTGACAGATGGCATCACAATCAACGTCAGCGTATGATTAAACATGTCACTTTATATGGACAGTATTGAAGGAACTCCATGCGGTTCGCTAAAAGTGACGAGTTTGAACATTGATTAACTCAGCCGTACTTCGTATCAAATGACCGACTCGGGAACAAAATTTCTCGCACTGACTACCATGACTTAAAATTCTTCCTTACGAAACAGGTTTTACCATTAAACTATTACGTAAAAAAACATAAAAAAATTATGCGATATAAAAAAAAACAAAAAAAAACAAATTGAGTTTCCAGGATTCGAACCTGAACCCTCCCTCGAACAAAACATATTTGAACCAGTCGGTTATACGCGCTATGCCAACGGCTTCTTGCTTTTGTCGCAAAAATTGTTAATCCTTTCTATTTTAGAGATATTTGGAAGGCGGGCAAAATGACGCCGCATGTAGCACCGCCATGCACCACAAAATTGGTATTAATTTTGTTTGAGAGTAATTTCATTGATATTGCTCAGCCTTTAGGATATTTAGCGTGATAGTATGTATCCTAAAGCAAGCCCCGCGATCGAATCTGTAAATCGGTACAAACGGCATCTTGATCAGTTCTGTGGTTACGGATATTACCTTTTACATGTGGACAGACGTTTCCTTTTATATAATCACGTAAAAAAACATAAAAATTATATGCGAGATAAAAAAAACAAAATAACTAATTGAGTTTCCAGGATTCGAACCTGAACCCTCCCTCGAACAAAACATATTTGAACCAGTCGGTTATACGCGCTATGCCAACTGGCTTCTAGCTTTTGTCGCGAAAATTGTTAATCCTTTCTATTTTAAAGATATTTAAAAGGCGGGCAAAGTGACGCCGCACGTAGCGCCGCCATGCGCCACAAAATTGGTATTAATTTAAGTATTAATTTTGGTATTAATTTAATTAAGCACTTGCCTGCGCAATGGTTGAGTGAAGATATTAGGGTGATGATGACCAAACGCGATAGCGCAAACGTTAAGTATAAAACAAAAAAGTCTGATGACAACCGTATCAAATACAACGAAAATGTGCGGGGATGCGCAAAGACGCCACATACACTCCACTCTTGAAAAAAGTTCTCCCGCACAATGTTGGAAATTTCTCAAAACCCTTGGAATCGGTAAGCAGTTTAACCCACCCATATTAAAAATTAACCTAAATGAACTTAATGCTCACTTTACCACTCCACCTCTTTCTATCAATGCGACCGTTAAAGCTAAAACCATCACTCAACTGTCCAATTTGCCGGCTCATCAATATGCTCCTTTGATCTTCAATGAAGTTACTGACAATGAAATTAAGAAAATATTTCTCAGTATCCACACCAAGGCGGTTGGCGCGGATGAAATAAGTCTATATATGCTAAATCCGCTGCTCGATGAACTCCTACATATCATCACCCTAATTATCAACCGATCCTTATCGACGAGCTCATTTCCAAGCATCTGGAAAAAAGCTAATGTTATACCTCTACCTAAAACATCTCACCCTAACTCTTTTAGTCAATATCGTCCAATTTCGATTCTACCAGTGTTGTCCAAAATTTTAGAACGTATTGTTCACCAGCAACTGCATGACTTCCTCTTCCTAAATAAACTATTGAACCCAATGCAATCTGGTTTCCGGCCTTCTCATAGTACTGTTACTGCCCTTGTCAAGTTTACTGATGACATTCGTCAGATGATGGAAACCAAAGATCTCACTATCATTGTACTACTAGATTTTAGTAATGCTTTCAATGCTGTCGACTTTGACATAATGATGGAAATGCTGAAGTCTCTTAGCTTGTCTCTGGCAGTCATTGACTGGTTTGGTTCCTACCTTCGTGGCCGCCAGCAACGCGTTAAAGCTGATAATGAGTTTTCCAACTGGTATGATCTTACGGCTGGTGTGCCACAGGGTGGCGTGTTATCTCCGCTTCTTTTCTAAATTTTTATAGATTTTGTTTCTAAACTCCTAAAATCTGCCTACCATCTCTATGCCGACGACCTACGACTTTATCAATCAGGCAGCATCGACAAGATAGTTAATGTCATTAATGGCGTCAATGTGGACTTGGCAACAATACATGAGTGGACACGGTCTTTTGGCTTAAGTCGTCAACAAACACTAGGTGGGTTGTCTTGGAAATTAGGTTTCCACGAAAACCTGAACGTCTGAGAGAAATTAGGAGGATGGATCTGTTTTCATTCTATTTTGTTTTCAACTCGGCTGAAATAATAAAATATTCATATACGATATCTACGATCGTTTCAAAGAATTTTCAGCTCCCTGAATTCATGTTTTTATTCGGGAAGATTCTTTATAAAGGGGCCTATCAAAGATACATTATTATTAGAGTCTTTTTAAGACTAATGACATCGTCAATAAATGAAACGGTAGCAATGGTGGCCATGAGGGTACGAAAATGTGCGAGACAGACGAGAAATGCTTTCTTGCCAAAATGGCAAAAGTGTTCGCTTCATGAGTGCCTGTTCTGTTCTATAATCGATAAACATTCTAGACTTTCTTCAGCCGTAGTTATCTTATACTCAGAGATACAGTCGCTATCTTATCAGTTAACAACCTGTGATGATTAAAGAGCAGCAGCACCAAGAATTTACGTTAGTATATATAGTGGCCAGAATGGAGGTCGAGGCAGTAACGTTTCGATTTTACACAACATCTCATCACCACTGATTTATAAAGGTATAATATTTTATGATTTATATTAAAGTCGCATTCACAATTCTGTATGTATTTTTGTAATGTTTTCCTTTATGCTTAGTTATTAACAAACATCGATCTTTTTAGTCGTCCAATTTATATTTTTAGGTTTCTTTAATTACCCCACACGTCAGAGGCCTATTCGATATGTGTTAAGTTTTCACTCTTCTTCATCTGGGTCGTAATTTTTTTTTTTGTAAATATTTTAGTATTGTATTATTTATAAGTACCATTTTCGGTATTTGTTTGAAAATTTCGGATCGAAATTAAATATGTGTATAATATATATGTCGGATCAAGAATATCAGAAGGACCGAAAGTGTCCTGATAATGGTCTACATCATCATCAGATATTTGTTCAGCCATGATGAAAGTTGTATAGGTTACACAATAAGATTTTAGAGTACAATTCGCAATGCTTATTATAAGTCCGCAGATGAAACTATAATTTCAAAACACTAAATTAAAGGCACCAACGTGTTCACAACACTAAATCAAAGGACCAACGTAAAATGTTAAGTCACTAAAGTAGTATCACAAAATACGTTTATAAACGTCTTAATTGAAATACAGGTAATCTCCAGTCCATTACATTACTTCACTTCACTATTACCATCCTTAAACATAATATTTTTACATTAATAACTAGGTAACTCATGTGGTACGACAACGAGTCCTTAGATCACGCCACGGCCGGCCGAACCGAGAGTAAGCTTGACACTGAATCGCCCTGCTTGCTCAACTCAATGCTTAGTTTTTAAACAAACAAACTCAAGTGTTCGGGCCGGCGGATCTGAGGCCACGTTCGGCACCACAAGGGGCCTCGTTCCCACAATCAGTATCTTAATTACTTCCTTCGCGGCCGAGCGCGCTAACATAAACATTCATCTCAGGACTTCATAGAATTCCAAGTAGTAAACAAACGAGTAGGTGACTTGACTCCGCATAGCACCGACACGGCGATCCTGACTATCACACGTCCTCGTGTGCATCCTTGAACTCGCTTTGAGCTTAGTCACTGTCATCATCTGTAAAGACACAATTTTCTAAAAGTACATTGCTCGGCTATCCTGCATATAAGTCTAGAAGAGGATCATGTCAAACTGTCAAGTTCCAACCAACAGAAAACAATAACAAGTTCTTTAAGTTTTACTATAGGTCGTATAGTCAATTCGTCACTTTCACAAGAGAGTCCACTGAGACAGGAGCACTAATAAATATCTCGCCATGAGACCCAGGTATCTTGTGGCTACTGTAATGAGCATTGCAATAACAGTAGTCCAAACACCTCCCAACAAGCTGACTCGCTCGTATTCATCATCTACCGACAAGCTCACTCCAATAGGTAGGAATGACCCGCCGCCGACGGAATCACTCCAACAGGTAGGAATGACCCGACTCACTTGGCCAAAAGTTTTCCCCAGGCCTGGCCCTGTCCCTTAAAGTAATAGACAGACAAGGCATGCAAGCTCAACTCCACTTGTGAGTGGCCCGCATTTAAGGTACAGCCATAAACACCTCAACTGGCACTGTCACCCATGTAACAGTCCATCCACGCAAGCTCAACTTCCTCAGCGGAAGTGACCTGCTCACAACCATATATCAACCAGCACGGCCAACCACGTGACCTCAGCCGGCCTTGTCACCCATGTGACGGCCAGCCCCGAACACAACGCTCCCACTCATTGCTGCTGCATCACATAGTCACTGACTTTTGACTAACAGCACCAAGTAGCAGAATTGTGTCCTCGGTACTCCACCCCATCTCAGTGTGTCAATATAGCATGTCTGTCGTCTATACAAAGATAATTTAAGTGCTTCATTTGCACTATCATTCATATTTGATTCTTCACCATCACTTGCTAAACCAGATAATTCGTCATCTTTGTCACTTAGCGGATTAGCTTTAATTGGAACGTCACAGTTTGGCATCTTTCTCAGTCGGTCGTGGGAATATTCATACTTTCTGTTGCAATCTAGAGATTTTAGCAAGTATCGATTTCCTTGTAAAATTTCAATAACCTGAAACGGTCTACGATACTTGGCCTTCAACGTGATTTGGTTTCGTTCATGATTTTTTTTTATCAATACATAGTCCCCTGTCGGATTATGTTGGCTTCTAGCAGCTCATGTATGTTATCATGACAAATTTTTATTTCTTCAGAACTTAGGCGGTAGAGTAGCCTTTGAACACTGCAATTAGGATCGATCAAGTTAACCTCAAGTTCTCCGATGATTGCATGCCCGGTAACACTTACTTTCTATAAAAGTCATACTATGGTGATT
Organism: Incurvaria masculella; assembly: GCA_946894095.1. Taxonomy (NCBI): domain Eukaryota; kingdom Metazoa; phylum Arthropoda; class Insecta; order Lepidoptera; family Incurvariidae; genus Incurvaria; species Incurvaria masculella. Next base: position 7,077,128 of record OX335663.1, on the reverse strand, counting down.
CAACAAATCAAGAAGTTTTTTTCTTAACATTCATCTGATACTTCGGTGTCAATATTGTTAAAATTTACGACCCCTTTACCTACATCACATAAGTGAACAGTTGCACTCTTTTTTTATGACCAGTTTTTCTTTACATATTTTAACCGTAAATCCTCTTGAAATTAAATCTCTACCTATGACTACATCATGATTGATAATAGCGTCAGGCACAGTCAGTCAGTCAGTCAGCGTGTCTGCGTCCACTGCCGGACACACGCCACCCCAACCCCTCTCCAGTCCTCCCGGCCCTCAGCGGTACGGCACAATAAGGGACAAAATCTACACCGGCCAATTATTTGGTAGAGTGACCTCTGACAAAATTTTACTTTTACAAAACACGTAAGCTTTCGAATCTCCAACCAACGTTACAAAACATGGCAATCGTTTTCCATAAAAAATATTCGCTACTGATTCCTTCATCAGAGAGCATTCGGCACCAGAGTCAAAATAGAAAATAATTGACTGACCAGATCAGGTGTGCAGTAACAGACTTGGTGCTATAAATATTCACTCGACGCTGCTACTTGAACGTGGTGGCACCTCCACTCGAACCAGGCTTCTTAGTGAGGTATGATGTGTCCGGATTTTCCACATTTGATGCATGTCATGGTCTTGTTCTTGATGAATTATTCTTTCGGTGTGAAAACTTTCAGTATTCGTGTTGGTGTTAAGGAACAAGTTCTTGTTGCTGCATTTGATGGATCGATGACCAGAATTTTCCGCATGTATAACAGGTCAGCTATGGTTTTTGATCATTAGCAGTAGCAGTATTCGATGTAGATTTAGGTCATAATCGTTCACTTGTCGTTTTCTTATTTTGGCAGGCCGTTAAATATACGCACCAGCACAGCAGTAGGAGTTTCCAAGAAATCGAATCTCGCAAAGAATTCTGCTTCATTTTTTGCAAGCTCATTTCTGTGTAACACACTGGAGCAAACCAGGGTGAAGCCATTCCTTTCATTACTTTTCTGAAAGCCATAATGAGAACACTTCCAAGTAAGAGCACTGTCAGTAGCATTTTTGTTACGCAAAGATCAATGGTTTTAGTCCATGCCTTCGCATCAGCACCCAATACATCAGGACCAAATTCAGGTAGCTTCATATGATCTGAATTTTTTACAACGGTCTCAATGCTTCGATATGTTGCGTAATCTGACCGTTTTGTCGGTCCAGTAACATCTTGAAACATTCGGCCAGGTCAGAAGATTAATTTGCTTAATTGGATGAGCAGACGGAGTGGGCTGTATTTTGGATGCAGATCCCACTTCTGATGTCGGATCAAGAATATCAGAAGGACCGAAAGTGTCCTGATAATGGTCTACATCATCATCAGATATTTGTTCAGCCATGATGAAAGTTGTATAGGTTACACAATAAGATTTTAGAGTACAATTCGCAATGCTTATTATAAGTCCGCAGATGAAACTATAATTTCAAAACACTAAATTAAAGGCACCAACGTGTTCACAACACTAAATCAAAGGACCAACGTAAAATGTTAAGTCACTAAAGTAGTATCACAAAATACGTTTATAAACGTCTTAATTGAAATACAGGTAATCTCCAGTCCATTACATTACTTCACTTCACTATTACCATCCTTAAACATAATATTTTTACATTAATAACTAGGTAACTCATGTGGTACGACAACGAGTCCTTAGATCACGCCACGGCCGGCCGAACCGAGAGTAAGCTTGACACTGAATCGCCCTGCTTGCTCAACTCAATGCTTAGTTTTTAAACAAACAAACTCAAGTGTTCGGGCCGGCGGATCTGAGGCCACGTTCGGCACCACAAGGGGCCTCGTTCCCACAATCAGTATCTTAATTACTTCCTTCGCGGCCGAGCGCGCTAACATAAACATTCATCTCAGGACTTCATAGAATTCCAAGTAGTAAACAAACGAGTAGGTGACTTGACTCCGCATAGCACCGACATATAAATTATTTATAAGTCATAATTTTAAATTTAAATCTTGATTGTACATTAGGGAAAGGAACCCGGGATTATTTCTAAAAAACCATTCCGAGCTACAGAGACAGAAACCTCTGAGCGGTTCGCGTTCGAAAGTGAGCCCCTTTCACCATCTGGAACCGGAAAAAAATCAACATAACATTTTTCAAGATGTCGCCGCAATATTTTTGGAACAACGCCATTAGAGCACATAACCATTGGCACGGTGATAGCGTTCCGTTCATTATTCTTGCTTTGAAAGAGTGGAAAGATGGTTGTTATTATAGTTACCATTTAAATACCAAAAAAAGAGAACATTCGAAAAAAAAATTCACTGTGCTTTTTTCCCGCGTATCGCTTCAACAAAACGCGGAATCTCTTCATATCGGTCTCAGGTCTATTAAACGCGCATCTTTTTATGTAGACATAATTTACAATGTCCGGTTTTTATTTCATAAGCTCAAATCCAAGTCTTCATTCATCACCGTTTTCACTGTGGTTTTACTTAACCCCATCTAATGTCAGCCTCGGTGGCCCAGTGGCGCGACACTTCGGCGATCGCTCTCCGAAGTTAAGCAACGCTGGGTCCGGTCTGGTCTTGGATGGGTGACCATTCGACCGTTGAGAGAGGCTGGCCGTGGTTCGGATTCCACGTTAAGCTGTAGGTCCCCTTCCTTACTTACTAGGTGGTAGGGTTTATCCCGCCCGGGTTGGTACCATCGCATTGGATGAACGATGGTCGAAGCGGCAATGAAAATTGTCCGTGTTTTCCATCCAGTTCAATGTAGCCGTGCAATATAAGGAAGGTCCTGGCATGGCACCTAGTTCCCATGTGGTGTGTTGGGCTAATACCATGAACAGAACTTGTGGTATTAGCCATCCATGTCCAGTCACATAAAAAAAAAAAAAAAAAAAAATCATTAATCGCAATTCTTTGGATTCGCGCCTTAAGGTCGGCCCGTAAGCATCACAAAATTTCGCCTCCCATACAAACGTAGTTTACTAATAATTTCAAAACCACTTTTCCAACTTACTTGATATTTGGTATCTAATATTAGGCCACAAATATCTGTGTCTGTATGGCTTTGTTTTTTCGGAAAATGTTTTCTGGGTGAAACCACAGAGAAAACAAAATTCGTATGAAGATTTTCTTTTTGCTTTCATTTCATTCGGTTTGGATTTTTCAAAAAAACAAAAGCATGCAGACACAGATATTTGTTACCTGATATTAGATATTAAATATCAATTTAATTGGAATAGCAGTTTCCAAATGATTAGTTAACTACGGTTGTATGGGGAGCATGGCTTACGGGCCGTTCTTAACAGATTTTATCACTGCTGGAGTCCCAACTATGCGAGGTAGACCACTTCTTTCTCTGTCTTCTTTACTTAATATTCTATCGTATGATGGAGGAATAAACCAATATATCGGTTGTATTGTAATGTTTCAGTAATTCGAAAAATTGAACGGCCATCCGTCGTCATGATATTAGCCCAATGAGCCACATTCCCGAAGAAATCAGGTGCCATGGAACTTTTCTTTATCACTAGTTCTGATTGTGACGAGGCCTTGCTGTTTCACAGATGAAGCTGGCTATCGTTCTCGCAGCGGTGTGCGCGCTGGTCGCTGCCGCCTTCTCCGCCGCCGTCCCCGCCGCCTCCCCCGCCGCACGCGCCAACTTCGGCATCGGAGGGATCAGCGTTAATGACCGCCTGCTCTATAGGTAGCTACACATTTTTATGTAGTCGCTCAATCTGTTCGTGACGTCGCTAAGTCTGGACGTTGCTCTGTGGAACTTGCATTCCATATTCCTCCTTCCAATCTACATCCCGAGCACCGCCGCAGAGCATCAGAACTGTTTCTCTAACGCATGCCTCTGCCCCACCGCCAGGATATGAAACTGTCTACCGACCGGTGTCTTCCCTATCTATAACCTGGGAGTCTTCAAGCGTAATTTGAACGAGCTCGATAACTCTGCGATAGTCTGGTATGGTGCCTCGCTGAGCGTGGTTTCACGAAGTGAGGTGGATTTGGCTTTTCTGAGTACCTCTGGTCTCAGCACAGCCACCCATACCGGCTTTTCATAGAAAAAAACTGGACATGGTCAGCTAATTCCAGACCGTCCTGACATGAGCCCAACACACCACATACCCAAAGGAATTAGGTGCCACTCTAGGATCTTTATTTTGCGAGAACTATCACCTACCAGGTCGGTTGCCAAAAAAATCAATCCAAGGGGAAAGGGATCTTGAGTTTTACATCGATTCTGAACCATGGAACAAACTCGAATTTGTGACAAAATTTACTTATCCAACTCAGAAATATAAATTAATGGTTTGTGAACGAAGCGGGGATTGAAGCCATGACCTCTGGTATGGTAAGCAAATACCAGCTCCGAGCCACGAGCCGCTCACGATAAACTTTTGCTTTACAATTGCAAGCAATTTGTGATGTTTTCTTCCAGAGCCTACGTGTCTCGCAACCCGATCGTCAACGCCGTACAATACGAGGACGTGACCTACCGCGGCAATGCGACCACGCGCATCACCGCCATCTACGCGACGGAGCAGGGCTACACGCAGTACGCGAGCGCGTGGCTGATCGCAGGCGGGCTCAACCAGACCACCGCGACGGTCCGCGCGCAGAGCCAGCCGGGACGCGGATACTACTACATGATGGAGTTCTGGGGACGATAGATTGGCGGCGACGCGGAGCTGTTCGGTGCTTATTGATCTGCGGGACGTAATATGTGATGTGCACAAGAATACCTTCTACACCAGCTAGTAAGGAAAAATACTAGTCAGAAAATAACTGTCAGAAAATTATAAAATTATATATGCTCTTTACACGAGATTCTCATTGATCATTTGTTTATTTTGTCGGTGTGTATAATTTTTTTTCTGAAATCATTAAAGTTAATAATAATAGCTGCTCTTCGTGAAGTAACTATGTATTCAGGGCACTGTGGTAGTTCATGACAGAATGAATAATATTAAAACTAAATGAGCAAATGATTCACAATGTTTTCTTGTTGCCACTGCAGTTGTGCATCGCCTGAAGCTCCTTGCTTGCGGTGACGCTTGTTCGAGTAATATCTTTACCTAAAACGTGGTTGAAAGTGGTAAACACTTACTGTTAATGTTACAAAAAAAAAAGTTATTAACACTAACAGGTTCCAATACCTTGTATACCTGTAAGCAGTGGCAAACACTTTTGTTAACTTAGACCAGAGTTTCTTGCCAATTCCTCTTCGCTGGAATTGCTAAACTTATAAAGAAATATGACAAATCCGAGTGCGATGTACTGCCTATGGATGATAAATAAACATTAAACGATAACCAATGACGATCGTAATTCATCCGTGTGGCGGCAGCTTAGGCACAAGTTAGTTCGACGCCCAAAATATAATCTTCTTTGCACGAAATGACTTGAATTTCTTAGGTGTTCTTACGTGCCATACGTATGAGTTTCGATCGATCTCCTGACCTTTCATACTCGCTTCTGTACACGATTGGAGCGTTGATTCAACGGCGGTCACCTTGGTTGGGTCAACCAAAGTGCGGATCGCTCAACTTGTCAGTGCGTTTAGAGATCGCAAGCTTTTGAAAACACTAGAAGAATGGAGAATTACCTTTCCAAATTCAAAATAACCATATACATATAAATTATATGAAAGTAATCAAAATCGTAATCAAATGTTTGGATGCAAAAGGCTTCAACACGATCGAGCCCCAACTCAACGCCCTCTGTTTGACCTTAGTTGTGATGGCTGCCTTCGCGATGATTATTATCGTTGAAAAATGTGTTGCCAACTTACGTCCACAGCGTCGATTTCTACTCCACCTCAACCAAAGTGACCGCTGTTGAGTCAACCACCCAACCGTGTAGAAGGCATTTTATTATTTTAAAATGTATCTCTAATTTATTATCTGTGATTAGTCTTGATATGACGTGAGATAAATATTAAATGACATATTCAAGATAAACTTACTGATGTTTTAATTATTCCAAGTGTACAGGATTCTCCATCTGAATTACAGACACTCTCTAGTACCTACACCTTACGAGAGAGACTAGTGCTGTCCGTCAGGCAGCCGTGCATTCTGAGCACTCGCCAATTCGATTCGTCGTAAATTGTGCAGGAGGATGCACCCTGGGCTGGTATTCAAATGTTTAAGGATGTTGACACCCTGTTGATGTTGTTGGATGTAAGGCACTTAGAAGAGTAGTGGTCCTGATGGCATTCCTGGCGTTGTGCTCACGATGTGTGGCCCTGAATTGACACCAAAATTCATCTGTCTCTTCGGACTCTCCTTCGTGGCATCGTTCGCTTTTGCTGTAAGAGAGCCTCGGTCCAACCGGAATCGAAAAATGGCGACCCAGAGAACCCTCAAACTATCGGCATTGCGATAACTTGAAAATGGCATGAAAAAATCTTTATTTGCAATCCTGCAAACATGGTTTACAAAAAGGCGGAATTAATGCCATGAGGCATTATCTGACATTCGTAGACGTAGTAGACATTCTCGAGACGTAGGAGAGGTGCGGTATGGTGGGCAAAAAAAAAAAAAAACTAAGGAAAATATTAAGTTTCTAAAATAATAATTTTAAAATTAAATTGAACTATATATATTTTCATAAAATATAGGCTTATACCTAATGGAAAATACTTCGTATTAACAGATATATACATACAAATATTGACATATATAAATATATACCTATATATTTAATGCACAAAGGAAACAATGTGTCTCTTGAATCAGTAGGATCAGATTGACAAGGAAATTACTACTGATAAAATAATACAAGTCACAAATGAAGGAACAGACATTTCAGACGCTCTTTAAATATGTGAATAGAATAGGATGTGCGTACATCAAGTGGAAGCTGGTTCCACATACGTGCAGCTCTAACAGTAAAAGAATCTGAGTAGAAAGAAGAATTATGGAGTGCTACATCAAGTCTACATCAGTTATGGAGTGCTAAATCAGGGGTCCGTGCAGTCACCTACGCTATTTTTTAATATGTATTAACCGACTTCAAAAAAGGAGGAGGTTATCAATTCGTCTGTATGTTTTTTTTTTTTGTTTTTTTTTTTTATGTTTGTTACCTCATAACTTTTGCCTGGGTGAACCGAATTTGATGATTATTTTTTTAAATGATAGCTAGTGCTTCCCAAGTGGTCCCATTTTAATTTGGTTAAGTTCTGACAATGATATCCATGAGAAAATCATAAAAATCTTAAATTTGTATTAAGATGTGCGCGACAAATCGACGAATAACTCAATATAACGCCAACCGATTTCAGTGATTCTTTTTTTATTGGAAAGTACGTGTACAAATTAGTAAATTTACTTCAGATTCACTAAAAATAAACAAATAAAAAAACAAATTTAACAAAAAAAATAACCGACTTCAAAGGAAAAGCACTAAAAAGTAAAAAATAATTTTCATTTTTGTAGTTACGATTTCTGTAATTTTTTGAGTCGGTGTCAGCCAAGGTTAGGTTAGGTTAGGTTAGGTTAGGTTAGGTTAGGTTAGGTTCTCTTGATTGGCGCAGCGCGTGCCCGGCTGACGCCGACTCAAAAAATTACAGAAATCGTAACTACAAAAATGAAAATTATTTTTTACTTTTTAGTGCTTTTCCTTTGAAGTCGGTTATTTTTTTTGTTAAATTTGTTTTTTTTAACGATTTATTGTCCCTAAGCATGATTCACAGTTACGCCGATGACAGCACGGAGCGTGAGAGATATTTCAGGGATTGGACAAGCAGAGATGCACAAACCCAGCCTGGAGAAACGTTCTGAGTTTAAGAGTGGATAATGTTCTAGATAAAGTAGCCAACTGTTTTCTCTGCTAACCTACTAAGCTGCAAAATCTCTGAAGACTGGAGCGGCTCGTGGCTCAGGGGCGGGTGAACTTGCCTTCCATTCCAGAGGTCTGAGTTCAAATTCCTGGCCCGTTCATACACCACTATCTTTCTCTTTCTGAGTGAGTTTGGATAAGTACGTCTTTTTTACGAATGTAAGCTGTACCATTGTTCTAAATCTTTGTAAAACTGTAGGTCCCCTTCCCCTAATACGTGGTAGTGCTAAGCCCACTCAGGTAATTGAATGAAATATTGTCCGTGTTTTCCAACCAGTTCAAAGTAGCCTTGCTCATAAAGGTAAGGTCCTGGCATGGCACCTGATTTTTCGGAAATGCGGTGTGTATAATGACGGTGGATGTGGTATTCGCCATCCCAAGTCAAAAATTTAACGTAGAATGTATTGTATTGTTGATTCATCATTCTTAAGTCGTACACTACACTCGGATTTGTCATATTTGATCATGTGCCTAGCCAAATAATTTAGCCAAACTGGGGATCCTATATGTACCCTTTCAGAAAGTTATTTTACCGGTACAACTACTTCTTCTTTACAAATCACAGATTAGGCCGGTGATACCGTAGCCACATACGATAGGTTTGGACTCAATCGGTGGACTATACAGCGGCGAGCGGTCCGCCTTGTTCACTGATATCTGTGGTATTTTTGAAGACCCACAACTCAACGTTGGCTTAGAGTCCCCGAGCCACCGACAGTTGCTAGAGTCGCTCAGTCAGAGCGTATTGTCATGGACCTTATGTCATCCAACTTCTAACCGTCGCACCCGCAACAGAGTATCAAAGTACCCCTTTATTGTTGACATTAGGTTTTGGAGAACGAATCATTGTCCAGACTAATTTTTCGGTAGCATCGTCAGGATATAGAACTGTCTGCCGGCGGGTGCCTTTCCTCAAACCCACAACTTGGTAGTCTTCAAACGTAAGATCGAAAGCTCTGCGATAGTCCGCAAATCTGCCGGTATTGTGCCTCGCTGGGTGTGGTTTCGCGAGGTTAGATGGTTTTTAGGGTTCCGTACCCAAAGGGTGAAAACGGAACCCTATTACCAAGCCTTCGCTGTCCGCCCGTCCGTCCGTCCGTCACAGGGCTGCATCTCATGAACCGTAATAGGTAGGCAGCTGAAATGTTTACAGAGTGTGTATTTATTTGGCCGCTAGTTATAACAACAAATAGGTAAAAAAAAATTAAAAAAATTAAAGGAGGTCCCAAACAAAAAACGTAATTATTTTGTTTTAAATCTTATACGATGGTACATAACCCTTCGTGCGCGAGTCCGATTCGCAGTTGACCGGTTTTTTGGTTTTGCTGAGCACCTTTGGTCTCGCAGGAAAGCCGATATGGACATATCGGTCATTCATATTCGTTACCATTTTTTTTTTAAATAGCTTACTTAGTGAAATGAATCAATTGATAACATTTGCTTTATGAGTCATCGGTTTTATTTATTACACAATGATAACGAGTACCTAGAAAACACTGTTGATAATAGAATACGATAATAATGATTTGATTTGAACTTTATCGGTATTTATGATAGGGGAAATGATAAGTCTTACATATGAGCCGTTATGGTTTTTATTGTACAAACGAAGGGTTTCTTTATTTGATATTATACAGCTGGATTATAATTTTCATTAAAAAAATCTAATTCACGACTATCACCAAGTTTATTCGGTCTGTAGTTAATTCGTGGTTGGATCATTTGATGGGTGATTTCTAATGCGGTGCGGTGCGGTGGCATTGATTAATCAACTACTTAAGTTTTAAACTTATTTTGTGACTGGCAAAATATGTTTGCCAGTTCTTATGTGCATTGAAATAAAGTATGCGACATTTATATTTTTGACATAGAGGTTACCTACCTATGAATGCAATAAAACAATACAACAATACAATACAATACAATTATCTATTTCATTTTTCATATTCTGCGTGGTATGCACTTTGAGACACGCTAAACTAATCCTATAAGCGTCCGATTGTAAAAGGATGTACTCTGAACCACTCAATGTGAAGGAGGGAAAAATTAAGTTATTTCCCAGTCTTATTAGTTCAGTATACGACACTCAACAAACACGAGGTGGGTTGTCTTGGAAATTAGGTTTCCACGAAAACCTGAACGTCTGAGAGAAATTAGGAGGACGGATCTGTTTTCACTCTCTTGTTTTCATCTCGGCTGAAATAATAAAATATTCAATTACGTTACCTACCATCGTTTCGGAGAATTTTCAGCTCCGTGAATTCAGGATTTTATTTAGGAGAGAAAAGGGGCCTCTCAAAGATACATTATTATTGGAACCTTTGTACGACTAATGACATCGTCATTAAGATGGTTATACTAGCAAATGCGAATGGTTTAATTGCGTTTATTTCCTGATCTCTTTGGAATGAGAACATGAAAAAAAACATGTATAATTCCAGTTAACGTTCTACCAAAACAGAAAGAAAAATTTTACAGAAATTTATATTTTATGCATGGAAAAAAATGTTGAAGTCAGGTCTCAAATATATTCTTTCAAGTTTGCGGCTTATATTGATATTAACTAATATTTATTTCAATACCATTTCAAAGATCTTAACATTATCTACACATTCAGTGAAGAACATGTTTAACTTTTCCCAATGTCTTTAACGAAACAATAAAAAAACGTGTTTCACGTGTTATGCGGGTTGGTCACATTTAGAAAGAATTATTTCGAGCTGCTCTAACTAAGCGACGTCGGGCTCTGGCTATCTCGTTTTAATCGCAAAAATTGGTCCAAAATGTTTAGGTATGAGGATGCTCTTAAATGAAACGGTAGCAATGGTGGCCATGAGAATTTGAAAATGTGCGAGACAAACGAGAAATTCTATCTTACCAAAAAATATTTCCATTGATAGATTAAGAGTTTTTGTAATTTCTCAGGATATGCAAATTTGCGCATGATCTTCTTTCAACGTTTGTGTGGGGAGTTGAGCGGGAAGTTCATCAGTCCAAACACATTTCCGCTTCCGCCCCCACTCACAGCTACGATTTACGACCACGGCGAGCCCAGCGGTCACCTCAGTCGCCTGCTGCGCACGAGCGCGGCGCATGCCTCCTTGACAACGGGCTGAATGATTAGCTCAAAACGTCGGAGAATGTCTCTTCCTGCCGCGTGAAAAGCCGTAACATTTTTCAGATTTGAAAGTAAACGACTGTACTGCAGAACTGATTTACTCCTCTGCGAGACGGGCCTAGCCCAGTGCAGAGTATTGTGTGCCTAAATATAACCCGCTCATAAGTTATATCTGTTACAAAGTGTGTCATACCTATCAAATAAATATCAAAATATCAAATATCAAATTCTTTGATTAAGGTGCCCTTGCTTCACGGTCGATTCTACACTCATAATGTTGATTTATTTTTACGAAGGCACGGGAGATAATTGGTAGGCTGTGGTGCGGGAGGCGGCCACTGGAGCGTGAATCGTAGAAAAGAAACGACCGTCGCTCGACTGGTCGCCTCCCACACCAGCACATTAGCTGCCGTGGTCTTTCCCTCGCAGTGAGCAAGGAAGGACAGGAGTAGCGGCGTAGCTACTTTTACGCACAAGAACGGTAACACCGACGCATCAGTGCACTAGGGGCTTCACTTCTCACCTAAATTGGCGTTAAGGCGCTAGGACTAGCCAACTTCTCGCGCCATACAAATAGACCTTTTAACAAATGTAATAATATGTAGTGAAACGCTTCAGCGAATCCAAATAGAACTCCAGACTTATAATAGATTGTTAATATTTTTTGATTCCATCATTTATTTAAATAATAATAAATAATAAAAAAGTTGATTTTTCTCATTAGAAATCTGAAAGTAATTCGATTTCTAGATATAAGCAAAAACAGCATATATGCATAAACAAAAAATTCCATTTGCTTTTAGATTTCTACATTTAGGCAAAAAAGTTCGGAAATAGACACCGTTTCCGCAATGTATTTTGTATAGAAAAAGGAAACATACATTAACGAAAATAAGTTGATTCCTAGACAAGGAAGAATGACACTTCTAATCGTCAGACTTAATTAGTTAACTTGGAGTGCCTCGTCTAACTTTGCGATTTGGCTAGTACCAGGGCCTTAACGCCAAACCGCTCGACTAGCGCTCTAAAATGTATTGAGAAATCAAAGAGCGCGCGCAGTGGCCGGTATGCCAAAATCTCCGTAAATACGTTGACGTGGCCGTTTACGCCGACTTCGCGTTTTCGTACATATCGGAAGTCCGAATTTGATTTTGACAGCTTGAAGAAGTAAAACCAACAAGCTTGTATGGGGTTTGAGGTTTTTATGTAACTTCGAAGTTCCGTAAACGCCGATTTAGTTGATAATTCGGACTGAACACTCTGTTCGCTTACGAATCCGCTCATTTTTCTCGAATTCGAACGACACTTTATTTACTAATTTATGCTTGACTTAATATTAACTTCCATAAAAAATACGATGTCTTTTTACACCTGAATAATTTAGATCATAATTCCTATTAATTTAGAATAAGACGTCATTATGGTAGTCAAGAGTTTGCTCTTCATTACTACGGTTAAAGCCCGATGTTGGATAAAGTTCGAAACTATTCTTCCCTTGAAGTTTTGTTGGATTTCTGTTTTCATATCCATTCTGAGTGCACTAATTAAGAGTTATGACCAAGAAAAAAAAATATGTTTTAAAATGTCTTTTTAATTTTTGGGGTGTGAAAAAATCGGAAAAAAAATGGTCAAGGTTATTTTTTTTCTTAGCATAAACTCTAAATTAGTGCCCTCGACCCAGGTGCATTTTGAAAATCTTAGTTACCTTCTTCAAGGAAAAAAAGTTTTCGGACTTTAACCAACATCGGGCTTTAACCGTAACATACATATGTAATTTTCTTTGTGAGCAGCAGTAATCGATCAATCACTGTAAACTAGTTTGTAAGTAACAATGAAAAAAAACCTGGCGAAGTTTCTTGTCGGCTCTTCTTCGCCAGAAGAAATCGAACCGACGGGAAAAAAAGTCGAATCCGAGTGTGTAATAAACATCTAATGGAGGAAGTAAAGAAACTGAATCTGAAAACACGTAAGAACTTCACAGGACGCTATTTAGTGCAACGAACATTCGATGTTGCGCGTCCCGAATTCGTTAGCGAACTAAATACAGTTAGCGTGGTTTTCACCAACTGCCGATTTATATTAATCGACACTTAAAGGACCTTTATTACGAAAGTGCTGATTATCTTGTACTGGTATCGAATGCAAACTGCTGAGAAAGGCCATAACATGTGGCGATTAAGCTAAGGCGAAAAAAAAGGCGCTTAGACTATTTGGACCACGCAGGAGGGAGGTAGAGAGGAGATGGTCTAAACCAAAGAATATCTAATAAATACTGGTCAAAACAAACTGGGTCTGCGTCCACCGAGTGGGTCTCTACATCACCGACCACGTAGGCGTGGCTTAGCGTCATTCGCAACATGGCGCTAGGTTGTGGCACAACTTTGTGGTCTGCGGCGCAATTTAGGGCGAACAGTGGATTTTGTGTAAAATATTGCAAACGTTACAGAGGAAGAGATAATCTAAATTCTGTAGGTGGAATTACGCTTCATTTGTCAGTGAAACACCTCATATTTTATAATAATTTGATAAAGTCCATAAAGCACAAGGTCCAAAACCCATAGCGTCCAAAATACTTACGAATACGGATATTTTTAATATATTTAATATTTTTAAGTTAGGTTAGGTTAGGTTAATACAATCTACCTTGTGGACCTTGTGTTTTTTGGACTTTGTGATGCGTCCCCAATATTTGAATCTCCCTCCTCCGTAATTTGGACTAACTCGTGGCTGCGCTGTTTCGTTCGTTATCTTTGTTTCGGTTTCTACTCCCGTCCGTTCACACTCGCTGACTGTTGTCAATCTACCTCTCGTGCTGTCGTAAATTTTATTAGCTCTGTCCCTGACTGGTTTTATTGCAACCTGTGGAGGTATTAGCTATGCTCCTGAAGTCTACAGAGTTCGATTGGTTACGACTATCTGAGTCTTCTGGCTGGCTCTCGGGTTAATTTCGTTTTGGATAATCACCCGAGCGGAGACCGGTAAAATGCGCCCTCAGTCGCCGATCCAACGCGTCGCATCGCCCGCCCGAACTATTACATCGTTCGTTTTCGGTTAGCGCTCTTTTTTCTCGACTCCTAGGGGTCGTAGCGCGATGATGCTTCAAGATTTGGGCTATATTTGATTCTTTCAAATACGACTGACAGTTCCTGAGATTAGCGCGTTCAAACAAAAAACTAAATCTTTATTTTGTTAGTATAGATTAGGCCGGCATGGTTTTCGCAGCCCCCCTGAAAGCTCGAAAGCCCATGGCCATGGCGTACGCCAGATGCCGCGCTTAACAGAGTACGGGCGATAGCTGTTTCTACGCTCTTAATATTTTGCTAGGTTTATGAAATTTTTGATTCTAAAATATATTAAAGAAATCTATGTCTGTATGTTTGAATTTAATTTTGGATTGGAAAATATTGGCTAATAAACATTGAAAAAAAAAATTCTTTTTTTACGTTCATTTTCGATTTTTTTTACTGAAAAATACAGATTTTTACCAAAAAATCAAACAATACGGACATAGAATGAAGCTTTCTTGAGTGATACAAAATTTGAATATAGATTTGATTAGAATCTGACGAAACGTTAGGGCCTGGAAGACGATTAAATGGCAGTCGCCGTGCAAATCTTAGATTTCCAGTGACTTCACGACAGCCTGATGTAACAATAATAATATCCAGATCAGAAGTTGTAATTTTTTAGTAATTCCGCACGTAACGAGCGACTTTAGTATTTAGTCGTACGGCCGACTGTACGAAATGACACAAAATCTAAATCAACGTCAACGTATGATTCAACACCTCACTTTTTGTGGATAGTATAGAAGGGAGCAGAGTGAACTCCATGCGGACTATCTGACCTTAGTGGGATGATTAGGGAACGGGGCGCGGGGGAACTCATGAGTTCACCTAGCGAATAGTTAGAAGCTGACGAGACCTCCTTCCTTACCCTAAAAGATCCGCCAGAAACAAATATAAAACGCTATAGATTTGAATATTTGAAGTATTTACTCAATGCATTTAATTGAAATGACTCGATATTATTCCAAAAATAAATGCTTCTAAATTATGCTACTTAAATGAAGTTGTGGGAATTAAAAAAACACATGTAATTTTTCAGTTCAAAATTTGTGCTGAACATATAATTAAAAATAATTTGAAGACGAACTAAAGGCTTTCTTTTAACTGCAAGATGGAGTACATTTTACAGCTAAGAACTCGTAAATAAAACTTGACAGGTATGAACGTTTTGACGTTTCTAATGTGGTGAGGTTGCTCAAGCGAGATCTACATCTAGCTCGGGGTTATCCTCGTTAAAAATACAAATAATTGCAACGTCATGTTCTACAGACGTCATTGATCTGTTGTTGACAATCCAATTACGGAAAAAATAACATAATCCAATTCCCAATAATCCAGATAAATTCAATCTCGATTCTCGTGGCTACGGCGGTTGTGATTCAACTGAATGAGAAGAAAGTACGTGCGTGGAAATTACTTCTTTCAGAAAGAAAAGCTTTCATGAACTTTGCCAATGAAGTGTTTCTAAATAGGTACTTTGTATTAGTCTCAACAATAAAAAGAAAAATAAATGATCAAAGTTAGGCAGTCACGAAACTACAGTCCTAACGTGGAGACTACTGGCTTTTTTGATATTAGATTTAACATGAGCATTTTAGATAGAGAGAAATGATGATTAAGTCTAAAGTTAGACTAAGTTTTGGGTTTTATATTGCTACCTTAAATATTGCCATACAAACTTATGCATTACCATATAATATAAAAATGTATTCATTAGTACGTGTGGGTTTATTTTAAGAATGTATGCAAGGATTCGCTGGTTCTTCCAGAGACATTTTTAGAATTAAGACTAGCTCTTTAGTTTGTCGTAAAGTCCAAAATATGTTATGCTCTTCACAGATAGTTTTACACTTAATTATAAATATTTTCGGCCAGCCCGGCCAGCCCAATTAAAGATAAAGCAAACCAAAGCATCACAACGTTGGGAAGTTTTGGAATCACCCTCAGCTGAAACTAACTAGTGTCCGTGGAGTTCAACCCTTCTCAAGGCGAAGTAATTAAGAAGTTTGTATAACGGAATGAAAATAGCCGCTTCAGCCGGCAAGATCCGGGCGAAATCTTTTGGGGGCGTTTTATCTAAGAAATTGCTATATATCTTGCAAGCCGCACTGTTTTTGTTGTTGTTCAGTGGTCCAAAAGAGAAACAGAAAAGTGGTTAGACAGCATATGGCGGAATGGCCATGACACATATGGATAAATCGGCCAAAGCCATAGGTTAAATTAATTTATGCCCAAGCTCAAAAGGCCCTATTACGAGTATTCTACTAGGAAGATCCAGGCGGAATCATTTGGGGGCGTTTTATCTAAGAAATTGCTATATATCTTGCAAGTCCTACTGTATTTGTTGTTGGTCGGTTGTCCAAAGCAGAAACAGAAAAGTGGTTAGATAGCATATGGCGGAATGGCCATGACACATATGGATTAATTGGCCAAAGCCATAGGTAAAATAAATCTATACCAAAGATCAAAAGGCCCTATTACGAGTATTCAGCCAGAAAGTTGTTATAAGAAGTTGTTATATATCTTACAAGCTTCTCTGTATTTGTCGCTATTCACTTGTCCAAAAGAGTAACAGAAAAGTGGTAAGATTACATGGGCGCGAATGGTCTAAAACAAATATGGATCCATTAGCCAAAGCTGAAAAGGCCCTATTAGGAGTTATCGTTAGGAAGCCAAATAGATATCCCCCTGACACAATTTTTCAAAAATTGCAGTTGGTTAACGTGCGTCTGTACATAACAAATATTAGAATGAATTGAATGAAAGAAAGGTAATCTGATCCGAATTCAAAGAGCGCCCCATTAACATTCCGAACCTTTCTCGGCAAAGAGACTTGTTGTGCGGAAAAATTTTACACCTTTTTGGCTCAAACCATTTCTTTACAACGTTCCAAAATACATTCCTCTTGTAGCCTCAAATGAAAACATGGCAAATTAAAAAAGTAAGTTCTTGGATTATAGCCAAAATAAACAAGAATGTAAGCAAGGTAACCGACACCTAATATGTTAAGCTGAGTTATCACCAAGTAATGATCTATTCTAATTGACACTTAAAGGGCCTTTATTACTAAAGTGCTGATTATCTTGTAATGGTAACGATTGCAAGATGGAAAGAAAGGCCCTTTAATGTTAATTAAGCTAATCAGTACTTGGTGGAAGAGACCCTAGACGAGGATTGTGTTATTGTATGCAAAATGTTTTTTTCTTAATGGCTCATTTTTTATAACCCTTCCACCATAGAAGAGACAGACAGAGAAACATAATTCAAAATTTTAAATAATAAATTTTAATAAGTGTTGTACATTGTGATTGATTTATGTGTGTGATACTGGATAAAATAAATACATAAGAAAAGGGTTCGCGTATTCTTGTTAATTGTAAGGTACTTCACGTTAATTAATTTATGAAATTAGCGATTAACTGGATTTCAAGGCCATAGAAAATAAAGCCAGTGTCAAAAAAAGCATTTCCGATAAGGATTGTCTCGCAAACTGATCACAAAGAGATAGCCCGGGGAGAACATTGCTCTGTCGAATTGGGCTTGTTTGCACATTGAATAAATCTTATCAGAATTAAAAACAAATTCAGGGGAAATCGAAAAAAGTTGTTCCTGAGTTGTGTGCTTCCATCGAGCTCCAGAAATAAACCGGGGACCAGTAAATATTCAAACGTGTCAATCCTTTTGTGACAGAGACGCACCGTCATCAAGGCACCGTACCTTTGTGTCAAAGGATGCAAGAAACGGTGAAGGATTTAATCTAGAATAGCGCTTCGCTGTGAATGCCGCTTCATTACGTTGCAAGGCGCTTATCATCAAAGGCAACAGAATGGACGCCATTGTAAAAATACTAGATGGGAAAAACACCTCCTGGTATAAAAGAAAATGTGTTTGAAATTACGAGATTGAGGAGCAGTGTAGAAATGTAAAATTTAAAATATTTAGGGCCTTTTCCACCTACTGCTGATTAGCTTAATAGCCACATATTAAGGGCCTTTCTTAGCAGCTTGCAATCAATACTAGTACAAGATAATCCGCACTTTAGTAACAAATGCCCTTTAAGGTGGCCCATCCCGCTCAACTCCCCATACAAACGGGGAAAGAAGATCACGCCCGTATTTCTTATCAGAGATCCCAAATTTTGCTTAAAATAGCTTTATTTGATCGAACTAGATGTCTGATGACCATTGGCATTGTAAAATAGTGTTTGGTTTCTAAGTTATAAGGTGCGAAAGTTCGAATTTTTCGCGCGTTTTAAACAATAACTTTGGAGGTGAATTACGCAATGATAAAGTAAGAACATCTTAGAAAGATTAGTCATCAGACATAGCTTATTTAATCAAGATTTATAATCTATTTGGTTTTTGTTAGATTTTTGACTACAGCGGTTGTGGTTTACTTTTAGCTATAAGTCGTTTTGTAATTAAAATTTTCGTAAATCTTACCAAATCATACACTATGAACATTGTCTTTTTGTGGACATGTTGCATCTTATTCATTACGGAGCCTGTCTTTTTATTTGAAACGGTGAAGGTCCCAGAGCGCAACAGCACGGTTTTGTACCGTGCCCGCGAATGAGTTAGTCCCGCCGGGTTGGGCTACCTTAAGGATCGATTAAGTTTGGGGGAGGAAATTCTCAAACAAGATTGTACAGATGTCACATTAAGGTTACCTAGATATAATGAAACCACAGATCAATCGTATTATACACTAACAATCTTATTCAGAGTGGACTGTCAAAATGTAAAACGCTGATTGTTTCAGGCCTTGACCACACAAAATGCGATTTAGTCCGGAGATAGTCTGCGTGTTGAAGTTAATACGCTGGCTCTGAATAATACTGTAAGTATTAAATCACAATCCGAGGATCCAGCCACGTTTCACACTTGGATCCATCCCTCCTCTGCGTTCCCGCCTTAAGCGCCTTGGGGTTGCCATCAAAATTGCTGCCAAATATTACGAATTAGAAATCACTTATCACTAAATCGCCTCAATACCCTATTTTGCATATGTTAGAAAATGTTTTTCATAAATCGCGTTTAAATAATAGGAAGTAATTTTGCATGGGGGTTTTCTTTTTTTATTTTGCCACCGTTTTTTCAACGAATTGTCTTAGTGGATAAGTTACCAAAAATTACCTAGTTCAAAGATAACTAGGGACAAAATAAGCCGTTTTAGCTACACAATACTAGTGTAGGGAAACTGAGTGAAATAAAAACACCTTTTGGCTTTTTAATATCGTAATCTATGTATGTAGTAGTTGATTAATATAAATGGTATAAATTTCAAGTTCCTCTTGCAAAAAACGACCACTCAAAATATCCCCTCCAGTCACGTGTCCGCTTTGCTTTTGTTTTCCAGTGTTGCCAATACATCATTCTGAAATTCCCAAGGCCGAGTACCATCAACGCACGCGCCAATCCGTGACGTTATTTTGCGATTGGTTTTTTAAGTTTATTGAATATCTTTTTAGAAAATATTATAAAACCTAACACTATCCCCAACGATATAGGTCACACACGCTGCCAGACACATTTCCATTTCCATTAAAACGCTGCTGGTTGCAATGGTCGATAATTCGTTGCAGGTGACAGGACCAGATGCACCGCAGCGCTGGCGTGCTTCCAACAGCTGCACTCAGCAATATGGGATTCGTATGATATTTAGCAATACTTCGGCCGATTTAAGGGATATTAAGGTGAAATCAGGAACCATTGTATGAATTCCATGTCATATGGATATAATGACTAAACAAATTGAAAAAGCTGAAGCGAGTGGTAATCGTAGAGCATTTAAGAAAATTTAAATGTTTGTAGAAGAATCGGAAAAGTACGCTCTTTACAATTGCCATTTGCCATTTACAATCAGCAACTGTTTGCACCATGCCTCACAAATCCTTGATTTTTTAGCCCTTATTATTAACCCTATTAAGAAACTTCCGCTGTCCGTCCGTCCGTCTATCACAGGGCTGTATCTCATGAACCGTAATAGGTGGGCAGCTGAAATTTAGTGTATTTATTTTGCCGCTATAACAACATATTGGCAAAAGAAAAATAAATAACAATTAAAGGGCCCACACAAAAACGTTATTATTGTGTTTAATCTTGTAGGATGCACGAAACCCTTCGTATGCCAGTCCGACTCGCACTTGGCCGGTTTTTTCATAAGTTGTTTTATAACATTCAACAATTAAGAACGGCCCGTAAGCTATGCTCCCCATACAAAAGTAGTTTACTAATCATTTGGAAACCGCTATTCCAATTAAATTGATATTTAATATCTAATATCAGGTAATAAATATCTGTGTCTGCATGCTTTTGTTTTTTTGAAAAATCCAAACCGAATGAAATGAATGCAAAAAGAAAATCTTCATACGAATTTTGTTTTCTCTGTGGTTCACCCGATTCTGGGTCACCAGAATACATTTACCGAAAAAACAAAGGCATGCAGACACAGATATTTGTAGCCTAATATTAGGTACCAAATATCAAGTAAGTTGGAACAGTGGTTTTCAAATCATTAGTAAACTACGTTTGTATGGTAGACGAAATTTTCAGGTGCTTACGGGCCGACCTTAACTGCTTGAGTATGCTCGCCAAAATAGAGTTATACAAAGTTTGTAACTTCCTATTTTTGAGGAGTTCTAGCTAATTTTGCCACGAACGACTGTGGCGCCACCTACATTATGTAATTTCGCCGAAAATGAATGTGATTTGACAGCTATTTGCCCCACCTCCGCTCGTATATTTGTCGCGAATTCTCGTCGCCGCTCCTGGATGCCCGTCGTTGCCCTCAGAGATAAAGTAGCCCCATAAACAATGCCCATTTAGCCAGCAAAGTGTTCGCGTTTCTCACGTATTTCGAATTAGGTTATTTATTTTTCTTCACTGTTATTGCCGAACACTATGCAAAAAATACCGGTTTTAAAAGTAGTGATACTTCGTTTGCCATTGCGCGAGAGAAATTTGGAAAGACAGTCATAAAGTTTTCTAAAATGCAGATAATATCCAACTTTAAATTCTAGACTAGGACGTCGCGACAAAAATGGTAACGATAACGTAAATGGCTGGATACAATCACAGGATAGAGAGCAACCCTCTGAAGCTAAATGGGTCAGGCTGTCTGCGCCAAGTTGCGTTACGTAGATAAGGCGCCTGAAAAAATAGTTATGGTTACAAAAAAAATATATGACAAGGTAAAATAAAGAAAAGGAAGCATGAAAGTATCATTACATACTTGTTTAGTAATACCAAAACTGAACAAATCTTTGGTTGCATTTCGTAGTTATATGCGATTTAGGTTACAGATATAACTTTAAGTATATTTAAGTATTTAATTAAAAAACCGACTGGTTATTGTTGCATAATTAATAGGTCGGTACATTCATCAGTAGGTACATACCCACATCTATTTTATATAGATAATCTAGATAACGCAACCACTCGGCCCAGGTAGACCGACATATTTAGCATCAGAGGGTTCAGCCAATTACCTACCTAGAGTAGTACCAGCGTGAACTCCCGGAATATTCGTGTTTTGCAAGAATAGCTATTTTTATTATTTTATATAAGCTGTTACTTGAGTGGTTGGAGCTCAGGGGCGGGTGGACCTGCCTTTTATGCCAGAGGTCATGGGTTCGAATCCCCGCACCACTTACTTTCTCTTTCTTTACGAGTGCGAGATCTTGCATGTCTCGGAATCCATGTTTAACTATAGGTCCCATTCCCCTACTACCTGGGTTGGTACCATCGCATTGGCTGAAAAAGCGGTTGAAGCGGCAAGAAAAAAAAACCTTGTTTTCCTCCCAGTTCAATGTATGATACTTATGAGATTACCGCGGTCGTTAGACATGTTTGAAAAATGTTACGGCATTTCACGCGGCAGGAAGAGACATTCTCCGACGTTTCGAGCTAATCATTCAGCCCGTTGTCAAGGAGGCATCCGCCACGTTCGTACGCAGCAGACGAATGATTTGCTCGAAACGTCGGAGAATGTCTCTTCCTGCCGCGTGAAAAGCCGTAACATTTTTCAAACAGTTCAATGTATATAGGCGTGCTCATAAAGAGAAAGTCCTGGACCATTAAACTTTAAATTGTGAAATCGTTTTTGCCGTTCCACATTTATCATGCACTAGCTTAGGTACCCGGCTCTGCTGCTTATGTCCTATCACAAGGTCCAGACTCAAATTGTAGTAGCAAATTTGATCAAAATTGGTTCAGCGGTTTAAGTGTGAAAACGTAACAGACAGACAGAGTTACTTTGGCATTTTAATATTGGTATGGATAAGGATAGTATGATTAGTATGGATGGTATGGATTAATATGGATAGTATGGATTTGTATGGATAGTATGGATTAGTATGGATATTATGGATTAGTATGGATAGTATGGATTATTATGGATAGTATGGTTTAGAATGGATAGTATTTATTAATACGGATAGTATGGATTAGTATGGATAGTATGGATTACTATGGGTAGTATGGATTATTATGGATAGTATGGTAGCATGGATTATTATGGATAGTGTGGATTAGTATGGATAGTATGGATTAGTATGGGTGGTATGACATATTATGGATAGTATGGATTAGTATGGATAGTATGGATTAGTATGGATAGTATGGTTTAGCATGAATTCGTGGCTTATAGTGAAATACTTTTTGCGTTCTGAATACAAACCTAAAAGTTGCTATGATTATGGCAAGGATTCCATAATATACGTGTACCTGATTTAGCACGCAAATATTTTGACTCAGTTTAGAAACTTTAATGACTAATCAGAACTTCTCGCCCGTAACCAGATAAATTACATAAGTTTATTTCAGTCTGTTTTCCTAATGTGACGTCAGCAAATGCGGAGAGTTATTAATTATTCAAAGATAAATTAGTAGGTAAAGTTAGCTAAGTTCAGTAACTTCAATGTTCGCCTGAGAGAAGCGAATATATATACTTAGTAGGTATTTACACTTTAACACGAAGTTCGAAAACTATGCGTATGTTACATTATACCATTGCATAATATCATATCGTTTGCAAGAATATTCTCGAATCAGTTCCAGACCCATCCTGGCTACATTGGGATGGATCGTCACGGACAATGTTATTGCCGCTTCGACCATGGTTAATTCAATGTGATAGCATCGACCTAGGATTAACCTAGTAATTAAGGAAGAGGACCTAAAGTTTTACGTGAAATTAGAACCATGAGGGAGGAATCAGGACACGCACGGGATAAAAAGCAGTGGGCCCAATATTGTATTATTTTTATGGGCTGGATTTAATTCTGGAACCCACAACTCTTATAAATGGACAATAAGGGCCTTCTTAACGTGATATTTATAGATAAAGTCGTCATTGTCTCTATTGTATGTACGCTGTAAATCCGCTATGAATATATTATATTGTATAAACCGTAGACCCAGCATGTGCTATGGTATAAACATATTATTAAACCGGCCAAGTGCGAGTCGGATTCGCACACGAAGGGTTCCGTACCATCGTACAAGATTAAACACAAAACAATCACGTTTTTTGTATGGGGTCTCCCTTAAATTTTTATTATTTTTTTATTTTACCTATTTGAACCCTAAAAAGTAAAATAAATATATTTGCATCTATTGCTGCAGCAGTTGTTTTATTTCACGGTAAGCATTAATTGTTAGCCTCGCTAGCACAGTGGTGCGACGCCTCGACGTTTGATATTCGAGGATAAGCAACTCTGGACGCGGCTCCGATACATATAACACTTTAGGTCCCATTCCTCACTCACTAGGTGTTAGGATCAATTCCGTCCAGGTTGTAACCATCGCATTGAATTAAAATTGGATGAAGTGGCAATGACATTTTCCATCCAGTTCAATGTATGGACGGCTATAAGTATATAGTATGAGTATGCAACTCCCAATACAAACGTGGAAAGAAGGTCATTCGCATATTTCTTGTCAGAGATCCAAAATTATACATATAACATTGTAAAATAGTGATTGGTTTCTAAGTTATAAGGGCCGAAAATTCGAAGCTTTCGAGCGTTTTATACAATAACTGTGGAGGTGGATTACTCAACGATAAAATAAAAACATCTTAAAAAGATTAGTCATCAGAAATAGCTTGTTTCATGAAGATTTATAATAAATTCGGGTTTTGTTAGATTTTTTACTACAGCGGTCGTGGTATACTTTTAGCTACAAGTCGTTTTGAAATAAACATTTTCGTAAATCTTACCAAATAAAACACTATGCGCATTGTCTACTTTGTGAACATGTTGCATCTTCCTCATCACGGAGCCTGTCTTCATTTTTCAAGGTCCCAGAGCGCAATAGCACGGTTTTGTACCGTGCCCGCGAATGAGTTAGTCCCGCCGGGTCCCACCTAATATATTTCGCTCATTTTCAAGTTCCCGAGAGTTTACCTCAATTATTCAAGCCAGTTCGAAGTTCCCGAAGCTGTATTCAGGTCGAAAGGTAAGGCTTTATTTCCAGGCGAGGGATCGGCTGTAATAAGCTGCGTGAAGTGTTATTACGAGCTTAATCGAGCAATCAGTGCCCCTAGCTGCTCGCACGTGGGGCAGAGAGGACTCCAAACGGAACACAACCATTGACGACGTAATGACAGGAGTGGCGACTCATCCGTATAGTGGCAGCGTTATAGTTTCTACAGGTAGACATATGATTAACATACATAAGACAATTTCATACTAATCAACTAGATATGTACCCAGCACCGCATTTCACATTTAAGGTGGCCCAACCCGCTCATCTCCCCATACAAAAGGGGAAAGAAGATCACGCCCATATTTCTTGTCAGAGATCGAAAATTTTGCTTAAAATAGCTTTATTCGATCGAACTAGATGTCTGATGACTATTGGCATTGTAAAATTGTGTTTGGTTTCCAAGTTATAAGGTCCGAAAGTTCGAATTTTTTGCGCGTTTTATACAATAACTTTGGAGGTGGATTACGCAATGATAAAGTGAGAACATCGTAAAAAGATTAGTCATCAGACATATGCTTATTTAATCAAGATTTATGATCTATTTGGTTTTTGTTAGATTTTTGACTACAGCGGTCGTGGTTTACTTTTAGCTATAAGTCGTTTTAAAATAAAAATTTTCGTAAATCTTACCAAATCATACACTATGCACATTGTCTTTTTTGTGGACATGTTGCATCTTCCTCATCACGGAGCCTGTCTTATTCTTTGAAACAGAGAAGGTCCCAGAACGCAACAGCACGGTTTTGTACCGTGCCCGCGAATGAGTTAGGCCCGCCGGGTTGGGCCGCCTTAAAAAGTCAATAGGGCTTATTATATCAGAAAGAAAAACAAATCATCAGGCTAATCATAAATACACACTGACACAAGATAATACACTGACGGTAACGCCGATCAGTCAGTTCTCTTACGAATTCGAGACGTGCAGCATCGAACGATCGATCATGTACAGTTCTTACGTGTCGTGAGAACTCGAGAATATCTGAGTGAGCGAATTCGTCACATAACTACCTAACTCCAAACATTATCACTTGTAGAACTGTTTCACTGAAACAAGAACAACTGGTTCACTTGTGTCACTTCGGAGTCTCAATACAGGCTTCATCGCTGGTTTCGTATCCAAAAAATGACTGTCTCTCCCGAACGCCCGGGTGAAATTTCGGGTGGAGCTTCTTTCTAGAAATTCTAGGTGGCCCGCATGGCGAACCAGTCGAGAACAATATACTTCGAGGTTAAGTTCGAAATACACACGAAGTATATATATTTTAGGAACAGCATTGTAAAAACAGCGCGCCTTGTAAGCAGGCAAGTGGAGCCATCTGTTGACTAAGGTCGATCCGCAGGCAAATATTTTTGTCATGCCGAAATAGCAGTTGCGCGATGCCGTCATATATGGCGCGCCCATTTTACCAAGCTATATTGTCCCCTTGGTCCGAATTGGGTTGACAGTGCTCAGAATCCGAATCAGTATTCGCGAATACTGCAATATTTGCGATATCAAATCGGACCGATTGTAAGCGTGAAGTGTCTTCAACAAAAAATAGTAGTTAAGTATAATGTTCAACAATTAACAATTTGCAAGCGGATACCTATTTACTAACATCATGTGACAATGAGAGTGATGATGAAGGTGATTTTGAGATGTTGATAGACATAGAATTTGGCAAACAGGCGAAATAGTATTAGAACGACAATGGAGAGAGTGCGCATTTCTGCAGTATTGCACACAGTTACGTAGTTACTGCAGCTAAAGGCCGAGCGAAAGCGGTAACGCGTTTTATCTTATATTCTGCGTCCTCTACTTCCAGTATTAAAATAAAAATTGCCGCGCGATCTATGGCTGCCGGTGACAGCGCTCACGGTTTTGCCCTGAGCACCGTAAGCACTCGAACGATGACGTCATCGTGACGTCATACCTCACAATCTTGCACTTGTGAGCACTGTCAGCGCGTTTCGGACCAACTGTATTCACGCTGTCAGCGTTTGAGCGCGATTCGGACCATAACCTTTGAGGACAACAGTAGTGTTTTACATAGCTCCACGCCCGACGGCGGCGTATCTCCAGAGCGTAAATGCTCCATGGGAAGGTCTCGTAACGAGTGCCAGGAGGCTGCGTCTGACACTCGACTAGTAATGACCCGCCCGCTCTGGGCCTGCCGAATTTCAGATGAGATGGAAGATTCATTCCCGAATCGGAACGTCCGCGTCGGCTAAATTTGTTATTTAATTGGAATCACTAGTCCCTTTGTCTCTTGTGACTCGAATAAGGTGAGGTCACATGCGGGATTAGTAAGTTCACAATCGGGGTCACTGGAAGTTATCGAAAGAAACATAACAGAAAAGTAGCAATAAACCAAAATCAAGTGTTTTATAAGTTGTACCAGATATTGTACCCTCCACATCCACACTTAGGATGGAGTGCACTATCTTTGGATACTTTTAAAATTAAAATGTAACCGCATATTTTTCGACTGAAGAAAGAGGATGGATCTATAATAACCATAACGATAATGCTGATGAGAGATTGTGCACTAAAAATTAATATCGTTTGTTTCTGTAGGTCCACACCAACAGTCGTATTCAGAGTGAACGTGTCAAAACTTAGTACGAGATTAGCACCGGACTAACCATACAAAAACCTGCTGTATTAAGAAATTAAATAAGTATAAGCTATCCGATTGTACATAGACTAAGCATTTATCAATAATAAACATTTTCATTTTCATTTTTTTCATTTTCATTTTCATTTTCTGTCCGCTGGTCAAAAAGTTAGTCAGTAGTTATACGACGGTTAATGTTACTCAGAATAAAACTCATATGTTTCAGTTAGATTTTGAATCCAATGACTGGCTTTAGCGTCATGCGCGCACACACGAACAGACAAACCGACAAACAGACAAAAAAATATGCATTCTATTACTTATTCAGCTTTTTTATGTTTAATGTAAAGACAAGGTAAATCTACAATTTTATGATATGCATTTTTAGATCATAAAACGTACTGCTCTAGCAAAATTAAATGAATCTTCAGTTGACACCACGGCAATTTTCGTGTTATCGCTGTTACCGGTGAACTGAAACGCTAGTGATGACTGCTGGTGACTCACCTCTGGACTGATGTCGGTGATGTTGGCGCTCGAGACGAACTCCCGGAGGAAGCCGTCCAGCTCTCCGCCCTCGATGTAGCCGTTACCTGCGCACACGCATCCCACATGCTTAATACATTATGGCGTTTGAGGTTATAGTCCCACAAAGCTTATTTTGCACATGGCTGAGGGCACCACTGTCTTTTAAGAGTTACCACATGAAAAAAAATCCCCCATTGATCGGGAAAATATTAACAGCCTGATGTAAGTAAAAAAATGAAAATTACTGTTTTAGGTAAATAATATTATTCAAAATATAACTAAATTTGATCTTTCATCCCCCAAAATGGGGGTTTTAGAAGTACTTACTACCGCTAGTTTTGTTTTCTTGAATTCTATGAAGAAAATTAGCCCCAACGTCAATCCCCGAGGTTATAACTATTAGGCCAATGAATGAAGCTAAAATTTGGGGCTTACCAAAGCACTAAATCGTCCGTCCATGAAATCTTCAGAATGTGTACAAATACAGGTTTTAAAAATGAATGACTCAGAATCTAACATTTTTTTTTCCCGGAACTTAGGTATTTTGGCCAAAAACACAAAATATGCGGTATCATTTGCTGCAAAAATGGCCCGCCAAATTTCTTTTCAATGTCTAATAAAATGGGTTAATACGTATATATGTGTTCAGGAATCCAACAATTTTTTTACACAAAAGCGAGTTTTTTTTTAAAATACACAGTTTTCGCTCTCATAAACTCGGCAGAATTGGGCAGCCCAATCTGTCGTCACACATTTGTTTTTAATTCTTATCAGATCGATAATTTCAACGAATCCAACAAATTTGTTACTGGCAACACATATATTTTGCTAATGGCCAAATAAAGTAAACGGCATAATTTGCCCGCCCATTTTTTAAATTATAATGATAATAAATGATATAGACGAACATACTTTTAACAGAATCCAACAAAAAATTTACATGCCAGTCAGTTTTGCAGCGTATAACGTAACATTGAATTTCGCGCTAAAATAGCTTGGCGAAAGCGGGTGGTAGGCGGCGCGGTGCGGAGGCAGTGCGGCGCGGTGGCGTGGGAACGGTGGCGGCGGTAAGAAAGGGTTTAGCCTGTGTTAGTGATACCGATTACGAAGTAATTATTAGTATTATCTTTGGTGATACTTATGTATAGTGTGGTGAAATTACCTTTAAACTTGGGGGCGGAGCTCTGGTAATCGGAATGAAACACCTGGATCTCTTGACTTAATTTATATTCAATTAATAATTAATAAAGAAGCTAATAATAATAAGGAATTAATAAAATGTACTCGTGAAGAAAAAACCTTTTTTTTTCGAGGTGTCGCGAGTGACAGACTAAAATAAGCTCTTTATATGAAAAAGAACTTTTTATCAATAATTATGAATCGCCAGGAATATCTGGCGACATTCTTCCATTACTCCGGCGATTAATAATTTCCCCTTGGATTTAGCCTACCTAGAATGTCAAGAGAAAATTTAGAGCGGCTAACTTAAACCTCGATGCTAAATGAGGTCGGGGAACCTTCATCTCACATCTAAAACTCTTGGATAGTAAGATCCGAAAGCTTTACGACCCTCCAAAACCGCTCAGAAATCGGGACAGAGGTGTATCATTCTACGATACAAACTCTACCTATCCCGGTAGCAGAAAATTATGCTAAACGTTAGCTCAAACGACCAAGTGTCGTGGTGTAGTTACAATAAACTTTTCTGCCACCTCGCATTATGGTGGTGCGGCACCATGTTATAAACAAACGCTGATTAGTAAGTTTCAACCTTAGGGTTGTGACTTACCTAATTTACTAATACAGCGGTCATTAGGACCGATTACCTACCTAAACTAATATTAACTTATGAAAAGTTATTTGAACAAACATATAATTAAAATTATATTTTAAATTATTAAAATTTGAAAGTTAAATTGAAGTAACCATTCAGATTAATTAAAATAGAATTAAATTAACGTGTTAATAAAGTTAAAATTATTTAACTGATTTCGTTATTTATGAATTTTTGATTTAAACAAACAATAACCGAGCGCGGAGCTATATCAGGTTTATAACAAATCTTATTGTCTAAGTTGACCTTTCTCAAACAAGCATCAACCTATCGTACACGCTCTCATTCACACCGTGGTCACGCTACAATCTAAAAGCTTGTAGGCTATGCACGACGCGCGAAAGTTTGATGAAAGGAACACGTTGTATCATTTATAACAAAAAATATACAAACCAAAGTACGAAACATATTATAATAGGAAGATAACAATAAGAGAACACAATCTACGGTCACACTTCTCTCTCTCCTTCTTATTCATCGGTGTTCATTCATCCGCTTGGGTTCCTATACCTAATCAAAGGAGTAAAACATCCTATCAGACTCGCGCGTCGTGCATAGCCTACAAGCTTTTAGATTGTAGCGTGACCACGGTGTGAATGAGAGCGTGTGGGCGCCTCCACCAATGTGGTGAAATTACCTTTAAACTTGGGGGCGGAGCTCTGGTAATCGGAATGAAACACCTGGATCTCTTGACTTAATTTATATTCAATTAATAATTAATAAAGAAGCTAATAATAATAAGGAATTAATAAAATGTACTCGTGAAGAAAAAACCTTTTTTTTTCGAGGTGTCGCGAGTGACAGACTAAAATAAGCTCTTTATATGAAAAAGAACTTTTTATCAATAATTATGAATCGCCAGGAATATCTGGCGACATTAGTTCGTTTTCATGCGTAGTACCTGCATAATGGACAAGAGTTTATAAAGTGTGATGTGAAATTTGAATTAATTAATTCGCCAATTTGATAAAGGTATTATTCTTTTGTAATTGCTAGTGATCGTCGAATATACACATGTAAATAAGTAAAATACTTTGGTAAAAGTTGAATACAATTTGAGTTATTTTATTTTTATGCAATATGATTCCGCGAAGATAAATCACTGAAATTAGATAAACTACATATTTATAAATCACAAATTGATTCACGGTGGATTATACATACATTCATGAATGAAGAACGTGATATATCACGTTCTTGGATTCAGTGCCGCACTAGCTTAGTACGAAAAAGTATATTTACTTATTGAATTATGTTGTGCCTTGGGCGTCAGGGCAAATAGGAGCCAAAAGCGCTAGACCCGAGCACGCCTGTGAAATACCCCGCAATTCGCTTGCACCGGTCATATAATACTGACCATACATTTAATAGTATGGAAAATTTACTGTTTCGAGCGTATTCAAATGCGAATATCTAGTTAATTACTCATCAGATTTTAGTGAAGTTTCATCAATTCAAATAACACGTTGAAGACTCCATAAGCATAAAAAAGATCGTCGGTGTATAAAGTACCGGTGAAAATGTCTCAAAACATTTTTTTAAATTTTAAATGTATGAAATATATATACCGTCCATCTTTTTTGTTTATGGAGTCTCTGGCGTGCTATCTTTAATGGTGAAAATCTCATTTAAATCTGACCATTAATTTCCAAGATATTCGCAAGTGAATACTGTCGAAACAGTAAAATTTCCATACATTAAAAACTTAAAACAATTTTTGAAAGGCATTTTCACCGATCTAAAAAAACATGAAAAATGTGGTCTATATCGAATATAGATAACGTTGGATCGGTGAAAATGCCTTTAACAATGTTTTAAGTGTAAAGGTATTGAAAATTTACTGTTTTGAGTGCATTCAAATGCGAATATCTCGTAAATTTGTCGTCAGATTTTAATGAAGTTTTCATCATTTTAAATAACACGTCAACGACTCCATGAGCATGAAAAACCGGCCATGTGCGAGTCTGACTCGCACACGAAGGGTTCCGTACCCTCGTACAAGACATAACACAAAAAAGTTTTGTGTGTAATTTTGACTATTTTTTTATTCCATATTTTTTGCTTATGGAGTATTTGACGTGCTATCTCTAATGGGGAAAACCTTATTTAAATCTGTATATACGGTACATACATTTGCATCGGTATAAATGCCTCTTTCTTTAAAATTCCTTCAAAAAATTTAGAAAATTTTAAATGTGTTTTTTGTTTGCTCAAGGCGTCTTCAACCTGTTATTTTGAATGGTGAAAACTTTATTTAAATCTGACCATTAATTTCTGAGATATTCGCATGTGAATACTGTCGAAACAGTACATTTTCAATACATTTAAAATTTAAAACAATTTTTAAAAGGCGTTTTCACCGGTCTAAAGAAAATGTGTTCTATTACGAAAATAGAAAACGTTGGATCGGTACAAATGGCTTTAACAATGTTTTAAATGTAAAGGTATTGAAAATTTACTGTTTTGAGCGCATTCGAAGGCGAATATCTCGTAAATTAGTCGTCAGATTTTAATACAGTTTTGATCATTTAAAATAACACGTGAACGACTCCATGAGCATGAAAAACCGGCCATGTGCGAGTCTGACTCGCACACGAAGGGTTCCGTACCGTCGAACAAGACATAACACAAACAAGTTTTGCATGTAATCTTAACTTTTTTTTATTCCATATGTTTTTCTTATGGAGTCTTTGACGTGCTATCTCTAATAGTGAAAACGTCATTTAAATCTGTAAATACGGTACATACATTTGCATCGGTATAAATGCCTCTTTCTTTAAAATTCGTTTAAAAACCTTTGAAAATTTTAAATGTGTGAAAATATTAATACCGTTGATCTTTGTTTGCTCATGGAGTATTCAACCTACTACTTTGAATGGTGAAAACTTTATTTAAATCTGACCATTAATTTCCGAGATATTCGCATATGAATACTGTCGAAACAGTACATTTTCAATACATTTAAAACTTAAAAGAATTTTTAAAAGGCGTTTTCACCGGTCTAAAAAAACATGAAAAATGTGTTCTATTACGAAAATAGAAAACGTTGGATCGGTACAAATGGCTTTAACAATGTTGTAAATGTAAAGGTATTGAAAATTTACTGTTTTGAGCGCATTCGAATGCGAATATCTCGTAAATTAGTCGTCAGATTTTAATACAGTTTTGATCATTTAAAATAACACGAGACCGACTCCATGAGCATGAAAAACCGGCCATGTGCGAGTCTGACTCGCACACGAAGGGTTCCGTACCGTCGAACAAGACATAACACAAACAAGTTTTGCATGTAATCTTAACTATTTTTTAATTCCATATGTTTTTCTTATGGAGTCTTTGACGTGCTATCTCTAATGGTGAAAACGTCATTTAAATCTGTAAATACGGTACCTACATTTGCATCGGTATAAATGCCTCTTTCTTTAAAATTCGTTTAAAAACCTTTGAAAATTTTAAATGTGTCAAAATACCGTTGATCTTTGTTTGCTTATGGAGTCTTCAACTTATTACTTTGAATAGTGAAAACTTTATTTAAATCTGACCATTAATATCTGAGATATTCGCATGTGAATATTGTCGAAACAGTACATTTTCCATACATTTAAAATTTGAAACAATTTTTGAAATGCATTTTCACCGATCTAAAAAAACATGAAAAATGTGTTCTATATCGAATATAGATAACGTTGGATTGGTGAAAGTGCCCTTAACAATGTTTTAAATTTAAAAGTATTGAAAATTTACTGTTTTGAGCGCATTCATATTTCATATTTCATATTTCAAATTCTTTATTCAGTGGAGCATTTTTTTCAAGTATGCAATATTTCATTGTAAGCACTTAATGCTATAGAATACGTCATTTTAAGTGTTTCATACATATCAATTGATTACATCAGTACAATACAATAAAAAGAAAAAGCCTTTAAAGTTGTCCAAAAAATAAAAAAATAATTATACTAATTAAATTAACTTAAAAATAAAATAACGGTTAAAGCAAACCAAAATTCAAATATAAATAATCATTAAAATTAAAATATTAAAGTTTATAGTTAATCAAATTAATTCATTGTCAATACATATCATTTGTAATCAAATTTGTGTAATAAAAAATCTTCAATTCGATAAAATACATTGTCAATTAGGAGATTCTTGGCCTTATTTCTAAATTGCGATAATGGTAAAACAGTCAAATATTCTGGTAAATGATTATAAAGATTTATTTTCAAATGGTCAGCCTGATGCTTTACTCGGGACAGATGCGTATGGGGCAAGACAAAATTATGTCTTGATCGAGTTGGATACTTATGAACCATTTCATGCCTGAGTATATCTTCACGATTTTTATGCACATGCAAAAGACATTCCAAAATGTATTGAGAAGGAAGCGTAAGGATCTTTGCCTTTCTAAAGTAAATACGGCAAGATGTTCTAATATGTAATCGAAAAATTGTACGGATTGCTCGCTTTTGCAAAATAAAAACTTTTTTAGCGTGGCTACTATTTCCCCAAACAAGTATTGCGTAGCTCATCACGGAATGAAAATACGAGAAATATGCACATCTTTGCGAGGCGTAGTCAGTTACAGAGCGTAATATTTTTAGTGCATATATTGCCGAAGAAAGTTTTTTGCAGATTATCTCAACGTGGCTGCACCAAGTTAAATTTTTGTCCATAACTACTCCAAGAAATTTTGTGTTAGTGATATCGATATGGTCAGGAATATCTGTAACTCTAGTACTTTGCTGTCTGTTGGTGGCACAAAATTGTATAATCACTGTTTTATCATTGTTGAGGCTTATACCATTGGTTTCAAACCAAGATTTTGCTCTTTCCAAAGTAACTTTGAGTTTATCTTTAAGTATATCATTAGAAGGAGCCGTGACAGCAAGATTGGAGTCGTCAGCATACAATGTCGGTGTGCATGTATCTTTTAAGTTAAAAGCAAAATCGTTAATATATATCAAAAACAGCAATGGGCCGAGAATCGATCCTTGCGGGACTCCAATATTTGGTTCACATATCTTTGAATTAGTCCTATTTACTTGCACAAACTGAGTTCTGTCGCTCAAATATGATCTGATAATTTCTAATGATGTATTCTTTACTCCATAACATTCAAGTTTAGCGAGTAAAACATCATGCCGAACACAATCGAAAGCCTTTGACAGGTCACAAAAAATACCAGCGCCTTTGTATCGCTTGTCTAAAGAGTCCCACATATCACTAACGAATTTATAAATAGCCATAGATGTCGACTTACCTGCTCTAAAGCCAAACTGCGATTCTGAAAGAAGTTTATTGTTTTCAAAATATGATTTTAGTCGCTCGAATATCGCAATTTCAACTACTTTAGAAATAACTGGGAGAATACAAACAGGCCTATAGTTGTCCATTTGGTCTGTGCTACCCTTTTTGTGTAAAGGTATTATTTTACCTTTTTTTAGTTGGGTAGGAAATATACCCGATTTCAAACACCTATTGGTCAAATGAATGAGAGGGAGCTGGAGTTCTTTTAAGCATTGCTTGAGAAGTCGAGATGACATATTATAGCAATCTAAAGATGGTTTCGGTTTTATTTTGTGTAATATTTGTTTATATTCATTCTCGCTGACTGGTATAAAGTGGTTGAGCTCACCGTTTGCATAATTAAAATTAGGAACGGTATCTATGGCAGCTAATAAATTAATCTTTAACTTTGATGCGGCTTTATGTGGAATTTCGGAAAAGTATTCATTAAACATGTTTGATATTTCTAAGTGGTTGGTTATCTTGTGATTATTTAAAGTCAAAAATTCAATTCCTGAGGAAGTATTTTTAGATCTGTTTGTTTCTGTTTTTATTATATCCCACATTGCCTTTACTTTGTTATCCGATGCCAGTATTCTTTTTGAATTCTGTAACAACTTAGCTGCTTTTAGTACATTTCTGTAAATTCTTTTATACTTTTTAACAAACACTTTATGTTCGGTACTCTCTGGTTTACCTTGACTATGGAGAAGTTTTAATTTTTCAGCGGATATTAGGATGCCTTTTGTAATCCAGGGGGGTTTAATGTTCTTAGGTTTGTCGTTTTGTTTTATTTCAGGAAAGCATACATTTATGTTATAAACTAAGAAATCATAAAGAGTATCTGCTATAATTTGAGCGTCTTCAAGTCTTAATAATGTCTCCCAATTTGTATTAATTAAGTTGATTTTGAACTGGTCGACTGTGGAATTATTGATTTTTCTTTTATAGCTAGGCGTGTTTTGTGTTGGAAGTTCTTCTTTTTTAATATTTAAGTCCAGAAACACACCTTTCTCGTGGTCTGACAAATTAGTAACTACGACTGATGGCACAAAAGATCCTTGGGGTATGTTGGTGTAAATATTATCAAGGCAGGCTTTTTTCCTAGTTGGTTCCTGTATAACATGTTTATAGCCGTATGTTAGAAAGAGGCTGTTTAGTTCTGACAGATTGCTGGAGGGAATAAGAAAATTTATATTAAAATCTCCAGCTATAACGACTTCTTTTCTACCTTTTTCACATATATTTAAAAGATTTCTTAGAATATTAAAAAAATGTTTCGTATCTCCTTTACATGATCTATATAAAGAAACAACTATTAATTTAGACTTTTTTATTTCCACTGCAGATAGCTCACAATCCAGTTCTTTTGAAAGTGATTTGATATCGAGGCGTTCTATCGTATTCAAATTCTTTGGTGTAAAAATTGTAGTTCCACCATGAATGCGTACCTTTCTAGAAAAATGGGAAGTTAGTTTGTAGTTATATAAATGGATATTTTCTATTTCATTATATACTGTCCATGTTTCGTTAAGACATATGAAAGTCGGTTCTAGACTATTTAGAACGACTTCTAGTTCCCCAAGTTTGTTTTTCAGACATTGCATATTTTGAGTAAATACAGTAAATTTAGGTTTGATATTTTCCTTATTTGGCAAAATTGGTCTAAGACAAACTACACGTTGCTTGCTAACATCAGCATTAACATTCTGTTCTATACCTTCCTTAAAATTTTGATTACTTAATATAACCTTACAATTAATATCACAGGTAACAATACTGTTTACTTTTTGTCCGCCACATGGCGGGTCATACATAAAAAAGATGATGAAGCATCCCCTACACAAGTATGTAGGTTCGTCATACAAATAGATTTATTTGGGGATAAGATTAGATTAGATAATGATGAAATTCCCTGCAAAGTCAATATTCCGTATCTGTTATACATGTTTGGGCCATTCAACTCTAGATACATAACATTTGGATTCTTTTTGGTTGCGTCTAATAAACGAGAGTTGACAAATCTTATATTTTGGTTTATTTTAGTGATATTCATGTTATTTCTTATATTATTAACATTATTATTAACAAAGACCATTCGAATGCGAATATCTCGTAAATTAGTCGTCAGATTTTAATACAGTTTTGATCATTTAAAATAACACCGTGAACGACTCCATGAGCATGAAAAACCAGCCATGTGCGAGTCTGACTCGCACACGAAGGGTTCCGTACCGTCTTACAAGGCATAACACAAAAAAGTTTTGTACGTAATTTTGTCAATTTTTTAATTTCATATTTTTTGCTTATGGAGTATTTGACGTGCTATCTCTAATGGTGAAAACCTCATTAAAATCAGTATATACGGTACACACATTTGTATCGGTATAAATACCTCTTTCTTTAAAATTCCTTCAAAAATTTTTGAAAATTTTAAATATGTTATTTGTTTGCTCATGGCGTCTTCAACCTGTGATTTTGAATGGTGAAAACTTTATTTAAATCTGACCATTAATTTCTGAGATATTCGCATGTGAATAATGTCGAAACAGTACATTTTCAATACATTTAAAACTTAAAACAATTTTTGAAAGGCGTTTTCACAGGTCTAAAAAAAACATGAAAAATGTGTTCTATATCGAAAATAGAAAACGTTAGATTGGTACAAATGCCTTTAACAATGTTTTAAATGTTAAGGTATTGAAAATGTACTGTTTTGAGCTCATTCAAATGCGAATATATCATAAATTAGTCGTCAGATTTTAATGAAGTTTTCATCATTTTAAATAACACTTCAACGACTCCATGAGCATGAAAAACCGGCCATGTGCAAGTCTGACTCGCACACGAAGGGTTCCGTACCGTCTTACAAGGCATAACACAAAAAAGTTTTGTACGTAACTTTGACAATTTTTTAATTTCATATTTTTTGCTTATGGAGTATTTGACGTGCTATCTCTAATGGGGAAAACCTTATTCAAATCTGTATATACGGTACATACATTTGCATCGGTATAAATGCCTCTTTCTTTAAAATTCGTTTAAAAACCTTTGAAAATTTTAAATGTGTGAAAATATAAATACCTTTGATCTTTGTTTGCTCATGGAGTCTTCAACCTATTACTTTGAATGGTGAAAACTTTATTAAAATCTGACTATTAATTTCCGAGATATTCGCATGTGAATACTGTCGAAACAGTACATTTTCCATACATTTAAAACTTAAAAACAATTTTAAAGAGGCTTGTTCACCGGTCTGATAAAAACATGAAAAATGTGTTCTATATCAAAAATAGATAACATTGGATCGGTGAAAATGCCTTTAACAATGTTTTAAATATAAAGGTATTGAAAATTTACTGTTTTGAGCGTATTAAAATGCGAATATCTAGTAAATTAGTCGTCAGATTTTAATGAAGTTTTCATCATTTAAAATAACACGTCAACGACTCCATGGGCATGAAAAACCGGCCATGTGCGAGTCTGACTCGTTCCGTACCATCGTACAAGATATAACACAAAAAAGTTTTGTATGTAATTTTCATAATTTTTGGTTCCATATTTTTTGCTAATGGAGTCTTTGCGGAGCTATCTCTAATGGTGAAAACCTCATTTAAATCTGTGTATACGGTATAAACATTTGTATCGGTATAAATGCCTCTTTCTTTAAAATTCCTTTAAAAAATTTGAAAATTTTAAATGTGTGAAAATATGAATACCGTTCATCTTTGTTTGCTAATGGAGTCTTCAACCTGTTATTTTAAATGATGAAAACTTAATTAAAATCTGACGACTCATTTACGAGATATTCGCATTTGAATACACTCAAAACCGTAAATTTTCCATACTTTTAAATTTAAAACATTGTTTAAGGCATTTTCACCTATTGAACGTTGCCTATTTTCGATATTGAACATATTTTTCATGTTTTTTTTTAAATCGGTAAAAATTCCTTTTAATTATATTTTTGAAATTTTACTGTACAATTTTGACAGTATTGACATGCGAATATATCGGAAATTAATGGTCAGATTGAAATGAGGTTTTCAC
Organism: Incurvaria masculella; assembly: GCA_946894095.1. Taxonomy (NCBI): domain Eukaryota; kingdom Metazoa; phylum Arthropoda; class Insecta; order Lepidoptera; family Incurvariidae; genus Incurvaria; species Incurvaria masculella. Next base: position 7,038,293 of record OX335663.1, on the reverse strand, counting down.
CATTAAAGATAGCAAGTCAAAGACTCCATAAGCGAAAAAAGATGGACGGTATTTTTATTTCCATACATTTAAAATTTAAAACATTGTTAAGACGCATTTTCACCGATACTTTATACACCGAATATTTTTTTTTATGCTAATGGAGTGAATATACTGATAAGTTGAATACATTATCAATTCTCTCTAGCCACATAAAAGTCAATATGAAGGAAACATAAAATGCACTTATTTTTTTTAATTCAAAGAAAAATCCGGTGGGTATAACATTTTATTTACTTTTTTAATCATATAACAACATATTAAAAACCGGCCAAGTGCTAGTCGGACTCGCACACGAAGGGTTCCGTACCATCGTAGAAAAAAAAACAAAAAAATCACGTTTTTTGTATGGGAGCCCCCTTTAATTTTAATTATTTTTTCATCTTACCTATTTGTTGTTATAGCGGCAAAATAAATATACACTCTGTGAAAATTTCAACTGTCTACCTGTTACGGTTACTGAGATACAGCCCTGTGACAGACGGACAGACGGACGGGCGGACGGACGGACGGACAGCGGAGGCTTAGTAATAGGGTTCCGTTTTCACCCTTTGGGTACGGAACCCTAAAAAGTAATAAATAAATAAAATACATACATACTCTGTGAAAATTTCACCTTCCTACTTATTACGGTTCATAAGATAGAGCCCTGTGACAGACGGACGGATGGACGGACGGAGAGCGGAGTTGGCATCCTTTGGGTACGGAACCCTAAAAAAGTAGTATTCAGAGTGGGCGGTCTAACTTGACGACCCGGATTATGTCCGTCCTATGTATTATTTTGCATGGTTAGTCCAGTGATAATCCGTATAAAATGATTACAGTTCACTCTGAATACAACTGCTAGAATCTACGAGTCGAGCCGGTTATAAAGATGTGTCACTTGCCATAGAAAACATACACGAGTTATGCACGTACATGACCAATTTATTTACCAAAATCATCCGAAATGCTCGCCAGCTCCCAACTACGCGCTCGCTTTAGGTACATTCGATTATGCACCACCAAAGTAATTATTACTTTGCCACCACACTCCAAAGCCCCGCGCCTCGAGCGTTTCGTTGCCTCGAGCAAAGGTCGGCGCACACGCACACTTACGCAATCACACATATTGAAACACGTGCCTCAGCCGCCGCTGCCGTCCCGCTTCGGCCTGCCTCAGCCTACCACCCGCGCTCATCTTGCCGTTTTAGCGCGAAATTCAAAGTTGCGTTAAACGCTGCAAAACTGACGGTCGTGTAACTTTTTTGTTGGATTCTGTTAAAAGTATCTTCGATTATATCTTTTATTGTCATTATATTTCAAAAAGTGCGCGGGCCAATTATGCTGTTCACTTTATTTGGGCATTTGCAAAATATATGTGTTGCCAGTAACAATTTTGTTGGATTCTTTGAAATTATCGATCTGATTAGAATTAAAAAACAATGTGTGACGACAGATTGGTCTGGCCAATTTTGCCGATTTTATGAGAGCGAAAACTGTGTATTTTTTAAAAAAAACTCGCTTTTGTGTAAAAAAATTGTTGGGTTCCTGAACACATATATACCTTTTAACCCATTTTATTAGACATTGAAAAGAAATTTGGCGGGCCATTTTTGCAGCAAATGATACCGCATATTTTGTGTTTTTGGCCAAAATACCTAAGTTCCGGGAAAAAAAAATGTTAGATTCTGAGTCATTCATTTTTAAAACCTGTATTTGTACACATTCTGAAGATTTCATGGACGGGCGAATTCATGCATGTCTCAAATGCCCCATTCAACGGAGTATATGTATTGGACTAAATCACGATATCCCGAGGAGCGCGAACCGAAACAAAAGACACTGACGCGCACTACCTGCCGGGCACGCTACCTGTCCCCTCCCCCGCACGCCTTTCACAATTATCTGCCTCGCCTACGTACCAATACCCACGAACGCCCTATAATATTTGATGACTGCTTGCACCAAGATATAGATTGCCTTACTCACACATTATGTCCCGAAATATGTTCATTTGTATTATGTTGTAAATATACGATACTTAGATAATGTGTGTGTAGGACTATAAGATAAATAATGTGTACAGCTCAGTTAAGTAACCTCAGGCGAGGCCACGATATGTTTATTGATAATTGTGTTTGCTATAAGTCCTTTTAGAATAATATTGTAAATAAAGTATATGAGTCTTGTTGTAAATAAATGAATATACGTGCCGCATGACTCCACGAACAATATTATAATATTTTAGAAGCTATATGGTCTTAGTGTTTTATAACCTATGTAAAGCCACACGGAAGAAATATATGTTTTGTTATTTTTGAGAATATATCATATACGAGATATTATGTAAATTTACGAAAAGTCCATTTTAAAATAAAAGCCGCGGACGCGCTCTGCGCGCCGCGGACGAATTTGGCACAACGACGCGCGCGCCCTCTTGGCGGCCGAACGACGCAACTCGCAAAATGTACCATGTAAAAGATCTTTGGAAGCACGAAATTATATAAAATCTTATAGTTACGAATTTATTTGTACATGTATGGAAAGAGCGAAAAAAGTACCTATCGAATGATGTACCCAACACGAAAGTCTAACATGTGTACCACGAATGGGGTTGAGGCAAAGTTATATTATGCAAGAAATTGTAATGGGAGACAACAATATCGAGCCTATTTTACGAGTCTCCACAAAAGGCCAATATACCTTATACTATTTGGATAGATCTCAGCGAGATCCATCCGCACATATGTTTAGATTTTAAGTCCAACATGTACAACCAAAGATATAAGGCTAGAACAGTACATTTTGTAAAACGAAATAGGAATCAAAGTACGGAGAGGCTCTAGTGGCCGTCTATTTTATTACCTTTCAAGGTAGTTAAGGAAATTAAATTTCAATATACGTTACGTTCGCTACAACATTACGGTGTTTCATTCTGATCGAAATACTACGCTTCGGTTCCGGCACCACGACCCCTGACCTACGAGATCTCCGGATCGACATCGAGTCCTGCAGGGAGGCACCCCGTCGGCTGGAACTGGAGGTAGCGGACGTCGCTACGATCGAGCTATCGGAGACCCTGTACCCCGCCGCCTCCGCCCGCCGTCCACGTACTACAGTCCACTGAGCTTCGGGGGGTGGCGGATACAAACTATGTGAAGCGATATTTTTTGCCATTCAATTTAGATTAGACTTTGTACAGTTTTTTTTTTCGTTATAATCTAAAAAGGAGTTTTGTCAAAACATACATACATACACTCACATTACACATTAACACATTACACACACACTTTCACCACATACATACCGCACCGAGCTACTCCATGGTTTGGAATCTCTGTAAAAATGTTGGTCCCCTTCCCCTACTAGGTGGTAGAGTTTAGGCCCGCCCGGGTTGGTACCATCGCATTGGATGAAAGATGGTCGAAGCGGCAATGAAAAATTGTCTGTGTTTTTCATACAGTTCAATGTAGCCGTGCTCATAAAGGGAAGGTTCTGGCATGGCACCTGATTCCTTCGGGAATGTGGTGTAATGGGCTAATATCATAACGGCAATTGTGTGGTATTAGCCATCCATGCCAGGTCGCATAAAAAAAACGTATCAAACTCAGAAAAAAAGGAAGAAAGTGGCGGTGGAACCAATAAACGCTAGCATGAGAATCAAGACCGGGCGCCCCTGAGCATTACGTGTTTGGCATTATGACCATCAAACAGCTTTTCTCGTGAATGCTAAGTAAACCTGCCCTTCCAAAGCCTTTAAAGTAGGACATTGTTTACTAGCACGGATAACCTTCGAAATTCCCCAAGGTCACCGGAGCTCGGCCTCCGGGGAAAATATTTTCAAGCTCAACCAGAGCGTTTAATTCTCGGACGGACGGACACACAGACCCATTAAGGGCTCATGAATAATTCCGTCAATCGCGATTCCACGATCAAGTACCTGTTTAGGGTGCCGTTACTCTCTTGGGTAACCGCTCTTGCGGCTAGCAGCTCAGTGGTGCAAGGACTTGTCTTGCATGCCAGAAGTCGTAGGTTCAAAACCCCGACCTGATCGTCCTTTTTTCTCTTTTGGAGTTGAGCGCTTTTTGTCACGAATTCGCACTGCTCTATGGTTCGGAATCCTTTTTTAGGGTTCCGTACCCAAAGGGTGTCAACGGGACCCTATTACTAATCTCCGCTGTCCGGCTGTCCATCCGCTCGTCTGGCAGCGGCAACAAGAAAATAACCTCGTTTTTAATACGGTTTTTCTCGTTGGGCAGCGGGTATCTCATGAACCATAATAGTTAGACAGCCGCTATAACAACAACAAAACATTTTAAATGTTGTAAATGTTTTTATGTAAATGAGAATGCCCATTGCCCCATACATTTTGGGCCCCTCAACATTTTAGCGTCTATCTTCCAAACCAGTGTTATAGTTTAGAAAATAATATAACTTTTCGAGTTATGAATTTTGAAGACTAAATTCATTGCAATTTTAAAGTTATTTACAAAATGCGGTTTTGAGATTATGAATGTGTTAGAGACACCAGAGAGCCCGGCGTAGAGCATAATGCTCCAGTCCAAACGCAATAAAAATGGACAGAGTTTAATGTCTCTTTGATATTCATAAGCAACAATACTTTACATTGGTCCTAGAGAAAATAATTTTACATACGTATTCACGCCTTTTTTCTCCCTTACCGGACGGAATAGCATGGAGCAGGCTACCCGAACACGTCCTGTGCCAACCGAAGTACTATGCGATGTTCTGTCATTGTCTTATTCATATTTTTAATGGGAAAAGAAGTAACTGTGAATGATTCCTTTTAATTATTTAACGAGTAACCGGCCGTGAAAAATGAGGATTCAGATAGTTTGAAATATGTTTAAATAATAAATTTAAATTATCGCATATGTGTCAATAAAAGACACGAACGATTTCTAAGGGGCCTTGGTTTGGGCATTCTACTTTTCCCATAGACCTAGCATGCTCCTCCTATCCTATTTCTATGACTTTTCCGGTTTTTTCTATTTCTTAATTGGACAAGTGAATTTCTCGAGCTGTTCCATGGTATGGAATCCATGTAAAATTGTTAGTTAGTGGTACTCGCATTGGATAAAAAGATGGTCGAAACGGCAATGGAGACATTTATTTTCCACCCAGTTCAATCGCACCTAATTCCTTCGGAAATGGGGTGTATTGGGATAATATCATGACGGTGGGTATGGTATTTACCATGTTTGTTCATTTACATTTCAAATTAAAAGGTATATATAAACTAAATAGGATCACTTCGCTGTTGATCTGTCTGTCTGCATGTCAAGAGTCTTTTTCTCTGGAACGCATGGGGATTTTAATTTGAAATTGATCTCAAAGTCTATTATTCCTTGGAACTAATCTGCAGGTCTATTCCTGGCATTCAGTAATCAGAAATCAGGAATCCTGAGTCTAGCGAGTTTTTCAACGGAAAACCTTGATTGATTAAAAAAACTATGCTCCAGAATATTTTCGTCAAGAAAATCGCGTTAAAAACCGGTACAAAAGTGGTTTTCTAGACTCAGGATTCCCGATTCCTTGATTACTGAATGCCAGGAATAGACCTGCTGTGCTCGGAACGGTATAGATCAAGCTTGTTATTCAAGGCGATCAAAAAATACGGCAACGTATGTGCCACATCTTATGACACTCGCAAATATATCAAAACCCATAGAGTTCCCGTTGACCTAAAATTATGAAATTTGGCAAGAAACAAGGTTTCAGAGCACAGGTACAGAGGTAACGCTTTTTTTACGGGACCCTCTGTGCGCGAGCAATGACTCGCACTTGTCCGGTGTTTTGTAACATTCTTATTCTCGCGCGGAATTCCGCCATTCCATCACTTTAGCGTTATTAATTTGTGGGAAGAGCGAAAACCTCTTCGGTGATTTAGGCTCAAATGTATACCGACATTTTTAACGTAGGTTTATCTTATACACTATTCTTTCTTTATTCTCAGCGTCACTGCAGCCCGTAGGATATATGTTAAAGTAAGAACGACAGGGGCTACCATGGAAAATTAACTTCCCGGGTGAACAGCTAAGTAGGTTTTTTTTTATAAAAACCGACATAGATGACTAATACCATACAACTACTGTCATAAGTAAATATACTTTTTTCGTACTAAGCAGGTACGTCGCTTATTCCAAGGAATGTAATATGTATGTATGTATAATCGACCGTGAAGCAAGGACACACTCATTGCAGAAAGAGCCCAGTAAAAAGAACTACTTTACGAATATACTGCAAGGCTGGACCCGAACCATCAAAACATACCATTCGCGGGTATTATTGCGTCTACCAATTTCGCCACCGGCTGTATACCCATAATTTGGAATTCTCCTAATAGGAAACTAAAAGATTAGTCATCAGACCTAGATTGTTTCATGAAGTTTTACAATAAATTTGGTTTTTGTTTGATTTTTTACTACATCGGTCGTGATAAAATTTTAGCTCTAAGCGTTTTGTAATTAAGACTTTCGTAAACCTTACCAAATCAATCAAACATTATGCGCATTGTTTGCTTTGCGGACATATTGCATCCTCTTCATCACGGAGCCTGTCTTTTTTAACCGACCTCAAAAAAGGAGGAGGTTCTCAATTCGTCTGTATGTTTTTTTTATGTTTGTTACCTCATAACTTTCCCTGGGTGAACCGATTTTGATGACTATTTTTTTAAATGAAAGCTAGTGCTTTCCAAGTGGTCCAATTTTAATTTGGCTTAGTTCTGACAATGATATCCATGAGAAAATCATATAAGTCTTAAATTTGTATTAAGATGTGCGCGACAAATGGACGAATAACTCAATATAACGCTAACCGATTTCGGTGATTCTTTTTTTATTGGAAAGGACGTGTACAATTAGTTAGTGTACTTCAGATTCACTAAAAATAAACAAATAAAAACAATTTTAACAAAAAAAAAATAACCGCCTTCAAAGAAAAAGCACTAAAAATTTGTCAGCCTCAGTGGCCCAGTGGCGCGACACTTCGGCGATCGCTCTCCGAAGTTAAGCAACGCTGGGTCCGGTCTGGTCTTGGATGGGTGACCATTCGACCGTTGAGAGAGGCTGGCCGTGGTTTGGATTCCACGTTAAACTGTAGGTCCCCTTCCTTACTTACTAGGTGGTAGGGTTTATCCCGCCCGGGTTGGTACCATCGCATTGGATGAACGATGGTCGAAGCGGCAATGAAAATTGTCCGTGTTTTCCATCCAGTTCAATGTAGCCGTGCAATATAAGGAAGGTCCTGGCATGGCACCTAGTTCCCATAGTGGTGTGTTGGGCTAATACCATGACAGAACTTGTGGTATTAGCCATCCATGTCGTCACATAAAAAAAAAATGCCATTTTTGTAGTTACGATTATTGTTATTTTTTGAGTCGGTGTCAGCCAAGGTAGCCAAGGTTCTCTTGATTGGCGCCCGCGTGCCCGGCAGTGAAACAGAGAAGGTCCCAGAGCGCAATAACACGGTTTTGTACCCTGCTCGCGCTTTTAGTCCCACCGCGAGAGTTAGTCCCGCCGGGAAGGGCCACCTTAAGTTTATTTTTCATTCAAAATCACTTAAACTGCCCTAAACTGTGCAGTCAATCACGGACGAGGCAAATAGCTGAAATATGACCAAACTCATGTCTTCTCTCTTAATTCACAATATTGAAGTACTCAGGGCAGTATTAATTAACCGTCGACTGACTTGTACAGCAAGCGGAGAGGGGCAACCTTTGTTTTACCGCTCCCATTTAACTTTAATTTTATGCAAATTGAAGGCAGATCTTTAAGTATCATCCAATGAACAGCTTGCCCGGCTCCACTGAGTTATCAACTTGGGCAAGTATATTAAATAATTAGTAAATAATTTTACCTTACTACCTTGCAGCAAACATTATGATGGCCGTTTACAAATAAATAATTTAGATTGGGTTAATATATATTATATACACATATATAAATATTATTTTAGAATAAGATTTTAATATAGTACCCAAGAGTATGCTCTCCACTAATATTATTTGTGAGCACAGGCACGAGTTAAAATCACTTATCGTAATTTCGCTCAGCTCTACGATACCACAGATTTACACCATCGAATAGAGCAGGAATTTGAGGACGTTTTATCTGTGTGGATATACAGGGTGTTTGGAAATTCGATACATTCCTTCTAAGGGGTCATTCTAGAGCTAATTTGCAACAAATTTGGCCCACTGAAATGGGGGCCTGAAATAAATATTTTTTAAGATGTTAAAGTTTTAAGTTTTTTTTTTTAATGTTGTGTGTTATTATGAAAAAGTGATGATTGTAAAATAACTACTACACTCTGGGCATTTTATCTGCGATTTTCTAATAACTAATCTAAAGAGAGACTACTTGAAAAAAATAAATGCATTCAAAATATCTATAATCTCAGAAATAAAGGGTCATACATTACAGTTTATGTAAAAACATTATTTAATGAAGTTTTTTTTAATTTGAAGAGGATTACTAAAAAAAAGTATGACACGAGGCATGCACATTATGGAAATAACTTCATTGTTTTATAAACTTCCAGAAAAGGTACAAATGTTGTCCACTTTCACACAAGTTCCATTTTTTTTGTTTGGTTCCGTTTGCGCTGACGATTTTGATTTAAGAAAATAGTCCTCATTAAGGTGTAAAAAACTAGTCAATAATTAAATAACATTTGATTATGTGCACATCTACAATTTTAGCGGTAAAATGTACAAATAAATACACGTTTTATAACTGACTTAATTATATAAAAAAATAGTATTAGGTTTTCTAAATGTCGTAACTTACTTAATTGTAAATGTTTAGTATTAGGTACTCTACATTTTGTAACTTAATTAATTACAAATATTTTAGGACTAGGTTCTCTAAATTTCGTTGTTTAATATTAGGTACTCCATTTTGAAGGAAATAATTGCCAATAATTGCCTCTAAATTCATCTGCCAAGGTAATACTGTTTGTGATACGTTATCCAGCAGGTTTTAACAACCTCACTGGTTAAACGTTTTACGGCCAGTACACTGCTGTAATAGCCTGTAAAACGTTACATAACTCGCTTATGACAATGTTTATAGCATCAAGTCAATGCCTTCCACGTTTTAATCTTTATTACTACCGTGTATTGATATTATGCTACATGAACTAGGTGATCTTTCTATGCCCTTTTCGTTTCAATTGAAACACCCTAAACTAGCACATATCTATGAACGAATTATTTCTATGATTCGTTCCAGACTTTCGTTTGTTTATTTATTAAGTGAAGTAAACAGAACATGCAAATCTTTTTTTTAAAGGAATCGAAAGAAAAAATATTCAGAAGCACATTTACAGTTAACCTCACCTTTCGTATGTGGATATCACTGGAGATTGTCAAAAGAAATGTATAAAGTAGAAATGTCACCATTTTACTTGTATATCTCTTCAATATGTGCTTGAAATGCCTGAGCAAACTGGATAAACATAGCAACATTTATAAGTTTGAAACATCGCAAAATAATCTCATTTTTAGGGTTCCGTACCCAAAGGGTGAAAACGGAAGCCTATTACTAAGCCTCCGCTGTCCGTCCGTCCGTCCGTCCGTCCGTCCATCCGTCCGTCCGTCCGTCTGTCACAGGGCTGCATCTAATGAACCGTAATAAGTAAGCAGCTGAAACTTTCACAGAGTGTGTATTTATTTTGCGCTATAACAATAAATAGGTAAAATAAAAAATAATAAAAATTAAAGGCCCCTTTACAAAAAACCTGATTTTTTTAGTGTTGATGGTACGGAACCCTTCGTGTGCGAGTCCGACTCGCACTTGGCCGGTTTTTTTACAAGTAGATTCCATGGAACTCGATCACCTAATTTCCTCTTAAACTTCGTATTTCCCAATTGTCACGGACTCGTGCGAGTTAGGCCGGTTGCCCAAAAGGACTGACAGCAACTCAAAGGCAGTCTGAGCGCATCTTTTGACAGCGTGACCTTCCACATATAAATACATTTTAGATCGATTGCCCCCGACCGTGTGTTCGTATCATTTGGATGCATCGATTTTATTTCTTCATTCATTTTCCAAACAAAACTAATCCATGTCCATTGTGTCATTTTATCTTGACAAAGTTACTGTGACGAAAATAGCCTAATGGATATTGGTTTTCGGGTTTCAGAGTGACTCAATGTTCTGCTTGGAAAAGTGAAGCTTTTTATCTAATTTGATGTGGCCCTTTGATTGTGACTCGTCCTGGAGTTTTGGGTGTTCATTTACCCGCACATGTTCGGGGTTTTTTTTTTTTGGCCTTCACGCTCAACTCCCCATACAAACGTGGCAACAAGATCATATGCACATATTTCTTGTCAAAGATCCAATATTATACTCAAAACTGCTTTATTTGATCGAACTAGATGTCTGGTGATCATTGGCATTGCAAAATAATGTTTGGTATCTAAGTTATAAGGTCCGAAATTTCGGATTTTTCGCACGTTTTATACAATAACTTTGGACGTGGATTACTCAACAAAAAAATAAAAAAATCGTAAAAAGGTTAGTCATCAGACCTAGCTTGTTCTATGAAGATTTATAATCAACTTGGTTTTTGTTTGATTTTGGACTACAGTCGTTTTGTAATTTAAATTTTCGTAAATCTTACCAAATCAACACTATGCGCATTGTCTGGCCCAACCCGGCGGGACTAATTCATTCGCGGGCACGGTACAAAACCGTGCTGTTGCGCTCTGGGACCTTCTCTGTTTCAAAGAATAAGACAGGCTCCGTGATGAGGAAGATGCAACATGTCCACAAAAAAGACAACGTGCATAGTGTACGATTTGTTAATATTTTCGAAAAATTTAATCACAAAACGACTTATAGCTAAAAGTAAACCACGACCGCTGTAGTAAACAATCTAACAAAAACCAAATGGATCATAAATCTTCCTTAAATAAGCTATGTCTGATGACTAATATTTTTAAGATGTTCTTACTTTATCATTGCGTAATCCACCTAGATAATTTTATACATAATTTATTGTATTAAACGCGCGAAAAATTCGAACTTTCGGACCTTATAACTTAGAAACCAAACACAATTTTACAATGCCAACAGTCATCAGACATGTATTTCGATCAAATAAAGCTATTTTGAGCAAAATTTGGAATCTTTGACAAGATATATGGGCGTGATCCTCTTTCCCCGTTCGTATAGGGAGTAGAGCGGGATGGCCAACCTTAAGTATTGTTCAGACCGACTTCTGGTGCGTTTTTCTTGAATACTTTCAATAATAGATCGGGTGAGTTAAAGGATACCTGCAGTAGTGAATTCCTTAGAAAATAACATAACATAAAGTAACATAATACAAAAACCCGCCAAGTGCGAGTCGGACTCGCACACAAAGGGTTCCGTACCATCGTACAAGATTTCACACAAAAAATCAAGTTTTTTGTATGGGACCCCCCTCTAATTTGTATTATATCTTAGTTGACCTATTTGTTGCTATAGCGGCAAAATAAATACACACTCAGTGAAAATTTCAGCCGCCTACCTATTACGGTTCATGAGATACAGCCCTGTGACAGACGGACGGACGAACGGACGGATGGACGGACGGACGGACGGACGGGCGGACGGACAGCGAAGGCTTAGTAATAGGGTTACGTTTTCACCCTTTGGGTACGGAACCCTAAAAAGGAGCAACTTACTTGTTTCGGAGAAAAACAATTTAAGATTCCACCAAAAATTTCCAAAGTTTGAGAAATAACTCCTCCGTAAGATCATGTGACGCCTAGGGCTAAGTACACAGCCTGAGGGTCCTAATGGATAGTTTGAGTCGTTGGCAGGCAATCATATACATCGAAGGTCGTTAAGCCAATGTGCACTAAGATAAGACCGAATATCCAACAAGTTGGCTTTGCATGTGCTCTTAAATTGCTGGAGTATCCGAAGTGACTTAAGGTGGCCCAACCCGCTCATCTCCCCATACAAAAGGGGAAAGAAGATCACGCCCATATTTCTTGTCAGAGATCCAAAATTTTGCTCAAAATAGCTTTATTTGATCGAGCGAGATGTCTGATGACCGTTGGCATTGTAAAATTGTGTTTGGTTTCTAAGTTATAAGGTCCGAAAGTTCGAATTTTTCGCGCGTTTTATACAATAACTTTGGAGGTGGATTACGCAATGATAAAGTATGAACATCGTAAAAAGATTAGTCATCCGACATAGCTTATTTAATCAAGATTTATGATCTATTTGGCTTTTTGTTAGATTTTTGACTACAGCGGTCGTGGTTTACTTTTAGCTATAAGTTGTTTTGACATTAAAATTTTCGTAAATCTTACCAAATCATACACTATGCACATTGTCTTTTTTGTGGACATGTTGCATCTTCCTCATCACGGAGCCTGTCTTATTCTTTGAAACAGAGAAGGTCCCAGAGCGCAACAGCACGGTTTTGTACCGTGCCCGCGAATGAGTTAGGCCCGCCGGGTTGGGCCGCCTTAAGACTCAAAGCAGCCCTTGCTGTGAGTGCTGCTATTGTCTGGGATGTTAGGCTGGTATCACTAGGGCTTACTTGATGAAACTTGGTTGATTAATTATCGACTCTACTGTAGAGTTCATTAGAATATATTTGTATTATTCTGCTTTACTTTTATGGTTTGTATAGAACGTATCACCTTCGGTAGTAGGTATTGGCATTAGCAAGAAAAACGTATGTGGGTCAAAGTTTAATGTGTGGCGTCTAAGGTGATGCCGTGTGTTTGAAACAGAGTGGTCAGTCTGAGTTCTCACCTAAATTGGCGTTTACGGCAAACCGATCGACTGGCGTTTTCCTTAAAAACGTCAAACTCCATACAAGGTTTTACTAGATATTCTGTGGTTTTACTTCTTCAAGCTCGGACTTCCGATTTGTGTGAAAACGCGGAGTCGACGTAAACGGCAACATCGACGTATTTACGGCAACGTTGAGTAAGCTGTCAAATCAAATTCGGACTCGCAACTGCGAACTGCAAATTCGGACGCGGACTGCGCGCGCTCTTCAATTTCTCCATACAATTGAAAACGCCAGTCGATCGGTTTGCCGTAAATGCCAATTTAGGTGACAACTGAGACTTCGGGTACTGATTATTTTCAAAATCTGTTTACAATGCTTCAAATGTAGATGTCGCTGAAACTCAAATTAATGAGATAACGATCCATTAAATACATAAAATTATCATTGTGAAAATGACATCAAAAAAATTCTCGCCAACTCCGGCCAACAAGAATGACCACGCCTGCATTATAGATGAAGTGGCCGCTAGGTGGCGCCGCCGGCTGGCGAGCCGCCAACTCCCCTGCTCGAACTTTTCCCCGGACGAAGCGAAGCCTGTAATACCGTTCTCTTCGCTCTAGCTCACTCTCTTGCGTAAGCACTATTTCTTGGCACGTCATAACTTTTTCCGTCGATTATTCGCTGACCATTCAATATTTCACCTAGCGCCAAGGTCGACTGGGGGTCCATTCAGAGTAAGAGTGAGTTCGAATTCGCAAGTAAATATCAACTCACTTTTTTAAATAGTTAATGTTTTCACACTTCTAGAGCATCATTACAGTTAGGTAAAAATCTGGTTTGTCCCGTAAATACGTTGGAAGCATAAATAACGGTTCCGTTATTTAAATAATAATATATTTCCCAGCTATTTTTAGGTTAACTCACTCCCGAACTCGAACTCACTCTTGCTCTGAATGGACCCACTGGAGAGCCAAGATTTCGCAATTTTTTCGGCGCTGAAGTAACTTTTGCCTAGTCGATGTTAGCAATTTGATTGTAATCATCTCGGATCGAAAAAACTGGCCAAATGCGAGTCTGACTCGCACACGTAGGGTTCCGGACCACCGTACAAGATTTAACACAAAACATCACGTTTTTTGTAGGGGGGTCCCCTTTATTTTTTATTATTTTTAAAGTTTACCTATTTACTGTTAGTGAAAAAAAAGTGTAAAATAAATACACAATCCGTGAAAAAATCAGCTGCCTACCTATTACGGTTCATGAGTTTACAGCCCTGTGACAGACGGACGGACGGACGGGCGGACGGACGAAAGGAAGGACGGACGGACAGCGGAGGCTTAGTAATAGGGAAATTATGTGCATATAATTAAATTATATTATATCTGTGTCTGCATGCTTTTGTTTTTTTGAAAAATCCAAACCGAATGAAATGAATGCAAAAAGAAAATCTTCATACGAATTTTGTTTTCTCTGTGGTTTGACCCAGAATACATTTACCGAAAAAACAAAGGCATGCAGACACAGATATTTGTAGCCTAATATTAGATACCAAATATCAAGTAAGTTGGAACTCTTCTTTTCAAATTATTAGTAAACTACGTTTGTATGGGAGGCGAAATTTTCAGGTGCTAACGGGCCGACCTTAAGGTCGTTGCTTACAGTGACGCTTGGTTCGGGTTATCTCTTTCCCTAAAATATGGTCGAGAGAGGTAATGGCTGTGCCCGCCGTGATGCTCGTGAACGGGTGCTGTTTGTGGGGACTGGCCCGCTCCAATTGGCAACATGTTAATTAGTTGGTGGGGATAGTCTTTGCAAATAAAATTATATTTGTCATGAACTGCTGCATAGGGCATGAATTGTATTTTTTTGTGAATTCATGTTAATTTAGTGTTTTACCTATGTTTCTGTTAAAATAATTGACAAACACTTTTGTTAATTTAAACCAAGCGAACGTTGAAAAAAAAAACAGCGGAGTTTCTTTCCAGTTCTTCTTCGCTGTGTTTTGTTTTGCTGAACTGGCCAATGCTAAAATATGACAAATCCGAGTGCAGTGTACTGTCTATGGATGATGAATAAACAATACGATACAACAATACCTTTGCCCCCCCCCCTCTCAGCGAAACGTTGGATCCGGCCAGACTACACCAAACGTTTCCCGTCCGCCACCACACTGGCAACACTGGCTGTCTCTGGCTACCCGCTCCCGGTCCCGGGGGAGCGGGGATCAACGGAGATGGATGCTTCGCAGCTTTTTGCTGGATCATGTGATATATCGCGAGCCCGCCACGAGGAATACCGACTAGCATTTTTTGCCGAGCCGACCGAGGCGAGGTCAAATAATCCACGGGTTTTGCAGTGCTGTCGTTTTGGTTCCGTGTTGGCCTTAGGAGATAACGTGCTGGCGCAACTAAAGCAAGGTCGCATACTCCATTGAGAAAAAACCGGCCAAGTGCGAGTGGGACTCGCACACGAAGGGTTCCGTACCATTGTACAAGATTTAAATAAAAAATCACATTTTTATTATTTTTTAATTTAACCTATTTGTTGTTATATCGGCAAAATAAATATCCATTATGTGAAAATTTCAGCTGCCTTGGTTCATGAGATACAGCCCTGTGACAGACGGACCGACGGACGGACGGACGGACAGCAGAGGCTTAGTAATACGGTTCCGTTAGCACCCTTTTTTTGCATTTTCCTGATCAATGGGGGATTGTTCATGTGGTAACTCTTAAAAGACAGTGGTGCCCTCAGTCATGCGCAAAATAAGCTATGTGGGACTACATAGGCGGCCTCAACTCATTTGCGGGCACGGTACAAAACCGTGCTGTTGCGCTCTGGGACCCTCTCTGTTTCTAAGAATAAGACAGGCTCCGTTATGAGGAAGATGCAACCTGTCCACAAAAAAGACAATGTGCATAGTGTATGATTTAGTAAGATTTACGAAAATTTTAATTTCAAAACGACTTATAGCTAAAAGTAAACCACGACCGCTGTAGTCAAAAATCTAACAAAAACCAAATAGATTATAAATCTTGATTAAACAAGCTATGTCTGATGACTAATCTTTTTAAGATGTTCGTACTTTATCATTGCGTAATCCACCTCCAAAGTAATTGTATAAAACGCGCGAAAAATCCGAACTTTCGGACGTTATAACTTGGAAACCAAACACAATTTTACAATGCCAATGGTCATCAGACATCTAGTTCAATCAAATAAAGCTATATTGAGCAAAATTTTGGATCTCTGACAAGAAATATGGGCGTGATCTTCTTTCCCCTTTTGTATGGGGAAATGAGCGGGTTGGGCCACCTTAAAGGACTCTCGTTCTGCTATCTATGCCAGTTAACGTCAGAATGATCTCGCCACGTACTCTAGCTGCTACTGAGGCTGATAATCTCCTAACCTCACCAAATCCAAGCACCATATCAGCATATTTGTTATTTATATTTGTTATTCAGAGCCTGTAGTCTCAGTTGTCACCTAAATTGGCGTTTACGGCACACCGATCGACTGGCGTTTTCAAATGTATGGATAAATTGAAGAGCGCGCGCAGTGGGCGTTAATCGAACTAACATTTGCGAGTCCGAGTTTGATTTGACAGCTTACTCAACGTTGCCGTAAATACGTCGACGTTACCGTTTACGCCGACTCCGCGTTTTCATACAAATCGGAAGTCCGAGTTTGACTTTGACAGCTTGACGAAGTAAAACCACAGAATATCTAGTAAAACTTGTATGGGGTTTGACGTTTTTACGGAAAAAGCCAGTTGATCGGTTTGCCGTAAATGCCAATTTAGGTGAGAACTCAGACTGACCACTCAGATACCATAACAGTTCGATCACTCACCGTCCTTGTCGTAGTGGCTCCACACCTCCATGAACTGGTTCGCGGAGAGTTTTTTGAGCTCGCGCGAGTCCGGGTCGCGGTACTGCCGCATGAAGTTGCTCGCGCGTTCCAGATTCAGCCGCTTGGCCGACGCGGCCGCCGACGACTCAACGCTCATGTTGGCGGCACTGGGAGTTCTTTTTTTAAATTTGAACCGTTAGTTCTTGTTCGATGTTTGCACTGTTTGCGAACGAGAAAATAGGCCTCTGCTCGTATTCGGAATGATAGACTAGGTGAATTTTATTATAATATGATATTTTGAAAATTAATCAGATAGGCCGTATATATTTTTTGTTATTTTGGCATTCGTGAGGTAAGTAAGTATGGAGTTGGTGAAGAACGGCGCATATATCTGAAACAAAAGTAATTATTTGTTATTTCCTATTAATGTTATCAGTTAAATACAATCCTTCAACCAATTAATTATTTAGGGAACTGGCTATAATTTTAGTAAGTCATTTGTATATTTTTCACATCGATAAGTAAGCACGGATGAATACGAATCGATTGCTATCAGTGAGCAAAAGTCGATGTCGCTTTTGGAGAAACCTAGTTTAAACCTATCAATATAAATCATGGACCAATTTATAAACAGTAGGCCTTTTCGTGGAATTCCATGAAAAACTTTCAGTCGAGAACACCACTTTTTTAGCGGTTGTCAAAGCGTTTTTTTTCGACGGAAAGACTCCGGAGCATGGTTTTTCAATGACATGCTGTGTGGCGAGCAAATATCATGACGGTGGGTGTGCTATTATCCATCCATGCCCAGATACATAACTAAACCGAAATGTTCCTAAGCTAAATTCAAGTTGATACATATTGCGACGAGTTTGGAAATCATTCAACCTTATAATAATACTGCAGGTCTATGCATGATCAGGAATCCTGCGTCTAGAAAACAGATTTTATAGCTATTTTCAAAGCGAGTTTTAAAAAATCGGACTCGCACACGAAGGGTTCCGTAACATCGTATATGATTTAACACCAAAAAAATCACGTTTTTGTATGGGGGCCACCTTTAATTTTTATTATTTTTTATTTTACCTATTTGTTGTTATAGCGGCAAAATAAATACATACTCTGTGCAGCTGCCTACCTGTTGCGGTTCATGAGATACAGCCCTGTGACGGACGGACGGACGGACGGACGGACGGACGGACGGACGGACAGCGGAGGCCTAGTAATAGGGTTACGTTGGCACCCTTTGCGTACTGAACCCTAAAAACTATGCTCCGGAATATTTTCGTCAAGAAAATCGCTTTGAAAACCGATTACTGAATGCCAGGAATAGACCTGCTGCTACATGCGCATGTTCGAAACAAGGTTAAATAAATTAAATTTGAATACAGTACAAATGAAAGAAAAGTAATCTTTTACACATTTTACCGTGCAACTTTTAAGCCGCGTTGCGAGGAAAACTTAATATTTCTCCTAAACTTTGTTCAAGTTTTCAACGCTTTCAAAATGTTTTTTACCGAAAGTCCCGACACACGCAGCGTGCACCAGATAACCCGTTTAAAGATTAATGTACTTTCGCTAGCGTGACGTGGATGGAGATCATCGGATAGCTATACGCAACGAGTGAGAAATGACGAGAGCGGCGACTAACTGTCGCCTACACTTACGGTAGCGTCGAACAGTCAGTTAGCTTACGAATGCGCTCACTCCTGATGTACGCGAGTTCCAGTCGTTACCCTATCAATTTTCCATGCTACGGGCGATAGCTGTTTACATGCTATAAATGTTTTACTAGGTTTTTTATAAATTCTAGATTCAAGAAATTGGGCTGGACGTAAAAAAGTAAGTCTGCTCTATTTTTTTTTTACTTTATCTTTAAGATAAAAAAATATTGGCTAATAAACATAGAAAAAACTTGTCTTAGAAAATACTTAGAAAATAAAAAAAATACGGACACATAATAATGCTTTTTTACGGAAACGTTTAACTTTTATCTGTGAATTAAACTCGTATTTGCTTCGTGAGTAGACCCCCAGTGCATTCGCGTGTATGCTCGCTACAAGAATAAGTTTCTGTCGCCACTATTACTCCGTTACTCCAAGCTTAGACGGCACGACCGCAAGTCCGCACTGTGAGGTCAAGATAAGGTTTTTTCCTTTGCGCTGTTGATTTATGCCAGTATTCCGGGAGGTCACGACATTTTTGGTCACGATAAGGTAAATGGCTGAATCTGGGCTCACGTGTTAGAGACCAACCCTCTGATGCTAAATATGTCGGTCTGCCTGTTCCCAGTGGTTGCGTTATCAAGATTGGCTATATAAAATAGATGTTGGTATGTAACTGCTGATGGATGCACAGATTTTCTAGAAACATTGATACCTATTAATTATGCAACAATAACCAGTCGGTTTTTTTATTAAATACTTAAATATACCTAAAGTTATATCAGTAACCTAAATCGCCTATAACTAACAAATGCAACCAAAAATTTGTTCAGTTTTTGTATTGGTAACTAAGTATGTACTGATACTTTCATGCTTCGTCCTTTGCATTCATTTATCTTATCATATATATTTTTTGTCACCATAACTACTTTTTCAGCCGCCTTATCTATGTATTGCAACCACTTGGAACAGGCAGACTAACACAGTTAGCTTCAAAAGGTTGGTCTTTATCCTGTGAACCCAGTTTCAGCCATTTACGTTATCGTTACCATTTTTGTCGCGACCTCCTAGTCTACAGGTAGGTATATCCTTGCCTTTCATCTAGTAGGCACCGGGCGAGGTCTGGCAGGGGGAGATGGTCACCAAGCATTAGTACTACCAAGCATGCGGCTATCCAAACTCATTCGGATAGCGGCAGATCACCTTTGACATACAAACATTTTTCAACGAATTCTCGTTCGTATGTATGTAAAATCGACCGTGAAGCAAGGACACATGAATTTATGAATATACTGCAAGGACTTGAGCTAACAAGAAAACCTTTCGCACGCAGCGCCACAGAATAACTAATAACGGCAGCGCGTCTACCTAATTCTAGACTAGGAGGTGACGACAAAAATGGTAACGATAACGTTAATGGCTGAAACTGGGTTCACAGAACAGGATGAAGACCAACCCATGAAGCTAAATGTGTCGGTCTGCCTCCGCCAAGTGGTTGCCTACATTATAATTGCATTTCATTTATGATTTCAATGATTTTTAATGATTTTCGACGTTATGCATAACATTTGTTGTAATTTTTTTTTTGTCGTTCTGAATTTTATACGCTACGACTACGACTCCTTTCGATTCGATTAACTCAGTGAAGAATAATACGCAAAAACGCTTCATTTGTTTATACCTAGCCAGATCTGTCACATAATCAAAACTTTTGAATATAGAATTCTGGCCAGAAAAATATTTATTGAATTCGAATTTCAAATCTTTTATGAAAATAAAATGTGCACTTATTCTATTTTCATTCATTTTAAATATGGAGTGGACGCTTAAAAAAGACCGAATGTCAGTTATCGCGTTGCATCGGTGAGGTTTCGCGCCAAATCAGATGTTCGAACCACTGAACATTTTGAATTTTTTTGCACTGCGCAAACGAATTTGAGAAAATCTATATTAATAAAAATTATCAAACGATACGATGAAGAAACAAGCGTAGAAGACAGAAAAAGAAGTGGTCGCCCTCGCGCTGTTAGGACTCCCGCAGTGATAGAGCTGTGAAGGCATGATCCAAAGAAATCCCATGCGTAACCAGAATCGATGGGGTTAAGCAGACCCACAGTGAAGAGGGTGTTGAATGAAGACTTGGGGCTTCGAGCGTATCGAAGAAATACATGACACCGTTTAGATGCACGTCTGAAGAAATACGCGGGAGAAACCGGTCAAGTGCGAGTCGGACTCGCACACGAAGGGTTCCGTACCATCGTACAAGATTTTGACACGAAAATTTTTTGTTGATTTTTTTTTGTATTTGACCTATTTGTTGTTATAGCGGCAAAATAAATACACACTCTGCAAAAAAGTCAGCTGCCTACCTATTACGGTTCATAAGATACAGCCCTGTGACAGACGGACAGACGGACGGACAGAGGAAGCTTAGTAATAGGGTTCCGTTGGCACCCTTTGGGTACGGAACCCTAAAAAGCACCGAGAAATTATCTTTTTGGATGAAACATTTATACTGTCGAGGAGACAAAGGTGTACTCCTACAGCAGCGACCACGGAATATTGAGGAGGCAGGAAGTGAAACGTTTGTAAATTTGTTCCAGGACCGCTGTTACCGTTTTACTTAAGACCTTTTTGCTTCGCGGATGTATAACCGTCGCAATTGGCTATCCCTTCTTAATTAATAACCAAACAACAAATCCACATTTGTTCAGTTAATATGAACCTTAACGTAATGGATCTATGTTGGAATTCCAATACTGTTTGCAATCAAATGTTACGTCACTTTCGAACTCGGCCGAGCGCCTCACACGCACGCAGTCACTAACAGAGTAGCGAGACATGACCCGGCAAGCAAAGCGACGCCGCGACGCCATATTGTTTCGTAGTGTTTTTGTTGTAAGTTTTATCGCTATACATGTAAATGAAACTAACCGGTGATATGAAACTCCGCCATTATGAAGGTTGTGCACCCGCCTGTCGCGTTTACACGTTATTATGGCACAGTACGGCATTACTCCTTTTCAATTTTAGATTGTATCACGGATAAGTTAATGCACAGGAACGCCCGTGAATCATGCGCGTATGAAGTGCGCGGGTCCCCGCTAAAGACCGGCGCGCGAGTTCCGCCCACTTCACAATTCTTACCTCCTAATTGTTCTGTGGCAGCGACAAAGCGAGCAGCCGCATACCGCGAGTCCAGCGAGGCCATTTTGCATCGTCGCTCATGGTTTGGCTGAGAGTCATTCGGGCTCAAATGTGGTATATTTTTGTGAGAAAGGCCTAAAAACCAATGCAGTTGTTTGTGAAAATACCTTCCTAACACACCTCGGACCTGTTACATACCATGTTTAATAACAGACACTGGATATTTCAGCAAGATTATGCGCCAGCTCATACAGCGAAAAAGCACGTAAAACTAGCTGGTGGGCGGCGCGTGAAATTTACTTCATGGCCCATCTCCGTTTGATTATTAAATATGGCAACACTTGGAGGAAAAGGCCACCTCAAAGCTTCATTCCGATTTGAAGTCACTTAAGGCGCTTATATACCATAGCGTGAAGTAAAGAATACGCGCGGCGGAATCTAGCTAGTGCCATCATGTCAGCGGGAGGGTACGCACGTTTCGCGCGCTCCGTCTACGCTCGGCAAGGTACGGCTAATCTGTTTTTGTCAAAAAAATAAAAAAGAAGTTTTTTTAATAGCAAGGTGGTTGTGTACCTTGTTATGGCTGAAAGGTATAAGATTTTTTTTATTTCATTCTTCTAAATAGAAAGATAACAGCTTTGAAAGGTAAAAAAGGTCATTTTAGAAACATTTATTTCGATGATTAGGTCAACCGCAGGGACCGCGGGGTCTGCCAGTGAGACAGCGGCTAGAGCCAAAATCTCCAAATACCAGGCAATCATTAGCCAAAATTATAACTTCATCCCATTCGCAGTAGAAACTTTAGGTCCCGTTTGCGCAGCCGGAAAGCAATTGTTGAGCGAGCTGGGCAAGAGGCTGCGCGAATCGTCTGGGGACAGCCGAGCCGGGTCGTTCCTCCTCCAACGCATCAGTCTGGCTGTCCAGAGGGGGAACGCAGCGAGCGTTATGGGGGCCTTCCCGCACTCGGTGCCCATGGATGAGATTTTTTATCTCGTCTGATGGGCACCAGGGTTGTCGGGGGCCCCCGGCACTGCTGCATTCCCGTCTCGACTGCTCCTGGACGTTTTTTATTTTAGCTAGTACGTATTTAATTCTTGTGTTTGATATAGTTTTTATTGAATTAAACAAAAAAAAATCGATGATTATACAAAGGTTTTGGACAATATGGGGATGTGTACCTTCGCAAACGTACGTTCTATAAGCTCAGTATTTTTTAATGTTTAACAACCAAAGGCTGTACTGTAATCGACTTCAGAAAAACGTTCATATTTAGGTATGTATTCCCCTTAAGGCATCCTTGATCAAAGCAGCCGTAGTTATTGTTATGGACCTTGTTCGTGCTGCTATAGACGAATGGCCGCACAGGTTGTCAAAATCGCGGGGTTCACTTTGGATAAGCTTATTTAGCACAAAAATATTCTGTATTTTCGTAAGTTTCTTTCGTGTCTATAAGTGTCTATTATTGAACATGTTATGAAAAACAGGTCACTTTTAAAAGAAACAAGTCTCAATTATTTCAAAATAAACAGAACTTAGGACCCGACTAGGTAGATATTTTTCGTCCAAGTACATGTAATACCCTTAGGACCTCAGTGCTAATGCCTATAAAAGTTGTTTTTTTCTTGGAAACGGCCTTCCGCTCTTCCAGCAATTTTCCCAGCATGATCCTCTTATTTCACGAAAAGGACCAACTTCCCAACCTCCCGCAGTTTTATTTATACCGAAGCCGAACGACCAAACGGTCAGTTGCCACCGAACACGCCAACAGCACGCCTATTCTTGGAATTCTATGCTCAGGAATCAGGACTCCGGAGATACTCTCTACTGAAAACCTTGAATCATTGAAATACCGTGCTCCGGAAACTTTCCTTCCGCAAAAACCCGTGTAAAAGCCAAATATGAAACAACTGGTAACAACCGGTTTGTTTTTAAGCAAGTAACTGGTTGTAGACCAGAACAGCTGGTTGGTTTTTATCTCCTGGGATTAGTTGTGTTTTTTTATTATATTGTTTATGTATTATATTTTAAGTAATGTGCGTTTTTAATCGTTTTTTTTTTGTTAGAAGAGTCATTACCCTATAAATTCCCCATACATCGGGCGGTAATTGTTTTCATGCTCTTAATGTTTTTGAAAATTTGAATTCTAAAATATATTATAGAAATCTATGTCTGTATGTTTGAATGTTTTTAATATACCTTCTAGATTGGATAATACTAACTAATAAACATTGGAAACAAATTGTAATTTTTTACGGTCATATTAAATGTTTTTACTGAAAAATGGAGATATTGACTAAAAAATTAAAACATACGGACTTAGAATGAAGCTTTCTAAAGTAATATAAAAAATTTGATTAGAATCTGACAATGTTTAGGGGTAAGGAAACGTTTGGCCCTTGAAGACGATTTCGCTACTTTGATGGCAGTCGACGTGCAACATTGTGCCTTGGGCAATGGACAAAGAAAGCATTTCATAAAATTTTCAAATCTTAGATTTCCTGTGACTTCACGAAAGCCTTAAAAAATGTAGTAATGTCATCTAGATTGCATACTTAATCAAACAGGTTATTATTATTATGGTTGCCTATATTTTACTTTTCACTTTATCTGTTTCCGTTTTTCTCCAAAAATAAATATATAAACCTCTGACGATCGCGGTATTCTCGAGTGTGTTTTCTGATTCGTTTCCAAGAATAGGCCTTCAGGAGTTAAATAATTGTTAGGAACAACACGAAACAACAGGGTATTGTTTTTGTTGTTGCCTGTCAATTTGGTAGAGTCGTGTTGATGTGAGACCAACTTTATCCTTACGGCAGGAATAATAAATGCGAAAGTGTGTTAGTTATTTTGTTCTTCTTTCACCACTAAGCAACGGATCAATGCGATTATTTGCACAGAGAGGGATAGTGACATAGGCGGCGATTTATTTCGGATTTTTTAAAAATATTTGACCGGGGCAGAGCCAAGTAATCAACCTAGGAGATTATATATAGCTTGAATAATTCACGAATACATTCTCAGCCCCTGTGGAGAGATGAAAAGGTGGGTCAGGTCTTGAGACCCACGGCTGCGCAGCTGCTCTCCTCTAGTCGTGATTTGAATGTTGTATATGCGTTAACTCGCTGGGAAACTTCGTTAGTGCGATATAGACTTCATGTAGCTGGTAGCGCCATCTAGCGCCGCGTCAACAAACTTCTATGCATCTGTTTGTTGATTTGTGGCATGTGAAACTAGCAGCTCTCAGTAGAGGGCGCTAGGTCGATACACTCCGTTTAGTAACTAAATCACTTAATAGGGTGTCTAATTAATTACTTAATTAAGACAATTTAAATGTGAAATGGGAAAATTAACTTAGCTTTCAAAAAGTTAACGGTTACTTTTTAAACCCCAACGCAAAAGGAGGGCTAATATTGAAGCCTTATGTTAGGTTAAGTTTGACCATGTCTCTGAGGTAAATCCTAATATTTACCGAATGAATGGCGGTAAATGTCCGAAATTAACGATGATCTTGGAACAGTTCGGACTTTAACCATTAACACTCGTATTCAGAGAGAATCTGTCAAAACTTAGTACGAGATTAGCACCGGACTAGCCGGTGTTTGACATCGGGTGGGTATAAGCTCATATTCCGGGAGGTCACGACATTTTTGGTCACGATAAGGTAAATGGCTGAATCTGGGTTCACATGTTAGAGACCAACCTTCTGATGCTAAATATGTCGGTCTGCCTGCGCCAAGTGGTTGCGTTATCTAGATTGGCTATATACAATAGATGCTGGTATGTACCTGCTGATGAATATACTGATTGTCTGGAAACATTGTTACCTATTAATTATACAATAATAACTAGTCGGTTTTTTAATTAAATACTTAAATATACCTAAAGTTACATCTGTCCCCTAAATCGCCTATAACTAAGAAATGCAATCAAAGAGTTGTTCAGTTTTTGTATTGCTAAGCAAGTATGTACTGATACTTTCATACTCCGTCATTTACATCCATTTACCTTATCATATACCTATATTGTTTGTCACCATAACTACTTTTTCAATCGCCTTATCTAGGTAACACAACCACTTGGAACAGGCAGACTGACACATTTAGCTTCAGAGGGTTGGTCTTTATCCCGTGAACCCAGTTTCAGCCATTTACGTTATCGTTACCATTTTTGTCGCGACCTCCTAGTCTATCAAGTGGCAGTGGGCTGGTCACGTCAGCCGTAGGGACGACGACCAATGGAGTAACCGTGTCCTACACTGGCGGCCGTGGACAGGAAAACGGAGTGTGGGAAGACCACCCACCAGGTGGGACGACGACATCAAGTGCGTCGGCGGAGAGCAGTGGTTTCGTACCGCTGAGGGCCGAGAGGACTGGAGAAAAATTGGAGAGACGTATGTCCAGCAGTGGACGCAAACACGCTGACTGACTGAACCATACAAAAACCGGGGTAGGCCGGCGTTAGTTAGAAGTTAGTCCGCCCAATATGAAGACGCCTGTGGGAGTTGGTAAATCTTAGGTTTACTGGCAAATCTTAGGATTTACACTAGTTCGGTCTTTTACAGTAACATATTATTTGCTATGAAGTCCTCGTATTATTTGCTATGAAGTCCTCGTATTCTTTGCTATGTAGTCCTCGTATTCTTTGCTATGAAGTTCTCGGGAGCCATAAATGGATCCCTAACGGGATTACCAGCGAAGGAAAAAATGCTAGACCCTGTACGGTATTGACCGAGTCGCAAGTGACCTGGCATTCGTCAGTTCGACACACATAGGAAGTGTCTGCGTTCGATCGCGGCCGACTTGTTATCTTTTACAAATCCAACAAATAATTTTGTAATTCTCAACATTTATAGATGGTTTGTTTTGACGGCAGATCCGGCGCGAGTGTGCCGGAGCATACTCGGCTGCGAGTGATCTATGCGACCGCTAGAACGGGCTGTTGATATTTTTTAATCATATATTATGGCTTGGTGGGCCGAAGTATCAAATACGTTCTGCAGGCCTATTCCTGGAATTCCGTAATTCTGAGTCTAGAGACTTTCTTGCCAGTCCATTTATGGGCTATAGTAGAGCTGTCGTTTTTTACGCTGTAAAACTCTCAGGTGTAAGGTACCTATGAGACTGAAGATATAAGAAAACGGCCAAGTGCGAGTCAGACTTACACACGAAGGGTTCCGTACCATCCTACAAGACTTAATACAAAACATCACGTTTTTTGTGTGGCCCCCGTTCGTATAATTTTTTAATTTCTCCTATTTGTTGTTATAGCGGCACAATAAATACACACCATGTGAAAATTTGAGCTGCCTACCATTATATATTATTCATTAGTATTCATGAGATGCAGCCCTGTGACAGACGGGCGGACGGAAGGATGGACGGACAGCGGAGGCTTAGTAATAGGGTTCCGTTGGTACCCTTTGGGTACGGAACCCTAAAAATACCAGACTATCGTCGCATTTGCACTTAGAATAAGCGGTGTACTTCTGTTCCGCTGAGCAGAGAATTTCGGAAGCAATTCGCACAGACATAATGAAATCCGAGTGCCTGCTAAATGATACGAATGCGCGAAGGCTGTCACACCTTCACCTTGCTTAATTCTTTAGAGGGGGAGACGGCTACAACCTTCATCGCCGCAATTCTGTCACCCTGCAGTGAGTGGTCGAATTGTTTGTGATCTATGGTAGCCAATAAATCACTAGTTGGGTCAAAATAAATATCTTTTCTCTGCCTCGGTAGCCCGTGGCTAATCGTGGATAAAACTTATCCTAACAAGAAATAAAACACGAGTAGTATGCAATTTTAAGCAAATAATTTAAGGTGATAGGTAGGACGCAAGTAACTACCTCCGTTCGGGAAAGTTAAAAAAACAGGATGTTTTTCTTACATAATAACGTTATTAATGGAAAGATAGAGTATACACAAATAGATAAAGGTATCTATTTAAAATCATTGATGTGCTACTTTATTATGTTTTTACCCGCCAAGCTCGTAAACTAAGCCTGGTTTTCACGAATTACTGATTTATTTTAATCGACACTTAAAGGGTCTTCATTACTTAAGGTGGGCCTTCCCGCTCAACTCCCCATACAAACGTGGAAAGAAGATCATGCCTATATTTCTTGTCAGATCATTATTTGATCGAACTAGATGTCTTATGACCATTGGCATTGAATAATTTTGTTTAGTTTCCAAGTTATAAGGTCCGAAAGTTCGAATTTTTCGCCGGAGGTGGATAACCTAACGATAAAAAAGAACATCTTAAAAAGATTAGTCATCAGACATTGCTTGTTTCATCAAGATTTATAATCAATTTGGTTTTTGTTAGATTTTTGACTACGGTCGTGGTTTACTTGTAGCTATAAGTCGTTG
Source organism: Incurvaria masculella (assembly GCA_946894095.1). Classification (NCBI taxonomy): domain Eukaryota; kingdom Metazoa; phylum Arthropoda; class Insecta; order Lepidoptera; family Incurvariidae; genus Incurvaria; species Incurvaria masculella. Next base: position 7,010,476 of record OX335663.1, on the reverse strand, counting down.
TGTATTAAAATGTTCGTAAATCTTGCCAAATGGAACACTATGCACATTGTATGCTTTGTGGACATGTTGCATCCTCCTCTTCACGGAGCCTGTCTTTTTCTTTGAAGCAGAGAAGGTCCCAGAGCGAAATAGCACGGTTTTGTACAGTGCCAGCTAATGAGTTAGTCCCGTCGGGATGGGCCACCTTAAGTGCTGATTATCTTGTATGTATATGTCCTTTTTGCTTTGTTCATTTGTGGTAATTATCTTTGTTCATGTTCATTTTGATCTCATTACATCTGCAATTATTATTATCAAACAACATTGACATCAACAACGTCCCTTGATAAATGTTTTTAGACCTCTAAAACTAGTCCTAATGAAATTTGTGTTTATTTCCCTCTCCCTAAACTAATGTGATTTCTGAATGACACCCCAATCTGGCTAAAACAATTAAATCGAATAAAAACTGAAACAAACTACTGTCTATACTCAGAGGAATCTATCTCAAAACTATTTTCCGGCGCGGCGCTGAGAGGACGGATTCCCAGTCTCCTTTATTAATCTCTCGTGGGACAAAGACGAGAGAAGATAATATAAAATTAATGTCAACAGCCTCCTAGCTTCCCCGCAGCTGTGTACCCCAGGGTAGAGCATTGCCCGACACCGAACATTTCATTACATGCCTTTTATAATGTTCTGTAGTTACTGGAAATTTACATCTTCTTACAATTTCACTTGTAGTGAACCAACTCACCGTGGGTCTGGAGTCCCTGAGCCACAGACAATGGGTGGGGTCGCTCAGTCTGTTCTACAGGTACTACCAAGGACCTTGCTTTGTGAAACTTACATTCCTTATTCCTCCCTATCCTACCTTTATCCGAGGCAACCGCTGCAGATAATCAGAGTAGCTATTTGTGGTTAACATGGGGACGCATCATAAAGTCCAAAAAGTACGAGGTCCAAAACCCATACCGTCCAAAACTCTTATGAATACGGATATTTTCAATTAGGTAAGATTAGGTTAGGTTAGAATATATGCATTTTATAATACACACGAAAATACCAAAAGTATGTATTTTCTGGGTTTTGGACCTTATGCTTTTTGAACTTAAGGTGGCCTATCCCGGCGGGACTAACTCATTCGCGGGCACGGCACAAAACCGTGCTGTTGCGCACGCAAAAAAAAAAAATGTCTGTAATGTAATTATCTGTTTTTGTTTTTTAAAAAAAAAAAGAATAACTCCCAAACAAACTTTTTTCATAGATTTGTACATCCACAAAAAATGAAATACACGCTTAAGAGGATAATGAGGTTAATTCCATACAAGTTCCATACAAAGGTGCGTGCCTGTTTCCTCAGTCCCATTATGAGATATTGCACATTAATTAAATCAACTGAGATCTACGTTTGTACGTTGTTGTTTTTTGATAATTTAACTTTTATTATAAAATCGGTTAAAAAAGGCGATAACGTGAGACTCTGACTAGGTTCAATAAGGTCGGAACACATATTATGTGGGTCGCAAAGTCGCGATTTTTCGATGCTCTACGCCTAGACAACATTACGTCCAACTGTAGAGTTGCTAGACACTTTAGATATATATTTTTTGTCTAGGAATGGTGAAATTGATGGTGAAATAAATGTTTTGGCCGAATCAACCTGTACAGTACGTAATGAAAATGTCGTCGGCAATACAGTCACGTCTCACGAATTGATCCGACGCTAAGCCTGGGTTAATTAAGCGATTTGCAAGTCGGCGTTCGTGTGTGCAGAGCCCAGAAGGGGGCAGGGTGGGCTCACGCAACCTGATTCCCTCCCCCTAGGGTCCAGGCTCAGCAGACCACGACTGGCTCGCGTGGAGACCTTTGCAATTCGAATTAGCTGGATTGAATCCGTCTTTGAGCGAGCCGAGATCAAATATCACAACGTAAATGTACTCTCGTACATTCACTCTATATATCTAATAAATGTATTAGATATATAGAGTATAATTCATCATAATCATAAAGTCCAAAAAGCACAAGGTCCAAAACCCATACCGTCCAAAGCACTAATGAATACGGAACTTTTTCAATTAGATTAGGTTAGGTTAGGTTAGATTATAATATTTGCGCAAATAATAAATAAATATATGCAAAAATACATACTTTTGGATGTACTGGGTTTTGGACCTTATGCTTTTTGGACTTTATGAAGGCGACCCTACTTGTGTACTCTGTATCTCGGAAAAAATTTGCACCTTGGTAGACAAGGACTGACTAAGGAGGTCGAGAGACGATTTCAACTGGGTTGGGCTGCTTTCGGAAAACTTAAATTCGCTCCAAGGTCTGACTTTCCACAAAATTTAAAGACTCGAATATATAACCAGTGCGTCCTCGTCGAAATTTGGACGCTGATCGTCGCCGTTGTCCGAAGGTTGAAAGTTGCCCAGCGAGTAACGAGGCAATCCGCCGACGTACTAAAGAATTCGATATTGGACACCGGGTGGCTAAGCTCAAGTGGCAGTGGGCTGGTCACGTCAGCCGAAGAGACGACGACCGTTGGAGTAACCGTGTGACAGGAAAACGGAGTGTGAGAAGACCACCCGCCAGTTGGGACGACGACATCGAGTGCGTCGGCGGAAAGCAGCGGTTCCGTACCGCTGAGGGCCGGGAGGACTGGAGAAAAATTGGAGAGGCGTATGTCCAGCAGTGGACGCAGATACGCTGGCTGAGAAGTGTGGTCACCTTCTGCTGGTTAGCTTAATCGCGACATGTTAAGGGCATTTCTTAGCAGCTATGGTTCCATTGCGTCATAAATCTACACTATGGTGCGAAATTGATGTAAAATGTTTGTCCCTAATCATTATTGACTAGGTCGCAGGGTCATGGTGCACGGGTTGGTACCATCACACTGAATGAAAGATGTTAGAAGCGGCAATAACGTAATAATAATATTCTTTATTGCTTCCATATACATGGTACACACAAGGGCGGACTTGTTGCATGATATGGCCTCATAAAGAAAGTGTCCTGGCATGGCACCTAATCACTTCGGGAATCCGGAATTCCCAAATCAGGATGGTATTAGCCATCTGTGTCCATCATAAAGACGATTGAACCTAACAACAAATATGATAGCATTACCATTCTTTTTGCATTGGTCGTAAAGAAAACACTTGATTGATAGCACACTTTCGAAAAAATTATATAAAATCGGTAGATTGAAAATAGATCAATTATGAAAAGGCGCACATGTATAATTAAATAACATGATAATATGTGATTGACTACTTTGTTCTACAACAGGTCTGTTACAGGTGTACGAAAGAAGTTCAAGGTTAAATTCAGGACATGAAAACGTTGAATGAATTGACATGAACATGAATTCTTTAAGTTACTAGATAACGGTTCAAAACAGCTTTCCAGAATAATGAATTCAGATGGCTTGCTTATACAAGCTGCGATGGGGAACACTTTGGTTCCGTTTTTCACCGACAGAGGGCATAAATAGAGATAGATTATTCTAATTTTAAAATGTAAAATGATAAATGTATTTTCGTTTCGCTTATGGTTCGAGAAACGAGAAACATATACATTTATCGACCCATATAGCCGAACCGTTCGTTTGTGCTCCCGCTGTGAAATCTATTTTGAAGTAACTGAACAATAACGGGCTTCTATAACTCGCAAAAGTAGTTAGCCTGGTCTCCACTAATGAAGTATGAACAGCAGTCCCAATTAGCTCCAGGCACGTACGTATGTTACGTGACCTGCCACTACATGTCGCACCCAATAAAGATGCTGCATACATCGAGCCGCCCACGCTCTAGGGCGGGCGGGTGCGGGTGGGAGTAGGGCGGCACCCCGCCCAGCTCGCCTCGTGCCGTCGCCGACCATAGACCTAGATACTCACAGTAGTATCACATTAGATATATAGCTGTGCGTCCGGGGCAGTAGCTCAACTCAGACGATTTTTGAGATACATCGAGTGTCGGGGTTGTCACTAAAGGAGAATTCCAAATTAAATTCGCAAACCCGGGAATGGTATGTTTTGCTGGTTCGGGTCTAGCCTTGCAGTATATTCGTAAAGTAGTTCTTTTTACAGGGATCTTTCTTTAATTAATATGTCCTTGCTTCACGGTTGATTATACAGACATGCATGTCACATTCTTTGGAATAAGCGACGTACATGATTAGTACGAAAAAGTATATTTAATTTGTATCGAGATGAACTACTGGATGTAACCTATACTATATTCTGTGGTAGTATTCAGAGTGGCCGAACTAGCTTAAATGCAGGATCGTCTCCGGACTAAATAGCATTTTGTTAGGTTAGTCCGGTGCTAGACCGCGTACTAAATTTGGAAAGTTCACCCTGAATCACACATTTAGAATGTAGAAACACAAAGTCAACTGACTGGATTAAACACGTGTTTAAGAAAACATTTATTAAACTCTTTGCGATCGATTCTAACTGCGTATCACATTCAAAATTCCCTAAATTCGTGAATTGAATCATTGCCGCGCTGTAGGCACGTCATCGAAAGACAACTCAAATACCCCCGCACTTCCCCACCCGTCTGCAAAACAGACACTCCGCCCGTCTGCCGTTTCAACACCGTCAACAAATTATGTTCAGGCAGCCCAAACAAGAGATACAGAGCCGCCCGGTCGGCGTGTCTGAAAGCGGGCGTCTCTGTGTTTACACTCTCGTCAATACCAAATACTGTTTACAGAGACGGCTGAAACCCGTTTGAAGACTGCTTCGACAGTTTGTTGCTGGGCGATTGAGACCTTGAATAAAATATGCCTAAAATATTTCAGAGGAACGTTTTGGATAGGGACCTATATCAGACAAACCACAGATTGAAGAAGAAGGAATAGATAGCTAACGCCATACCAGTGTTGAATAGGAAATAGTGTTGAAAGTCTACAGGTGGCGTTTTCAATCATATAGAAACCAATAAAGCTCATGATATACTATTTGATTTACAAAGACATTACTTCATTTATTTTTTAAATGTAACGTTGTCATTACGCCTGTCTAGGCATAATTTGGAATCAAGCTTAGTTTAATGACGGTGAAACTAGTTCTCGCAGTGACGGGAGATGGCACCGGTTAGATATGTCATAATGCCAGCCAAAACAAACAAAATGAAGTTAGCTATCTTTAATCCATGGAAACAGTGAACAGTGACGGAAGTATCGACGTTTCGAATTTGAAAAAAGTTGTCGCTATTTTTCGAATGTTGCAAAGATTGGAACGTTGCAACTTCCGAAAAATCCACTGCTTTTGTTTTAAACTCCACGCAACTTTATCGCACGTGCAGTGCCATCCGATATCTACGTGCTGAGCGCACTCACTGAGCCTGCTTACTCATACGTACACTAAATTTGTCAATTCCTTTCCGATTTCAAGCTCGAACAAGCGTTAATTGATAAATCGATCCGCCACGCTAGTTCCGGGAGCACGCGCGCGCTCGGTGATGTGCGCATCACAGATGGCTGGATCCAGCAATTGATAAAAATAGAGTTTTGTTAGCACCAATATATTCGTGAATTTGATTTGATATGGATTGAATCGCTATTCGGGAAATGTCTTTTAATCATTTTGTACAAACGTATTTATGATTATTTTCCTTTTATTTAAAAATACGTTTTCACGAAACATCCTCAACATGTATTAAATGTGTACTTAAAATACTAAAACACGCCTTTAATATCTGATAGAACGCGCAGCAAATTTACTGATTATCACTGTGGCTCTCGCTGTGGCTTCGTGTCGCATACGATATATACTGAATGGCTCCCCTGAACGCTTCGATGACGTGTTATTCAAACATTCCCAAAATGCAGATCTCGACAACAGGGCCATTTAGCGGGTCCAATTGGAGGGTGAACCCATTAGTACGAAAAATCATTAGGTCAGAATTGGTAAAAGCGCGCTTACAAGACGAACAGAGTTTGGGAGCGAGAGTCGGTTTCAAATATCACTACCGATGAATTAGAGAGGGAAGGAACCATAATTCCCGATGAGACCACTTTCAAAATCGTGATCACCACGCAGTGTAGAACTTAGAGTAGAAACACATAAAATGTCAAACGTTTTTTCGAAATATCTCGAACATTTCTAAGTATTCCTTAAAGAAAGCAGTGTTGAAGCCATCGTTACCTGTGCCTTTACGGATTGTGAGGTGAACCATCGCCATAACCGAGAGAAATACACTTTTTAAGGGTAAAAACGAAATATCAACCTCACCCATTTTCTTGTAATACAAGCCGAAACTCTGGAAATAAAGTAACTGTAATTGTAAATTACGCTTCCTTTTATCAATATTTATATAATTTATAACATTTCTTGCGTACATTTAGGATATTTTGAATACGTGAGAAAATATTTTACTTCGCTAGCGCTTGACAGAGACCTTTGTTTGACAATCGATATTTTTTTACAGATCACCACGCGAATCAGACGCCGCGCGCCGCGGCGCCCGTGCGGCTCGGTCGCCACTCCCTTCACGGGATAATATATATTGAAACTATTTTGGATCTATTTCAAGGTTATTTTTATGACATCGTTATTTACGTTAGTACCCTGCTGGATGAGTTTTATGCAATTGGGCACATTATTAAGTGGCTAGAGTCCACGTCACAGATTACGAAAAATCTCTTTTGCTCAGAGCTCTTTTAATTTAAGATGGTCTTTTAATTCCTTGATTGTAGTAATAAATGCTAACTGACTCCCATTAAACGTTATTGATGGACGTTGAAGCCAGCTATTTTTCGAAATGAGTAAAATTATGATCGTTTATTTGGTGATTGTAATCAGAGCCATTTAAGTGCTGAGAATGCATTATTTCGAAAACTACCAATTACTTGAAATTTTATTGGAAGAGGCTACCTTTTTACCATTTGGTAATCTAGAGAAAAGCATATTTTTATTCAGATCGAAATTGACACATTAGCATTTCAATTAATTTTCTTTACAAACTTTATTTTATTTTAATTAAAAAAAATCTTGCCGACCAGTATAAGGAAGCAACTGATTGTACTTCAATTCTTACAGTTACCTACACCAGGCATTAATTTTAATTCCGAATTTACCTATTCCCTAAAATTTTCAATGTCCAATTATTTTTATTGAATTGTTCGTGCGAAAAAAGCGTAAGTACTCACTAGGAGGAGTACTCGCAACTATGGAGAAAAATAGTGGACAAAATTTTATCAAATTATGTTTTTCTAGAGAGCTGCCACATTATTACATTTCAATTACTAGAAGTACATTCAATGACTATAAAATAAGTCACTTCATATCATCCCAGAAGGTAGCCACGCACGCACAATAATAAAAAAAACTTCCAACCTTTGACAACCTGTCAAATTTAAATGAAATATCGGAGCATGGCACTATTTTATCGTAACAAAAATGTAAATTTGTCTATAACCACACAAAAGTACATATGCTTTGGGCGAAATTTTGCTTTGTTAAATAGCAAAAATGATTTTCTGTTTTTTTTTTATATTTATGCAACCTGACATGTATGGCTAATACCACACAACTACCGTAATGATATAAGCCCAACAAATCACATTTCCGAAGGAATTAGGTGCCATGCCAGGAACGTCCCCTGTGTGAAAACACTCTTCATTGCCGCCTCGACCATCTTTTAATTCAATGCCATGGTACCAACCCGGACGGGCTTAAACCCTACAGTTTTACGTGGATTCCGAACCATGGAGCAGCTCCTTTCTTGACGAAATGCATCTATCCTACTCAGAATGAGAAATAAAGTGGTGCATAAATGGTGCGAGTATTTGAACCCAGAACTCTGGTATGCTAGGCAAGTCCCCGCGCCACTAGGCTACAGGCGTTTGCACAAAAAAAGTACCGGTCATCAATAAAAAAAAATAGTAAAAACATTTTTAAAAACAAGCTTGTAATAATATTTTGAAAATAATCTGGAAATCCTACTTCCAACGAATGTCACGACGAAAAACGTTTTTAGATCTTTTTCGAAATCTGATAACAATGCTTCAAATGTAGATGTCGCTGATACTGTCCTGACAACATCATAAAACAAATAAGTTGCAAGGGTGCAAAGCCGGAATATCGGAAAATTTCAAAAATAAAGAAAAAAAATCTTATCTCGTTACCACGTGACATCTGAAAAAAGGTATCATGGGTCAAAACCTTACAAATTACCCCACTTACCAATAAATTAATGTTGTCGGCCGATGTGTCGAACATACTGTATAATGCTCTATCAATCAATGATGTTGTACTAATAGCCTCGGCACAATAACTTGACAACGTATTTTTTCTATTGGACCAGGGCGGCATACGTTTCAATGAATCCGAAAAAATATAAGTTTTAGGTACATTGGCATTGATTGTAAAGTGATAAGGTAACTCATTGATTAAGAAGAAAACATGATTACGTCTTTTATTTTTCTTTAATTTTAATTTAAACAGTTAGAAATACATTAACCACCATAATAGCCTAATAATAGATACTCAGGGAAGCGAAAGCGATAAGTTCTCGTGTTTGCTTCTGCCAAACTCTATGCAGAAAAAAGATGCCTTTTTTCTACATAGATTTTACAGAAACGAACACGAGAACTTCTCGTTTTCGCTTTCATGAGTAGACCCCTGGCTTTGTGCTCATGGAACGAATACGAATATTTATCCGAGTAGGGGTCATCCGCTATGTGTACATTTATGTATATAAAATGTCTACAGCTTTTTCTACTTAGCGGATGACAGCTACTCGCCCTCAGATGAGTCGCGTGCTTACCAGTTAAAGGGATTTTAAAATGGTTTTATTTAATATTTTATTTTACAAATGTTGGTGCACATGCACATCCAATAAATATCGATATCGATAATTTTGGATGCGGGACTTAGCAACAATCTTTTTCACTAACACATTAACAGTGCACCTATACTGTTGCATTTAGATTTTTGTCTCGCCAGCTATCAGACTTTGTTGTTCTTGTGCATCCTATTTCTATGGGTTAAACCGTTAAGAAAAAATACGCATACAACACGCCAGAATGTTATAAATATGGTATTATTAGATAATCTACATCCTCTAAGGCAGTGGTTCTTATCCTGTGGTCCGCGGATCACTGGACGCTTGAAGCACCTAAAGTGGTCCGCGAAGCAATACAGAAGATAAATAAGTGACGATTTGACAGGGGTTCGTAAAAAGTGTGAAGAAAACACCGATATCGCATTAAAATAATATAGGTATTTATCTCTTTTAACAAAAATTTTCGTAAAAAAATACCTTTGCATGCGTGTTTCATGTGTTTCATATGTATCAAGATTACTGATTCCTGATTAGGGGGCGTCTATAAATTACGTGAGATGATTAAGGGGGGGAGGGGGTCGAGTCAAATCTCATCTAATCTCACGTTGGGGAGAGGGCGGGTCTCGACAAATATCACGCATTTTTTCTGATTGAAACAAAAAAAAATATCAATGTTTTTTTTTTAAATAACAATCCAACGCATTTACGTAAGAAAACCACATTCTGAAAAATCTCACGTGAGATTGGGGGATGGGGGAGGGGGTTGAATAAAATCTCACGACATCTCACCAAGGGGGGAGGAGGGACAGAAAATTTGAAAAAACACCTCACGTAATTTATGGACGCCCCCTTACGTTATGCCAGGAATAGGCCTGCTGCCCTGACGCCCAAGGTCATTGACCACTCTAATCACCTTAAAGGCTAAATACAATTTGATTTACATTCTGTATATCGATGTTGATGGCCCCAAAAGTCAGAATTTACAATTTAATTTTATCGATTGTGTGTTTCCATATTATTACTGTTTACTTCATAGACCTAAATGACCGCCCTCCGGGTGATAAAGTGCCAGAGGTCCGCTGCCGCCTCCTGCTGTTTTTACGAGTATATCTTAGTAACCTAACGTTCCATCACTTCGTACGTAATGGTGATTCCAAGGGCACGTTATCTAAAAAAATATCTAGACGGCTATACGTTAAGAAAATACATTTACACATACTGCAGAATTCTGATATGAGTTCCCCATACAGACTTTCACCCCCTTTGAGTTTAATTTTCGCCACAAAAGGTAACCTTTGTACTTTCCTAAGGTCCAGACTCTCTCTGTACTAAATTTCATCTAAATTGGTTCGGCGGTCTAGGCGTGAAAAATTAAGATGGTTATACTAGCCAATTCGAATGATTTGATTGCGTTAAGTTCCTGATCGCTACGGAATGAGAACATGAAAAAAAAAACATGTATAATTCCAGCTAACGTTCTACCAAAACTGAAAGAAAAATGTTACAGAAATTGATATTTTATGCATGGAAAAATGTTTTGAGGTCAGGTCTTAAATATATTATTTTTCAAGTTTGCGGCTTATATTGATATTGACTAATATTTATTTTAATACCATTTCAAAGATCTTAACATTATTTAACCATTCAGCGAAAAACATTATTATTATTATTATTGTCTCGATACACTAGCAGCTTAAAGCTGATGCGTGTACATCTGAGTTGGTAACTGGGGGTGCACTTGTTTTTTTTTTTTTTTTTTTTTATTCCTATAAAAAGTCTAAAGTTTATGATTTTTTGTATAAGTGTCAAGTCTGTTTTTAAAGCTGTTCACTGAAGCGGCACTAATCACTTCCTCCGGGACACTAATCACTTCCTCCTTCCATGTTCAACTTTTCCCAATTTCTTTAACGAAACAATAAAAAAAACCGGTTTCGCGCGTTATGCGGGTTGGTCACATTTAGAAAGAATTATTTCGAGCTGCTCTAACTGAGCGACGTCGGGCTCTGGCTATCTCGTTTTAATCATGGGTTTTAATCGCAAAAATTCCTCCAAAATGTTTAGGTATGAGGATGCTCTTAACGGACATGGAGGAAATGTTCTATTTAGTTTAGTATAGTTTTGTAAGTAGCAAGTTTAGGTATGAGGATGCTCTTAACGGACATGGAGGAAATGTTCTATTTAGTTTAGTATAGTTTTGTAAGTAGCAAGTTGCTGGTTTTATTTTGTTTAGGGATTATGCAGTATACAAATTAATCGTCAGAATCAATAATCAAATATTCAATAAACATTATATTGCACATACGTTAGTCAGTTTTGTTTAACTAAACGTTTAGGGGTTTAAAAAAAAACCTTCCAATAAAATTACGCGCAAGCAACCCTTTAAAAGAAGATTAATTCATAAAATCCATTTGAATGTCCAAGAATAACATTGCCGCTCGTGTTTTAGCGCGAAATGTTTACAAAATGGCGCCCGTGACGGAGTGAAAATTTTTACGAGGGTTGCCAGCGCTGCGACAAAAGTAATTCTAATTTCACGCCATCGCAGCTTCGATAGTACGAAAGCATGTACACCCGCCACCAGCGCTTTTACTACGCTCTGTGAATTAATAATTTGACTATAACAATACTACGCTACTTCAACTCGATTAACAGGACTGTCGTAGCTGTACAATAATAACTGGTAATATACTGAAGAGGGTTAAAAGTACATAGCTCGGGGATCGATTCCGAGTCTATGGCTAAGATAAATAGTCGTAACACAAACTAAGACTAACGATAAGTAGTATTTTGTGACGTCACTTTGCATTACTTTGACATTTCGTCCAAACAAAGTTACTACTAGGTACTACTTTTCATTAGTCTTAGTTTTTGTTATGACTATTTATCTCAGCCTAGGAGCGCAGCGACTTCTCCGAACTCTTTGATCCCGAGACCTTGACGAGCACAGAACAAAGAAAAGGGGTTGACGTGAGAGCCAAGTATATTTATTGTGAAGGGCCAGCGTATGGTATGAAGTTACAAGGATAGAGATGGACGAGTCTTTCAAGAAAACTAGAACTGAAGTTACTCACGTATAATAAACATTAACACAAACAAAAGCATAATAAGTAGAGAAAGAACACATAAAACAAGTACTACAGGCACTACCATGGACTTTGCTCTGTGGAACTTGCATACCTCATTCCTACCCATCCTACCTATCTCCGGAGCACCCGCCGCAGAGAATCAGAGCACCCCCTTGTGGTTGACATTAGGGTTTTGAGAACGAACCGTTTCCAGGATATGGAACTGTCTATGTTCGAACAGGATATGGGATGCCTTTCCTTATACCTATCACCTGGGAGTCTTCAAGCGTAATTTGAATAAGCTCGATAGCTCAGCCAAAGTCCGCAAATCCGCTGGCATGGCGCCTCGCTGAGCGTGGTTTCGCGAGGCGAGGTATTTTTGGCTTTTCTGAGCACCTTTGGTCCTCAGCATAGCCACCCATACCGGTTTTTCATAAAAAAATCATCAACCATTTGGTTGGACAGAACATAGTTCCTGTCTCACCATTAGCTGTGAAAAATGCGCGTTTCGGGCTTTATTTGGCAGCGAAATGTTATTGCTTCCATTTTGCATGCGATTAGTGTCAGAGCGAAGAGCGAACTACGACAGAGCACGGAGCGTTTGAACCAACGAGTGAGGAAGAACGGAAGTGGCAACCGAAACTCATCCGTATAGGATAGTGGCAGCGTAGCCACGTTTCAGTGATAATACACTTATGATCTTACGAATGCGGGACGCGCGACATCGAATGTTCGTCGCACGGAACGACGTCGTGCAGGTCTACTCGTGAGATTCATATTCACCTGTGACTGCGAATCACCAGCGAATGTGAATCTCATGACATAAACCCACTGAGCAGTTATTGTTAGGGCCGAGTGCACGAAAGGACAAAAAATCAAAATCAACGTCCACTTATGATTAAACACGTCACTTTGTATGAATAGTATGGAAGGACCTCCGTGGGGTTCACTAAAAGAGACGTGTTTGAACATTGATTAACTCAGCCGTCTCTTCGTGCAATCGGGGCTAAGTGTCGTTGGAACTGGAGAACATGTTCCGCAGGCTTATTCCCCGGAATTTCGTAATCTGGAATCCTGAGTATAACCGATTTTTTCGACGGAAAACCTTGATTAAATTTGAATACTATGCTCTGGAATATTTTCGTCAAGAAAACCGCTTTGAAAACCGCTATAAAAGCGGTTTTCTAGCCTAAGGTTTCCTGATTCCTGTTTACGGAATTACAGGAATATGCCTGCAGAGCGCGAAATTCCAAGAATAAGGCTAAAGCAGTGAGCGAATGTAAGGGAGCTGACTGGCCGGTACTATTTATTATTACTAAAACGTGCCTACAGTCGTTACCTTATCAAATGTATACACTGGAAAGAGAAGGAATTTCTAAGTCCCTTTTACTCTATGGTTGACGTCAGCATGTCAGAAAGAGATCTCAAATTTGTCTCTATTTCCGGTGTATAGATTTCAGACGAAACGACTGTACAATGCCGCAATGTTGTTTCTCCCGTATTTTTTACTCGATGATTTGAACCCGTCAATGTATCTACTAACGTTGTATTTTACTTCATGGTAAAGAAAATACTAGCACGTACGTTTTCATTCGAAGGGGCGAGGAAGATGTTTTTCATGACAGTAATTGTCGTGAAAATGGTTACGTACGTCAAATCTTCCAGTTTTTAGGGGCACCCCCCTAAAAACTGGAAGATTTGACGTACGGCGGATTAAGCTCCGGATTACATTCAGTTCCATAAGGGCGTAAGTGAAAGCACATTTTATTATTTTTAGATGTAGATGTAACTACACCTGATTTTGAATTGATACATTTATTGTTTAGGTGTATTATATGCTTGTTTATGAATAAAACATCGGGGTTTTAAAGTTTTGTCTTTAAATTATGACCATCTTTCATTTCATTTCAATTTATTTATTTAAACTTTTTGGTAGACGAACTACACTAATTCTGAGATAAATAGTCGTAACAGAAACTAAGACTAACGAAAAGTAGTACTTTGTGACGTCATTTCGACAAACTTGGTACCGACGAAATGTCAAAGTAATGCAAAGTGACGTCACAAAGTACTACTTTTCGTTAGTCTTAGTTTATGTTCCGACTACATAAACGGGTTTACATAACATATGTTTTCCATCCACAATTAAGAAATACAGACTTACATCTAAATGCTACTGCCAAACCGAGTGCCAAACAATTCCTTGTTAGAACAGATTAAGGCAAATAACAAAAAACAATAGAAACAGTAACCCGCAGTTTAAATTACTATATTACTAAAAGTTACTAATGCAATAATATAAATTAATGTAATGAATAGCATTACAAGTATACTCTGGTGTAAAAGCCGTCGTCAACTTAACCTATGTCAGGTGTATAAAGCCCTCGTCCGGTTTGATACGAATGAAGTGTATCAAGTCAATATATCATATAAAAAAAAATACAATCTCGATCTCAATCAACAAATGTACTTTTTCGATTATCGAAATTCATTGTACTTTTTTTAAATAAATATAAATATTGTTTTACTTGCGCCTTTATGGGACTAAATGCAGTCAGGTGCTACACCCCCTTAACAACACACTACTGGTGTGAGCATTGATTGAAGACACATTTAACTGTAATAAATCACGGACAATTTTCATTGCCACTTCGACCACTCATCTCATTGATCTCAGCGATTCACCCTCGGCGCCCCAGCAGGCATTGGTATTTGCAAGGAAAACGTATGTGGGTCATGGTCCAATGCGTGGCGTCTACGGTGATTATTTTTTTTTATGTGACTGGACATGGATGGCTAATACCACAAGTTCTGTCATGGTATTAGCCCAACACACCACATGGGAACTAGGTGCCATGCCAGGACCTTCCTTATATTGCACGGCTACATTGAACTGGATGGAAAACACGGACAATTTTCATTGCCGCTTCGACCATCGTTCATCCAATGCGATGGTACCAACCCGGGCGGGATAAACCCTACCACCTAGTAAGTAAGGAAGGGGACCTACAGCTTAACGTGGAATCCGAACCACGGCCAGCCTCTCTCAACGGTCTAATGGTCACCCATCCAAGACCAGACCGGACCCAGCGTTGCTTAACTTCGGAGAGCGATCGCCGAAGTCTCGCGCCACTGGGCCACTGAGGCTGATAAGTGATGCCGTTTACATATCACTGAATCCTCACAAATGCATTAAATGACTTCGAGCTATTCTGGTCCATTTACGGATCTCTTATGAAAATGGATATATAATTTTTCGTTAGCGCTGAATTCGGAAAAAGGTAAATGTTCCATTTCGTGCCACTCATTCCGTGTCGCGCTGTGATTGATAACCACAATAAATGTAAAAGTCACGTCAAAGTGAATTTCTCTCCTGAGAAATCTCCTGATTAATCAACTCGGAATTACCAGAATTGGCTTCCAGGCTGTTTAACTGTTTAACCTGAAACTAAGTAGGAATCAAGGAAGTATTTATTTAATAGGTATTATGATTGTGGCAATTTTATTAAGACAACAATAACCTCAGTACTTTTTAGGTTTCCGTACTCAAAGGGTGAAAACGGAACCCTATTACTAAGCCTCCGCTGTCCGTCCGTCCGTCTGTCACAGGGCTGTATCTCATGAACAGTAACAGGTGGGAAACTGAAATATTTTTACAGATTATGCATTTATTTTGCCGCTTTAACAAAACATTTAAACAAAAGTTAAAATTACAAAATAATATGTTTTTTTTAAAAAACGTGTTATTTTGGGGTAAATCATGTACGATGGTACGGAACCCTTCGTGTGCGAGTCCGACTCGCACTTGGCCGGTTTTTAATGTTTCATTTAATTTGGAACACCTGTAATGAAAAAATAATTTCTTATTTTTTATCAAATAAGGCAATTTCTCTAACGAAACCATTCACCGTGTCGCTATAACCGATCAATTCTAAAATTCAATTACAGCCAAAGAATTTCCCGGGCCGTAACTTATATTCTTTATCGAATATTTTGCGTCCCTCCTTTCGGGGCGCGAGCGCTAGTTTATGCAAATACTGACGCGAATTTCTCAAGAGCCGCTCAGACGAACACTCCAGCGCCTTCAAGAGTACTGCTACAGTCTATCCTGGAGGCATGCCCCTCCATCCATTCCGCTTACTAAGTAATAATGTCAAAGGGAAGTCGAGAAACTTAAGGTTGCCGTGAACTTAGACCAATTCACACTATCAAGCCTCCACAATAGACATATATTACTAGACATGTCATTATTTTTAGGGTTCTGTACCCAAAGGGTGAAAACGGAACCCTATTACTAAGCCTCCGCTGTCCGTCCGTCCGTTCGTCTGTCACAGGGCTGTATCTCATGAACTGTAATAGGTAGGCAGCTGATTTTTTCACAGAATATGTATTTATTTTGCCGCTATAACAACAAATAGGTAACATTAATAAATAATAAAAATAAAGGGGGGTCCCCATACAAAAAACGTGATTTTTTGTGTTAAATCTTGTACGATGGTACGGAACCCTTCGTGTGCGAATCCGACTCGCACTTGGCCGGTTTTTTAAAATCGTCAACGGTTTAGTAGATTGTCCTGATTTACTAAATCAAATGGGTCTGCGGACTCCGTCACGCTCGACTAGAAATACTCATCTCTTCCACTTGGATCTATGTCGAACCAACTCAGGTTTCCGTATGCCGGTCTGAAGCCTTATTCTGCTAATTGATAACTGCGCGCGTTATGTTTGTGTTTTCTCAAAACCGCATGTTTCGCGCAAGATGGTATTCTACTAGCGCAGTTTGCAAAACGCATGCGTTGTGTTTGTGTTTTGTTCGCAAACTCATAACGCGCCATGTTCTCGTGGGCCGTGTGTTTTGCCGAAACTTGCGGTTTTGAGAATTGTGTTCGTCAAATTCGAAGCATCGCATCGCCGAACTTTGAATATCACTTTTCTACATTACGTTGGCATATCGCTGTCTCTTTCTTTTCGTATGTCATATTTGAGTGAGAAAATAACAGTAAAAATCGTGACAAGTTATTTTACCCTGTAGGCGGCGCGCAAGACAAACCACTCCATAGACCACGGAATATTGAGGAGGCAGGAAGTGAAACGTTTGTAAATTTGTTCCAGGACCGCTGTTACCGTTTTACTTAAGACCTTTTTGCTTCGCGGATGTATAACCGTCGCAATTGGCTATCCCTTCTTAATTAATAACCAAACAACAAATCCACATTTGTTCAGTTAATATGAACCTTAACGTAATGGATCTATGTTGGAATTCCAATACTGTTTGCAATCAAATGTTACGTCACTTTCGAACACGGCCGAGCGCCTCACACGCACGCAGTCACTAACAGAGTAGCGAGACATGACCCGGCAAGCAAAGCGACGCCGCGACGCCATATTGTTTCGTAGTGTTTTTGTTGTAAGTTTTATCGCTATACATGTAAATGAAACTAACCGGTGATATGAAACTCCGCCATTATGAAGGTTGTGCACCCGGCTGTCGCGTTTACACGTTATTATGGCACAGTACGGCATTACTCCTTTTCAATTTTAGATTGTATCACGGATAAGTTAATGCACAGGAACGCCGCAGAGGAGTGAATCATGCGCGTATGAAGTGCGCGGGTCCCCGCTAAAGACCGGCGCGCGAGTTCCGCCCACTTCACAATTCTTACCTCCTAATTGTTCTGTGCCATAGACAATAACAAAACGCGTGTGTGAATTAGCTGAATACCGATTTTTGGAAACCGCACTCGAAACTTAGCATGTTATGTTTGCCGGAAACATAACTGGTACGGAATGGTTTGAAATTGGACAAATAGCAGAATCGGGCTTCTGGCGTATGTGCTGTAATACATACAATACTCAATTCGGTGACTCGGATGTGGACATCTTCTTCATGACGTCTTATCAATTTAAGAAAGCTGTATTGTGTACACTTTCCGCTTAGAAACAAATCGCCAAATACATATATTTTGTAATATATTTATGTATGAATACACTGTAGTTACTATTAATATACTCATACCTTAAAATAATCTAGTTCTGTCAATGTTATTTACTTATATATATATTTTTTTTGGTCCTATGTTCCCATACCATACTATATTATACTATATTGTATTTCATTTCATTACGTTTTACAGATTGCAATTTATTCGATCGGGATGATACACATAGGCACTGCAACGACAATATCGACTGTGGTTTGCTTACTAGCATATAAAATCTTTAATATAAAAGTTAATCAATAGCTGTAAGTTTTTCTTATTTTGTTTCTCTGTTCTACACTATACATATACTGCTTCGTCCTAATACTTTTGCTAAAATTGTGAAATACGAAGCTGGACTAACATATTTTCTAAGCAATATATTAACACTTATATTAAGTTTTCTATGTTACTCTGTTTGTTTTTCCTAAAATAAATAAATTAATTAATAAATCAAGGCGGTGGGCCTTCCCTCTCAACTTACCATACAAAAGTAGAAATAAGATCATGGTCAGAGATCCAATATTATACTCAAAACTGCTTTATTTGATCGATCTGATGACCATTGGCAATGTAAAATAGTGTTTGCTTTCTAAGTTATAAGGTCCGAAAGATCGAATTTTATACAATAACTTTGGACGTGGATTACGCAATGATAAAACAAAAACAACTTAGAAAGATTAGTCATCAGAGCTATTTTATTTCATGAAGATTTATAATCAATTTGGTTTTTGTTTGATTTTTGACTACAGCTGTCGTGATTAACTTTTAGCTATAATTCGTTTTGTAATAAAAAATTTCATAAATCTTACCAAATAAAACACTATGCGCACTGTCTGTTTTGTCGACATGTTGCATCTTCCTCATCACGAAACCTGTCTTTTTCTTTGTAACAAAGAAGGTCCCAGAGTGCAATAGCACGGTTTTGTACCGTGCCCGCGAATTAGTCCCGTCGGGGGCGGCACTAACTCAATCGCGGGCACGGTATAAAACCGTGCTGTTCGGCTCTGGGACCTTCTCTGTTTTAAAGAAAAAGACAGGCTCCGTGATGAGGAAGATGCAACATGTCCACAAAAAAGACAATGTGCATAGTGTATGATTTGGTAAGATTTACGAAAATTTTAATTACAAAACGACTTATAGGTAAAAGTAAACCACGACCGTTGTAGTCAAATATCTAATAAAAACCAAATAGATTATAAATTTTGATTAAATAAGCTATGTCTGATGACTAATCTTTTTGAGATATTCTTACTTTATCATTGCGTAATCTACCTCCAAAATTATTGCATAAGACGCGCGAAAAACCCAATCCTTCGGACCTTATAACTTAGAAACCAAACACAATTTTACAATGCCAACGGTCATCAGACATCTAGTTCGATCAAATAAAGCTATTTTGAGCAAAATTTTCGATCTCCGACAAGAAATATGGGCGTGATCTTCTTTCCCCTTTTGTATGGGGAGATGAGCGGGATGGGCCACCTTAATGGTCTGTTAGGAAAACTTTTTAACTTGTAGCATTTTCTCGAAGCGCCGGAGCGTGGTATCTGCGATCTCTACCCGCAGACCGCCCCGACGTTAGTCACGCCCCGCCCCGCCCCGCCCCGGCGCCCGCAGCCGCGCCATTATCTCCCGCAAAATGTTGGAGATTGCGAGAGTTGGATAAGTGCATTTCGTCACGAATGCGAGCTGCTCCATGGTTCGGAATCCATGTAAAACTGTAGGCTACCTACCCCTACTAGGTAATAGGTTTTAAGCCCAACTGGGTTGATACCATCGCATTAGATAAAAAGATGGTCGAAGCGCCAATGATGAATTGAAATGCAGCCGTGCTCATAAAGTGAATGTCCTGGCTTGGCACCTAATTCCTTCGGGAATGTGGTATATTGGGCTGAAATCATGCCGTCTGTCAGGTTGCATAAAAAAAGATTATATCGAACTTTCGGCTGTTTTTTTGGTCCACGTAAAAAGGAAAGAGAACCATTTGTGACTTATGATATGTACCTTTTCGACAGGGACTCGAACCCAACTTCGCACTAATGAGCGTTTTCATGTCCTCTTCACGTGACAGGATAACATTCGTAATAAAGGCACTAGCTCACGCAAAAAGTTGTGTCCCTCCCTACAATGTACGCGGCTCTACTCCGACACATACATTAATAATCGTACTCCTGCTGTTTTTACGAGTATATCTTAGTAACCTAACGTTCTATCACTTCGTACGTAATGGTGATTCCAAGGGCACGTTATCTAAAAAAATATCTAGACGGCTATACGTTAAGAAAATACATTTACACATACTGCAGAATTCTGATATGAGTTCCCCATACAGACTTTCACCCCCTTTGAGTTTAATTTTCGCCACAAAAGGTAACCTTTGTACTTTCCTAAGGTCCAGACTCTCTCTGTACTAAATTTCATCTAAATTGGTTCGGCGGTCTAGGCGTGAAATATTAAGATGGTTATACTAGACAATTCGAATGATTTGATTTCGTTAAGTTCCTGATCTCTACGGAATGAGAACATGAAAAAAAACATGTATAATTCCAGCTAACGTTCTACCAAAACTGAAAGAAAAATGTTACAGAAATTGATATTTTATGCATGGAAAAATGTTTTGAAGTCAGGTCTAAAATATATTCTTTTTCAAGTTTGCGGCTTATATTGATGTTGACTAATATTTATTTTAATACCATTTCAAAGATCTTAACATTATCTACCCATTCAGCGAAGAACATGTTTAACTTTTCCCAATTTCTTTAACGAAACAATAAAAAAAACCTTAACAGCTATCTCGGTCCAAAATCTTTAGGTATGAGGATGCTCTTAACGAACATGGGGGAAATGTTTTATTTAGTTTAGTATAGTTTTGTAAGTAGCAAGTTGCTGGTTTTATTTTGTTTAGGGATTATGCAGTATACAAATTAATCGTCAGAATCAATAATCAAATATTCAATAAACATTATATTGTACATACGTTAATCGGTTTTGTTTAACTAAACGTTTAGGGGTTTAAAAAAAACCTTTCAATAAAATTACGCGCAAGCAACCCTTTAAAAGAAGATTAATTCATAAAATCCATTTGAATGTCCAAGAATAACGTTGCCGCTCGTGTTTTAGCGCGAAATGTTTACAAAAGGGCGCCCGTGAACGGAGTGAAAATTTTTACGAGGGTTGCCAGCACTGCGACAAATGTAATTCTAATTTCACGCCTTCGCAGCTTCGATAGTACGAAAGCATGTACAGTGTACACACGCCACCCGCGCTTTTGCTACGCTCTGTGAATTAATAATTTGACTATAACAATACTACGCTACTTCAACTCGATTAATAAGACTGTCGTAGTACAATTGTAACTGGTAATATACTGAAGAAGGTTAAAAACCGGCCAAGTGCGAGTCGGACTCGCACACAAAGGGTTCCGTACCATCGTAAAAAAAACAAAAAAAACACGTTTTTGTATGGAAGCCCCCTTTAATTTTAATTATTTTTTAATCTTACCTATTTGTTGTTATAGCGGCAAAATAAATACACACTCTGTGAAAATTTCAGCTGTCTACCTGTTACGGTTACTGAGATACAGCCCTGTGACAGACGGACAGACGGACGGACGGACGGACGGACGGACGGACGGACGGACGGACGGACGGACGGACGGACGGACGGACGGACAGCGGAGGCTTAGTAATAGGGTTCCGTTTTCAGCCTTTGGGTACGGAACCCTAAAAAGTACATAGCTCGGGGATCGATTCCGAGTCTAGGGCTGAGATAAAAAGTCGTAACACAAACTAAGACTAACGAGAAGTAGTACTTTGTGACGTCACTTTGCATTACTTTGACATTTCGTCCATACAAAGTGTACTACTAGGTACTACTTTTCATTAGTCTTAGTTTTTGTTACGACTATTTATCTCAGCCTAGGAGCGCAGCGACTTCTCCGAACTCTTTGATCCCGAGACATTTATTGTCCGAGTATATTTATTGTGAAGGGCCAGGGTATGGTATGAAGCTACAGGAGACAGATGGACGAAGTCTTGCAACAAAACTAGAACTGAAGTTACACACCTATAATAAACATAAACACAAAGGCAAAAGCATAATAAGTAGAGAAAGAACACATAAAACAAGTACTACAGGTACTACCATGGACTTTGCTCTGTGGAACTTGCATACCTCATTCCTACCCATCCTACTATACTAAGAGGTCGCGACAAAAATGGTAACGATAACGTAAATGGCTGAAACTGGGTTCACGGAATAAAGACCAACCCTCTGAAGCTAAATGTGTCAGTCTGCCTGTTCCGAGTGGTTGCGTTACGTAGATAAGGCGCCTGAAAAAGTAGTTATGGGGACAAAAATATATGTATATTTGATAAGGTAAACGGATGCAAATGACGAAGCATGAAAGTATCAGTACATACTTGGTTAGCAATTCAAAAACTGAACAATTTTTTGGTTGCATTTCGTAGTTATAGGCGATTTAGTTTACCGATATAACTTTAGGTCTATTTAAGCATTTAATTTAAAAAAACAACTGGTTATTGTTGCACAGTTAATGGGTATCAATGTTTCTAGAAAATCTGTATTTTCATCAGCGGGTACATACCAACATCTATTTTATATATCCAATCTAGATAACGAAACCACTTGGCGCAGGCACACCGACATATTTAGCATCAGAGGGTTGGTCTCTCACATGTGAACCCAGATTCAGCCATTTACCTTATCGTGACCAAAAATGTCGTGACCTCCCGGAATATACCAATATCCGGAGCACCCGCCGCAGAGAAACCCCCTTGTGGTTGACATTAGGCTTTTGAGAACGAACCGTTTCTCAAACTCATTTCTCTGCCGCACCGCCAGGATATGGAACTGTCTGCCGACGGGTGCTTTTCCTTATACCTATAACCTGGGAGTCTTCAAGCGTAATTTGAATAACTCGATAGCTCAGCCATAGTCCGCAAATCCGCTGGCATGGCGCCTCGCTGAGCGTGGTTTCGCGAGGCGAGGTGTTTTTGGCTTTTCTGAGCACCTTTGGTCCTCAGCACAGCCACCCATACCGGTTTTTCATTAAAAAAAATATCAACCATTCGGTTGGACAGAATATAGTTCCTGTCTCACCATTAGCTGTGAAAAATGCGCGGTTCGGGCTTTATTTGGCAGCGAAATGTTATTGCTTCCATTTTGCATGCGATTAGTGTCAACGCGAAGAGCGAACTACGACAGAGCACGGAGAGTTTGAACCAACGAGTGAGGAAGAACGAAAGTGGCAACCGAAACTCATTCGTATAGGATAGTGGCAGCGTAGCCACGTTTCAGAGATAATACACTCAAAGTAGTGCCGGTCATGCAGTTCGCTTACGAATGCGGGATGCGCGACATCGAATGTTCGTTGCACGGAACGACGTCATGCAGGTCTACTCTTGAGATTCATATTCGCCTGTGACTGCGAATCACCGGCGAATGTGAATCTCATGACATAAACCCACTGAGCAGTTATTAAGTGTCGTTGGAACTGGAGAACATGTTCCGCAGGCCTATTCCTGGAATTTCGTAATCTGGAATCCTGATTATAACCGATTTTTTTGACGGAAAACCTTGATTAAATTTAAATACTATTCTATGGAATATTTTCGTCAAGAAAATCGCTTTGAAAACCGCTATAAAAGCGGTTTTCTAGCCCAGATTCCTGATTCCTGTTTACGGAATTACAGGAATATGCCTGCAGAGCGCGAAATTCCAAGAATAAGGCTAAAGAAGCGAGCGAATGTAAGGGAGCTGACTGGCCGGTACTATTTATTATTACTCTAAAACGTGCCTACAATGCCGCAATGTCGCTACTCCCTTATTTTTACTCGATGATTTAGACCCATCAATGTCTCTACTAACGTTGTATTTTACTTCACGGTAAAGGAAATACTAGCACGTACGTTTTCATACGAAGGGGCGAGGAAGATGTTTTTCATGACAGTAATTGTCGTGAAAACGGTTAGGTACGTCAAATCTTCCGGTTTTTAGGGGGGTGTTAGCTCCGGATTACATTCAGTTCCATAACGGCGTAAGTGAAAGCACATTTTATTATTTTTAGATGTAGATTTACCTACACCTAATTTTGAATTTATGCATTAATTTTTTAGGTGTATTATATGCTTGTTTATGAATAAAAAAATGGGGTTTTAAAGTTTTGTCTTTAAATTATGACCATCTTTCATTTCATTTCAATTTATTTATTTAAACTTTTTGGTAGACGAACTACACTTAGTTACGGGTTTACATAACATATGTTTTCCATCCACAGTTAAGAAATACACAATTACATCTAAATGCTACTGCCAAACAATTCCTTGTTAGAACAGATTAAGGCAAAGATCAAAGAACAATAGAAACAGTAACGCGCAGTTTAAATTACTTACTACCAACAAAGTTACTAATGCAATAATATAAATTAATGTTATTTATAGCATTACAAGTATACTCTGGTGTAAAAGCCGTCGTCAACTTAATCTATGTCAGGTGTATAAAGCCCTCGTCAAATTTGATACGAATGAAGTGTATCAAGTCAATATATCATATAAAAGAAATACAATCTCGATCTCAATCAACAAATGTACTTTTTCGATTATCGAAATTCATTGTACTTATTTTTAAATGAAAATAAAAAATGTTTTACTTGCGCCCTTATGGGACTATATGCAGTCAGGTGCTACACCCCCTTAACAACACACTACTGGTGTGAGCATTGATTGAAGACAAATTTAACTGTAATAAATCACGGACAATTTTCATTGCCACTTCGACCATCTCATCTCATTGATCTCAGCGCTTCCTCCCTCGGCGCCACAGCAGGCATTGGTATTTGCAAGGAAAACGTACCTATGTGGGTCATGGTCCAATGCGTGGCGTCTACGGTGATGCCGTTTACATATTACTGAATCCTAACAGATTCAGTAAATAACTTCGAACTATTCTGATTTACGGATTTCTTATGAAAATGGATATATAATTTTTCGTTAGCGCTGAATTCGGAAACACATAGAAATGTTCCATTTCGTGCCACTCATTCCGTGTCGCGCTGTGATTGATAACCACAATAAAAAATCAACTCGGAATTACCAGAATTGGCTTCCAGGCTGTTTAACTGTTTAACCTGAAACTAAGTAGGAATCAAGAAAGTATTTATTTAATAGGTATTATGATTGTGGCAATTTTATTAAGACAACAATCACCTCAGTACTTTTTAGGTTTCAGTACTCAAAGGGTGAAAACGGAACCCTATTACTAAGCCACCGCTGTCCGTCCGTCCGTCTGTCACAGGGCTGTATCTCATGAACAGTAACAGGTGGGAAACTGAAATATTTTTACAGATTATGCATTTATTTTGCCGCTTTAACAAAACATTTAAACAAAAGTTAAAATTACAAAATAATATTTTTTTATAAAAAAACGTGTTATTTTGGGGTAAATCATGTACGATGGTACGGAATCCTTCGTGTGCGATTCCGACTTGCACTTGGCCGGTTTTTAATGTTACTTAATATCGAACACCTGTAATGAAAAAATAATTTCTTATTTTTGATCAAATAAGGCAATTTCTCTAACGAAACCATTCACCGCATCGCTATTACCGATCAATTCTAAAATTCAATTCCAGCCAAAGAATTTCCCGGGCCGTAACTTATATTCTTTATCGAATATTTTGCGTCCCTCCTTTCGGGGCGCGAGCGCTAGTTTATGCAAATACTGACGCGAATTTCTCAAGAGCCGCTCAGACGAACACTCCAGCGCCTTCAAGAGTACTGCTACAGTCTATCCTGGAGGCATGCCCCTCCATCCATTCCGCTTACTAAGTAATAATGTCAAAGGGAAGTCGAGAAACTTAAGGTTGCCGTGAACTTAGACCAATTCACACTATCAAGCCTCCACAATAGACATATATTACTAGACATGTCATTATTTTTAGGGTTCTGTACCCAAAGGGTGAAAACGGAACCCTATTACTAAGCCTCCGCTGTCCGTCCGTCCGTCCGTCCGTCCGTCTGTCACAGGGCTGTATCTCATGAACTGTAATAGGTAGGCAGCTGAATTTTTCACAGAATATGTATTTATTTTGCCGCTATAACAACAAATAGGTAACATTAAAAAATAATAAAATTAAAGGGGGGTCCTCATGCAAAAAACGTGATTTTTTTGTGTTAAATCTTGTACGATGGCACGGAACCCTTCGTGTGCGAATCCGACTCGCACTTGACCAGTTTTTTAAAATCGTCAACGGTTTAGTAGATTGTCCTGATTTACTAAATCAAATGGGCCTGCGGACTCCGTCACGCTCGACTAGAAATACTCATCTCTTCCACTTGGATCTATGTCGAACCAATTCAGGTTTCCGTATGCCGGTCTGAAGCCTTATTCTGCTAATTGATAACTGCGCGCGTTATGTTTGTGTTTTCTCAAAACCGCATGTTTCACGCGAAATGGTATTCTACTAGCGCAGTTTGCAAAACGCATGCGTTGTGTTTGTGTTTTGTTCGCAAACTCATAACGCGCCATGTTCTCGTGGGCCGTGTGTTTTGCCGAAACTTGCGGTTTTGAGAATTGTGTTCGTCAAATTCGAAGCATCGCATCGCCGAACTTTGAATATCACTTTTCTACATTACGTTGGCATATCGCTGTCTCTTTCTTTTCGTATGTCATATTTGAGTGAGAAAATAACAGTAAAAATCGTGACAGGTTATTTTACCCTGTAGGCGGCGCGCAAGACAAACCACTCCATAGACCACGGAATATTGAGGAGGCAGGAAGTGAAACGTTTGTAAATTTGTTCCAGGACCGCTGTTACCGTTTTACTTAAGACCTTTTTGCTTCGCGGATGTATAACCGTCGCAATTGGCTATCCCTTCTTAATTAATAACCAAACAACAAATCCACATTTGTTCAGTTAATATGAACCTTAACGTAATGGATCTATGTTGGAATTCCAATACTGTTTGCAATCAAATGTTACGTCACTTTCGAACACGGCCGAGCGCCTCACACGCACGCAGTCACTAACAGAGTAGCGAGACATGACCCGGCAAGCAAAGCGACGCCGCGACGCCATATTGTTTCGTAGTGTTTTTGTTGTAAGTTTTATCACTATACATGTAAATGAAACTAACCGGTGATATGAAACTCCGCCATTATGAAGGTTGTGCACCCGGCTGTCGCGTTTACACGTTATTATGGCACAGTACGTGTTTACACAGCTATGAAATAGTTACGAGAGATGGCGCCACCACTGCATGAACATTGCAGTGGGGTTTGCATGTGACGGTTAGTTTATAAGGTTTAGATTTACATAAATAAAACAAGTTTTTTCTGTAACAATATCGGTAAGTTTTATTTCATAATATATAACGTTTCAGTGGTGTGTGCACATTGTTGGTTCAATCGAGCTGGATTATTTAAAAGTGAAAGTGAATTCGTAAGTAAAGTGTGAGTTTAGTGTTGTGCTATTCTGTGAACAAACTGTAAGTAGAAACACTTAGAAAATTCTTAAAGTTTAAATGTTGGACTCTGTCGTTTTCGTGGATAAATAACACTTAGGAATTTTCAGACTTTATTTCTTGGACTTGTAATTTTTACTGATGGTGAAACACTTAGAATATTTTTGCCTTTAAAAGATTTGCAAATAAATATAATTTAAACAAACGTTTTTTGGACAGTACAAATGACATGACTGACATTTGAATAATTTTCAATATGGAGGTTTTATTGGATACTCAAGCTGACTTGTTGCATCAAATTAAACGGTTACAAACAAACTTTGAGAAATCACCCAAGGACAGGTTAACGCAAGGCTACTTAGAAGCGAGGTTAGAAACACTTAAGGATTATTGGAAGGAGTTTCAGCAACAACACAGACAGTTATTGAAGTTTGGCAAGAAAGAGAGAGAAGATAAGGATTATTTTGCAAACTTACAGTATGATGCCTGCTGTCACGATATGTTTTTTTTGGGTGTTGGCCAAGTGTCCATGGTCTCCAGTGGTATTAAAAATAATAAGCATTTTTAAATTCAAACTTGTTCGGAATAAGTTGGAAAAAGAAAGGAAGATCAAATGTTTCGAGAGTCATTGCTTTGCCAACCGCTGTTCAGAAAAGGTCTGAAAAACCCTGAGGGGATGAGAGAAAATCGAATTTTGATAGGCAGCTTACAGAGAGCTGTGCCAGTTCAGTTGGCCTTTAAAATATCCTTGTTTCGACATCACGGTTGCCTTCCCCAAGGCTAAAGAGCGCTCCTGGCCAACCAGGTGAGTTTTTTTTTAGTAGATAGAAATTATGTTAGCCTCTCGCCACCCGCCGCATGAAGCCTTGGGTTTCATCGCGACGTCGGGTGGCGAGGGCTCCAAGCATCCGTTTTTCCATCCAGGAGCGACCGTCGGGCTCCGAGTCTATCGAAAGGGACTTCAGGCAGCCGCGACAGCCACCGAGGCGGCCCCCCTCAACTGCCACCGCTCGGCTACCTCCATCGCCATCCATTGGAGAGTGAGAAGAATCAGAAGGCAGCAACCATAGGACTCCCCGTCAACGAACCCCAGAGAAGACAATTCAGGTGGAACCGTTCCCACTCCCTCCATCCTCAATTCGGTATCGAATATATAACCCTAATAAAAAGAATTATTTCGGCTTTTGGCGTTTTATTGAAGGGAACAGCTTATTCTCCACACTCATATCACGAGGCAGGAAAAGTCGTGACATTGGCGTTCCCAACGTGGGGCTTGGATTTGAGATTAAGGGAGAATATCTGGCTCTTCAATAACGCTTGGCAGATGGCGAGTGGTAGAGTCCCCTTGTAAAAATTTTTTGGCACTAACCCCCCCTAAATTCTCAGTAATCATTTTTGTTCGAAACCTTTGGCTACACTAACCCCCCCAAATTCGCAGTGATATATAAATAAAAAAAATTAATGGCTAAATTTCCCAGCTCTGTATTGTAATTTATATAATCCTGGCCATTCACAATAATTTCTGTAGCCGTAGAAATAACTTGTATTCATTGTTGTGACTTTTCTTCTGCTTGACATGTGTTTGTTTATGAGGTGATCCGACTTGCCATAGGCCTCCAAGTCTGGTGAGTCGACAGTTTTCCCGTGTCTTGCCTGTCTGTTTTGGTGCACAGGTTAACATTTCGGAGTAGAGACTCGGAGATATCGCGGTTTAGTATTAGTAGAGAGTTTAGATACTAGGACCGGCGTTATAATGGGGCTCCGAAAGGTTGCATTCAACTTGCTGCGCAAGGAAGCCTTGATCTACGAGGTTAGGATCCGGGGTGAGACACCCAGCGAAAAAGTTGCTCTCCTCAGGAAGCAGATGTCAACATTGGGCCAAGCTTTCCCTAGTGAAGATATACTAACAACCGACGAAGACCCCCAGTCGGAAATAAACATAGTTCGGCAACATTTAAGCGCGCTACGGGAGCAGTCGCCGGCCGATTGCCCCAGCGTGCGCGCGACTCTAGATCATCTTTACAATCGCATCGAACGGGTCGAAACGGACACGGAGGAGCTGCGCAGCGACAAGGAAGACGCATTCGCCCTGTTCTCCGAGATTGAGGCGATCTTCGAGGTAGGAGAGGATACATTTTCACAGGCAGAGGACACCCACGTCAGCGAGGACGTCGAGTTGGCTGTTCCGGCGCCAGTAGCGCTTGCCGCGAGCCGTGCTGAGGGCGCGACTCCGAATCACAAGCACGCGCTGGCTGTGGCCAAGCTCGGCTTGACGTATGACGGTGCATCCAGCGTGCGTTCCTTCCTGGAACGCTTGGAGGAGCTCTGCACGTCGCGCGCCATTGCGCACGCCCAGCTGCTTACCTCTGCCCCCGAACTCTTCCGAGGCCCCGCCTTAGTCTGGTACCGTAGCATAAAGGAGTCCGTCGTGTCTTGGTCAGAGTTGCGTGCGTCACTGCTCCGAGACTTCGGTGGCGTGCACTTCGACCACGAGCTGCTCGACGCGCTGCGTGCCCGAACCCAAGGGAAGGATGAGAGCGTCGTCATGTACTTTGCAATAATGACTACGTTGAACCAACGACTGCAAGAGCCTATGTCAGACAGGGCGCTCATGCGAATCCTTCAGCGTAATCTACGGCCTTCTTTCACGGGTCTACTATCTTTAGTTGAGTTTTCTACTGTCGAACAACTGAAAGAGTACTGCGCCCGCATCGAAGCTGGTCGCGCAATGAGCCGCCAGTTCAAAGAGCCTACGGATTGCGGTGTGCTCGAACCGGAATACGCCTACAAGGCTCCAGCTAAGCCGAAGGTTAGCTCAGCAGAAGCGACGCCCAGGAGCCCTAAGAAGTACTGTGCTCGGTGCAAGTCCCGTGATCACGGTTATATGGAGTGCCCGAAACCGAGCAACATTAAATGTTACGGCTGCCTGAAACCTGGAGTGAAGCTGGCCGATTGTGAGCAATGCCAGGGCAAGCTATCAAAAAACTAGAGACCCCGCGTTGTGGTAAGCGCATTTCGCCAACCAGTGCGGAGGAGTGGGCTGATTGGTTGAAATACTTACGCACTTTCTTTGTTTCCTATTACAGCGCGGGCTCTGGGTTATCCAATTCGACTGAAGATACTCGTCCCTATGTAGATATAAATATTGACTCGCTATGCTTGCGAGGACTGTTAGATTCGGGTGCAACGCATTCCTTTGTGAATAAAGTCTGCGACCGCCACCTTCGAGAGGCCGGCCATGTTCTTCATACAGATTTTACTACGGGTGTTACCGTTGCTAACCGTGCTTGCATCTATACGAAAGGATACTATCGGGTACCGGTAACCTTTAATGGAGAAACGAAAGCGATTACTTTACATGCTGCACCTGAGCTAAGTATGGAACTGTTATTGGGAATGGATTTTTGGGTTGCTTTCCAGTTGCTTCCTCGTCATTTGCCACTGATCCACTGGGATGGTTCTCCTTTTGCGGCATGCACAGCTCTAATGAGTGGTGGTGATAGGTTGGTGGATTTTGAAGGCTTAACAGAGCTCCAGCGTGCATGGGCGCAGTCGGTCATCGCGCGTTTCGATACCATCACTTCTGAAGCAATAGGTTTGGGAGAGACGACACTCGCCGTGCACAAGATTGACACGGGCAATTCACCTCCGGTCAAGCAGCGTTGTTACCGTTTGTCGCCATACAAACAAGAGTTGGTGAGCGCTGAGGTAGATCGCCTACTAGCATTGGGTGTCGTGGAACCTGCTGTTAGCGCTTGGAACTCCCCTGTGTTGCTGATAAAGAAAAAGGACGGTTCTTTCCGATTTTGTTTAGATTGTCGGGAGTTGAACAGGGTTACGAAGAAAGATACCTACCGTGTTCCATTTGTCGCTGATATCCTGGATAGCCTCAGGGATGCCAAGTACCTTTCATCTATTGATTTAAGTTCAGCATTCTGGCAGATTCCACTGGATCCGGGTTCCAGGGAGAAAACCGCCGTGGAACCTTTTGTTATCGAAGGATGAGCATGGGGCTGACTAATGCTCCCGCCACCCTCCAGCGCCTTATGGACCGGCTATTTTCGTCTACTTTCAACGGGAAGGTCTTCGTTTACCTGGACGACATCATTGTAGTCAGTTCCACCTTTGAGGAGCATCTAGATCTGCTACTCCGCGTGCACGAACTGTTACTCTCTGCCCGCTTAACCATTAACAAAAAGAAATCCATCTTCTTTAGGAGCAGTCTTACTTACTTAGGTTATTTGGTAGACCGCTATGGGTTGCGACCAGATCCGGGTAAGATCCAAGCCATTGTGGAATGGCCGAGACCGACAAACGCTAAGGAGGTGCGGAGGTTCCTAGCGACTGCTTCTTGGAACCGTCGTTTCATTCCAGACTTCGCGACACGAGCTGCTCCGCTTAATAAGTTAACCAGCACGAAGCGCGGCTCACCGCCTTTCTGTTGGAGTGAAGTGGCCGAGCAAGCCTTCGCAGACCTGAAGCAGGCTCTCTCCAGCGCACCGGTTTTGTCTTGTCCTATCTGGACTGAGCCATTCGAAGTCCACACGGATGCTTCTGCCACGGGCCTTGGAGCGCGACTGGTACAGCGCACGGCCCAAGGACATGAGCAAACGGTGGCATACGCCAGCCGATCCTTGAATGCTTGCGAGGTAAATTATTCAGCGACTGAGCGAGAAGCATTAGCTGTCATATTCGCAGTAGAACATTGGAGGTGCTACTTAGAGTACGGACCTCGGTTTACGATATACACCGACCATTCATCCTTGAAATGGTTTCTGTCGCTAGACAACGCGACTGGGCGTTTGGCTCGGTGGGGTATACGTTTGTCCTTATATGACTTTGAGATAAAGCATAGGAAAGGGACCGAGAACATCATTCCAGATGCTCTGAGCAGACTACCTGCGGTGGCAGAGGTCACTCTTATGCCTACTGGAGATATTTGGTATGACCAGGCAGTGCAAAGGTGCACTACGGCCCCACTATCGATGCCTAACTTCGCTTTGAAAAATGGACAGCTGTATCGATTTACTAGGAGTAAGTTCAACCTAGCTAGGGATTTTGAATGGAAATTGGTTGTTCCCAAGTCTAAACAGCCCTCTACTATTCGAGAATGTCATGACGAACCGATATCCGGACATTTCGGCGTTTTTAAGACCTATCGCAACCTACAACTTCGTTATTATTGGCCGAATATGTATAAAGATGTGGTACAATATATAGCAAGGTGTGATGCGTGTTCTGCCTACAAGCACGCGCAGCACGCAACCATGGGTGAGATGGGATCCCCGAAACGTTGTACCAGGCCGTTTGAGTATATTGCCCTTGACATAAATGGACCCCTTCCGACCAGTAAAAAGGGACATGCTTATATTTTGGTAGTTACATGTGTGTTTAGCAAATACTGCCTGTTCTTCCCACTCCGACGTGCGACAGCGAAGGCCATCGCGGATAAACTAGAGAACGAGGTGTTCTTGGTCCATGGAATAGCGCGAACGGTCCTGTCAGACAATGGAACGGAGTTCTTGGGAATTGACATGCGAAACCTGCTGAAAAAGTACAACATTCCACAGCAGTTCTACACTCCAAAGTACACTCCGGAGATTAATATTGTTGAGCGGTACAATCGTACCTTAAACACCATGCTCGCTATATTCGTAAATGACGACCATCGGTCATGGGACACGCTGCTGACCAAACTCCAATTCGCTGTCAACTCAGCAGTCAACGAGAGCACTGGATTCTCTCCCAACTTCCTAGTGTTTGGAAGGGAATTGGTGACGGACGGCGCCTTCTTCGACGAGCCCCGCGACGAGTCGCCAGGCGATGCAGTACTGACGCCAGCGGAGAACCGGGCAGAATGCCTTGGCGAGCTCCGAGCAGTCTTCGATAAGGTCAGGCTAGCGTTGGATAAAGCTCACCGCAACAATAAGACTCGTTACGACTTGAGAAGAAAACGTCCCGAAACCTTCGTCGTAGGCCAGACGGTATGGAAGAAGATTTACGCTCGTAGCGACGCAGCTAAACATTTTACTGCTAAACTAGCTCCCAAGTTCCAACGTTGTACCATCTTAAGACGAAAGAGCGCTACCGTCTTCGAGCTAGCGGACGACAAGGGAAAGAACATCGGTCTTTGGAGTATTAAAGATTTCAAGCACACCTGTTACTAACAGGACTGCGTTCCCCGGTTTGAAGATAATTGTAACACACTTTTATGCCATTATTAATTAGATAATAATTTTATTAATATTCACATTTTAGAGTATCGGAATTAGGTAGGTCACAGACAGGTTATCGCGCTGGCAGTAGCTCGAGCGGTTTCTAATGTCGTCTCGGTGTACCATTTTAGCATGTGCGAAGCGGTGATAACGCTCACACAGGCAACTGGAAGTGTGTCTGGGGAACCGGAACAGGAACCCAGACGTGTATGCAAGGGACGTATGAAAGGCAAGCGTGAATATGGGGAATGGACACTGGGATAGTTCGTGCGCGCACTGAACTTGTAAATACTTCTTAGTTTATATTTAGTTATGCAGGTCTCGCTTCGCACCTGGAAGGAAGAGATGTGTCGGGCCTAACGTTTTTCGTTGATGCGGGTTCGAGTGGTTCCAATTTTTAGTTTATTAGTGCGTAAGCACCTGTGAACGGTGAGTAATTCACAGATTAATCTACAAGCCTATACTCGTAGGGACGAGGAGGGGCGCCAGGCCGTCGGACTTGGAAAAGGACGTATGCGGATGGTGTGCTGACTCGTTCCGCCTTATTTCTTTAGTTAATAAACCACCCGAACCAGCGACAGCGACGAGCGTAGGTGCGCCGTCAGTTTCGTTCCTGAAGGTTGCGGAATGAGCAAAGAAGAGAGTAGTTTTTTCGTTTCTTTGAGTGAAGTCGTCGAGAGGAGTTACGACTACTCACCGCCACGATCCTATGGATTGTCGAGGGCGTGAGTTGCGCTTCAGTGGACGGTGTCGATGGCAATCCACTGCATAAAGAATTTAAGCCTATGCCATCAGGAGTAAGCTCTACAAGTCTGATCGAGTCTTGCCATAAACCGCTGGCTCTGAGGATCAGACTGGGGCGTCGTGACGGGAGAAGGGTAACCTTGGTCCTTCCGTATGAATCCGACAAGGAACAGTCTAATTTTAGCTATATGTTTTCCGATACTCGCTATTTATTCCTTTTTATTACAACTCCATGTAAGGTGCAATTCAAGTTGTATTATAAACTGCAACGATAAATTTAATTAATTAATTAATTAGGTCAATAATAAGGCCGTGATTAATCAGTTCGAATTTCAAACAGGCTTACGATGTATGAAGAACCAATTCGTTGGTATTCGCGGCCGGAAAGGGCAGCGGAACGCGACACCGTTGCGCGAGCGAAGCGTGTTCGAAATTTAAATGTAGTTATAATGTATGGAGTATGGCTTGGTTGCTTTCATAGCTGAACTGAGCGGAATTATGCCGAGTTATCTTCGATTTGTTATCAACTAACTCGGAGTTGTGTTTTGCTTGTTCCTGCTTTATACGAATAAATATTAATCCGCGAGTGGGGTTTTTAAGTCGTAGCCTTACTTAGCGGTAGTCGGTAGGGACTTAGAGATTTTCGGCCTGCATGTAGCGTTCTACGCTCCTACGCTATAGGTCGGGTGCGTTACTCACTTCGCGGATTAAGAACCTACAGTTGCCTTGCCGGACTGGGACGGGTTAGGTCAAGTCGGACCCTGACTTGTTGTTGTTACTGTTAGGTTTAAGATTTTTGGAATTATGTCCATGTGGTGATGTGTATTATGTAAATTTTGTTTATCTTGTACAACGGTTTCATCTTATGTGAATGTTATTTTGTACATCTTCTGTACACCTTTAGTTGAATTAAGTTGAGGTCATGCGAGCCGTCTGGAGATCATGGACCTTGCCACCACACTTGCCTTAATATTGAGATCGTGACTAGGACTGGGGTGGACTAGGTCTGGGCTGTCGAGGGCGACAGTCGGACAGCTTTCAGTGATGTCCTCTTCTGAGGAAGGGGGCACTGTCACGATATGTTTTTTTTGGGTGTTGGCCAAGTGTCCATGGTCTCCAGTGGTATTAAAAATAATAAGCATTTTTAAATTCAAACTTGTTCGGAATAAGTTGGAAAAAGAAAGGAAGATCAAATGTTTCGAGAGTCATTGCTTTGCCAACCGCTGTTCAGAAAAGGTCTGAAAAACCCTGAGGGGATGAGAGAAAATCGAATTTTGATAGGCAGCTTACAGAGAGCTGTGCCAGTTCAGTTGGCCTTTAAAATATCCTTGTTTCGACATCACGGTTGCCTTCCCCAAGGCTAAAGAGCGCTCCTGGCCAACCAGGTGAGTTTTTTTTTAGTAGATAGAAATTATGTTAGCCTCTCGCCACCCGCCGCATGAAGCCTTGGGTTTCATCGCGACGTCGGGTGGCGAGGGCTCCAAGCATCCGTTTTTCCATCCAGGAGCGACCGTCGGGCTCCGAGTCTATCGAAAGGGACTTCAGGCAGCCGCGACAGCCACCGAGGCGGCCCCCCTCAACTGCCACCGCTCGGCTACCTCCATCGCCATCCATTGGAGAGTGAGAAGAATCAGAAGGCAGCAACCATAGGACTCCCCGTCAACGAACCCCAGAGAAGACAATTCAGGTGGAACCGTTCCCACTCCCTCCATCCTCAATTCGGTATCGAATATATAACCCTAATAAAAAGAATGATTTCGGCTTTTGGCGTTTTATTGAAGGGAACAGCTTATTCTCCACACTCATATCACGAGGCAGGAAAAGTCGTGACACTGCTCAGATGTATACTTAGACTTTTCTACAAAAATTAAAGAAAAATTACACGCTTTGAGCATGCAACATTCAGAGCCGTCTACGTTGAGTGAACAGCCACAGCAGCAACAACATCACTTAAGGACTAAATTACCACCAATTCAGATACCTAAATTCAGTGGAAATTACCGAGATTGGTTATCCTTCCATGATTTGTATGATTCACTTATCCACAAAAATGACACATTGAGTGATGTCCAGAAGTATCATTATTTAAGGTCCAATTTAAGCGGGGAAGCGGAACAACTACTTAAACATCTTCCTATCACATCGGTAAACTATAAGCATGCTTGGGAGACATTGAAAAAGAGGTATAGTAACAAGAGAAGTATCGCTACAACATACATGGCACGGTTATTGGGTCAGCGTAAAATTACAATGGAGTCGGCAAGGTCAATAAGAGAGTTACTTGACACAACGATAGAATGTCTGGAAACGCTAAAAAATATGGGGTTAGACACCGATGCGTGGGGTCCGATCGTTGCGCACATAATCATTTCAAAATTGGATACAGAGTCACACAAACAATTTGAAATGTTGCACCACAAAAGTGAAGAGGTACCAAGCTGGTCCGAAATGTCATCCTTTTTAGAGTCAAGATTTCGAACCTTAGAAACATTGCAACCACAACTAAAAAGGGATGTAACGCCTAAAGATACAATTAAAAGCTACGCTACGACATTATCGAAGTCAATTAAATGCATACATTGCAATGCTGAACATTACATATCTCATTGTAAGGAATTTGCAAATTTAAGTCCACAGCAGCGCAAAGATGTAGTCGAACGATGCCGAGTTTGCTACAACTGCTTAATACATGCTGTCAAGTTTTGTAATCAGACAACCCGTTGTAAAAGATGTGGACGCAAACATCATACCCTTCTTCATGACGCAATCGTCCCTCAGACCTCAAGCACACCACCTCAAGAGACATACCCACTAGCACACCACTCCCACACCACTGAGACTGAACAAAGAGCACATAGTCAGAACAAGAAATCTGATGATTCAGCGGGAATCGCCTCCCTAAGTACTCACCTTACCAATTGTTACGTTATGCTTGCTACAGCCATGATAAGAGTAAAGTCACCTGATGGAAGATTTCACACCCTAAGGGCTTTAGTGGATCCAGGGTCGCAGATAACGATAATCAGTGAATCTACCTGTCAGTTATTACACTTACCAAAGATACCCGTCAGTGCTAATATCAATGGCATTGATAATAAGACTATGAACACCACAACTAAGAACACCACAGTTTTGGATATTACATCCAGAATGCACACAAAGTGGAACATACAGACTGTAGCATACGTCATGAGAAACCTTCCGTCATCATTCCCGTCAAGACAACTCACAATCGAACCCTGGTCTAAGTTTAAGCATCTAGAGTTGGCAGACCCAACTTTTCACAAGCCAGGCAAGATCGACATATTATTGGGCGCAAACGTTTACCCCAAGATTATGAAACAAGGATTACAAGTATTTGATGACGACACACTTATCGCACAAGAATCACAACTAGGATGGTTGATCACGGGATCATTTCAGGATGGAGTACACCATATCACAAACCATAACCTAGTCGTTACACATTGTAACTTAGAGATAGATAGTCTAATGAGACAATTTTGGGAAGTTGAAGATCACACAAAGCGGAGAAGAATGATGACACAAGAAGAGGAAAAATGCGAACAATATTACAAGGACACACTCGTCAGAGATAAGGAAGGAAGATACATTGTCAAGTTACCATTTAAAGAGGAACCCTCAAATGTTGGAACATCTAGACAAATTGCAGTAAAGAGACAGACATACCTTGAAAGAAGATTTCAAAACAAACCTGATTTGAAAGAACAATACACAGAGTTTATGCGAGATTACATCGCAAAGGGTCACATGGAGAAAGTAGAAGAGAGCAAGGTACTTAAAAATAACTCTTTTTATTTACCACACCACGCAGTGGTCAATGAGACGCATCTTACAACTAAGCTCAGAGTTGTCTTTGATGGTTCAGCTACACAAGGAAACGGAGTTTCACTAAACAGTCAATTACTTACCGGACCTCCATTGCAAAAGGACCTGAGAGATGTAGTGATGCACTGGAGAAAACATGCTGTCGCAGTGATAGCGGATATTCGACAGATGTATCGACAGATTCAAGTTGACAAAAAAGATGCAGACTATCAAAGAATAATTTGGAGGGAGTCACCAGACGACAAATTACAAGACTACAGACTGACTACAGTCACCTACGGAACATCGTGCGCACCATACTTGGCTATCCGGACACTAAACCAGTTAGCCGAGGATGAGAGAGAAAATTACCCATTGGTCGCAGATATACTACTAAACGAATTTTACATGGACGACTGCTTATCAGGAAGCTTTGACACAAAAGGTGTTATCGAAATTGTGCAACAACTTATACAGATTATACAGAAAGGTGGATTCTTACTCCACAAGTGGGCTTCCAACAAACAAGAAGTGCTAGACACTATTCCGAGAAGCTTGAGACAAAATACTGAAGTGTTGGAAATACCGTTGCATCAATCAGTTAAGACATTGGGCATTATGTGGAATCCCAAATCAGATAATTTCGAACTACGCATAAACCTACGATCAGAAGACGTTAAATTCACAAAGCGACACGTTTTATCGGACATCGCTAAGATATTTGATCCACTTGGATTTCTGGGTCCAATTGTGATACTACCAAAGATTTTACTTCAGAAAATATGGATGGAGAAGCTAGATTGGGACGATGAAATTCCTGAACACCTTAAAGATGAATGGTCAGCTACAAGGACGAAGATAATTGACATGCCACCAATTTATTTACCACGATGGATTGGATATTCAAACGAAGATGTCAAGGTCGAGCTACACGGATTTTCTGATGCGTCAAGTGTTGCCTATGCTGCAGTCGTGTATGCTCGTATAGTGAGAAATAAAAATGTGACAGTGTCAATTGTAGAGGCTAAAACAAAGGTAGCCCCAGTGAAACAGGTTTCGTTACCAAGGTTAGAGTTGTGTGCCGCGGTTATGTTAGCAGGATTGCTACAAAATGCAATGTGCTGTTACAATGTGAAATCAAATAATGTGTACGCTTGGACGGACTCGAAAATAGTTTTGGCGTGGCTTGCACGACCAACTGCAAATTGGAATGTTTTTGTTGCAAATCGAATTACAGAGATTGTCCATAAGATTGAACCTAAGAACTGGTATCATGTCAGTTCAGCAGATAATGCAGCAGATGTTGCATCTAGAGGTGTCAAAGCATCTTGTTTAGCAGAACACAGTCTGTGGTGGTCGGGACCACATTGGTTAAAGGAGTTACATGACTTACCTATAGATGAATCACTGCAACTGGATGATGACCTACCTGTAGATATGCTAGAGTATAAGAATAAAATAATTGTGAATAATTACCAAGTTCATGAGAAGACCACGTTCTTGTCGAAATATTCGACTTTGACGAAATTGATTAGAGTCACAGCATACTGTATGAGATTTATTAAAAATTGTAAGGCTAAAGTATCTAAGAAAGTTATTCAAGTTGATAGTTACCTAACAACTAGTGAGTTAAGACAGGCCTTACAGGTTTGTATAAGAATGTCACAAAATGCATCGTTTGGAGATGAAATTACGAAATTACAAAATGTTCAAAACCATCTTCAGGTTAATACTGGTACCAGCTTATTAAACAAGAGAAATAAGCTCTTACCTTTGAATCCATATGTTGATGAAAATAAATTGCTAAGAGTAGGAGGCAGGATTGAACATGCTGATGTTTCGAGAGATTTTAAACATCCCGTAATATTGGCTAAAGATTGGTTTTCGAGTTTAATAATTGCGAATGCACATGACAAAACATTACATGGAGGTTATCAATTGATGCTGAATTACATTCGTCAAAATTATTGGGTCTTTGGATTAAAACAAAGTGTTAAGAAACATATAAGAGATTGTGTTACGTGTTGTAAGCGGAGAGCAAAATCAATGACACAGTTCATGGCTGATTTACCGAAATTTAGAGTTACAGCAAGTCGACCCTTCAGTGTCAGTGGTGTTGATTTCGCTGGTCCAATTATGCTTAAATCGTCAAATCTAAGAGGAAACAAAAGTCAAAAGGCATACATTGCACTATTCGTTTGTATGTCAACAAAAGCAATTCACTTGGATTTTGTTTCCTCCTTAGATTCTCCAGATTTTATTGCTGCTTTCAAACGATTTATCGCTCGCAGGGGCCATTGTCGGGAACTGTGGAGTGACTGTGGGACAAATTTCATTGGTGCCAGTAAACTCTTAAAGGTGATGCACAACCAAAGTAAAAAAGACTTACCTGTTGAATTATTGGAACTATTAGCTAAAGATGGCACCGATTGGCATTTCATTCCACCAGGCACACCCCATTTCGGTGGGTTATGGGAAGCAGGTGTTAAATCCACAAAACACCACCTTAAGCGTGTTATTGGGGAACAAATCTTAACATTTGAAGAGTATTATACTCTACTGACTCAGATTGAAAGTTGCTTGAACTCGCGTCCGCTTGTACCTGTTAGTGACGATATTGATAATGTCCTTACCCCCGGACATTTTCTCATTGGTGAGGCTCTACTTACAGTGCCTGATGATCAATTTCAAGATTGTAACATGTCATATCAGAAACGATGGAAATTAGTCCAGCAAATGTTGCAGGGGTTTTGGAACAAGTGGAGCCAGGAGTACCTGGTGACTTTACAGAACAGGTATAAATGGCAAAGTCTAGAGAAGGAGATACAAATAGACAACATAGTTTTAATTAAGGATGAAAGATGTCCTCCTGGTAAATGGTTATTAGGTCGAGTTATTCAGAAGCACCCTGGTAAAGATGGAATCACCCGAGTAGTTACAGTCCACTGCAAGAATTCGACAATAAAGCGTCCAATTCATAAATTGTGCCTTTTACCGGTGAATGTTTCTGAGTAATCATTGTGGTAAGATATGTTTACAGATTTTGATTTATATTAATGTTAAGAGTTTACTTTTTTGTTTATTGTGCTGAGCATTTCGCTATAAGTTCTTGTTCCTGTTTTACTATTCATTCAATCAAAAGGATTGTAGTATCCTTTGGTGGGGCGGAATGTTTACACAGCTATGAAATAGTTACGAGAGATGGCGCCACCACTGCATGAACATTGCAGTGGGGTTTGCATGTGACGGTTAGTTTATAAGGTTTAGATTTACATAAATAAAACAAGTTTTTTCTGTAACAATATCGGTAAGTTTTATTTCATAATATATAACGTTTCAGTGGTGTGTGCACAGTACGGCATTACTCCTTTTCAATTTTAGATTGTATCACGGATAAGTTAATGCACAGGAACGCGCGCCGCAGAGGAGTGAATCATGCGCGTATGAAGTGCGCGGGTCCCCGCTAAAGACCGGCGCGCGAGTTCCGCCCACTTCACAATTCTTACCTCCTAATTGTTCTGTGCCATAGACAATAACAAAACGCGTGTGTGAATTAGCTGAATACCGATTTTTGGAAACCGCACTCGAAACTTAGCATGTTATGTTTGCCGGAAACATAACTGATACGGAATGGTTTGAAATTGGACAAATAGCAGAATCGGGCTTCTGGCGTATGTGCTGTACATACAATACTCAATTCGGTGACTCGGATGTGGACATCTTCTTCATGACGTCTTATCAATTTAAGAAAGCTGTATTGTGTACACTTTCCGCTTAGAAACAAATCGCCAAATACATATATTTTGTAATATATTTATGTATGAATACACTGTAGTTACTATTAATATACTCATACCTTAAAATAATCTAGTTCTGTCAATGTTATTTACTTATATATATTTTTTTTTGGTCCTATGTTCCCATACCATACTATATTATACTATATTATTTTTACATTACGTTTTACAGATTGCAATTTATTCGATCGGGATGATACACATAGGCACTGCAACGACAATATCGACTGTGGTTTGCTTACTAGCATATAAAATCTTTAATATAAAAGTTAATCAATAGCTGTAAGTTTTTCTTATTTTGTTTCTCTGTTCTACACTATACATATACCGCTTCGTCCTAATACTTTTGCTAAAATTGTGAAATACGAAGCTGGACTAACATATTTTCTAAGCAATATATTAACACTTATATTAAGTTTTCTATGTTACTCTGTTTGTTTTTCCTAAAATAAATAAATTAATTAATAAATCAAGGCGGTGGGCCTTCCCTCTCAACTTACCATACAAAAGTAGAAATAAGATCATGGTCAGAGATCCAATATTATACTCAAAACTGCTTTATTTGATCGATCTGATGACCATTGGCAATGTAAAATAGTGTTTGCTTTCTAAGTTATAAGGTCCGAAAGATCGAATTTTATACAATAACTTTGGACGTGGATTACGCAATGATAAAACAAAAACAACTTAGAAAGATTAGTCATCAGAGCTATTTTATTTCATGAAGATTTATAATCAATTTGGTTTTTGTTTGATTTTTGACTACAGCTGTCGTGATTAACTTTTAGCTATAATTCGTTTTGTAATTTTCATAAATCTTACCAAATAAAACACTATGCGCACTGTCTGTTTTGTCGACATGTTGCATCCTCCTCATCACGAAACCTGTCTTTTTCTTTGTAACAAAGAAGGTCCCAGAGTGCAATAGCACGGTTTTGTACCGTGCCCGCGAATTAGTCCCGTCGGGGGCGGCACTAACTCAATCGCGGGCACGGTACAAAACCGTGCTGTTCGGCTCTGGGACCTTCTCTGTTTTAAAGAAAAAGACAGGCTCCGTGATGAGGAAGATGCAACATGTCCACAAAAAAGACAATGTGCATAGTGTATGATTTGGTAAGAT
This sequence comes from Incurvaria masculella, assembly GCA_946894095.1. Taxonomy (NCBI): domain Eukaryota; kingdom Metazoa; phylum Arthropoda; class Insecta; order Lepidoptera; family Incurvariidae; genus Incurvaria; species Incurvaria masculella. Next base: position 6,967,467 of record OX335663.1, on the reverse strand, counting down.
TTACGAAAATTTTAATTACAAAACGACTTATAGGTAAAAGTAAACCACGACCGTTGTAGTCAAATATCTAATAAAAACCAAATAGATTATAAATCTTGATTAAATAAGCTATGTCTGATGACTAATCTTTTTGAGATATTCTTACTTTATCATTGCGTAATCTACCTCCAAAATTATTGCATAAGACGCGCGAAAAATCCGAACCTTCGGACCTTATAACTTAGAAACCAAACACAATTTTACAATGCCAACGGTCATAAGACATCTAGTTCGATCAAATAAAGCTATTTTGAGCAAAATTTTCGATCTCCGACAAGAAATATGGGCGTGATCTTCTTTCCCCTTTTGTATGGGGAGATGAGCGGGATGGGCCACCTTAATGGTCTGTTAGGAAAACTTTTTAACTTGTAGCATTTTCTCGAAGCGCCGGAGCGTGGTATCTGCGATCTCTACCCGCAGACCGCCCCGACGTTAGTCACGCCCCGCCCCGCCCCGCCCCGGCGCCCGCAGCCGCGCCATTATCTCCCGCAAAATGTTGGAGATTGCGCGCCTGCAGTACGTCACGCGGGATTGTCCCCAGAAGGGATGGCGGCGCGCGAGCAGCTGCTAACGGTTGCCATCACTAAAGCTGGGTGGCCATTTTGGAAATTAAAAACGGAATCCACTATAGGGTCGATTTAACGGATTTTAGATAAGTTTCGAAAATACAACCCAGATCTCGGGTAGGTCTGCCCTCTCAGATCATAAATATTGAAAAAAAAAAACCGGCGAAGTGCGAGTCGGACTCGCACACAAGGGTTCCGTACCATTGTACAAGATTTAACACAAAAAACTCGTTTTTTGCATCGGGACCCCTTTAATTTTTAATATTTTTTTATTTAACCTATTTGTTGTTAAAGCGGCAAAATAAATACACCCTCTGTGAGAATTTCAGCTGCCTACCTATTATGGTTCATGAGATACAGCCCTGTGACAGACGGACGAACGGACAGCGGAGGCTTAGTAATAGGGTTCTGTTTTTACCCTTTGGGTACGGAACCCTATCACCCTTTGGGTACGGAACCCTAAAAAAGGATATATATTATAAAAACCGGCCAAGTGCGAGTCGAACTCGCGCACGAAGGGTTCCGTACCATCGTACAAGATTTAACACAAAAATCACGTTTTTTGTATGGGACCCCCCCTTTAATTTTTATATTTTTTTTATTTTACCTATTTGTTGTTACAGCGACAAAATAAATACATGCTCTGTAAAAATTCAGCTGCCTACCTATAACGGTTCATGAGATACAGCCCTGTGACAGACGGACGGACGGACGGACGGACGGACAGCGGAGGCTTAGTAATAGGGTTCCATTTTCACCCTTTGGGTACGGAACTGAAAAAACCGACCAACGTTTTCCGCGCATGTATGTGTGTATGTAATTTGTTAGATTACAATGTAGTCTTTTTCAGACAAGTTCCGGAATACAAAGGCTCGGTAGCAGTACTCTATAGTCCGAAAAATACCATCATCCAACAGCGCCTTGCAAAAACGTTTGTCGGAATACCGCGAGTCTACTGTATTGAAGCTTGAAGTATGTTGTAAATTATTCACAAAAAAGTAGAGCCAGACAACTTTTTCCGCGCATATTTTTGTGTATATAATTTGTTTGATTACAATGTAATCTTTTTCAAACAAGTTCTGAACTACAAAGGCTCTGTTAGCAGTAATCTATATTCCAACAAAAACCATCATCCGACAGTGCCTTGCAAAACGTATGTCGGATTACCGCGGGTCTACTGAATTGAAACTTGAAGGATGTTATAAATTACTCACAAAGAGTAGAACAAGAAAACGTTTTCCGCGCATGTATGTGTGCATATAATTTGTTAGATTACAATGTACTCTTTCAAACAAGTTCAGGATTACAAAGGCTAGGTAGCAATACTCTATAATCCGACAAATACCATCATCCGACAGCGCCTTGTAAAAAGTTTGTCGGAATATCGCAGGTCTGCGGTATGGAAGCTTGAAGAATGTTATAAATTACTTACAAAGATTAGAGCAAAACAACGTTTTCCGCGCATGTATGTGTGTATGTAATTTGTTACATTACTATGTACTCTTTCAAACAAGTTTCGGACTACAAAGGCTAGGTAGCAGTAATCTATAGTCCGACAAATACCATCATCCAACAGCGCCTTGTAAAACCTACAAAACGTCCTTTACTGTATGAAAACTTGAAAATATTATCAATAATATTCACAAAGAATATTTTTCCTAAAGTACAATATTTAGTTTGACGGCTTACCGCGCGTGTGAGGAGCAGGACGTGCTGCTCGACGTTTCGGAGCCTCACATGGGCTCCATCTTCAGGAGAACGTGCCTGTCGCGACGGAGGTAGGCACGTTACTGGCTACCCGCCGCTTTGCTTCACTTCTCAGCGTCCATGGCAACACTCGTACATTTTCTTGAGGATTAGCTGCGGTCCGAATTTCGTGTGAAGTGCAAAACACGCTGACTGTGTTTTCCTCGACGTCTGTTGTCGGTGCACCTCTCCGAAATTCAGTTTTCAGCTTATTCAGCACGGGTTTCCATATGGGCGAAAGACGGTAGGAATCTTCACGATTGAAGTTCTTGTGCTTGCTGATTTCGATGGACTCCCGAATGATTCGTGGGAGGTTTCGTTGTTCCTCACGTTTCCTCACGTCCTGCTCCTCACACGCGCGGTAAGCCGTCAAACTAAATATTGTATTTTTCCTAAAGAACGTTTTCCGTTCTCAAATGTGAGTTCGCAGCCGCAAACATCCTGGAGCCATTCTCTTCCCGCCCGGAAAATGCATGTTTTTCCGCATCCGACGGCGACAATCGATGCACCGCATTTACGAATTGTCCTGAAAATCCCTGGCGCCCGCAACCTCTATTGTGTAGTGAAAATTGCTGCCTCCCATGAAAAGTTTAATTTTCGTTACTTACGTAAACTTCCGGAAATTTACATGCCTGTTTTTACACAATTTAATGTAAAATCATTGAAATTATTAGCTAGTAAAAAGTTTATTGAAAAATGTACTAGCAAAACGTGACAGAAGGACGGACAGGGGAGGCTTAGCAACAGGGTTCCGTTATCAACCTTAGGTTACGAAACCCTGAAAAGGAAGAAAAGAGGTGGGGTATGAACCCAAGCTGTCGTTTGAGAAGCAAGGCCCCGCGTCCTGAGTACGAGCCGCTCTACACACGAAAGGATAACAAGAGCAAGACCTATTCTATGAGAATAAAGGCCCTAATTTATAGGTCAAGCCCCATAAATCGGAACAAAGCATTTATACACTTCCCGACCACAGGGTCAGGTATAGTCCGACCTATTACATAAGTTTGTATTGATTCAATGTTTATAGATTTTAGTAAATATACTATTTTCGTACGCGTCTGATAACTAATACGATTTTGGTGCCGACAGCAATACGTTTGATAGTTCAATCTTTGCATTCAAGGTTCGTAACTAAGTATTAAATAAATAAATTAACAAATACATGCATACAAACACGGACAATTTTCATTACCGCTTTGACCATCTTTCATTCAATGAGAAGGTACCAAACCCGGGCCGGACTTACCCTTCAACCTAGTAAAGAAAGGGCACCTACAGTTTTTCGTGGAATCGACGTATGCTAGTCTCTGTTACGACATGCACGGTATATTTTTAACCGACTTCAAAAAAGGAGGAGGTTATCAATTCGTCTGTATGTTTTTTTTTTTTGTTTTTTTTTTTTTTTATGTTTGTTACCTCATAACTTTTGCCTGGGTGAACTGATTTTGATGATTATTTTTTTAAATGATAGCTAGTGCTTCCCAAGTGGTCCCATTTTAATTTGGTTAAGTTCTGACAATGATATCCATGAGAAAATCATAAAAGTCTTAAATTTGTATTAAGATGTGCGCGACAAATGGACGAATAACTCAATATAACGCCAACCGATTTCGGTGATTCTTTTTTTATTGGAAAGGACGGGTACAAATTAGTAAGTTTACTTCAGATTCACTAAAAATAAACAAATAAAAAAAACAAATTTAACAAAAAAAATAACCGACTTCAAAGGAAAATCACTAAAAAGTAAAAAATAATTTTCATTTTTGTATACAAAAATGAAAATTAAATCGTAACTATAGTTACGATTTCTGTAATTTTTTGAGTCGGTGTCAGCCAAGGTTAGGTTAGGTTAGGTTAGGTTAGGTTAGGTTAGGTTAGTTAGGTTAGGTTCTCTTGATTGGCGCAGCGGGTGCCCGGCTGACGCCGACTCAAAAAATTACAGAAATCGTAACTACAAAAATGAAAATTATTTTTTACTTTTTAGTGATTTTCCTTTGAAGTCGGTTATTTTTTTTGTTAAATTTGTTTTTTTAATTACCGGATCCAACCAATTTCCAGCGTTCTGTCTGTTTTTCTGCCTGTTCGTTTATAACTTGAGAACGATTTAACCGATTTTATTACAGTTTACACTTTCTGTCGCTCCACATTACCTGATTAAGATTGAGGTTATGCCCGCAACAAGGTTTGTATTGTATTTTATTTATCATTTGGGACCCCATACTATGGGTAATAAATGTTTACCTGGAAGACAATTTATCTAGTTGAATGGCAGTCACCGTGCAAAATCTTGGCCAGTAGACAAAGAGTCTTCTCGAAGACTAAAAGTCTTCGATTTCCGCTGTCCTTATGCTTGGAATCGTTTAAATTCATTGCAAGATGCTAAAATGAGAGTTAAAAACTCACTATTACTACACATAGTACTAAGTTTGCACTTCTGTCCGCTTGAGTCACGAGCGCCATGAAATTCCAGCCCTACTGAACTGTACGGTTGACCTAATTCAGCAATAAAACCGAACACTGGGAGCGAACGCCTCTGCCACGTGTTTCGTGTTACAAGATGGCGAACACACACTGTTATAGTCGGTCCAATCATTTATTCTACTTTTATAACTATCGACATGCAACCATCAGCGAGCATTGAAGGATGGGGCGAGCGATGGAAACTCATGCGTATGGTGGCAGCGTATACGTGAGTTAGTGGAAAATGTCTAACTGTCGTTAGTTAGCTCACGAATTCTGGAGCCCTAATACTAACGCTATTGAGAAGGCGATATCGCCTGTCAAAAAATGTAGTATGCGTTTGACAGCTGTTGGTATCGAAAGCGCTGCCGATGCCATCTGTCAAACGCATACAATACTTTTGACAGGCGATATCGCCTTCCCGATAGCGCTTGCTCGATAGAGTTCGTAATATGGGGCTAGGGCGTACAATATCGAATGTTCGTTGCACTCGATAGCGGGCTGTGAAGTTCTTACGTGTTATTGCTTGTCGTTGGAACTCGATAAACGCGAACTTAAAAGCAAACTCCTCGCCGGCGCTAGCGTTATTGCATGTAAAAGTGGCTACGCCGCCCTTATACTAGCGAATTTCGGTTGCTACTCCCGTCCTTCCATGGTCGCTGGTAACCATAGACAAAAAAATCGAATCTCTAACGCATAGGATATCACTAAGCGTGTAGTGCACAAGCTCTGATTAGTGACAGAAGAAGACAGAAGGGAGATTTATAATAACCACAACTTTGTTGTAATAAACAGGCATTGTGCACTCCACACTAACTGATTTATACTTATGTAGCTGTCAAAAATATAACAAATGGCTAGACAGACTATAATACCTTGGTTGATGTGGTAAATACATTTAAGGCAATAACAAACGTAAGAGCCCTCTAGCTCAGGATAAATGTGCGACTCGTAGCTTAGTGGCGCGGGGATTTTCCTTGCATGCTAGAGGTTTGGGTTCAAATCCCCGCACCGGTCATGAACCACTTTTTTCTCTTTCCGATTTGGATAGTCACGAATCCGAACTGTTCCATGGTTCGGACCACAGATATTTTAAGTAGATATATCTATTATTCCGGGAGGTCACGACATTTTTGGTCACGATAAGGTAAATGGCTGAATTTGGGTTCACAGGTTAGAGACCAACCCTCTGATCCTAAATATGTCGGTCTGCCTGTTCCAAGTGGTTGCGTTATCTAGATTGGCTATATAAAATAGATGTTGGAATGTACCTGCTGATGAATGTATTGATTTTCTAGAAACATTGATACCTATTCATTATGCAACAATAACCAATCGATTTTTTTATTAAATACTTAAATATACCTAAATTTATATCTGTGACTTAAATCGCCTATAACTTTGATATGCAATCAAATATTTGTTCAGTTTTTGTATTGCTACAAAGTATGTACTGATTCTTTCATGCTTCGTCATTTGCATACATTTACCTTATAATATATATTTTTTGTCACCATATCTACTTTTTTAGGCGCGTTATCTACTTAACGCAACCATTTGGAATAGGCAGACTGACACATTTAGCTTCAGAGGGTTGGTCTTTATCTCGTCAACCCAGTTTCAGCCATTTACGTTATCGTTACCATTTTTGTCGCGACCTCCTAGTCTATATGGTTCGGACTCTCTTAACGCAACCACTTGGAATAAGCAGACTGACACATTTAGCTTCAGAGGGTTGGTCTTTATCTCGTCAACCCAGTTTCAGCCATTTACGTTATCGTTACCATTTTTGTCGCGACATCCTAGTCTATATGGTTCGGACTCTCTTAACGCAACCACTTGGAATAGGCAGACTGACACATTTAGCTTCAGAGGGTTGGTCTTTATCTCGTCAACCCAGTTTCAGCCATTTACGTTATCGTTACCATTTTTGTCGCGACCTCCTAGTCTATATGGTTCGGACTCTATGCCAAACTGTTGGTCCCCTTCCCTTACTAGAGCTACTAAATATTGTCCGTGTTTTTCATTTGTCCAAAAATTGTATGGAAAACAAGGCACTTATCCGAATTCCATGCTTATTTTACCTACATGACTTGATTTGTCCCGGAACTTTAGAGCTAATAGCATCACGCTAAATTAACAGATGGGTGAGCGAGGGGGTTAAATGTTTATATCAAAAAATATTCCGACGAATTGAGAAACTCCTCCTTTTTTTTAAGTCCATTAAAAATAATAAATGAACTGCTGTTGAATTGGCCTCCATGTATGTAAATTGGCGGAGTACATCACTCTAAATTACAAGAGGTTATATGTTTACAACTTGCAAATCACACACCCGATACACAAGCGGATTGTATTGATCGTATATACTATCTCTGTGCGCGGTCGGGTTGTGGATGGGTGACCGTTTTCGATATTGAGGCGGGTTTTTTTCGGAATGGTAGATAATTCCGGCTGGGTTGTTAAACACCATCGCATTAAAGAAAAGCTAGTCGAAGGGGCAATAAAAATTATCCGTGGTTTACATTAATTTCAATGAAGCGCGCCAGTGCAGGAAAGTTCTGGCGGCACATGCTTGCTTTTTAGGGTTCCGTATCCAAAGGGTGAAAACGGAACCCTATTACTAAGCCTCCGCTGTCCGTCCGTCCGTCCGTCTGTGCCGACCGTAATAGGTAGGCAGCTGAAATGTTCACAGAGTGTGTATTTATTTCGCCGCTATTTAAATCGAATTTTGTATGTAACATTCCTTCCACTGGTATTATTAATTGGTATGTTTGGATATTTCTTATTCTTTTTGACACTCACAAACATGTATCTGTTTCAGTTAATTTTGTGTTTATGATTACCCTTGTGTAGAATCAATATTATTTTATGTTCCAGGGGAAACGTAGTGGAGGGAGATTCCTTGTTATGTACTTAATAATGTTGTTGTTTTTGTTTTATGTATTTCTCTCTATGTTATCTCCTAAATAAATAAATAAAATAAAATAAACTCGGCTTGACCCATTTTGATTAACGTTGTTAGATAAATGCATTGTCGTGAACCAGCCTTTTATACCTGTCCTTGGGCTACTTTTTATTCGGGAAATAATTCAGCCCGACATCAATCCAAAACGACGTGGAACCGAGTGAATCCGGGTACCCCAGCTAGTCGGATTTAAAAAAATAGGTACATAGCCTGGAAATTGAACCCGCGGTCCCCCACACAATAAAAGGGCTACTCTACACACTTTTCTACGAATTCGCGCGTTGTGTGTCGTACTCCCAAGGTGACCGTTTGAGATGGGTGAATATGAAACAAATAGCCTCGAATCCTCGCTCAAAGCGGTAGTAGGTAGTTAGTCGCGGTGGCGGGCGGTGTCAAATGCGGTTGTTCTTGACCCGCCATTCCCCCCTGCCATTCTCCCCCCCCCCCCTGTAGCTCGTAGATTCCTTTTCTGCGTCCCACTGGAAGTTGTGTAATTATTTCCCTGTATTAAAATGTGATGCAAACGCTAAGAAATGCTTTAGGAAATGGTTTTACAGCATTGTCAAATAAACGATTGGCGTATCGTTAATTTAGCAATATGAGAAAACCCCTTCTCGTGCCAATGAATCAATAAAAATGTATTATTAACTCGAGGAATCCTGCCCGTATCTTAAGAACTGTGTATTTTTTTTAAATCGAAAGCACAGCATATGGCGTATACCACGCACTCGACTAAGATGCGACCAGCGTCGGCACAGGCTTTTGATCTTTCTCTAGGGCTGCGAAAACCATTTGAACTGATTTGCGTAGGGACCAGACATCTTTAGGTCTGGGAATAAAGCAAGGAAGCGTCAAATCAAAGTTTGCATGTATAATATTAAACACTGTATTAGTAGGAGGTACTAGATACGCAAGTTGTGTAGAAGAATTCAAAAAGAAACATTCCACTTACAAATCACATTAATCAAAATGCATTTCATTCAGAATCGAGAAAAGAAACGGAACAGTGTAGAAAATATGACAGAACTACAAACTCCCCTGGCGCGGTGCCAGCCAAACTCGCGGCAATTAATTCGGCAATTAATATTCAAACAAGCAACTTGGATCGCCAGGAAGTTTTGCCCGTTTGTGGAGCTAATCGCTCTCTACTAGGGATAATACCGATTTGGTGTCGCTCTCGAATGAAATTTCCTCCCCGGGGTAGGAACCCAACGACGCCGTTGTGTGAGCCGGAAATTGGAAACAACCGCCTTGCTCGTTCAATCCGGCGAGTTTTCTAAGCGTACCACTGTGGGCCAATAGTCCGATTTCTCACCGAAATGAGCGTTTACGCCTAACCGAACGCCTAGCGTTTTCAAATGTATGGCAGATTTAAGAGCGCGCGCATTGGGCGTTAGGTGAACTAATAACTACTGCAAAAATATACTGCGAGGCTAGACATTTTTTTTTTAATACCAATAAAGATTCAATTCAAATAATATTGCTCAAAAACATTGGCATTGAAGGAAAAAAATATAAACGCAAAATTCATCAAATCGCATTTGTTGCAAAAAGCGACGCACTTGCTTTGTACGCAAAGTTCCATAAGGACGTGAGCAAAACAAACTAACTTTGGAATTAACAAAAAGATGAAAGATGCATTGATGGTCTAGCTATATTTGAAACCTATAACGGTAAATATCTGATGTTCATACTTTGTGTTCAAACTTATTTTATTAAAATATATGAATATTTGTCTGATATAAGAACACAAAGCACCAGAGACTTAGCCTCGTATTCACCAAGTGCTGATTTATTTTAATCGACACTTAAAGGGCCTTTATTAATAAAGTGCTGATGATTTAGACTAGGAGGTCGCGACAAAAATGGTAACGATAACGTAAATGGCTGAAACTGGGTTCACGGGATAAAGACCAACCCTCTGAAACGAAATGTGTCAGCCTGCCTATTCCAAGTGGTTGCGTTACGTAGATAAGGCGCCTGATAAAGTACTTATGGTGACAAAAAATATATATGATAAGGCAAATGACGAAGCATGAAAGTATCAATACATACTTGCTTAGCAATGCAAAAACGGAACAAATCTTTGATTGCATTTCATAGTTATAGACGATTTAGGTTACAGATATAACTTTAGGTATATTTAAGTATTTAATTAAAAAATCGACTGGCTATTGTTGTATAATTAATAGGTATCAATGTTTCTAGACAATCAGAATATTCATCAGCAGGTACATACCAACATCTGTTTTATAAAGCCAATCTAGATAACGCAACCACTTGGCACGGGCAGACCGACATATTTAGCATCAGAGGGTTGGTCTCTAACACGTGCACCCAGATTCAGCCATTTACCTTATCGTGACCAAAAATGTCGTGGCCTCCCGGAATAATTATCTTGGTCTGGTATTGATTGCAAGCTGCTAAGAAAGGCCTTTAATTCGTGGCGATTGAGCTAATCAGCAGTAGGTGAAAAAGGCCCCTAATGTTTTCTCTTTAAATAATAGCTAGACCATCAATCTACATATTAACTTTTTTGGTTTTCGAAATTAGTTGTATTTTAATATTAAATATTGTTTTACGTACGTCCTTATCATCCTAAACGCAATCGGCTCTTATTACAAACTTGTAACAAAACCAATAATCCTGAAATTGTGAAATTGTTTTCGTTGCAAGTAATATGACTATATTCAACTTTTATTATTAATTCGTGCCTTAAAGTGCAATACTTTTTGCGTTCTGTGTAAAAAAAACATTGTATGGGTCGGAACATCCTTAAGAACAGTGCACTCTCAACTAGTAACTAAGTAACTTCCACTGTTCAGAACCCATATAAAACTGAATTCCCATTCCTACTTACGATCGCATGGCTTCAAACATTTTGTGCGTTACAATACCACTCCACTGTCAAGATATTAACCCAAAAGACAACATTGAAACAGGTACCATCACAGAATAAGTAATAGTGCGTACCATGCCAAGACCTTCCTTGAATTGCACGGTTCTATTGAACTGGATGGATACACGGACAATTTTCATTGTCGCTTCGACCATCGACGAAACCCTGAGTCGCCTATTACGCCATCCACGAAAACATATGCAAACTGCATTACTTTTAAGTACCATAACCCACACAGTCAACGTTCCTGGAATGACATGTGTCACATGTGTGACAGTCGAACAAAGAGTTTAGGATACACATCCGGTTGAATGAAAAGATGAACAGTCGAAATACTTTGACTTTTGGAAACAATTATAGTGTTGAGTATAGATTCAAACATAGTTGAGGATGTCTACTAGCTACTGAGTAAACAAAACCCTAACTAAATGTAATCGTAGGTTATATTTAAAGACAATTCATTTTTACGTTTAACCGTAAGTGTATCCTTTGACCTTTGGTTGACTGTACAGCAGGTAAGTCCGTACTTATGTGAAATAAGCATATTGTATCGCTTCCGTCGGTAGTAATTGAGCCGCCTTCGCGGGCTCTGTTCGTGTTAGTTAGCTGCTACAAGGCAGGACGATAATTCACTGGGGAAGGGGCCGCGACCGCCTCATAATGTAATTTATGATCCTAGTTGGAGCACGCGGCGGCGGCGGCGGTGCGGTGGCGAGCCGCGCTCCACACCTAGTTCAGACGCAACTCCTTTGTTCGAACCTATCCTGCATGACTTGACTTGGTGATATTCACACGTTCCACACCCCATCGTAGCGGCAAAAAAAAATTTTAACAAAAAAAAACCGACTTCAAAGAAAGAGTATTCCCAAACATATTAAAATGCGCTAAAAACCGGCCAAGTGCGAGTTGGACTCGCACACGAAGGGTTCCGTACCATCGTACATTATTTAACACGAACAAAATCATAAATTTAACCTTTAATTTTTATATTTTTTTTATTTGACCTATTTGTTGTTATAGCGGCAAAATAAATACATACTCTGTGAAAATTTTAGGTGCCGACAGACGGACCGACGGAAGGACTGACGGACGGTCAGCGAAGGCTTAGTAATAGAGTTCCGTTGGCACCCTTTGGGTACGGAACCCTAAAAAGTAAAACATATTGCAAATATACAATTATTATTATTTTTGGAGTCGGTGTCAGCCAATGCAGGTTTGTAACTTGTGAGATGTGCTTGTGTCGCACGCGCGACTTGACGAGGCGAGAGGCGAGACTGGGGCCGCGGCAGGAGGGAACTGTCAAGTGAACCCGACAGGCACGCTCCGCGCCAGTCAAGAGAACCTTGACTACCTTGGCTGACACTGCCTACAAAACAATAAATGTAACAATAATAATTGCATTTTTTCAAAACTTTTTAGTGCATACATACTATGATCAAAAAGTTTAAATAAATTAATTAATAAATAAAAAAAAGTTGTGTTAATTTTCGGATACATTTATTTTATCACCTTCAGAATAACAACCGTCTGAAGCGATGCACATACGCCAACGCTTAACCCATTCTTCCATACACTTTTGATAGTCCGGTGAAGGAATGGCTTTCAATGCCTTCGTCGCATTTTCTTTTATTTCATCGATGCTCGAAAATCTCTTTCCACGAAGGGGTAATTTAAGTTTTGAGAACAGGAAAAAGTCACATGGTGCCATATCCGGAGAATACGGTGCCTGTTGGATTGTATTTACAGTATGTTTGGTCAAATAATCGGTCACGATGCGCGCTTTGTGAGACGGAGCATTGTCATGGTGCAAGATCCATGAGTTGTTTTGCCACAATTCCGGTCGTTTTCTACGCACAGCATCTCTCAAACGCTTAATTACGGACAGGTAGTACTCCTTTTTGACGATTTTCGAGTACGATTTCTTGAACTTTTTCGACGTTATCATCGGTAGTTGATGTTGAAGGGCGTCCACGACGAGGTGTATCGTCAACTTCTTTGAGACCATTTTTGAACGACGAATACCACTCGTATACTCTTTTTTTTGAGAGGGCAGAGTCCCCGTAGGCTTTTTGTAGCATTTTGAATGCATCAGCACAAGAGATTTCGTTGGAAACACAAAACTTAAAACAAATTCTTTGTTCAATATTTTTTTCCATTTTGAAATGCGACGAACTTCAAAAACTTGATGGATATAAACAGACGCCAAACAATTACTAATGACATTTAATATTTGACATTTGGCAGGAGGGTCAGGGAAAGGTGTACCAACCTGAGAAAAAAAATATTCGAATCGGTAAAGCGTTTTAAATTCAAACTACAAATTCCCGGAACTTATTGATCATAGTGTATAAATTTGTTAATAGACTAGGAGGTCGCGACAAAATTGGTAACGATAACGTAAATGGCTGAAACTGAGTTCACAGGATAAAGACCAACTCTCTGAAGCTAAATGTGTCAGTCTGCCTGCGCCAAGTGGTTGCGTTACGTAGATAAGGCGCCTGAAAAAGTAGTTATGGCGACAAAAAATAAGTATGATAAGGTAAAGGGCTACAAATAACGAAGCATGAAAGTACCAGTACATACTTGCTTAGCAATACCAAAACTGAACAAATCTTTGTTTGTATTTAGTAGTTATAGGAGATTTAGGTTCCAGACAGAACTTTAGGTATATTTAAGTAGTTAATTAAAAAAGCGACTAGTTATTGTTGTATAATTAATAGGTATCAATATTTCTAAACAATCGGTATATTTATCAGCAGGTACATACTAACATCTATTTTATATAGCCAATCTAGACAACGCAACCACTTGGCGCAGGCAGACCGACATATTTAGCATCAGAGGGTTGGTCTCTAACATGTGAACCCAGATTCAGCCATTTACCTTATCGTGACCAAAAATGTCGTGACCTCCCGGAATATAAGGAAGAACATCAATGAACTATGTACTCGATTTAGACACATACATATACATACATTAGCCTGTACTGTCTGTCTAATATATAGTAAATAACAAAACATACTTTTTCTTTGAAGTCCGTTTTTTTTGTTAACATTTTTGTGTTTTTTTTTGTAAATCTGAAGTACACTAACTAATTTGTCTAAATATGGGTAGACCTACTAAACGTGCTACTCATATGAGTCCATTTGTCGCGCACATACTCAATGCAAATTTAAGACTTATATCGTTTTCTCTTGAATGCCATTGTTAGAACTAGAACTAGAATTATCAAAATCGGTTCACGCAGTCAAAAGTTATGAGGTAACAAACATTAAAAAAAATACATTCGAATTGAGAACCTCCTCCTTTTTTGAAGTCGGTCAAAAAGTGACCAAGCGGTGGTTACATGCGAATAGTGTCGCTGCAGCTTCTTGCAGTTCTTCGCGTTGCGGTAATCCGACCGGTAGTTCCAGATATTAGCGAGTTCAAACCAAACACTAGTTATATAATCTGTGCTTGTATGTACGACTTATAGTAATCGCACACGTGTACGCGCCAGCTTTCTGAAGAGGGATGAGAAGAAATATTACACGGGCGTCCGGATTAGGAAGTTGGGAGTTTGCAGCGTGAATTGTTGAGAACAGCGAGCATGGAAGGACGTGAGTAGCAACCGAAAATTATAAGTGCGGCGTAGCTACTTAGATATAAAGGCGGCAGCGCCGGCGAGTGATGATTTTCTCGAGTTCCAACGAGACAAAAGAAAACTTCACAGGACGCTATTTAGAGCGACGAACATTCGATGTTGCGCGTCCCGAATTGGTGAACTAACTTCAGTTAGACGTTTTTCACTAACTCTTGGCTGCGTTGTTTCTATCCAGTTTCTATCGCTACTCCTGTCCTTCCATCCTCGCAGGCTGTGAACGAAGAAAAAGTTTCTGCTAATACCACTTCTGAGTAAGCGAAAATATAACGGAGAGCCTTCTTATCTTCTATCCTCCGTGCTTCTTATAATATAGGCAAGTTTACCTATAGAGAGAGTATTTTTAAATCGACAGTTGTTTTATTTCTAAATAATTTGTTCTTTAAAGTAATATATTTTATACTATGTGTTTGTTTAGATGTTCACTGTTGCTCGACATATTATTTTACGTTTACGGATAAACAGTGTTCAGTTTACTTATTTAGCTCGACGATTCGTCCACCACGCTGTGGACATCAACAGGATTCGCGATACGACCTGGAGGACCTCTGACGCAGATTGTATAGAAGGGTAGGTTCAGCCGCAGATGTGGGTAGTAACGAAGTATTCCGTTCGGCAATGAAGTCATCCGTGCAAACTATGCTAACGGCTGTGCTAACGGTGTCACTTTGCATCAGTGTTGGCAGCTGAACTTCTTGTGTTGCCATATTTCGCCGTGAGTTAAGAGGATGATCTATCTTCATACAATGGCTCGTGTCTGTTTCCTCAGTCAAATTAGAAAATATTGTTCTGATATTTTGCACATTGAATAAATACATACGTCTATACATTGGTATACACGGTATAAGCCTCTAAAAATTTGCAACAAAATGCTTAAAGGCGTATAACATGGATATACGTTAAGTTATCCATATAATCAAAACGAACAGACCTAGCTGTCAGTTGGTGTTTTTAATATTCTCAATTTCGGTTTGACTGTTCGGACTGAGGAAACCTGCATGCACGTTTCATTGTATGAAACTCGATCACCTCATTATCCTCTTAAGGTGGCCCAACCCGCTCAACTGCCCATACAAACGGGGAAAGAAGATCACGCCCATATTTCTTATCAGAGATCCCAAATTTTGCTCAAAAGAGCTTTATTTGATCGAACTCGATGTCTGATGACCGTTGGCATTGTAAAATGTTGTGTTTGGTTTCTAAGTTGTAAGGTCCGAAAGTTCGAATTTTTCGCGCGTTTTATACAATAACTTTGGTGGTTTATTACGCAATAAGTAAGTAAGAAAATCTTAAAAAGATTAGTCATCAAACATAGCTTATTTAATCAAGATTTATAATCTATTTGGTTTTTGTTAGATTTTTTACTACAGCGGTCGTAGTTTACTTTTAGCATCGTTATGAAATCAAAATTTTCGTAAATCTTACCAAATCATACACTATGCCCATTATCTTTTTTGTGGACATGTTGCATCTTCCTCATCACGGAGCCTGTCTTTTTCTTTGAAACAGAGAAGGTGCCAGAGCGCAACAGCACAGTTTTGTACAGTGCCCGCGAATGAGTTAGTCCCGCCGGGTTGGGCCACCTTAAGAAACACATAGCGATCACGTCATTTTTCAATAGAATATGTTCATGGGATGGGCCGATCGAATAAGCTGCTCGAACTAATCCGTAATATTCAGGTGACTTTTTCAAGTGTGCCTTCGGGGCCAAATCCGAAATAATAAGAATAAGCGAAAAATACAAAATAATAAAACAATCGAAGTTATGAGACCGATTTTTAAAAAACGTAATTCTGTATTATTTGTTTTTTTTAAGAATCGTTTTCCTAGCCGGGAATCGAACGCGGTGATATTGAGAAAAATTAAACATTCTGTATTGTTGCACCAGTCAATAGTGTCGCTTATAAGATACAAATCCTGTGAAGAAGTGTTTTACGGCAAACTAAAGAAAAGTTTTCAATAAACTGATTGACAGTGCTTTATACTAATAAAAAACTACATTACATGGAACCTTTCTTCTTAATATGTTCACACAATTGCTTTTAATTACCTTGGATTTCATTGAAATTGGCACCGGTGTTCGTGCTCATAGAATATTGTGCTTGGTTTTTTTCTTCAAATAACTTCGCGGTTCAAGGAAAGGACTGGCGATCGTTTAAACCCTGTATATTATACCTATTGTAACTATTTCTAGTGCGTACCTACATGCCTACAAGCTTAGGTCGTGTGTAAACACTTGACTCCATACATTATATAATCTCAGTACTTTGAATGGTAAAGCTCTACTCCCATCGATATAATTAAACATAGCTTTTGAGGGTCGTGCGTGTTTTTATTGAGGGCAGAACTTGTCAGCAAACATAGCAAATTTTGTTTTGTGCATCCATACTAATATAATAAATGCACAAAGTAAGTTCGAATCCCCGCCCCGTTCATGCACTACTTCATTTCTCTTTCTGAGAAGAGTGCATTCCGCTACGAATCCGAGCTAATAAATGGTTCGGAATCCATGTAAAACTGTAGGTACTTTCCCTACTAGGTGGTAGGGTTAAGCCGGCCCGGGTCGCATTGGATGAAGAGATTGTTGAAACGACAATGAATAACAGTTTTAAAAACATGGAACAGACTCCAAGCACCCTGTAGTAAAAGGCGGTATAAAAAAGGGGTGAATCATACATTTCAGCTGTGCTTGGAGTCTGTTCAATGTTTTTTTGTTAAAACTGTTATTTTTTTCCACTTTTTTACAATATCACACCCTTAGGAGCGGTATTATTTGAAAACATTTATAAAATGAACACCCCTGAGATATACACTACAAATGAGAAAAATAATTATTTAAATTGGACAGTTTGCATACACAACAAACGAATTAAGAACCTCCACCTTTTTTGAAGTCGGTTGAAAATTGTCCCTGTTTTCTATTCAGTTCAATTTCGCCGCGCTCATAAAGAGAAGGATCTGGCATGGTACCTCATACCTTAGGGAATGCGGTGTGTTGGGCTTGACGACCCATTCATGTCCAGTCGCATGAAAAAATAAAACAGCCACTGAAAGTCAAATCAGAAAACAGCGCGCCTTCTCCATATTCATTCTTCTACAAAAATGGTTGCCTGGTAAATATCTTGTGTTAGTTACATCGTTGGGTATCTACCGCCACCGCCTTCGTTATTACAAGCAGCGAATATTAGGCAAACCACTTTATAAGCTCCCTTTACTTAAACAAATTAATTTACATTCACGCCTCCCCTACGCACAGCCTATTCAATGTTTGTTACTTTCAATATTAGGTTAAAGCTGTATCAACTTTGTCGATATAACAGTTGTAAATTTTATGCATAAATTAAATATTTTCAATTTAATACAAATACATACTACGCATATGTATTAAGAACGGCCCGTAAGCTATGCTCCCCATACAAACGTAGTTTACTAATAATTTGGAAACCGCTATTTCAATTAAATTGATATTCAATTGCTAATATCAGGCAATATATATCTGTGTCTGCATGCTTGTGATTTTTTTTAACCAAACCGAATGATATGAAAGCAAAAAGAAAATCTCCATACGAGTTTTATTTTCTCTGTGGTATGACCCAGAATACATTTATCGAAAAAACAAAGGCATGCAGACACAGATATTTGTAGCCTAATATTAGATACCAAATATCAAGTAAGTTGGGAACAGTGGTTTTCAAATTATTAGTAAACTACGTTTGTATGGGAGGCGAAATTTTCTGATGCTTACGGTCCGACATCAAGGTTTATAATTTATTTGGTTTTTGTTTGATTTTTGACTACAGCGGTCGTGGTTTACTTTTAGCTATAAGTCGTTTTTAAATTAAAATTTTCATAAATCTTCCGAAATCATACACTATGCACATTATCTTTTTTGTGAACATGTTGCATCTTCCTCATCACGGAGCCTGTCTTTTTCTTTGAAACATAGAAGGTCCTAGAGCGCAACAGCACGGTTTTGTACCGTGCCCGCGAATGAGTTAGTCCCGCCGGGTTGGACCGCCTTAAGGTGGCCTTTCCTGACGGGACTCACTCTTTCGCGGGCACAGCACAAAATCGTTCTGATGCGTTCTGGCACTGTCTCCGTTTTAAAAAAAAATTCAGTCTTTGTGATGAGAAGGTTTAAAAACGTCCACAAAGCAAACAATGCGCATATTGTTTGATTTGGTTAGATTTATAAAAAAAACTATTACAAAACGACTTATAGCTAAATGTAAACCACCGAAGCTGTAGTGATAAATCAAACAAAAACTAAATAGATTTTTAATCTTCATGAAACAAGCTAGGTTTGATGTCTAAGATTTTTTATATATTCTTTTTGTTTTATCGTTGAGTAATCGACGACCAAACTTATTGCATAAAACGCGCGGTAATTTCGAACTTTCGGACCTTATAACTTATAAACCATCAGGATACAATTTTACAATGCCAATGATCATAAAATATCTAGTTTGATCAAATAAAGCTGTTTTGAGTATAATTTTCACTCACTACTAATGATGGCTTATTGGATACGGTCGTCCTAGTGTAGTAAATCCCCTTGATCCATTTTAAAATCGCAATCGTATCCTGTAAATGTCGGCAGCGCGAAAATCCCGTGCTGGTGTGCCAAGCAATTCTGGATCGAACCCTTGCGATTCAGAACACGCGCGTCTCCGGAGACGGTGGCGCCAGGCGGCCGCAGCTCGCTGAAATTTTATTGATGCCCTGAAATGCGTTAATGTGCAGTTGGCGCGACCTCTGAATACGAAAGGCGGGATTTATTCAAGAGATTGCATCATTGTGCAGGGCTTAGCGCGGTTGGTCGCAAGACGGATCAGGCGTTTTGTATGTCGTATTAAAATTAATTAATTAGTAAATTTGACGATGGTATGTGCCAGAAATTGTAAGCTGAACGTATGTTTGCTGTTGTTCTGTTTATGCCCTAATGTAAATGCTTATTATATATGCTTGAAATAAGAAAAAATGACCCGTCTGAGTGTAGCTTGTCTACCAATTTGACAAAATTAAATAGAAATACAAATACAAATGACGTATTTATTTAAAACAACCTAAAAGACGCAAAAAAATACTCGCTTCACGTACGGTTTCAGGGCGCACGGGGTCATCTCTCATTCACGAGGTCTTGGGTTTAATCCCGCCTAATCACACACCACCTTTCTCTATCTGCGTTGGATAAGTGCATTTCATGTAAACCTTTATGTCCCTTTCCCTACCTAGAGAAAAATTAAGAGTATACTGGTTTGCTTACGAATTCGCTCACGAGTTTCTCGAGTTTCAATAACACGCACGAACTGCACAGGTCTCCGTTTAGTGCAACGAACACTCGATATTGCGCCTGCGAACTCGTAAGCGAATTGACTGGCCGACGCTACCGCCGGTGTATGTAATACGGCTAAAACGGATGAGTTTCTTCCGTCCTTCCATACCCGACATATTTCCCGCACGATGACCTTCGAAGATTATGGAGCTGACCGAGTTCCATACAATGGCTCGTGACTGATTCCTCAGTCAAATTGAGAGATATTTTCTATACTTTCTTTTGTAAATTGTTTTTTTTTTGTGGCGTAATAAAGAATTTTCAATCAATCAATCAATCAATATTTTCTAAAATGTACATTAAAAAGATTAACTGAGAGCTACGTTTGTACTTTTTTGTTTTTTTGATACATTAATTTATATCTATGAAATACGCCTCTAAAAATGTGTTTACAAATACAAAAAGCCGTATATCATCATGGTTTGCAAAATTTCACAATAATATCTCTCGGTTTGACTGAGAAAACCGGCACAAGCCATTGTATGGAACTTGATCACCTCATTATCCTCTTAACAAGTGAGTAGGTTTCTGCGGTTTATATGCCTCGCCGAATATATCGATTTCAATTACCATACCTCCATAATTCTCATGCCATTCACGTTGACTATCTCTAGATATTAATGTTCGGAACGCCCCAGTGAGTGGGGTGGGCGACATTTCAGGTGTAACATTTACAATCCGCCCCCCTAGCACTCGCCTCTCGCGCCCCCACCTAACTACGTGACTGGGACCCGATCCGATCGGCTGGAATCATATTTCACACAATTTTCGAGCCAGCGAGATGTTTTTCATCTTTCGATTTAAGATTCACGAGGCTGAATATACCGATAATAACAATTGGTTTTGTATGGTTTATTGGGTAATAACAGTTGTAGTTCCCGGCTCCGCTCGGGTCAATAATTGGTATGGCATGGAGGATGAAGAAATTTAAGAGCGCGCGCCATTTGCGATTCCGAGCTCGATTTGACAGCTTACTCGCCGTTGCCGTAAATGCGTCGACGTTGCCGTTTGCACCGACTCCGCGTTTTCATACAAATCGCCGAGTTTGACTTTGACAGCTTGAAGACGTAAAACCACAGAATATATAGTAAAAACTTGCATGGAGTTTGATGTTTTTACGTAACTTCGAGGTTCCGTAAACGCCAATTTCGGACTAGGAGCTCTGATAACAATTCTAAAAGTTGTCTCATCGGTCGTTTATCTTCATCGTAATATCTTTGCCAAAAACACTATCTGTGCCGCATATTAGTAACGTGTCACCATAGATTAATAAGTGCCTTATTAATCTATGGTTTACACATGTAGAAATGCTCAATTCAGTGTAGTATCACGGATAACACAGTCATTTTCTGGGCATACATAAATGGCATTAAGAAATAAATACAAAATTCACAGACGAATCCTCGAAAAGAACCGAATGGGGAAATTCCCGGGGACTACGTGTGAAGAGACTCTTCCCCGGGAGCGAGCGGGGGTGATGGAGGAAGTAAGGAAGGAAGGGGTGGGGAATTTCAATTGGTCGATACAACCCCTCCCTCCGCCATCCATCCCGGAGACATATTGAAGTTTTGATGGATACGTTAACGATTTTCTAATTGAAACACAAAGGACAAAATGTAATCGGTTCTTAATGAAAGGGCTACGAATTTGTGTCAAGGAGCAGAATTAATATTCGATCAAGAAACGTTGAACGTTTCATATATTTTATAAACATCAGTGAGGCCTGGGTGACATGATTTTGGGGATTGAATGAAACAAATGTGTACAATTTTTTTTTTATTTCTCATTCGTGCTTCTAACGTCTTCTTCATAGCATCATAGAATAACGCGAATAACCAACATCACGGCGCGTCGAGCGGAAATCACTCGGCATGAACGAAAAGCGAATGGAACATTTCATATTTATTTCTTATTCAACATTATATTTCTTTCGTGCTCCCTGCAGACAAGACATCTTACACCGTTTAAAGTGTACAGCTGTTCTCAAAATAAATACATAATTTTATCTGATATTTAAATTATTTATGTTTTCATCATCTATTTGCCGTATTAACGATAGCTGAAAAGTTATAACACCAAAGACATCCAAAAAATCTAAATAAAAAAAAAATTATTACTAGCTGAGGTACCTGACTCCAATAGGGTCAATGTCGTTTCGGACTGATGTAGGGCTGAACCTGGCATGACCGCCAAGGTCCAGACTCTCTCTATGCCAAATTGTATTGTATTGTATTGTATTATTGCATTCATAGGTAGGTAACCTACACTTGAACATGTCAAGAATCGTTATGCTATGCTATCGTTATGTATATAAGAACTGGCAAACAAACATACTTTGCCAGTCACAAAATAAATTTAAAACTTAATTCAATTTTAAGTAGTTAATTAATCAATACCACCGCTCACAAGAAAAACATAAGGAGAAACATTAAACATATATAGAAAACAATAATAATTATGAATCTTACAAACTTAGCCTAAATCTGGTGTATAGTGCCATCGTCAATGTAAAACTAGTCAAAAATATTTTACGAAATTTATTAAGTTTGTTTTGTTGTTGATACGTCTTGCCGTGAAAACGAGACGGATGGACAGAGCCCCTAGTCCCAGTTGTCACCTAAATTGTCGTTAACGCCAAACCGATCGACTTGCGTTTTCAGATGTATGGAGAAATTGAAGAGCGCGCGCAGTGGGCGTTAAGCGACCTAACATTTGCGAGTCCGAGTTTGATTTGACAGCTTACTCACAGTCGCCGACGTTGCCGTTTACGCCTACTCCACGTTTTCATACAAATCGGAAGTCCTAGTTGGACTTTTACAGCCTAAAGAAGTAAAACCACAGAATATCTAGTGAAAACTTGTAAGAAGTTTCACGTTTTTACGTAACTTTGAAGTTCCGTAAACGCCAATTTAGGTTTGACCACTATTGCTATTTCGGATTGACCACTCAGACAGAGCTACATTCGCATTTATAATATTAGTATATAGCTATTATATCGTCATGTAGCTATTAGTATAGTATATATTTTATAGCTCTTGAAATGATTTAACATAATGTACATAACCTTAAAAAAATCCAAACTTATTATTCCAAATTCATCATTGTAATTATTTACTTTGGCCACAATGTTAAGATTAAGAACTATTGTATAACTGACCTTAGATAACTCTGTTGAATTCCTTAATACGAAATAAATTAATAAAAAGAAATAAATTTAAGTATGGATTTTTCCATCCGCACTGACAAGACGACGCAGCTTCGCGTCTGCAGCGGTCCGTGAAGCAACTTCCGGAGGCCTGAAAAGCGATTTATTTCCGGCAGTCGCGAGACAGACGCTCGGAATATCGATGAGAGGCCTTGCGCTCGTAATGGTGGCCTCGACATCCCCTCGGCAGCCTCGCGTGCGCCACAGTGCGAAGGTATCAGTAGGTTGTCTTGAATCTGAATCATTTTTAGGGTTCCATACCCAATTTTAAGAAATTTGACGATTTTATATAGCAAATTGATTTATTGTCTGTAACTTAGTGTAATCTTGTACAGTTTTCATATAAAAATATTAATCAAACATTTATTTTTTTATTGAAATCTTTGGCCAAGGCTATATTTTGCTCGAACTTTTATAACTAACTTAAGTAAAGTATACACATATCATGTACCTATGTTCTTTCTGACGTATCCAAGTGTGCATAGTCACCATAAGGAAAAACTAATTAAATAAATAAACATAGGGTGCCTCTAAGCCTCCATTTCATTTCATTTATTTATTCAAGTTCTAGTAGTCAAACTACACTAAAGTCATGTCAAAATTTGATTGATCCGCGGATTCGATCAACTCAGTGAAGAAGAACCCGCAAAGAAACTTCACAGGTCTATAAGTTATGTTTTTTTTGTCTTTTCTTAGGATTTCATACCTAAATGCTACTGCCAAACTTATATTGGTAGAACGGTCTAAGGCAAAGAACTAAGAACTACGAGGAAACAACAACCCACAATGTGAAAAGTCTTAAATTATTAATTACTCAACCTAATAACCGAATAATTCGACATATTGAGTATTTATTGCAAGGTTTTTCGGGTGTAAACGCCTTGATCCGCCTCCGCTGTCCGTCCGTCCATCCAACCGTCCGTCCGTCCGTCTGTCACAGGGCTGTATCTCATGAACCGGAATTGGTGGGCAGTGTGTATTTATTTTTCCACTATAACAACAAAAAGGTAAAATAAAAAAATATACACATTAAAAGAACATGCAACGTTTTTTTTTTGTTAAATCTTGTACGATCGTTCGAAAGCCTTCGTGTACGAGTCCGACTCGCACTAGGTCGGTTTTTTACCATGGTGGAATTCAGAATTGCACTTGCCAATGGCCCGTATAGGCCGCAGCAATGAAAAAGATATTAGCCCACCACACCACATGGGAACTGGTTGTCAAGCTCGGTTCTTCCTTATATTGCTCGGCTATACTGAACTGAATGGAAAACACGGACAATTTTCATTGCCGCTTCGACCATCGTACAATCAATACGTACCGACCCGGGCGGGATTAACCCTGCCACCTAGTAAGTAAGGAACGGAGCGTAGAACCACGAACGAATGCACAACGGAGGAATACCCACTGCTCCCTATAGTACATCTACGGGCTAGTTTAGGGAGCAGGGTGTATACATGGTTATGGGCCAATCTATATGACATATTGCATACAAAACTATTTTCTGTTTTTGAGCTATTTTTTTATCAATAAAAACATTTTTAATTTTTTTTTTTAATTGAGCCCCTTTGTATTCATATTAAGCTCCGGAACCCACACAATACTGTGCCTTTACACTTACGTTTTGTGACCTAACCTACTTATTAACTGCCTAGGGTTTTCATTGTGAGAACATTCACTCCTCTGCACCTTGGAGTAAAGCTGACACTTTTATTGATTTGGTGTGGGATGATTAAGCACTGAATGGAAAATAGTTTATAATAATAATAATAAGCCTTTATTTCTATATCAAACTATGAAAATATGGTCGAAGCGGCAATGAAAAATTGTCCTTGTTCTCCATCCAGTTCAATGTAGCCGTGCTCATAAAGTTAAGGCCCTGGCATGGCACCTAATTCCTTCGGGAATGTGGTGTATTGGGCTAATATCATAACGGTAGTTGTGTAGAATTAGCCATCCATGTCAGGTTGCATAAAAAAAATTCGTTTAACCGTCGATCACTCCATTATCCAGCGGCGTTATCTGAGTGGTCAGTCTGAGTTCTCACCTAATCGGCGTATTCCGTCAACTCTATACAAGTTTTTACTAGATATTCTGTGGTTTTAGTTCTTCAAGCTGTCAAAGTCAAACGCGGACTTCCGATTTGTATGAAAACGCGGAGTGGACGTAAACGGCAACGTCGACGTATTTACGGCAACGTTGAGTAAGCTGTGAAGCTCGAAATCAATCTCAAATCAAGCTCGGACTCGCAAATGTTAGTTCGCTTAACGCCCACTGCGCGCGCTTTTCAATTTCTCCATACATTTGAAAACGCCAGTCGATCGGTTTTCCGTAACGCCAATTTAGGTGACAACTGAGACTTCGGGTACTGGCTCCGCTCGGCTCAATGTCGATGGCTACCATCGACTACATCGAGTAAAAAGGACGGTAGTAACGACCCAAACTAACCCGTATAGCGGCAGCACAGCTACGTTTTAGTGATAATACGCCGTCAAGTGGCGGCTGTCAATTAGTTCGCTTACTAATTCGCTCACTGTGTTCTCAAGTTCCAAAAACACATCATTCATTATCTTGGTTACGTTGCTGCTGTAAGTTATAGAGAATGGATGGTTGAGATAAGAAACCAAAACTCGACGGTTATTTCTATGGAATGCGCAGCATATGGTGTACGCCAGGACCTCTTAAGTTGCCCATGGGCGTCCATGGGATTTCGAACTAACAGAGGGGCTGCGGAAACCATGCCGGCCGGCCAGGTGCTTCCTCACACCAGTTTTGAAGGACCCGAGGTTGTACTTTGGGGTCTTTCAAAACTGAGCGCTACGTCTCACGTTGTACGTTTGGTTTTTTAGGGTTCCGTACCCAAAGGGTGGAAACGGGACCCTATTACTAAGCCTCCGCTGTCCGTCCGTCCGTCCGTCTGTCACAGGGCTGTATCTCGTGAACCGAAATAGGTAGGCAGCTGAAATTTTCACAGAGTGTTTATTTATTTTGCCGCTATAACTACAAATAGGTAAAATAAAAAAAATATAAAAATTAAATGGGGGTCCCCTGATTTTTTTGTGTTGAATCTTGTACGATGGTACGGAACCCTTCGTGTGCGAGTCCGACTCGCACTTGGCCGGTTTTTTTATTTTGACTACGACCGTGTCAGCATGCTGCGGAAGAACTCTAACTTCACATCTGTTTAATCTCGTTCGTCACTCCGACAGGAGTGGTTAAGTATTACAACTAGGTGCATCTCCGAACGGCCCGCGTACGATTCGTGTCCAAACATTTCTACCGGCATCTGCCTGTTTGGAATTACATCGAAGCTATGCGAGGATGTACATATGTGGCTATTACTTGTGTGGAGATGGAGTAATCTGAGTGGTCAGTCTGAGTTCTAACCTAAATTGGCGTTTACGGCAAACCGATCGACTGGCGTTTTCTCCAAACTCCATACAAGTTTTTACTAGATATTCTGTGGTTTTACTTCTTTAAGCTGTCAAAGTCAAACGCAGACTTCCGATTTGTATGAAAACGCGGAGTGGACGTAAACGGCAACGTCGACGTATTTACGGCAACGTTGAGTAAGCTGTCAAATCAAGCTCGGACTCGTAAATGTTAGTTCGCTTAACGCCCGCTGCGCGCGCTCTT
This sequence comes from Incurvaria masculella, assembly GCA_946894095.1. Lineage (NCBI taxonomy): Eukaryota > Metazoa > Arthropoda > Insecta > Lepidoptera > Incurvariidae > Incurvaria > Incurvaria masculella. Next base: position 6,940,973 of record OX335663.1, on the reverse strand, counting down.
CAATTTCTCCATACATTTGAAGACGCCAGTCGATCGGTTTGCCGTAACGCCAATTTATGTGACAACTCAGACTATCGGCTAGGATAAGATCATCGGATAAGATTCAGATAGTTATGTAACAAAATTTAAAATATGAAATTCATCGATTACAGTTTCGACGGTTGAGTTTAACATTCACTGTTGGACTAGAATGGTTTTATACAACAACAATTCTAGTCATAAGTAATGATAAAAACGTGGACAATCTCATTTACGAAAATGTATACACATAGGAAATGAAACATTGAAGTTACCGGTTTTTGTATGGTTAGTCCGGTGCTAATCTCGTACTAATTTTTTACAGGTTGTCTCTGAATACGACTGTTTGTGTATGGAGACAAGAAAAATAATAATAATGCGGTGTGTTGGGCTAATATCGTGACGGTGGGTGGGGTATTAGCGGACCATGTAAATTTACATAAAAAACCGTTTGTTGGATGCATCGATATAATCTAAAAATATATAACTATAGCTTTGGTATGTCGATGGTTGGATACAATTGTGTTAGCGTCACAAATTAGGATCCTAAGTACCCAAGTACTTAACTGTCAGCCTCAGTGGCCCAGTGGCGCGACACTTCGGCGATCGCTCTCCGAAGTTAAGCAACGCTGGGTCCGGTCTGGTCTTGGATGGGTGACCATTCGACCGTGGTTCGGATTCCACGTTAAGCTGTAGGTCCCCTTCGTTACTTACTAGGTGGTAGGGTTTATCCCGCGCGGGTTGGTACCATCGCATTGGATGAACGATGGTCGAAGCGGCAATGAAAATTGTCCGTGTTTTCCATCCAGTTCAATGTAGCCGTCCAATATAAGGAAGGTCCTGGCATGGCACCTAGTTCCCATGTGGTGTGTTGGGCTAATACCATGACAGAACTTGTGGTATTAGTCATTCATGTCCAGTCACATAAAAAAAAAACAAAAAAAAAACATGTATTTCGTTTACTTATTCGTAGCGACCTTTGCTTGGACAAGAATATCTTTCAACCTAAAACATTCAGAAATTCCGTTCCTACTATCTGCGAGCCATAAAACTCTCTTCCTTTCTCAACGTTCCCTCGGCCCATTCTGGAACACAATAAATGGAATCCTTTCGTGGAAATGTGAGAGCACTGCTAGGTGTAGTACTCCAGGCGACGCGCAGGTGTGACACACGGCGACTCGTCACGGAAGTAACGCGATAGGTCGACGATACATCGACGCTCGTTGTGTCAACACAGTGATTAAAAACTATTTCTTCTCTAGACAAAAGTTCTTCAGACATTTGAACTATCGTTATCAAAACGTTAACCAGGTATTCCTAGACTTACCTATTTAAAGCAAAAAAGTAGATTATTTCCCGATACATTTTGTGAGTATTAAAATTGTCGTTAATGTAGCGGGGTTCTGAGATTTGAAAATTTTGAGAAATTATTTCTACGTCCATTGGCCAGGACTAGCGAAATCAAAGTCCAGCCCCTAACGGTTCCAAAGGTTGTCAGAATTTGATCAAAACATTTTAGTCACTTGAGAAAGCTTCATTCTATGTCCATATCTTTTAATTTTTTGTAAACACCTGTATTTCAGTAAAAAAATCCAAAATAAAGGTAAAAAATACAACTATTAATGCAATGTTTTAAACCAATATTTACCAATCTAAAAGGCGTATCAAAACAATTAAAGACGTAGATATTGACAATACATTTTTGAATCCCAAAATTTCAAAAACCTAGTAAAACATAAAGATCATATAAACAGTTATCACCCGCAGTATGGGGTGATAATTGGTACCAATTGTATCAAGTCCGTCTGTCACAAGGCCGTCTCATGAACCGTAATAGGTAGGCAGCTGAAATTGTTACAGAATGTGTATTTAGTTTGCCGCTATAACATAAATAGGTAAGGTAAAATAACAAATAAACGTAAACGTAAACGTGATGTTTTGTGTTAAATCTTGAACGATGGTAAGGAACCCTTCGTTTGCGAGTCCGACTCGCACTTGGCCGGTTTTCTCTCAATTAACTCTACGTTATTTCGTTCCCCCCCACCCCCTCCACATGCACTCCCAGTGTCACTCACAATGCTTTATTGTTGTTTTGTCATATTTTATCGTTTGCCAGTTCAGCAGTCACAGCGAAGAAGAACTGGCAAGAAACTTTAAATACAACTATAGGGAAATATAATTATACACTATATTATTCATATACAAACATACCCTGACACACAAATATATCATATCCTCATCATATCCTCTAATATTATTTTAAAACCTTTTCAATACATTGTTTTATTTTTATGATCTGGTTTAAGGTTATTTAACATTGTAAACAGCTAATGTTTTGTATTGGCTCTAGGTAATTAATCTGATGTATAATGCAAAAGTTTGGTTGTTAAGTTTCTTTAAATGAATAAATAAATAAAATACATATATCATTCGATATTTGTTGGTGATCCCAGAGACACAGAAAGTCTGATATTGGTCCGAATTGCGCAGAGCAGACTAGGGGTTGTAACGGGTCGTATTTCCTTCAACTGATCCTTGAGAGTGAATTCAAACAATATTTTCAAAATATGCGTTTATGATTTAAAGCGGGAATTTTTATTTTGAAACATAATTTCATTAATATTACGCAGAGAAAAAAGCCGTCAACCTATGAGCACAGTTTTAGTAGACTAAACTATAAAATTAAGTATTGTCAGAACAAACATTCGGTTGCGGTTATCTTGATCTATTAAAAGCGTGTATGGTTAGAGTTGAGTTTAAGATACACATAAATAAAGGGTACTTCAGCTACCATGCTACTTACAAACACTCGTGTAGCACTTTCGAGATTACCACGGTCGTTAAACATGTTTCAAAAATGTGTTACGGCTTTTCACGCGGCGGGAGAAGACATTCTCCGACGTTTCGAGCTGATGAACGCCAGTCGTCTGCTGCGTACGAACGTGGCGGATGCCTCCTTGACAACGGGCTGAACGATCAGCTCGAAACGTCGGAGAATGTCTTTTTCCCGCCGCGTGAAAAGCCGCAACAGCCGTGTAGCTATTTGAATCATATAGCATTTGGCACTATGTACCTTATAGCAGAATTTTCTATATTCAGCAGAATAATTTGAACTAGTAACCTTTTTACGCTTTTTACGGGTTGCGGTGATACGGTTTTGATTTCATTTGACGATGTTTTTTCTTAGTGTATATACACACGCAACTTATACAAGCTTTCAGGAGCGATTACAGACACTTCATAAACATGAAACATTACTTTGGAACATTATAAAATTTGTTTTCTTCATAGAAATGGATGTACCGATGCACGCGCAAGCAAGTTTTCATACTATTTATAATGTCATTTCTGTATCATTGGTAAATACAGAATAAATATATAACCTATTAATGTCCAAACTGGTACCTGGTGGTTGTTGTCAAGTTGTGCATAATATTTATTGACCAAATTATACGACATTCCTCATATCATCCACAGTAAGGGCCGAGTGCCTGAAAGGACAAACCATTTAAATCAACGTCAAAGTATGATCAAACACGTCACTTTGTGTGGACAGTATGGAAGGAACTCTATGCGGTTCACTAAAAGTGACGTGTTTGAACATTGATTAACTCAGCCGTTTCTTCGTGCAACCGGGGCTAAGTATCAACTCCAAGGATTTATCTCTTCCTTTTCGAAAGCGAACTATAGCTGGGGCTTATCGAGCCTCCAGGCTTACGCGCGAGCAATTCTAGGGTCCGGGCCGAAAGGTTGGACTATTCTAGACTGAGATTGTCCTTCTATCTAACCTCAATAAATCGTTTTGTGTAGCTGAGTCTTTCATGTAGTGATATATATCCGATCAGGAGTAAGTCAGGGTTCAGTCCTGTCTAGTCTCCTCTTTAATATAATGATTGATGACATTGTAGGGTTGACAAGCTTGGTGTCCTGTCTTTTATATGCTGATGATTTGAAGCTATTCTTACGTATTAAGGATGAAACTGATTGCGAGGTTATTCAACGTACTCTTGATGTAGTGTATCAGTGGAGCATCACAAACAAACTAACTTTTAATCCTGAAAAGTGTATAGTAGCATCATACACCCGCTCACTCACACCACTGATGCACGACTACCGCCTGGGTGCTATAGGAATTCCCAGGGCGACAGAAGTTAAAGACCTCGGTGTTGTTTTTGATGCACACCTCACCTTCAATCCTCACATACGAGCACTAACAAAAGCCTCATTTGGCAAGCTGGGTTTCGTACTGCGAAATGCCAAAGAGTTTAAGGATCCGATCGCACTAAAATTATTGTTTAATACGCTTGTCAGATCTAAGCTAGAAGCGGGGGCAATTGTCTGGTCTCCACATGAGGATCACTAAAGGTTCCTGAGATTTTTATATACTCAGATAAACGGGTATTACCCTTATTTGTACCCAACAGCATTTTTACTCGGGATTCTGGGCTTCAACTCACTTGAACTTCGGAGATCCCGGGCATTAATGCTGTTTGGTTTCAAAATTCTGATCGGTAAAGTTGATTCGCAAGCTTTACTACAGCTGGTACTAGCACTGAACGTGCCTGATGGTTACGCTCGACGGCGGAACGCACGTTTGTTTGCCGAGATCGTGACGCGCACCCGCTCTCACTATCTCATATACTCGCCCATATGTCTCGTCCTGAGGCTGTTCAATGCGATGCATCTGTCAACACCTGAATGTGATGTGTTTGTAAATCTGAGAAGGACGTTTGAGAGAGTGTGCACGACATTTTTGGAAGGCTATTTGAAAGTTAACTCATCCATAGTTAATTAAATGTCTGTTTTTTTTTTCTTCCATATTGAAATTAAGTTTGCTACATTTCTACGCCTTGGTTTTCTGTTATGTAAAATGTATGTATTTGTCAAATAAATAAATAAATAAATATGATGTGTCTGTGCAGACAGATAACGTGGCTCTGTTACCTTTTCTCCGATTGTACAAATAAACTAGGAAATTGTAAACCAATTCCCGATTTGGATTTAAACATTCTTTAAAGCAACTCTAAGGAAAAAAGTAATGTGACATGTATGTATGTATAATCGACCGTGAAGCAATTGATTTGAATTGAATTGAAGAAAGAGCCCAGTAAAAAGAACTACTTTACGCAACGCAGATGAAGCGTTAAATCAATGTATTTGGGTATAATCTTAAACACTGTGTTAGTAGGAGGCATTCATTACGGGAAGAGGGACTGTAGGAGAATTCTAAATTATAGGTGGCGAAATTGGTAGACGCAATACCCGCGAATGGTATGTTTTGCTGGTTCGGGTCCAGCCTTGCAGTATATTCGTAAAGTAGTTCTTTTTACTGGGCTCTTTCTTCAATTAATGTGTCCTTGCTCCACGGTCGATTATACATACATACATGTCACATTCCTTGGAATGAGCGACGTTCCTGCTTAGTACGAAAAAGTATATTCACTATAAGGAAAAAATATTGCTACAAAGTATTTGTCTTATATCGAAAGTTTGTGGACCCGTAGCCAGACGTTGTTTTGCCACAGACATCGCTAAATCATAAAATTATGTATTTAGAAATATTCGTTCGTAAAGTACCTTCGTTCGTTCACGAGATACGGCCCGCTAACATACGGACAGACGGACGGACAACGGAGGCTTAGAAATAGGGTGCCGTTGGCACTCTTTGGGTACGGACCCTAAAAAGTTCCTGAACATTTATTGTTTGCACATTTATAACCACCTAACTTCCATAAGTAGCCATTTATTCCACTATTCCCTTCAATGTTTCGTCCAGGTGGTCTTTACTTGTACCTATAAAGCACTCATTTTATGAAATTATTTTTTCATATGAAATGTTATTAACATATCGGTAACATACGCGAAACATTGACATAATAATAAAAATTAAAATCTTCCATTTTGTTTGTGGCGTTGCGTGTTTCATTGCACAGCACAAGTAATATCATTGGAAAATATTGCCAGGTTTAAACAATTTTGAAACTAATTTCCATCAATTTCTAAACCTGGCAATAAGAAAAGCTTAAGAACCTTGGCACAGAAAAAGTAAATATCTGAAGAACAAATTAGTGAAAGGAAAAAAGTTGGAAAGAAAAATTCACAGTTGATTCCTTTTCAATTTATTTTCCCTCTAAAATTTTCGCGGAGAAACCTTTTTTCCAAGTTAACGTCTTTTCAAGTTGGACCGTTTTGTATTTTTATTGTTTCGGAGTGGTAATTTTTCTCAGGATGAGCGCACAAACCGGCGAAATTACGATAAACTTCGTTTGAAAAGAAATTCTTAATGAATATCTAATTCAATATTAAAATATTCAGCATAATATACTGTGTTCGATTTATCAATACAGGTGACTTTATAAATACAAAAAGCCCAAAATGTATGGGGCAATGAGCATTCTCCTAAGTCACGTGACTTCAACAAAATGTACCCAATTTTAGGATTATCTAGAATGATTTGACGATTTACCTGCGTCGTGTTAATTGATTGCAATGATTGAATATTCAAACTAAATTCGGTTGTCGATTCTATTTGTGCATCAAATTCGTTGAATAAACCGGCCAAGTGCGAGTTGGACTCGCACATAAGGGGTTCCGTACGATTTTACAAGATTTTACTGAAAGAAATCACCTTTAATTTTGGTCGTTATAGCGGCAACAGAAATACACACTCTGTGAAAAGTTGAGCTGTCTACCTATAACGGATCATGAGATACGTCCCTGTGACAGACCGACGGACGGACAGAGATACAGCGAAGGCTTAGTAGTAGGGTTCCGTTTGGCACCCTTTGGGTACGGAACCCTAAAAAGTGCCGTACTTGCTTAGTATGTAAAGTGTAATAATAAATATATAAACAACAAATAAATTACTTATGTAAATCGACGTAAACCCACGCCGACACATTAACGCCCCAGCTAACCATATAAAATAGACTTTATTGTTATGAGTTGCGTTTCAGCCGTGTCAGGCGATTAACTAAAAGCACTGAATGTTACAGGTTTTGTATATTGGAAGTTATGTCGTGAACATTAAACAAACAGATATATATATAAATTGCTGTTACTAATACTTATAACATTCGTATGGAATAGTGCTTCAAAGCTCATTACGTCTATTTGTAGTGGATCGGGCAGAAGCCAATAAATAATGAGGCGTGGAAATAATTAAGGCATGTACTTTTGTGTATGGTACGGTTAAAGCCCGATATTGGTTAAATTCCGAAATCTTTTTTCCTTGAAGGTAACTAACATTTACAATATATACCAGTGTCGAGTAGAATTTATGGTAAAAAAAAAAACCTAACGAAACTGTTTTCCAATTGTTACATACAGCAAAAAACATTTTGACATCGACTCTTAATTAGTGCACTCAACATGGGTACAAGTGCAGAAATTCAATAAAACTCAAGCAATCAGGCACGAGCCATTGTATAGAACATTATCACCTCATTATCCTCTTTAGGGCGGATTTTTCAATCCTCGGATAGTAATTATCGGACGGATGGTAGAAAATTGCGTTTGTCAAAAGAGAGATAGTCCTTACTGGATTATTATATCTTGTATTAATCGGACTGTAATTTTACTAATAATAATACGGACTAACGGATAATAATACGGACTTACGGATAATAATTCGGATGGATTAGCATAGGCGTAAATAGATCCGTCGAATAGCTATCTGAGTGTTTATCAGACCATTGAAAAATCAGCCCTAAGGCACATATTTTCAGAAAACATCGGTATTAAAAATGATTACTGCACGGTACCAAATTAACGCGCATGGAATCGTAGCTACCCTCTACGAGAAAAGTCGTAGCGGCTGCTACGCCTGGCTGCGCAGATATTGGGTCATCAAGTGCTACGATTTATTTCTTTTGCGAATATCTTGTGTTTCTTCTGTTGGTAAACAAAATTATAATTATAGGGGTTGTAAATACCTAATTGCTTTCAGTTCTATAAGGGTGTAAGTAAATTTTGTTTATTTGAAAATAACCACAAGGAATTTCGATAATAAAAAAATAACATTTGTAGATTGATGGTCAAGGCATTATTTAAAGACAAAACTGTAAGGCCCCGATGTTTTTATTGCTCAAACGGGGCAAATATGTACAGAAATCATGGAGGTAGAGGAATAACATTCTTACATTCTTCACCTCCAAGATAAAAATCCATAAAAAACTTTGCACTTAGAAAGTGAGCCTCAGATACATATAATTATATTTTTCCAATCAGGTGCTAACACCCCTTTAAAATCCGCCAAGTACAGAAAACTGCGTTCGTCTACAACAACTAACTAACAACTATTTTGACATAATACATTTTCATCAAAAGCGGTAAGCTAATTTCAGACTTATAGACCGGAAAGCGGAAATTTTAATTGAGAATCGCTTCTCGGGGCGAAAACAAAAGACTTCTTGAATTGTGTTTTGTTACGATGGCCCATGGATTTTTCAGCTTAAGCCTGGTTTTCACCATGTGCTGATTTATTTTCATCGACACTTAGAAGGCCTTTATTTCTAAAGTACTTATTATCTTGCACTAGTATTGTTTGCAAGATGGTAAGAAATTCTCTTAATATCTGGCGATTAAGCTAATCAGCAGTAGGTGAAAAAGGCCGTAAATGTTATAAGTAATCTGTTTTCAAAATTCAAAATGTTTGTGAAACTTAAACTGTAACGAATTAACAAATACAATGGTGATACAAGAGTAGATTATCATAATAAAATGTTCCTACCAATAAAAAATGTACACGTTTTAGTGCATTTAATACATTTTGTGTACATTTTGTAGTTTGCGACATTAATTATTATCGTCGTCCTTATTCAGGACTAATTGCAAAATAAAATACAAATTAATATTAAAACATTCCCACCACCATTTTATTCTCTGTAGCAAAAAATACGCAAGGTTTATCAAAAGAAACAGAAAATTAACAAATAAAACAATATTATTACTTTAGGTCTAGTGGGAAAGTCCAAAAATACAAGAAGAATTTAAGATTTTGTTATAAGGTGCGAGGTGATCACTTATTCAGTTTTAAACTGTGCAAAGACAGACACTTGAGGTCTAAAGCTCTGAGTAGTCAGTTCGAGTTCTCACCTAAACTAGCGTTTATGGAACTTCGAAGTTACGTAAAACTCCAAACAAGTTTTTACTAGATATTCTATGGATTTAATTGTTCAAGCTGACAAAGCTAAACTAGGACTTCCGATTTGTATGAAAACGCAAAGTCGGCGTAAACGGCAACGTCGACGTATTTACGGCGACAGTGAGTAAGCTGTCAGATCAAACTCGGACTCGCAAATTTTAGTTCGCTCAGCGACCACTGCGCTCTCTTTTCAAATTTCTCCATACATTTTAATGTTTATAATTTTTTTATATTTATAATTTTTAAGCAGATCCATGTAAGACTTAAATTGTCAGCTAATTAATTTCAAACCACGTCAGAGTTATTAATCGACAAAACTCATTTGTATTCTGAAACTATAAGAAGCATGTAAAGTGAAGTGAAGGCCCGCAGTAAACTCGCGTCGGAGCTTGCCTGAATTGATTGAACCAGCACAAATGGTTCTAAATGGGATTGACATTTGTCATGAAAAGTGGATCAATAAATGGCATCGTAAAACCTGGACGATCAGTAGGCCTATTCTTGAAATACCGTGCTCAGGAATCAGGAATATTTAAGTCGAGAAACCCGCCTCGTTTTTTTCAACGAAAAGATTCCTTGCGCGCTATTTCAATGATTCAAGGTTTTTCTGTAGAGAAAGTCGCTTTGATAACCGCTATAAAAGCGGGTTTCTCGACTGAAATATTCCTGATCATGAAACTATAAGAATAGTCCTACTGCAGGTCTATGCCTGGCTTTCAGTAATCAGGAATCAGGAATCCTGAGTCTAGAAAATCTCTTTTGTAGCGTTTTTCAAAGCGATTTTCTTAACGAAAATATTCCAGAGCATAGTTTTTTGAATGAATCAAGGTTTTCTGTCGAAAAACTCCTTTGAAAATCGCTATAAACGCGGTTTTCTAGACTCAGGATTCCTGATGTTTTATTACTGAATGCCAGGAATAGACCTGCTGGTCTGTGCCAGGAAGGGGTATGTCCACAGTGGTCTGACATGGAAGTTTCTTTGACTATTTCATAATTAAGATAGGTATATTTTATGTTATTCCAGGCTATAGAACGCAAATCTCATATGGTTTAGAGCGGCTCGTAGCCTAGTGGCGCGGGGACTGGCCTAGCGTACCAGAGGTCCGGGTTCAATACCAACTTGCACCACTGTCTTTCTCTTTCAGAGTTCGATAAGTGCATTTCGTCACGAATGCGAGCTGCTCCATGGTTCGGAATCCATGTAAAACTGTAGGTCCCCTTCCCCTACTAGGTGGTAGGGTTTAAGCCCGCCCGGGTTGGTACCATCGCATTGGATGAAAAGATGGTCGAAGCGGCGATGAAAAATTGTCCGTGTTTTCCATCCAGTTCAATGTAGCCGTGCACATAAAGGGAAGGTCCTGGCATGGCACCTAATTCCTTCGGGAATGTGGTGTATTGGGCTAATATCATAACGGTAGTTGTGTGGTATTAGCCATCCATGTCAGGTCGCATAAAAAAAAGAAAAAAAATACCGAAATTTTTAGTACCGTGTAGTTTCCGGCACAAACAATATCAGTGGCCCCCTGTATTTCTTCCCATGGATGTCTGAAGATGGATTTATCGTAAAATGTCCTTACTTCCTGAAGTGGTAAGGTTAATCCCGTTGGAGTTGGTAGCATTGGATGAACGATGACCTTAGCAAGAACACTTCTCACGTTATCCGTAGAGTACATTGCAACTGTGCAATATAAGCAAGGTTCTAAGTTCATTCATACTAAGCATGTACGTCGCTTATTCCAAGGAATTTGACATGTATAATCGACGGTGACGCAAGGGCACATGAATTAAAGAAAATTCCCTGTAAAAAGAACTACTTTACGAATATATTGCAAGGCTGGACCCGAACCAGCAAAACATACCATTCGCGGGTATTGCGTCTAACCAATATCGCCACCTGCTGTATACCCATTATTTGGAATTTTCCTACAGTCCCTCTTCCCGTGATCAGTGCCTCCTACTAACACAGTATTTAAGATTATACCTACATACATTTAAGGTCCAGTCATGACAACACAGTTCCCTTGAGGTATGTTGGGTTTATATTACTGATCGCTTATATCATAACTGAAGGCGTGGTAAGCCACATTTAATTCACTGCATTATAGTTCCGTTCGTTTATGTTATGAGTTAGGAAGTCTTGCAAAAATCTTTCGAATAATATTGCAAATATTTTTATACAGCGACGATTTACAAGTTTTGAGTTCTTGCTTCACGTTCGATACATTCATGTTTGCCTTTTTGTTGTGTTTAGTAAGCTTACGACGACATAAAAGTTAAATCAAAACTGCGCAATGTATTCCGATTTTTACTGCGCAGCCGAGACGTTAAGTGTAATAGGAGTAAGTGGATTTAGTAAACTGCTTTGCCGCAAAGGTGCCTTTGTTTTATGAGGTATTTGGCAATTCAATCAGGTGAGTGTTCAAGAACACGGTGACACGGCGTTCCTATTGTCGATGGATTGGCTCACTAAAACTGGTCTGATACAATGTTGTCATGATTTCAATTCATTTTCGTTGAAGTCCAAAAAATTCAGTCTCCTCTCATATTAGACTTTAGACATTTAAATGCAAAATACTATCCACGAGTTAGTGCAAAACCACTAACCCCTGATTTCACCACCTCCAGCTACCTGATATCTGTATTTCCTAATTAAAAAATCGAAAATGAACGTAAAACAGACAACTTTTTTTCAATGATTATTAGCCAATATTTTCCAATCTAAAAAATATAATAAAAAAATTAATCCATAGAGACATAGACTTTTATCACATATTTTACAATCCAAATTTTCTAAAACCTAGTAAAACATTAAGAGCATGGAAACAGTTATCGCCCGTAGTATGAGGAATTTATTTGGCACGACTCTCTTAAGAACCGACGAATGTAGCTGAGGCACGATCTTGTAAATTAATTAAAAGTTTCAGCGGGTAAAGATTGCTTTAGGAAGAAAATAGAGACGAAAAGTAGCTATCTATAGACAAAGGAGATTTAAAATTGCCACGCCCTGTCTGTAAAGCCTGCGCCGTTCGCAAGAACGTACAGTTCTTGGCCGTTAGGTTCGGTTTATTCCGATATTCGTGATAACCATATCAGGCAGCGAGCAAGCGAACTCACTCGCCGGCACTACCGCCATTGTATGTTACAGTGGCTACGCCGACCCCGTACATAACAGTTTCGGTTGACACTTTCGTTCTCCCTTTCTCGCTGTTATTCTCGGTTTCGTATACCATGGATTATTTAATGTTCTTCTATTTTTAGACTTTTAAATCTCATTAACATTTTTTGTTTTCGCTTAGAACAAAAATAACATAAAACTTCATACGCGCCTAAATGTTATTTTGTGACATCATTATCATCATCATGTTATCATTGTCACAATTTTAGAAAACACTCGGGTATTGGTCCTCCTTTAACCTTTTAAACCCCAAATTACGATCAAAATACACACATATTACTGGATACATACACACATATTCTTAATATTACATACACACATATTACTTTTTATTGCTAGCAAATATAAATGGATTCAACAATTTAAAAAAAATCTATAATAACGCGAGATTCTTTTGGTGCTATAAATTCTTAAATGGTTATCAATTCTTCACAGTTGATTGATTGATTGATTGAAAATTCTTTATTACGCCACAAAAAAAAACAATTGACAAAAGAAAGTATAGTGCAAAAACAACATAAGTGGGGCAGTTTAAGCCTGTATTAAAAATTAAAGACTATTAAAAGGTAATTTTGTTTGAATGTATAGCAAGAACTATTCCTGTAGGTCTGTAGTAGAGTTTTAATATTAATTACTGTTTAAGAATGACGGTTACTGACAAAACATTTCCTAATTAAACCACAACCTTAAGGTAGAGTTTTCAATATTCTAAATCTGATATATTCCCCTTGCTACTGAAAGATATTGCTTATTTTTCTGTTACAATCTAAGGGCTGATTTTTCAATAGTCAGATAAACACCCACATAACTATTCGACGGATTTATTTACGCTTCTGCTTATCCATCCGATATGGTAAGTCCATATGGTTATTAGTAAAAATATAGACAGATAATTGTGATAGAATATATAATTCTCCTGCAATGACTATCCGTCTTTTGACCAACGTGAATTTGTACTATCCGTCCGATAAGTACTATATGAGGATTGAAAAATCGACCCTAAATAAAAATTATTTGAACTTAGTTTTATATAACTAAGAACGTAAGCGAAAATATATTTACGAAACCACGCTCAACACCATCGAAAACAACCCTTCCGACAATATTCACCAAATAAAGACAGTTCCACTCACCCCTGTGTTTACACGCGGTGCGCTATCACAACTCCTGAAAATACCCTTCGGGACCCGAAAACGAGGCTCCCTCGACCGGCCCGTAATTATTCGAAAGTGCCTTTCGCTCTATTTCGTTGCGATTTCGATGGAGTACGCGAGAGAGGCGCACGTGAGAGGGGGACGAACGCAGCGCGAGACTAGCGGCCTGGGCAGCTCACCGGCCACGTATGCGCTCCCGGCGACGTTGAATGAAATATAAGGGTCGGGCGACAGGGCGGGAGGTATTGCGCGCGCCTCTGTACAGGGTGTCGTAACGGCTAGTACGTAAAATTTGGGAAAATATTATTGTGTCTGAAGCAATTAAACAACCGGCCAAGTGCGAGTCGGACTCGCACACGAAGGGTTCCGTACCATCGTACAAGATATAACACGAAAGAATCAAGATTTTTGTACGGGGCCCTCCTTTAATTTTAATGTTTTTTTTTTAATTTTACCTATTTGTTGTTATAGCGGCAAAATAAATACACATTTTGTGAAAATTTCATGTTACCGGACGGACGGACAGCGTAGGCTAAGTAATAGGGTCCCATTGGCACCCTTTGGGTACAATTACCCTATTACCCTTAAAAGTATTTTTTTTAATGTGAATATCCTCTAATTAAATAGTTAAACTTAAGTTAATTTGTTTTTTCGTACTAAGCATGTACGTCGCTTATTCCAAGGCATGTGACCTATGTATGTATAACCGACCGTGAAGCAAGGACACATTAATTAAGCGTAACGCAGGTATAGCGTTAAATAAACGTATATAGGTATAATCTTAAATACTGTGTTGGTAGGAGGCTTTGATTACGGGAAGAGTAGGAGAATTCCAAATTATGAGTAAACAGCGGTGACGAAGTTGGTTAGACGCAATACCCGCGAATGGTATCTTTTGCTGGTTCCGGTCCAGCATTGCAGTATATTCGTAAAGTAGTTCTTTTTACAAGGATCGTTCTTTATTTAATGTGGCCTTACTTCACGGTCGACTATACATACACACATGTCACATTCCTTGAAATAGTTAGACTTTACATACAAAGTAATTCAATAATTTAGTGTAAAAATAATCGAATGTTCCGTAAGAACGTGGAAAGGTTGTATGTACTTGGACATGGATGGCTAATATCACACCTACTGTCGTGATTTAATCCTGACACGCCACGCGGGATCTAGGTTCCATGCCAAGACCTTCCTTATGCGCGATTACAACGGTCGCCTCAAATTACACTAGACGAAAATATACATTTAATTTCAATAACATTTCAAAAAAATATTTCTCGATAACTAGACACTTTGGATAATTATTGTGTACCTTTTTTAGGGTTCCGTACCCAACGGGTGCTAACGGAATCCTATTACTAGGCCTCCGCTGTCCGTCCGTCCGTCACAGGGCTTAATCTCATGAACCGTAATAGGTAGCTGAAATTTTCACAGAGTCTGTATTTATTTTACCGCTATATCAACAAATAGGTAAAATAAAACATAAAAAAAAATAAAGAGGGCAAAAAACAAAAAAGGCGATTTTTATGTTAAATATTGTACGATGGTACGGAACCCTTCGCGTGCTAGTCAGACTCACACTAGGCCGGTTTTTACTTTCGGAAAAACATGAGAATTATGTACTGGCCATTACTGTAGATATCTATAGCTCCCCGCTGGAAGGAGGTAACCGAAAATGAGAGAATTGATTGAAAATTATGAGGACGTGCGCCTTCGCGGTATAGAGCTGTACATCCGCCGTGAGTGTTAAGAGAGTCGTTATCCTATCAAATCCCCATGGTACGGGTGATAACAGTTTACATGTTCTTAATGTTTCACTAGGTTTTTGAAATGTTGCATTCTGATATATATTGTCAAAATCTACGTCTGTAGGTTTTAGGCCCGATTTTTCAAAATCCTGAGATAGTACTTAAGGTGGCCCAACCCAGCGGGACTAACTCATTCGCGGGCACGGTACAAAACCGTGCTATTGCGCTCTGGGTCCTTCTCTGTTTCAAAGAAAAAGACACGCTTCGTGATGAGGAGGATGCAACATGTACACAAAGCAGACAATGCGCATAGTGATTGATTTGGTAAGACTTACTAAAAATTTTATTACAAAACGACTTATAGCTAAAAGTAACCCACGGCCGCTGTATTCAAAAATCTAATAAAAACCAAATAGATTATAAATTTTGATTAATGACTAATCTTTTTAAGATGTTTTTATTTTATCGTTAAGTAATCCACCTCCAAAGTTATTCTATAAAACGCGCAAAAAATTCGAATTTTCGGAGCTTATAACTTAGAAACCAAACACAATTGTACAATGCCAACGGCCATCAGACATCTAGTTCGATCAAATAAACCTCTTTTGAGGAACATTTTGGATCCCTGACAAGAAATATGGGCGTGATCTTCTTTCCACGTTTGTATAGGGAATTGAGCGGGAAGGCCCACCTTAACGGTCTGATAGCAAAATTTACTTTTCACAAAAGACGGACAGGCCTTATATTTTCTATCACATTATCTCACTGTAATTTTATATAAAAATATAGACTTACTTTAACGGATGGATAAGCAGAAGCATAAATAAATCCGTCGAATTGTTATCTGGCTGATTATCAGACTATTCTAAAATCAGCCCTTTTAATTTTTAATATACCTTTTAGATTGGAAAATATTGGCTGAAAACATTCGAAAAACGTCGTCTATTTTTACCTTCATTTCATTTATTTTACTTCAAAATACAGATAGTCACAAAAAAAGTT
Organism: Incurvaria masculella; assembly: GCA_946894095.1. Taxonomy (NCBI): domain Eukaryota; kingdom Metazoa; phylum Arthropoda; class Insecta; order Lepidoptera; family Incurvariidae; genus Incurvaria; species Incurvaria masculella. Next base: position 6,924,728 of record OX335663.1, on the reverse strand, counting down.
TTCTCAAGTGAATATTTTTTTTTAAATTAAAATCTGACAGCTTACAAGGGTAGGAAACTGTTAGGGCCTGGAAGACGATTTCTCTAGATTAGTGGCGATCCCCGTGCAAAATTGTTCCTTGGCCAATGGACAAAGAATGCATTTCTTAAAATTTTCAAATCTTCTATTTTCGCTGCCTTCCAATCTGTAAAGTATGTTACTCATATGTATGTATATTGACTGAAATTCAAATATTTCAACACGTACATAAATACATAACATCACTTTAGTTCCCAGGAGGTGTAGGCAGCGATAATGGAGCATCATACGGTACCGGTACCGGCCAAATGCGTGTCGGACTCCCACAAGAAAGGTTCCGTACCATCGTACAAAATGTAACACAAAACATTCACGCTTGTTGTATGGGCCCCCCGTTATTTTTTAATTATTATTTTTATTTTACCTGTTTGTTGTTATAACGGAAAAATAAGTACACACTCTGTGAAAATTTCAGCTGCCTACCTATTGCGGTTCATGAGATACAGCCCTGTGACAGACGGGTGGACGGACAGACCGACGGACGGACGGACAGCGGACTCTTAGTAATAGGGTTCCGTTGGCACCCTTTGGGTACGGAACCCTAAACATGTTGTCAACCAAGACACTGTATTTATACAATAAACTTAAAATAATTTACCCTTACCGCTTATGTTGTAGGAGTTACCGCGTTTATAAAAACTTAAACCATTTCAATAGCAAGCACCAACTTTTAATAATCCTAATTATAAAATGGTTTCATCCACTGATCTGTGGTTTCATCTCAAGTTTTTCCAATAATCATGTTTGCTAATTAGTGCTTATTATGAAAACTAAAAATATAAAACGATATCTAATCGGATACGATTGTTCTAGGGTAAATTTATAATGAGAAAAAAAAGCACACGTAGCCGCATTGTTTCATGCGGCCAGTTTCCATAGATGTACCTCGCCTTTAGATGAAAAAACCCCGAAAACCATTCGAAGATACAAATTTACGAACCATTTAAGATAGAAAGCACTCAGTCTGTTCCGCTCGCTCAAGGCAGGTACCGTCACCTTCCGGTGACTTTCACTTCATACCTGATGATGTAGTTAAATCTACCACAAGTCTGTCTTTTTAACATTTTCAAATTTTTAAAAAAATTTCAATATCAGTTACACAAAGATCATTATAAAAACATAATCAAACACAGGAGATAAAAACAGATATTGTTATTTTACTTAGTTCTCATATTTATTAAATTTAGCACGGGAGTCGAAAAAAATATCATATTTTTCTTGCCCTCCATTTTAAATTTTAAACATTAGGTATACGATGTTCCATTGACCAGCCTTTTTTGTGCAGCCGCGGCGCGGGCCGCACTTTGGGCGGCGAACGAATCGCGCGTCCAAGAAATCGACGACTGAGGTGTAGATTTCCTGAAAATCAGTCGTATTCTGCGGGTCTACTCATCAGATTCTCACCTGTGGTTCACCAGTGACTCACCAGTGCGTCACTTTACTTACGAAATGACAGCCACGAGTCACCCTAGTATTTAGTCCCTTTCTAATTATTCTATTTAGAGTGCGACGACACTAACATAATATTTGAGTTTGATGACGTCAGGCAAAAGCGTCTAACTTTCTTCTGTCACTAACTCGTTTCCTGATTAGATATGCAGGACGGACTAACTTTAAACGGGTGTTAACGCCGGACTAAACCGGTTTTGGTAATCCCGTGTTAATCCCGTACTAACTTTTGACAGCTTCACTTTCAGCCTATATACTCATGAAAGCGAACGCGAGAAGTTCTCGTATTAGCCTCTGTCAAAGTCTATGTAGAAAAAATATGCCTACGTTTTTTCTGCATTTAGTTTGACACAAGCGAACACGAGAACTTCTCGTGTTCGCTTTTATGAGTAGACCCCCGGGCCGCGGTCCGAATTGCGCTCAAATGCTGACAGCTTGAATACAGTTGCTCCGAATCGCGCTGACAGTGCTTAGGGCCTCTGTTACAAGTTCCTATTCACTTTATCAACATTTCGCTGAACGCTTCGATTCCGCACCATTAAATTGAGCTGGCGAAATGTCCATGGCCAAATGCCAGGTGACTCTGGCACTGTGTCAGCGCGATTCGGACCTACAGTATTCACGCTGTTAGAGTTTTAAGCGCAATACGGACCGCGGCATTAAATGCGAAAGAAAAAGTTAGCACGCAACGTTGGTAGCACTGCGGAAAATGCGTCGACAGCATCCGTCAATCACCACGGATTTCCAGTCGTCTACGATATCGTCGACCATTTTTCTGTGCGCCGGCCATCTTGTTTTCGTCTGCAATTATATCTGCATCATCATGGCAAAATGCGGACGACCTTTGTGTTGTGGTTTCTGAACGATCTGTCAATTTCGGTATGTTAAAAATTCTATTTGTTTATTTTGGAAATAAATATATTCAAGTGTGATTAGCATCCTCTTTTTAGTCTGTCGATGGTGAGTAGTTCCCGGGTTAATAAGAATAGAATTGTACGTAATCCGTCTGAAGCCCAAGAAACAAGTTTCGAAGAAGCTAACCGTGCAGGTTGGATTTGCCGCCTTTGGTGGGCTTCTCGGTCCAATCCAATGTTAAACTTTTATTTTACCTTTGTGGTGCATCGTATGATACATTATTTCATCCCGCTCAAGTCATCTTACAAAGGGCTATTTCATTGGTAATACATGATAATACAGTCCGTACCTTCAAATAATATATACCTAACCTACAAATTAAGTTGGGTTATTTATTTAAATTCACGTCTCTCCTCCTCTTACACTGGAATAAATTATTTAAACAAGCTGAACATACAAGTTGAGCTCATGCAGGAATGGGTGTGCTAACTAATGACTGAGAGGTATATGCCCGTATTTCAAATAGTTCAGAAGCACTTGGACTTTGTTGGGCACTTTGATGTTTGAAAAAAGATTGACTTGAGAAAGAAACCTGTACCTACCTTCATTAAATTGGCGGCCGCGCCGCGAAGTCGTAGAGGATGTGGAGCTAATGTAAACTGTGAGCGCTTTAAAGCGCGTGCGCGTGCCCCATAAAAATGAGATGCACATTGTTCACATAGTAGGTTTGACTCCAACCACAATACAAAATAAATCCGTCTCACCGCCTACAAAGCAATGCACTGCATAACCTCACTTAGCAACTAAAAAAGACCTAGCTCGACAAAACTTTGTTCATGTTGAACGTGTTTTTTAGAAGATTTTTCTTGCTTAGACGATGACAATGCGCTGCGCTGCCCTGTGCGGTGAGCACCACCGAAACTTTTTTTTATGAATTGAACAGATGGATATTCAACAGTGATGATAATTTTTTTTTACAACATTTAAAAACAAATTGAGATTTTTTGCATAAACTTTCAAAACAATTGATTCATCTATGTAATACCATCTCTCTTGCAGAATCCCTAGAAAAAAGCAGGAAATTATAAAAAGATGGCCACGCTGCCATGGAAATGTGATCAGTGCAAGGCGAGCTTTTACAAGGCTAACCTGCTGCAAATGCACCAGGCCGCCTTCCATGGTGGATCTACGCAGCCTGTAAGTACATCGAATCCACCTGCAACGATATAACTCTTAAGTTAATCATTAATTGCAAATAGTGGTATGAACCAAATTGTACCTGCTAGTCAGTCAGTCAGCGTGTTTGCGTCCACTGCTGGACATACGCCTCTCCAATCCTTCTCCAGTCCTCCCGGCCCTCAGCGGTACGGAACCACTGCTTTCTGCCGACGCACTTGATGTCATCTTCCCACCCTGCGGGTGGTCTTCCCTCACTCCGTTTGCCTGTCCACGGGCCGCCAGTGTAGGACAAAACCAGTGTAGGCCGCCAGTACCTGCTAGGTTCTATACAAATATGCAGGGTGGGGCATAAGTCACAAAGGGGTTGCAACTGGTTATAACTTCTTTTAATATTTTAAAACTTACGCAGGACATAACTACAATATTTAGTTTAACGGCTTACCGCGCGTGTGAGGAGCAGGACGTGCTGCTCGACGTTTGGAGATGGAGCCCATGTGAGGCTCCGAAACGTCGAGCAGCACGTCCTGCTCCTCACACGCGCGGTAAGCCGTTAAACTAAATATTATAACTTCTTTTTTTTTTCTGAGATAGATATCAGATAATAAAATAAAACTCATGAAGATATTTTAGATTTCAGTTTTGAAGATTATATCACTTAAATGATCGCCATTTACAGCCTCACAAAGACTGGCTCTGTTCTAGAGCACTTCTCATTACTTTCCTCAGAACATGAGGACTTAGCAACCCTATTTCAGCTCGGATGTTCGCCTTCAGCTGCTCGATTGTCCTGAGTTTATTGATGAAATCCTTTTGTTTTAAATAACCCCAGAAAAAATAATCCGGCTCTATTAAATCCGGTGAACGCGCGGGCCTCTGTTGAAGAACTAGTAGGTGTTTCGAATCCACACTTATCTATTGATTGTGACTCACAGGTAAATGTAGAGACCAAGACGAATACACCCCCTCAAAGGGTAATCGAAAAGGCCAGCGCTACAAGGACACCACCTCGGCAGCAATCTGAGGAATCGGAAGATTCTGACAGTGATCGCATTCGTCTCGAGCAGAAATTTAACCACCTGAAAGTGGTGCAGAGAATCCACAAGGTGGATAGCTTCTCGGAAGATATCAGAGTCAATCTTCTGCCCAACGACAAATACAATGTGAAGGTGGAATTTGAAGAGCCCAATTCAGAGGAAGCTGGTCCCGAAGAGACGACGGAAGAACTATTGTCCCAAGAGATGTGGGAGAAACTGCAAGAACAAGATGGGGTGTGCTTCTTGGTTGTGAAGGAAGATGGAATATACGTCACTGACCAGCCACCTTTCGAGGTGAGAGAGTTTTATCTAGGTCTCACCATATTCACGGTGTTATTTTTTTTCGCGACATTTCTATTTTAATACCGATTATTTAACTATTTCGTATACTGATCATTTTGTGGTATTTAAAAATTAAATCTAAAATATTAAAAAAAAATCCAGATTTAATCCAACCTTAAATCAGCGACAATTTCCCTTTGGAATGGTGTAAGCACGCCTTGTGTTCCCGCCACTGCCAAGGTCACGCATTTGCTGTCTCGCAGCTGACTGCGCGCCGCCGCCAATTTTATTGCGTTGGTCCGAATGTAAATTTTCACTTTTATTTCTAAAAATGTTCTACTTTGAACTTTTTGCTGATGCAGTGCGATTCCTATTACATACTAGTTTTTTAGTTTTCATACTAGTATTAGAAATCGAAAATTTTATAACAAAAGGTCAAAACAAAAAAAAACCTACTTTTTCGGCATCAGTATGTGAGCCAAAATAACCCCCTTTCGGGAATGTCGCCTACTGGGGTTAACACCGTGTATATTTTTAATAATATTGGTAATTGAAATTTAATGAAATGTTTATCATTACTAATAATAAATCTGTAAGTAGGTAAGAGTAAGTTTCTTTGTTTTAACTCTTTGGCTTCTGGCGCTTATTACGGAACCAACCGTAATTTCCGCGGCAGCGGGAGGGCGCGCGCCGCGTGCGTCGAGGTCAGGGAAAAAATCATTACGATATATTTTTGTATGAAAGTGCATTATGTTTATGAGTGAATTATGCAAATTAATAATTATTCTTTACATGCCTTATTTGTCTTATTTAGAAATCGTGTCCTAAATATGAAATAAAAACATGTAAAGTAAAATCACGATTATGTTTATGTATTTTACCTATATTATAACGTTTTCTAACTTTTTTCTTTGAAATATTTGCATTTCATGATAGATAACCAAATTGCTAAGCCGACTATATACCTGGTCTGGGTGGATGGCATAGGCATTGTGGAAAAAAAAAAAAACATTTCATTTGAGAATAATTTTTGTGATAACGACCGCAGTTTTGAACAGTATTTATTTTTATTTTGATGAAAATTTTCAAGGTAGGTACATGAAAACAAAGGTACGCATTGATATTCATTTATTTTATTAGATCGTATTTTTTGTTACGGAAAATTATGAGCTTATGAGTATAAAACTTGAAAAAATACCTAACTCATTGAAATTATCATATCTCTTACATCTAAACACTTTATGGTTTGGTTGGTCATAATTTATAATCTGATTGAACTATATTTTCATATTTGCTAAAATATTTGTGCACTTTATATTATAATTTACGAAAAAACTGCCGTTGACCTCCAACTATGACAGCAAATGGGTGACGTCACTTTTGTATGGAGAAATATTTATGCATCTAGAACTAACATTTGGAGTTACGGAGAGGCCAAAATTTAATGAAATCATCAAGGAATAACAAACTGTTAGGTTTTGAGGTGAGCACAATTACGGTAAACACCTTCTACTCGCGGTAATTTACGTCGGCATTTTGCCTATATTCGACACCAAATCGAAATGAATTCAAACATGAATAAAAATCAAGAATCTGACCAAACCCACACATCACTCGGCTTCTTACAAGATGCAAGATCGTAAAAACATCACTTACCTCGACACTTTCACGGATAATCACTATATTTCTTACTTTTTACTTTCGCCGGCGGCCACCTGATCATTCAAAAATATTGATGAATAAAAATAATTATTGCCCGAGAGCAAAGGAATTTCACCGGTTACATTTGGTATCGTTAGAAAGAAAATTTATTAAACTTTTTAGTTTTGTCCTTTTCCGATGGACTGGAAGAATAAAATAGTCACTAAAAAATATTTCACCCCACACTGTCGCTGCGAACACACTCACAGCCGATATCGGCAGAATGGAATAGAGGGCACAATAGCTCTCTGCCGATATCGGCAGAATGGAAGGCAACCGGTTAAAAGATACTGCGTTTGTAGACTCTATTATATGATGCGTTTGTTGAAATATGTTATGTTTTCAGAATGAAGAAAACAATGCCGAGGACATAATGATGCACGAAAATGCGGATGAAATAATGGACAATGTCGACGCTAATGAATCAAAATCCAACCAGACCGGTATCGAGTACCGTGAGGAAGAGAATGAAGGGGCGGATTCGGATACTGTCATATGCTATAGACCAGATCCCACCACCATGGAGCCCTATAAGAACCCCTCGCCTTACGTCACAAATGTGATGACCAGGCCGGTACACAGCGGCACGGGTTCGACAATTTCGAAGAGACAAGCCATTATGCCTAAGAAGTTTGGTGTACTAGAGTTCAAATGCAAGCGTTGTGAATTGGTCTTTCCGTGAGTATATTTTTGTGTTTTATCTAATGCAACGGTTCCCAAAGGGGCCCCGCAAAGAGTCCCTCAGTACTTAGGACTTTCATTTGATCTGTATGGCTAAGGGCCGATTTTTCAATCCTCAGGTAGTACTTATCGAACTGATAGAACAAATTCACGTTTGTCAAAAGACGTATAGTAATTGCCGGAGAATTATATCTTCTATTAAAATTATCTGATAATAATTTTACTAATAAACATATGGACTTACTATATCGGATTGATAAGCAAAAGGGTAAATTATTATTTTTTATGCGACCTGACATGGATGGCTAATACCACACAACTACCATTATGATATTAGCCCAATACACCACATTCCAGAAGGAATTTGGTCCCATGCCAGGACCTTCCCTTTATTAGCACGGCTACATTGAACTGGATGGAAAACACGGACAATTTTTCATTGCCGCTTCGACCATCTTTTCATCCAATACGATGGTACCAACCCGGGCGGGCTTAAACCCTACCACCTAGTAAGGGGAAGGGGACCTACAGTTTTACATGGATTCCGAACCATGGAGCAGCTCGCATTCGTGACTAAAAGCACTTTTCGAACTCGGAAAGAGAAAGACAGTGGTGCATGTCGGTATTGAACCCAGGCCTCAGTATATGTACTCAGTATATCAGATGGATAAACAGAAGCGTAAATAAATCCGTCGAATAGTTCCTGGCTGTTCATCAGACTATTGAAACATCAGCCCTAAATATGGACGGAAACCTATGTGACAACGATCATTTTACTTCTTAGACCTACTCGGAGTCTTCGGTTGAAGAACATGGGAGCCCCCTTCCCTACTTTCTACATCTTGTACTTCTTTATGCGATTTCTCTTTCTGTGTTCTATAGTCTATAACCCCGAAAGTGGTCTTCGGAGCTGCATAAAAACATCCGTCTATCTCCTTTCTACCATAACACAACGTGCGACAGGCAGGGAAGGCACCCATTCCGTGTCTGAATTCCTTAAATGAAAACCAACGATCCTATAGATACTTAACTATAGGGTCAGTAATGCACTCCCTCCTTTTTAAAAAAAAAAACTGGTATGGTTTGCCGTGCTGAGACACCAAAGGTACCACTCATCACGCTAAATTCACCGCACCTTGTGAAACCACGCTGAGCGAGTGACCATCCCAGCGGATTTACGCACTATCGCTGAGCTACCGAGCTTGTTTAAACTATGTTTGAAGACTCCCAGGTTATAGGTCCTCCGAAAGACACCTGCTGGCATATAGTTCCATATCCTGGCGAAATGAGAGAAATGAATTTGAGAAACTGATTGTTCTCGAAAGCCTAATGTCCACCACAATGTACTATCATTCTCTCGCCCCTGTAGATATAGGTAGGTAGGTTTTTTTTAAGTAACTGGACATGGACGGCTAATATCAAGGAGACTGTTCGATATTAGCCTAACACACCACATGGGAACTAGGTGCCATGCCAGGACCTTCCCTATATTGCTCGGCTACATTGAAGTGGATGGAAAACACGGACAATTCATTCAATGCGATGGTACCAACCCTGGTGGGATTAATTAAAGGGGACCTACAGTTTTACGCGGAATCCGAGCCACAGCCTCAATGGTTGAAAATGGGCAGATATAGGTTGGATGGGCAGGATTAAGGGATGCAAGTTCCGCAGAGCAATGTTTATGATAGTTCTTGTAAAACAGACTGAGCGATCTTACAAACCGCCGCATACCGGCTCAGGGACAGCCATAGATGGTTTGTAGGTGCAGTCTTCCCCACTACAGCGAGCGGCCTCTGGCTGGCTGCGAGCCACCAATATGAAAGGCCTCCCACCATGCAGCGAGTTAGTTCAGTGCGACTCCTGGCACTGAACACACCTCTAATTTGGTTCGTGGCTCTCGGTCGTCCCTGCCTAGAATCCCTTATCCGTTCACCGTTCCGTCTTGCCAAGGTCGATTGGTGACTCTCAGTGGTCCCTGCCAAGGCTCCGTACCTTCAACTTTATTCTGTCTCACCCAGATTAATTGGTGGCTTTCAGTGGTCCCCGCAAAGGCTCCCTACCGTCAACCCTATTCCATCCTGTCAAGGTCCATTGTTGACTCTCAGTGGTCCCCGCCAAGGCTCCTTACCGTCTACCCTTATTCCGTCCTGGCAAGGTCGTTTGGTGGCGCTCAGTGATCCCCGCCAAGGGTTTTTACTGTCCCACCATCCAACCCTATTTCATATCTTGGATCACCTATCCCTAGATAGATAGGTGGGATTGGTAGGTAGGTTAAGGACTTAAGTTATATTAATAAAGCATGCCTCTTATATAGGTCTTTATTTATCAGACAGCCCCATTGAAAATAACAGTGCTTCCCATCGGGCTGGCACAGAAAACTGTACTGCAGAGCTGAAGGACACTGGTCCTTAAATAGTGCCGGATCAGTGAGACTATGCTGTATTCGTACAAACTATCGTTTTAAGTTAAGAATGGCAAATAGCGTACGCCAAAATCTCACATAAGAGGCGCCCGACGGTGCCCATGTGATATCGAACATTCACTGGGGCTGCATTAACTTTTCTGGGCGGCCAGTTGCTTCATCACACCATGTTTGAAGACACCAGATTGCACTTTGAGGGAATTACCTTGGGAGGAAGTCGATTCCATAGCAGACTGACCCTACAGATGAAAGATCTAGAGGATGGGTTGGTTAATATCGGCAGTGAATGGATGAATCCCCTGCCTGTTCAACGTTAAGCGACGCTATAGGCGGGAAAGAGGGACAGGGTAATGCAACTCCAATGAGCATTTTCCATGGTATAGATGATAGATCACAGAGGGAAACCCTACATCCCTTCGGTGTTCTAGGGTCTCTAAATTCAGGTATAACTTGGGGCTTACAAACTAGAGCACTCTGACGCTGTTGGCAGGACGCGTCACGAGCGCCGGCTGCACCTGGAGACGCACGCGCACGACCTGCGCCACTTCTGCAGCGTGTGCGGCCGCGGCTTCCGCAAGACGCACAGCCTGAAGCTGCACCTCAACGTGCACACGGAGGGCTCTCACCACCAGTGCCCGTACTGTCACCAGTTCTACCGCGCGGAGCGATATCTCAAGTCAGTGCGTTCACCCATATGGATGTTTTCAAATTTGAAGTTAAGGTGGCCCTTCCCGGCGGGACTAACTCATTCGCGGGCACGGTACAAAACCTTGCTATTGCGCTCTGGGACCTTCTCTCTTTCAAAGAATAAGACAGGCTCCGTGATGAGGAGTGATAGTGTTTGCTTTTGTAAAATTTTCGAAAATGTTAATTCCAAAACGACTTATCATGACCGCTGTAGTCAAAAATCAAACAAAAACCTAATTGATTGTAAATCTTTATAAAACAAGCTAGGTCTGATGACTAATATTCACCTCCCAAAGTTATTGTATAAAACGCGCGTTAAATTCGAACTTTGTGTCCTTATGGTCCTTTGGGTCGTCTAGAAAGAAAATGTATCATTTAAATTTAAGCAATTAGCTTATTACCTAATTACTATTACCTAATTTAAATACAACTTATGTACTGTAATGAACGTTCTATACTTAACCAGAATTTGTGTCTGGTGTCTACTTTTACTTTGTTTATATTAGAGGAAATCTGTAATTGGCAACATATTTTAGCTCATATATTATGTTAACTTGTGATGTAACACGCTGTTGATTTCCCAAATAAAATAAAATAAAATAACTTAAAAACCAAACACTATTTTACACTGCCAATGGTCATCAGACGTCTAGTTCGATCAAATCAAGCTGTTTTGAGTATAATTTTAGATCTCTGACAAGTAATGTGGCCATGATCTTTCCACGTTTGTATGGGGAGTTAAGCGGGAAGGCCCAGCTTGACGAAAGCAAGAACGAAAGTGGCGACCGAAACCCATTCGTTTAGTGACGTATTATTGATAATGCACAGATGGTAGTTATTTCACTTACGAATTCAGGAGCCGCAACATCGAACGTTGGTAGCTCTAAATGGCGTGCAGTTCTTGTTCAACTTGAGAAGTGAGCAAATTCGTAATCGAACTGACTAGCTGGCGCTACCATCAGTGTAATATCACTGAAACGTGGCTACCCTCCCACCGTACGGATGAGTTTAGGTCTCCACCTCCGTCCTTGCTTACTTGTAGCTACTGAAAATGTTAAGAGACGTAGTAATTAGATGTTTAATAATGGGAATAAACATTCTAAGCCTCACACTGACTCGCTTACACCGGACTCGGAGATGTGGTATTAGTGCATTAGTTACCCACCGAATAAGCTTGATCACTATCTAATAAAACTTACAATGCTGCTGGTGCCTATGATTTGACGCCGATTTTCAGAATAATGCATTATTGACTACAATTGTTGAGTTGTTAATTATCGCAGTCAGTACGTGTCCTACTCCAATTTGATAGAGAATTGTAATAATATCATACCCATGAAAACCGGCCAAGTGCGAGTCGGACTCGCACACGAAGGGTTCCGTACCATCGTAAAAAATAAAACAAAAAAATCACGTTTTTTGTATGGGAGCCCCCTTTGATTTTAATTATTTTTTAATCTTAATCTTATTTGTTGTTATAGCGGCAAAATAAATACACACTCTGTAAAAATTTCAGCTGTCTACCTGTTACGGTTACTGAGATACAGCCCTGTGACAGACGGACAGACGGACGGACGGACGGACAGCGGAGGCTTAGTAATAGGGTTCCGTTTTCACCCTTTGTGTACGGAACCCTAAAAAAGTGGTGTGGAAATATGTCTTAATTCTGTCATATTTGTTGTCTGCAGAGAGCATATTAAGCTGCACATGCCAGAGGAGTACAAATTCCAGTGTGAAGTGTGTTCCAAGAAGTTTGCACACCGCGTGTCCTGGCGGTATCACATGAGCTCGCATACCAACGACACGCCGTTCGTCTGCTATCTATGCGGCAAAGGTGAGTCGTCTGCGCCCACTTTTTTCCTATGATTCTGTATTTTTAATTCAAATTTTAAGTATGGCAGCCTCATGTCACTCCTGCTCTAGAAGAATGGCATGAATATTATAAGCTCCTGCCATTGTATTCATGAAATTCACAATTTTGGGAAAATGTGAATCACTTTCATTTCCCTTTGGCATGATGTCATCGTCAATGTTGATCCCTTTTTTGTGTTGTGTCGGACTCTCATTAGAATAATTAGAAAAGGACAACACTAGGAAGACTAATGGGAAAATCTTTCATGTATGTAGCTATCATTGATTAAGCAAGAGAATGTAAGTATTTACCGGTTAATCATAGGTGACTGTGAATCACCAGCAAATGTGAATTTCCAGGTTAACCCCATTTTTGCAAAAACGGACAAAAAATGTTGATTCTACAGAACCCACTTGAATTTTCGAACAAATTGTAACCGGAATAAAAGTTTTTTTTTTAGTTTAGAAGTATAACTTGTTTATTTTCATACCTTGAATATGCGGTTTCAATCAACGCCTACATATCATTAAACCCTGGACTATAGAATAAATGGATGCCTCATTTGTACTGTACATTCCGCCGCACAGCGTACCGGCAACGCGTCAGCCTGGAGGCGCACCTGAACCTGCACGAGGGCGCACGGCCGCACAAGTGCGCCGAGTGCGGCAAGGGCTTCCGCACGGTCACCACGCTGCGCGACCACCGACGCCTCCACACCAACGAGCGGCCTTTCGTCTGTCGCCATCCCGTGAGTACCACCCCCTTCCCTTCCCCTACGTACTGACAATGCCTCAACCTGGTGGTGGCCTCCACACCACCGAGCGCCCCTTCACCTGCCGCTATCCTGTGAGTACCACCCCCTTCCCTTCCCCTACGTACTGACAATGCCTCAACCTGGTGGTGGCCTCCACACCACCGAGCGCCCCTTCACCTGCCGCTATCCTGTGAGTACCACCCCCTTCCCTTCCCCTACGTACTGACAATGCCTCAACCTGGTGGTGGCCTCCACACCACCGAGCGCCCCTTCACCTGCCGCTATCCTGTGAGTACCACCACCCTCCCTTCCCCTTACGTACTGACAGCGCCTCACAGTGCGTACCGATATGCGTATATTGCAGAGAATGCAACAATGTACGTGTTCACGACAGTTCCAAATTGCTTAAATTCACTCCCGTAAACGTCGTTTTGACATGAGGGATGTGATTCTAGACTGCACACAGATCGTACAAAGCGCGCATGGTTGAGAGCATGTGCACTGTGTACACTGTCAAATGGCTGTAATCGAGCTGTCATTGAGCGTGTTTATCTGTTGTTTTTGATCATATGCACTTGTATTCTGAAATAACGAAAGCCTTCCGCCATTTGTTAGTCTAGTTAGACAATTCTAGGCCTGAAATAACCACTCTGGAGACTTTGTAGCCTTTTTAATTTAAAGGGTGTGATGCATTAGAAGAAATGAGTAAGTAGGAGTGGTTGCCACGGACAGACCGACAGACATATATAGGGTTTCAAGGGCCCAGGGATCTTCCGGTGGTTCGTTGTAATTTAATTAGGCTACAAGATATCCAGGTGGTTACGCCGGTGTATAAAGTGTGATGTGTAGAGGAGGGATCTCATGAATGTACTTGGTGGCAGCTCTGCAGCGTGTGGGGGAGGCTGTTCACAGGTTGGGAATGGGTGAATTTGTAGGGAATCGATGAATAGCGAATTAACAGACTACAGTAGGTACAAAAAAGATGTAATAAATTATAGACCATTTGAGGCACAAAACACAAACAGACAATCAAAAATACACCCTGGCATTGTCCTATTTAAGACACCTACAAATTAAGAAAATTGGGCTGTGGCGATCTAACCATCTACCTAAAATAGCCTATATTTAGAAGCACAAAGAAGACTATAAATAATTAACAATCAAGGCGGTGTTCTAACACGGCCTTAGCCTAACCTAATATCCAAATGGCCGGGGTTCCATGCCGGGAGCTCGGGGTGGGTCCGAGGTCGTGCGTAGTCGAATGGGCGGTGTCCTGCTTCAATGGGTGGTCCTGATAGACGCTCTTTGCGGTTTCATCGTAGATTTCTACGGGGGGGCTGGCGTTAGAGTATAGGTACCGTGCGGGGATCCAGCAGGCGTACGGCGACGCTGTGGTGGTGGGTCTACGTGTTGAAGATGTCGGACCGGCGACTGTGACAGGGCACGGCGGAAGCTGTGGCTGCTGGTCCACGGGCTGAAGACATCGGAAGGCGTGGGTGTGGCCTCGAAGTAGATCACGCCCGGCTGCTCACACGGATACGGAACACGGCGGCACGGCGGGCGCACCGATATTCGCGAAGGGTGGTACGCGGACAGCTCAACCAACTTTTGGGAGCGAAAGTTTTCACATTTTGTTCATGTCGCCTGACTCCGCGGCCTCGGGACCCGCACTCGTCGGAGCACGTGGCGCGACCGTGCGTCTCAAGGTGCTGCCCGCTTCTGCCCGTGTCCCGCGGGCGGCGCGGCGGAGGATTGCCGCGTGTTTCGACATTCCCAATCGGCGTCGCTAAGGCCCCAGTGGCGAGATCCGGTGCAGCATCTCGCTTGCACCTTGCTGGGAGCGCTGCTGTTGCGTCCTTGTCTTGTGTCTAACGAATTTAACTCAAACGGCGCTGTTTGTGCACCAGTGCCGAGATCCGGTGCAGCATCTCGCTCGCACCTTGCTGGGAGCGATGCCGTTGCGTCCTTGTCTCGCACTCAATGCAAAAAGATAATCTCGCCCCTGGTATCGTTACGTCATAAGGCGGCGCGGCGGACGCTACAATACCCGGTTACTTAAAAAACAAAAAAAAACAAGCAAAAAAAAAAAAAAGAATTTAAGTACCCTAGACATTTAACAAAGTGACCAGAATGTCACAGTGACTATAACATTAATTGCTGAACTATAATTGACAGTGCAAAAGTAATAATTAATACTGAAGCTAACCAAAATGTTACTAATGATAATCTTTACATCAATGTGATATCGATTGGCAAAACTGTTTTAAATTTCTAGACATTCAACAGGTTTACAATACTATAAGCCAAGCCCAATGGAATGCTAAAACATCTAAATGACAACAGAAATAGAATTAATATCGAACACAGTGTTATGACATTAACATATAAGTAACATTTTTATCAATCAGTAAAATATTTACACACATGTACAAGCTAACACATATTTACAATCCTATGGAAGCCACAGCCCAATGACTTATATCCTTTAAGTTGACTTTCATTATTAATAAAAAGTATAAGACGAGTATGAGAAGAAACATTACTAGCCGAAATTATATTCATGAATGTCTTTTTTTTTTAAAATAAAAACAAGAAAAGCAAGGCATAAAGAGAACAAGTTGTGTCCTTGAGTGTACTTTCAATAATAAGGAAAATTGAGATACGTATAAAAATAAACATCACTAAAGAAGTTGTATCTATGAGTGTACTTTCGATAATAAGAATTAAGACAAATAATTTAAGAAAAAAAACATCAATAAAGGAAGTTTTGTCCTTGAGTGTATTTTCAATAATAAGGATTAAGACAAGTATGAGAAAACATTATTAAGCGAAGTTGTGTCCACCAGCATTATTAAAGCGATAGTAGGAACCACTGTGTGTTCCGGACATTATATTTCTAACATTCCGTATACTTTCTAAATACTATAATGTGTCTAGCGACATCCTACTTAAGATGTGTCACTCTGAACGCGAACTAACTAACTAACTAACTAACTAACTAAGTACCTACGCTTAAGTATTTTAATTGTATTTATATAATTAGCATGTTTATATCTTAATACAATTTGAATTTTCTCAAAATCCGTGTTTAATTTTGTCTTTCCGAGAGTTTATATGTTCAGTGGCTCACTATGCCATATTTATTTAGAGTTCCTACTCTTATTGGTCGCTATTGTGCGCCTATAAATTAATTTTAAGTTTAAACTAAAATTAGCAATATTTACAATTGTACAATTAATACGAAAGTTTTACCAACACTCACGAACGCGTTTTGAGACACATGAAATGATTTGGCAAATAAGACTCAGCAGTCTTCAAAATGGTTTACATTAACCGAATAGAATCCTATGGGAAACGTCATTAACATTTAACCCGTAGACGCTCAAAATCCAAAATAATAAGTGCCTTTTTATAAGGGACGCTTTATAAATGTCATATCCTTGTTCTTACCTAGAGTAAATTTTATCTAAATACGACTTATAAGTATTTTTATATACAGGTATGTACAGAGAACATGTGTTGGGAGGGTATGGTTGTTTGGAACTTAAAACTAAATAATGCAACCCAACCAGTCTTATTATGCCGACTTAACATAAAAAACTGGTTGTAATTGGTGAGCCTCAGAGTGAGAACTCGTAAAACCCCTTCAGATCAAGACACGCGAACTGTCTCGTGTCTCATCTTGGCCCTAGGTAGGTGCCTAGTGCACCGCCTGTCGAGAAGCGTTAAATGGGGTATGGCCTGCACCTAGAGATTCTATAGAATTTTGCCCCTCTCATGGGAGGCGGCATCTATCACGAAATACACCATTATGTGTTTTCAGCTGAACGTGTCTGACGCGACGTGTTGCCCGTTACAGTACACTATAGCTGTTAAAAGAAAAAAAGAAAAGAGAAAAAAAAATAGAGAATAACCAAAAGAACTAACATAAAATAAAGCGCGGTGAATGCGCTGTATGCCTTGTCTACGTAAGTGACTCGGTTGAGACCACTTACTAGTGACAGAGGACAGATATGGGGAAAAGGGTAGGAACCACTTGCTTACATCATCATTCACTTATCCTGTCGTATCCTTTCTTTTAAATTATCTATCATACTGGGTTGGGTAAGGTGGTTGGTGTTAGGGTGGGAGGGCGCAAGCTTGCTAGGGAATAGGGTGAGGGGTGAGGTTAAGTGAGGTGGAGGTAAAAGAAAGAGAGAGAAGAAAAAAAAAACCCCGACGAACGCGAGGCTGGTTTGCTTCGCGGACGTCTGTGAAAGACCCTAACCTAACTAAGAATTTGTCGAACTGATTTTAACGGATTCGAACAATGTGGAGTGTAGATAAGGCTTATATTTATATGGAGGTTCTACAACCGCCTCCAGCTGTGACGACACAAGAGTGACCGTACACATAAGTTTGAGAGATAAGGCTTTATTTTTGCTACGCAGGATTCTCAACCAACCGTCCTGCGGGATATTTTGAATAAGGCTTGGGCGTTTAACGTGCGTTTCAAAAATACCATAAAAAACCGCGCACCGGTGAGTCGATAAGGCTTTAATTTATAACAAAGAACGTTAACTCGACCGCGTTCCATATCGCCCAGGACACACGTGTACCCAATAGTACATTGTGACACAAGCACATTTTTTTTAAAAGACAAAATATATTTTTTTCCAAAGACAAAATTTTCCAAGAACAAGACATATACTAAAACTTAAATAAACATACCAAAACGAATCTAACCTAGGTAGTGTGTCGGCATGATTTGTGACCGAACACCTAGATGCGGGATAAGGCTTAGATTTATAACACGGATTCCCACGTAACCGTCCGTGAGCAAGGATAGGGCTTTTTATTTATTAACGTGAATTCCCTTGCCAATACCGTTCACGGGATATTTTTTCAATAAGGCTTTAGATATTAACGTGCGTTCGAAAAATATTCCAAAAAAACAACCGCGCACGACTGACCCTAACCTAACTATTGGAGTATAGCTTGTTTTACTAAAAAAACTTCTCCAAGAATTACCGTCATCCATGTATCCCTTGACACCTGGCTCCTTTTTAGGGCGTGTGACACAAGATACAATTTAATAGAGAATTTAACCATTTAAAAATTTTGTAACTTATTGTTACTTAAAGTTATTGTTTAAATTTATGACCAAATATATCAAAGAAATGCAAACCAGTTCAACAAAAGTTTTAATTAATTTTTTTTTTTTTTTAGTATTTAATAATATCACTCACATGTATTAGGCCTGCCTTGGAACCATCCATGTTGCCCAAAATGTATGTATTTTCAGATTTTTTCTCAAGGACCACAGATTTAATAAAACGAGGGGCTAATTTATTTGAAAAGAATTTAGCGGCGTCCGATTGAACATGGGATCGACGCCAGACTATGTCACCTACATTGAAATGTATCACTGAACGACGAAGGTTGTAGCGTTTGGCATTAGCTTGATATGCTTGAGTCAGGTTCGCTTGGATTTGATGAAAAACGCTTGCCAATGATTTTAAGCTAGTGGTCCATTCGTCGCGACCATCGATAATTAACTCCTCTAATTTAGTGAAATCTGCAAATTTATGGAATCGACCATCGAAGATGAGTTCTCTACCTGTCATTACAAAATTGGGTGAAAACCCATGGGCTAAGCTGACATGGCTATTTAAAGCTGCCTGAATCTTAGGTAAATTTTTAGTCCAGTTTCTATGGTCTGTCTCAACATAAGAAGCAATGGCTAATTCAATGGTACGATTGTGTCTTTCCACTGGATTGTTTTGTGGGAAATAGACACAATTTTTGAAAAATTTAGGGATATTATACCTTTTTAAAAGTGCCTGAAACTCGTTAGAGACGAACTGCACGCCATTATCACTTATCATACAATATGGCACGCCATAGACTAGGAAAATCTCATTTTCAATGAATTTAATTATTGACTTACTATTGGCTTTTCTAAGTGGGCATAACCATACAAATTTGGAGAAAATGTCAACTACAGTAAGCAAGTATGCGTGTCCTGAATAAGACCTCGGCAGAGGACCAATGAGATCGCAACTTAATGTTTGCATTGGAGCGTAGACCTTCTTCTGAAATAACATTTTACCATGGGGTAGCTGATTATTAGCTTTAAATGCCAAACAAACTTCACACGAACTTAAGATTGATTTGATTGAAGGAAACATGTTGGGCCAGTAATAATTCAGTTGTAACTTTTTAAAACATTTAAATGGGCCAAGGTGTGCCGATAGAGGGCTCTCGTGAGTAGCAGTTACTAGCTGTTTAATATGGTCAGCGGGAATAACTTCTTTCCATGAAAATGAATTTAAAAGATTGAATTTAGGTTTGCAAAAACGAAAGAGCTTATCGTCTTCCAACCTAAAGTTCGGGTAACTAGCGGGTGATTTTTGTATACTATTTTTTATTTTCAAAAACCACTCATCAGTTATAGGAACGTTTGGGTTGGATGAGTTTACACTTTCGATCTTAATACGTGACAACGCGTCCGGGACAACATGGAGTTTGCCTTTCTTGTGGACGATATCAAAGGAGAATTGCGAGAGCCTAGTAGACCAACGGGCGAGCCTGCCCGTGGGGTTCTCGAGTTTATATAACCATTTCAAGCTTTCATGGTCAGTCACAATCGTGAAATGAGTTCCTTCTAGGTAATGTCTAAAATGTGTGGTAGCTTCCACAATACTAAGTAATTCCCTTTCGGTGGTAGAAAAACCTTGCTCTTGTTTTGTTAGCGTTCTCGAATAGTAAGCTACGGGGTGTTCCTGAAAATTTGCGTCCTTTTGTACAACTGCTGAACCAATTCCCACTAAACTTGCATCACAGTGGAGGAAAAAGGGGGCTTCAAAATTGGGAACACATAAAACTGGGGCTGAAGTGAGGGCGGATTTTAATTTTACGAAGGCTGCCTCTGCCTCAGGTGTCCAATTAAATTTTGAATATTTTTCAGAGATGGAACTTGTGAGATTGGACAGGGGCGCCGCAATAGTAGAGAAATTTTTGATGAAACGGCGGTAGTAGGAAGCTAGTCCTAAGAAACTGCGTACATCTTTGACACATTTGGGTGTTGGAAAGTTTTTCACTGCCTCCACTTTGGCTGGGTCAGTCTTTAAGCCGAACTCGTTTATAACGTAACCAAGATATTTCAGCTCAGATTTTAGAAATTCACACTTCTTTAGGTTAACTGTTAGGTTAGCGAAATGTAAACGTTCGTAAACTTTGTCAAGGTAAGAAATATGGTCTGCAAAATTGTTGGAAATTATAATTAGGTCGTCTAGATAACCAAACACATGGTCATCGAATTCTGCACCTGGTAGTAACGCATCGACCAGGCGTTGTAAATTCTGGGGTGCGTTAGATAGCCCAAAAGGGACCACCTTAAATTGTAATAAGCCTCGGCCCTGTGAGATAATCGCTGTCTTTTCCTTAGCCGATTCTGCCAGAGGGAGCTGAAGAAATGCCTTAGATAAGTCAATGGAAGAAATATATTTTGCGTCCTTTAAATTATCAAGAATGTTATCTATGCGAGGGAGAGGATAACTACATTTTTTTGTAACAGCGTTTAGTTTACGAGAGTCCATGCAAAGGCGGAAGGAGTTGTCCTTCTTGGGTACTACTAACACAGGACTGGCCCAGGGTGACGATGATGGTTCCAGAACATCCAAGTCTATCATTTCATCTATTAATTGGTCCACTATCTTTTGTTTGTAGGGTGACATGCGATAGAACCTTTGTTTGATTGGAGGACCTTCCGTATCAATTTCATATTCAAGAAGATGCGTTCGACCTAGGCCACATTTTTCAAAAGATATGGACTCAAACTTTTCTATCGTTTTATTTAATATTAATTGTTCATCTGGAGAAAGTTTACAATTACTCGAGTTAGAAATAGAATGCAGCTGTTGCGCGTTAGAAACAGAATGCGGGGGCTGTGCGCTCTGAGCGCGATGTGTGGCATTGAGCGCTCCGGAAGAAGGCTTGGTTTCACCGACCGACGCGAGCGGCACGTACGTAGGGAGGGTGGGCGGGGGAGAATTCGGCCGATACGCTTTGCGTTCTAAGACATCTATTGACTCTTGCACAGAAGCGACGGCTATTTTGCGGGCCGACTTAATGTCCGGGTTATTATTAGACGGAATGTCGTCCAAAGCTAACAATAACTTAGTAAGTGATTCATCCAACAACTTATAATGTTTGCTCGAACGGGGGCTGTTAAAGCTAGAAATTTTACTTTTAATGATATCTAAGCTGGAAATAATATCTTTAATTTTTTTAATGGCCCCATCAATGTTTAATGAAGAAATCTGAAATTCTGACGGAATGGGGAAAGTGATTTTTTTATTTATACAGCCGGAAATTTTTTTTGATAGACCGGACTTTTCCCAAAATTCTGTGCCTAAAATGCAATCAGATTTAATTTCTGGAATAACTTCAAAAGTAAGTGGAATTTCAATGCCGTCGACCACGATATTACAATGGATTGAGCCTGGACTAAATTGTTTAGTCCCGTCTGCCGTAGAGGCGGAACAAATTTTGGACTCGTCTAAAGTATATCCCATATTCAGTATTTCAAGATGTGAATTATTACCAAACACATTTATCTCGGCTCCACTATCTAATAGAGCTGTAAAATCCTTATTATTTAACTTGAAATGAACGTAAGGCCTCCTATCGCCATGTTGGTTTGATAGCACCGGGCTAACTTTCGGAAAGTCATGAACAAATTTTAACCAGTCATGCCATTCTTCCGAGGAGGTATAAGTCGCCGGTGCGTTTACCTGTTTTTTGTATGAGAAGCGGAAGATTGAGGGGGGGATGGGGGGGCCTCGATCGCTCGAATATTGTTATGCGGCAGCTCGCGTGCGCTATCGGCGTAGTTCGATGAGTGAAAGTGAGTCGCCGGGGGGTGACTCGCGTTCGGATAATAAGGTCGGTATTGTTGACCCCTAGGACGGTAAGAGTTATTGTATTGGCCTGAATAGACTGGCCTAAAACGAGGATGTTGACCGCCATTAAAATTATTATTGTTGGCGTTGTTAATATAAGTTGGAGGATTCTGTTGCCTAACACTAAATTGGCCTGCATTATTGTTAAACCACGGCGGGTATTGTTGTCCGCTGCGTGGGTGTGACACTTCAGCACGAGATGTGAACCGAGAGTGGGGCTGAGGCGTAGACCTCGAATTTTGATTATCTTTCGCGGCACATGTGGGACAATTTTTGGACGTGACATTTAGCTTGCCGCAGTCAAAGCAGATAGGTATTAAAATATTCGGGCAGTTTTTAAAAGAATGGCCCGTATTTTTACATTTGAGACAAGCGTTTGTGTTTGAAGTCGACACTGTCTCGGCTTTAGGAATATAACTGTTAACTTTGGACACCTCTGATTTGATATTACTGAAGGGGGCCTCATTATTAAAACGTTCAACTTTCTTACCATACGCCAGAAGGTCGCAAGTATTTTTAATCGTACCGTAAATCAGACATTGATTGTACTTAGGTAACATATTTCGTTTTATTATTTCGAAAAGCATGATATCGGAAATTTGACCCTTGATTTTATTTGCCAAATCATTCACATCTGTTACAAAATCTGACAACTTCTGGTTAGGTTTTTGTTTTAACGAGCGAATACGGGATTCCGTGTCGAAAACGTAGTCGATATTATCGTACTCCTCTAACAAGGCTTTCTTAAGCTGGTCCCAATTCGTAACTCCATCCCTCACGGTACGGAACCATTTCAAAGCAGTGCCCGACAACAAATCAATGAAACATCTCAGTACGATGTCATAGTTAGATTTCCGCGCATAAGTAAGCTCTTCGACACGGGCAATGAATTCACGTACATCTGTTTCACCACTATATTTTAGATTCCAGGACGATAAGTTGTAGTAATGTTTATTGAACACACAATTTTCGTGGAGACCTTCTGGTTTTACCACGGTACTTGAAGATGACTGGTTGGATTCGTTATCCAAGGAAAAAAAACTGGGTCCATAATCACCACCACTACGTGTTACAACATTAACCTCCGACTGTGAATTTATGGATTGATTGTCATACATCATTAATTGGTCCTCTGGCATGTCAATGCACACGGAATGGTCCTGGCTTTCCATTTTGTAGTACCTATAATAACTTACTTAAAATGAGTTAAAAAAAAATTACGTAAATTTCCGTTAACGCGACACGCGACTAGATCGAACGAGACGAAAGCCTGATAACTACAGATTAAGGTTTGTTTTAACGAGTGATTAACAATAAGCACGTAGTTAACCTGACTTCCAAATATAACCTACGTGTTCAACGCAAGAGAATAAAGCGAGAAGAAAAAAAAATTTCACACACGTTATTTACACACACAATACATAAGCATCAAGAACACATAAAATTATACACTTAAATGAAACAGCACATTTCAGTTTTTTATATTTCGTTGTTTCATACTAACCCAAGAAGTTCCGGATCGCGGGACTGGCCGGTCGCGTGCTCACGTGCTCGCGATTTGTCCACGCGCAACGTGCTATAAGCTATATTTATAAGAAATGAGAGAAAGACAAAGAATATGCTCTGCTCTCGGCTTCCAATATATGATGACCTAAAAACCTAAGGAAACAGTGCACACCTATAAGAGCGAGAGTTACCGCCTTCGTGCGCTATTGCAAGACTCGATATTCTAAAATGAAATAACGTGCGTAAGTACCTATATACCTATTACGTTGGTGGACACAACTCGTTATTGACACATTTAATATTCAGTTTTGTTAATTCGCTATTTGCTTACCGTCAGGGCTGAAATGGAGAGTTAATTTGTAGTGTATAAAACAAGTGAGGCGTACCATAATAAAATAAATATAATTAATATATACAAATAGGAAATTAAAATAAACCAGTTCGGGTGCCAATTGTAGCCTTTTTAATTTAAAGGGTGTGATGCATTAGAAGAAATGAGTAAGTAGGAGTGGTTGCCACGGACAGACCGACAGACATATATAGGGTTTCAAGGGCCCAGGGATCTTCCGGTGGTTCGTTGTAATTTAATTAGGCTACAAGATATCCAGGTGGTTACGCCGGTGTATAAAGTGTGATGTGTAGAGGAGGGATCTCATGAATGTACTTGGTGGCAGCTCTGCAGCGTGTGGGGGAGGCTGTTCACAGGTTGGGAATGGGTGAATTTGTAGGGAATCGATGAATAGCGAATTAACAGACTACAGTAGGTACAAAAAAGATGTAATAAATTATAGACCATTTGAGGCACAAAACACAAACAGACAATCAAAAATACACCCTGGCATTGTCCTATTTAAGACACCTACAAATTAAGAAAATTGGGCTGTGGCGATCTAACCATCTACCTAAAATAGCCTATATTTAGAAGCACAAAGAAGACTATAAATAATTAACAATCAAGGCGGTGTTCTAACACGGCCTTAGCCTAACCTAATATCCAAATGGCCGGGGTTCCATGCCGGGAGCTCGGGGTGGGTCCGAGGTCGTGCGTAGTCGAATGGGCGGTGTCCTGCTTCAATGGGTGGTCCTGATAGACGCTCTTTGCGGTTTCATCGTAGATTTCTACGGGGGGGCTGGCGTTAGAGTATAGGTACCGTGCGGGGATCCAGCAGGCGTACGGCGACGCTGTGGTGGTGGGTCTACGTGTTGAAGATGTCGGACCGGCGACTGTGACAGGGCACGGCGGAAGCTGTGGCTGCTGGTCCACGGGCTGAAGACATCGGAAGGCGTGGGTGTGGCCTCGAAGTAGATCACGCCCGGCTGCTCACACGGATACGGAACACGGCGGCACGGCGGGCGCACCGATATTCGCGAAGGGTGGTACGCGGACAGCTCAACCAACTTTTGGGAGCGAAAGTTTTCACATTTTGTTCATGTCGCCTGACTCCGCGGCCTCGGGACCCGCACTCGTCGGAGCACGTGGCGCGACCGTGCGTCTCAAGGTGCTGCCCGCTTCTGCCCGTGTCCCGCGGGCGGCGCGGCGGAGGATTGCCGCGTGTTTCGACATTCCCAATCGGCGTCGCTAAGGCCCCAGTGGCGAGATCCGGTGCAGCATCTCGCTTGCACCTTGCTGGGAGCGCTGCTGTTGCGTCCTTGTCTTGTGTCTAACGAATTTAACTCAAACGGCGCTGTTTGTGCACCAGTGCCGAGATCCGGTGCAGCATCTCGCTCGCACCTTGCTGGGAGCGATGCCGTTGCGTCCTTGTCTCGCACTCAATGCAAAAAGATAATCTCGCCCCTGGTATCGTTACGTCATAAGGCGGCGCGGCGGACGCTACAACTTATAAGGCATTTTCGTGGTAGTTAGGTTAGGCTCTGACTCATATGTCTGCTCAATTTCGTTCCGATTTGATATCGTGCGATTGTGGCTATGAGCAGTGATATCAATTCGGAATACAAGTATTCACTGTATTCGCTTTTTCTGCGATATTTGCAATGTACGTATTTCGGAATGTAGGGTCAATCTGAGGACGCCTCCACACTAACGAGCGGGCATTCGTCTGCCGCCATTCCGTGAGTACAACCACCCTCCCTTCCCCTACGTACTGACCATGCCTCAACCTGGTGGCGGCCTCCACACCACCGAGCCGCCCTTTGTCTGCCGCCATCCTGTGAGTACCGCCACTCTCCCTTCCCGTGCTTACCGGCAACACGTCAATCTGGATGTGGGCTTAAACCTGCCCGAACTACACAAGCAAGCCTCTTTTGACACAACCGATGTCGGCTGTGCAAGCAGTCCTAGTACGTCAGTATTCGTTACAATGGTGATCGTCAATGGTTAAAAGATATTTACGATTGTTTACTTGTACCTGTGTGTACTTTAATCTGTCCGGAGGTAGCGTAAGGCCTAGAGTTGTGTGAACCTACTCCGGGAAGGTTGGCACTCGTGCGGAATGCGTACGTAACTCATTTTTCAGTTAACATGAAACATGTATTTTTTTCCAATATTGTGTTTGGCTCACTAATTTTATAAATAATAATGGAATTATGGGACTAGTTTTACTATGAGCACTTCCTATGGGCAATACTATCGAAAATTCATCACCTAATTTATTGGTTAAAAAAAATTATACTATTCTGATATATCTGTAAAACTTGCTTAAATTTCTACTAAATGTAAGAATGGTAAAAGTAAGCGGCTTACCTGTCTTTAAATACTTTTTTTTCTATAGGAGACCGCGAGGATCCCCTACCTTAACGTTGCTAATCCAGGATGCACAAATATAATACGAGTGCGACCCTCCTGGACTGAGCCTTACTCTATCTCCGCGCTGACACGCTTCCTGTGTACGCAGGAGTGCAACAAACCTTTCCGCACGAGCGCCGACCTCTACAAGCACAAGTTTACGCATTCCACCGAGCGTCCGTACGCTTGCGGTGCGCCTAGCTGCTGGCGTACCTTCCGGAGGCCTGCGAATCTCAAACGACACATGCTCAAACACGACGACGATGAGTGAGCGACCGTCGTGTTCTATTTACGTTAATAGTACCCATCGACGTGTTATGTTCATCCGGATGGTCGGGTTTGGTGAATCGAAGGGTGAGTGCATATTTGACATCACGCTTATGGCTCTCTGGTGCAGTCATCTTTACTAGCATTTAGGAAATGATTTGATTTTGATTTTGGACTGACCAATGTTCAACCACCGAAAGGAGAATGACCATTTAACATTTTCAAATCAAGTTGATTAATAAGAATGTGATACGTATGTATGTATAATCGACCGTGAAGCAAGGACACATTAATTCAAGAAAGAGCCCAGTAAAATGCACTACTTTACGAATATACTGCAAGGCTGGACCCGAACCAGCAAAACATACTGAATTAATTAATTGAATGTTCAATCTTTGCAGTCTATGTCCACAACGCAGATGATACGTTAAATAAATGTATGAGTGTATAATCTTAAACACTGTGTTAGTAGGAGGCATTCAATACGGGAGGAGGGACTGTAGGAGAATTTCAAATTATGGGTATACATCCGCTGGCGAAATCGGTAAATTACATATCAATACCCGCGAATAGTATGTGTTGCTGGTTCGGGTCCAGCCTTGCAGTATATTCGTAAAGAAGTTCTTTTTACTGGGCTCTTTCTTTAATTAATGTGTCCTTGCTTCACGGTCGATTATACATACATACATATCTCATTCTTGGAATAAGCGACGTACCTGCTTAGTACGAAAAAGTATATTTTCTTACTTAAGTTGATTAATGACGACATAAAAACCCTGTCGCCCAGCCAATGTCGTCCAAAAAGGCGATGAGGTGGCCCGGTGACCTGCGCAAGTGATGTAGGCGGCGGCAGTGAAACCCTCCGTCGTTCGCTGAGCATGTTGCACTGCAGAAGCATGTGTTAAGCGGCCACGTTTTCCTTCATGCAGGCCCTTTTCATAATATTTATTATTCTGCCGGATGGTCTTGATTGAAATTTCTCTTGGTTTATGAGACAACATTATTTGCTAGATTGTTCAATATAGTTTACACAATTAAGTCTATAAGGCCTTATGTTACTATAAATATACAGGATGTTAACAACAAAGCATACTACGTGTTTTCATATTGGCAGAAAGAGTGTATTTCAAATTCTTTTGTATTCAATTGAGCATTTTACAAATGTACAATACATAATTGTATACACTTAACACTAAAGAATAGTGTTCTACCACAAATTAAATTGAGAATATTGCGTATCAGGCGACCAAACAAAATTTCACGCGCTGACTACCGCAGTCAAATGACGTTTATACTTTAAAAATTGTTTCTCAGATAAAAACTTTTGTCAAAACCTATTATTATGTAATTATATTTTATATGTGGACATTTTTTAAATCTAATCCATGCTATAATTATATACTGATACGATTCTACATATCGAATTAACATATTTAATGAGTAAAGATTTGACTCTAAGGGTTAGTACTTATCTGATGTAAAAATCCTCCCCTTCCTCCTAGCGACTTGTTGAAATAATTATTTCTATTTTTGTTAAATTTTGTAAGTGAGAATTTCAAGTTTATTATGGCTCGTGAATCGTCTAGTGAAGGGAGGTTAGGTTCCATTCATCGCCTAATTTGAGCCTTAGCTTCCGCCGGAAAGAAAAGCCCTCAACTGCGTTCTGGTTCGTTCAGTGTTCAATTTTATTCTCAGGATAAGTGCTCTCTGATAATTCGTAAATTCGAACGAAGCTTGGCTAAACGTTCCGTTGAATTCCCATCTCCCGGTACGTGGAACCCCTGCTCAGGGAGACACCAGTCTTCCTTCCTCAATCGCTCAGTCACTCGTTGTCTCAAACACTCTCTATATTTACACTTTCCGGAGGGACTATTACATACACTCACTCTATAATTAGCCTAATTAACTATTTCTACTCACTCTTACGCTAATCTCCGATAATTGTATAATTTAATAACCTTGAGCAAAATTGGCGGTATCCAGTTACACGATCCACATCGTTAACGTTTCTACACAGCCGGTCAGGAAAAGTCCGTCGAAAATCCCGTTACGATAATTGTATAACTCAGATGCCTTGAGCAAATTTTGGCGGTATCCAGCCCAACGATCCACATCGTTGAACGTTTCTACACAGCCGCTCAGGAAAAGTCCGTCGAAAATCCCGTTACGATAATTGTAATCTCGATGCGACGAAAAAAATCAAATTTGTCACGTAACGTAGGTAAGCGTCGATCAAATTATCCGAAAATCAGTAACAATTCAATACATCAATAAACAGTGTAATTAAAAGATCACTCATCCCAGCCAGGTCTCCTCCGTCTCTTGTAGCCCGTGTCTCCGTCGCCGCCGACCACAGGAACTAGTCTCACTTTCACTATTTCACTACACTCCAGTCCGACACGGTTTAACCAAGTTACAAAACAAGCGGAACTTCAACTCAAAATCACTTCGCGCCGCCGACACCGTCATCTCATGCGTAGACCGGTTGCCCCAACGTTCCAACTCCGAGTGTCGTATTCGTCGCCCGCGCATCCGCAATCCCCTCCTGCTGCCGAATTTCTTCCAGTCAAAAACCCCGCCCTCCTTTTCAGATCTCCAATAAACAATCCCGAATTTCTTTTTGAAATGTCCTCGGCTCCGCCCTGACATCTTGCTGTCAATCGTTCTCTCTCCATTCGTTGATGTCCACAGACCGCACCCACAGTTAATTTTATTTTATTTTTTCTGACCTGACCTTTCTAGGAATGGCCACACACTTCGCCTGCACATTTCTTATCTCGTCTATTGTTTTTGCACCCTATAGAAATCCGTCCATATTTCACAACCATCACAAGACCCCGGAAGAGACCTCATGTGACGCCCAAGTTAAATTATTGCTTTCCCGAGGGTTCGAGTGAATTCTGTGACGACCCTCTCAGGATAATAAATTGCCATTGTTTCGAACTTAAAATAATATGCACATGTACGCACTTGGTGATCCAGCTTCTCAGAAGAGACCACCTAGTAATTCGACGTTCAATTTGTTGTGCAATATAGATACTTTGTATTAATATAACCGTATGACTGTATCACAACTAGACACCATTAACAATAAATAGTAAAAAAAAAACTAAAAAAAAATTATGTGTTGAACAGGCTTTGAGCCGACAACCTATATGAAACTATATTTTTTTAATAGAAGAGGCGTCTTACGCGCTGCACCATCTGGCTTCTGACAATAGATGTGAAAATAGTTAATTCTTTCAAGAAGTAGGGAGCGGACATAATGGCGGCTCTTTTCTAGCAGCGGGGGCAACAGGAGGGGGGAGGAACCAAATGTCACTTAACACTGGAAATATTTAATATAATCTGTGAACAATATGGCAGGTGACCTCAAGCCTTGCCATTGGTTGTATGATTATTCATGACTGTGGTCTACCCTTTAGGCTTGCTCCAAAAAAGTGTAAAAAGTAACAGGACTAACTTTAATCCGCCGGACTAAACCAGTTTTTGCATGGTTAGTCCGGTGCTAAGTTTTGACAGGTGCTCTCTGAATACGACTGTTAGGGTTTATTGTTATCTGTTTATTTTCTAGAAACTTTTATAACTTATTATTTATTATTATTTGAAGTTGGGCTGCGGGCTTTTTAGCCCGCTGTCGCAGTGACATTACAGATTTATTGTGACATTTCCCTTCTTACAGTTCACAGTTCTTATACTTACTTATAATAACTTAACATAAGCACTTACAGTTGTATCCAGTGACCAGTCAAATTTTAGTATGCAGACTAGCACCGGACTAACCATACAAAAGTGCTTTTTAGTCCGGCGTTAATCCCGAATTCAAGATAGCCCGCCCACGCTTAATACTACTGTTATAATTTATCTTTTTTCTTTAGATAATTGGATTGCGTTTTTATTTTTGTTTCTGTTATTCTTTTTCTTTGTTTACAGTTTGTAAAACTTTTGTTACATTTTATTTGGTTTTATGTGCGAGTATATTATTTGTGTTTTTTGTTCTATCTTCTTTATTATTATTGTAAAATGCACTGTTTATTCGCCGAAAATAAATAAATAACACATCCCACATTTTTGCAAATATATGTTCATGATCTTTTATCTTTTATTACCTTAACCACTGTTCTGTGTTTTGGCGGGCAGGGTTGCGACAAGAAGTACATTCTGAAGAACCAACTCAAGAACCACATGAAGAAGCACACGGGCATCCGCAACTTCGCGTGCTCGGTGGGATCGTGCGAGAAGCGTTTCTTCTTCCGCTCGCACCTCGTGCGCCACCTCACGCGCACGCACAAGCTGCGCGCGGTCGATGGGCAGAGCTTCGGCATCGAGCAGGGCGATGTGTACGAACTGGTCAAGCCGGAGGTCAGCGACAGTGAATCCGAGTGACGTGCCCGACTACAATGTGCTCAGTGAGGTTTCCGTTCCCTACCCACTGCGTGATGAGATCGACCCCATTTACTCGCCACGAAGCCAGAACTGTGATTCCGAAGGGCACCAACTGCACAGACTGGAGACTCATGGGTCAAGCCAGAATACAGGGCAAATGACTGGCCACTGTCGACTCACTGTAAAGCCAGACCTGTGATTCCAGTGGCTTGCCCCACTGGACAGTTAATTTATGGGTCATGTGACCCCATCGACGATGTGTGATTTGCTCCAACTAGCAGTCTATTTGGATTAAACACGCAAACACACAGGGAAATTTTGTGACTTTAAACGAAGTGAAATTCTGTGTGACACTGTTCAATTTTCACGAAAGAAACCTTTATTCTTGTTGATAGTTTTATTATTTATTTTATTGCTTCAAGTCCTACTTCAAAGTTTATGGCGTTCGGTTTCTTTCAATTGTCAATGTTATTTAAACTGTTAGTATTATTCCCCCGATATCGTGGTATTAACTGATGTAACTGAAACAGTTTAGGCTGGTTTCAAAGCTCCACTGTTGTAGTCATAATTATTTAAAAAATACAGCAAATTATCGATATAAATTATCATATATAATTTCATATCGTGTTAATAAGGGCATCAATCACAGCCAGTACTTGTCTGATATTGGCTTATCATAGTTATTTTACGCGGACATAGTAGTTTGTAACTGAGCTCCCTGCTGGCAGTATTCTGTGCCAGCCGCATGAATAAATCTGTTATTTTCATTGGGCCTGTATAATAAATAAAAGCCTTTTAAGGTACACAACAGTGTTTCTTTATTTATAAAACTTAAGGCTAGTCAAACAAGCATTTCCGGCTCCTGCAGTTAACCGCATGCCCTTGCGAGTCCAACCTGAAATATTGGGGACCGAAGGTCGAAGCCGGCAATGGGCGGAACTGCAACTCCAACGGTGCTCTGGTCCAAACAGCCGGATCCGTAATTCCGGCTGCGAGCCCCATCAGATCAAGTCCTTCAGATAGGGACGATCCTCTGGGGGATAGGTGGGATCTGGGGAAAAGCGAAAAAAAGCTTTGGCGGGGACCACTGAGAGCCAACAATCAACCTTGGCAAGACGGAATAGAGTTAAAGGTATGTATCCTTGGCGGGGATCACTGAGAGCCACCAATCGACTGGCAGGTCGGAATAGGGTTGAAGGTATGGAGCCTTGGCGGGGACCACTTAGAGCCACCAATCGATCTTGTCAGAGGGAACAGCAACGACCTAGAGGAGATGTGTTTAGTGCCGGGAGTCGCATGTACAACAAACAACGAATTCTTGGAACCAATGTACCCAGAAATGTCATTTTTTCTTTACAGTTGCTTTCTTTTAGGGTGAGATTGCTTAGAAAGAGGTTTTTTTGACGGAGGAGTGAGGTAGAGAGGAGGTGTTTCTAGCTCATATTACTAAGGAACGCTGCATGACACTGCGCGGGGAATCGGGCGGAAAAACATTTCATGGTGGGGGTTCAAGCTCCGCCTTTTATGCTAAATCCATCTACCGGCAAAACCGGTATTCTGGTAGCAGCTATTCCGAGAGCTATTCTTAATACAACTAGATGGCGCCTTTTGCATTTACTGTTAGTTTTTTCTATGAAAAAACCTTCGAAATTTAAATCTATACCTTTGCGTGGATTCAAATTATTTTAATTTAACAACGTCATAAACATTTGCATCATGAGATCAAAACTTCTTACCGTACAAAGAAAATCATTGCGCGCCATCTTTTGGCACATAGCAAGAGCAATACATCGATACAATGCTCGAATATTGACTCAAATTATAAAATATGAGGTGTTTTACTGACAAATAAAACTAAATTCCACGTACAAACTTTACATTATTTTGTCCTGTGTAATGTTTGCAACATTTTACACAAAATCTCATCGTGTAATCGACTGTTCGCGGAAAATTGCGCCGCAGACCATAATATTGTCCCACAACCTAACACCGCCAGCGCCATTTCGCGAATGTCGCTAAGCCACGCCTTCTTATCACGTGGCCTGTGACGTAGAGACCCACTTTGTGGACACAGACCCAGTTTGCTTAGACCATCTCCTCTCTACCTCACTCCTCCGTGTTTTTTTCTATAATGGCGACTCGCAGCCGGCGGCCGGACGACGCGCCTCGTCCGGCCGGTGGGAATGGCTGCCTCGCCCCGCGCCGTCGTGACCACAGAATATAATACTGGTACTTCGTACCAAAAGGGCCACTCTAGTGGCAGCTGCGAGGTCGTTAGGATACGTTATAAAATTTGGAGAACTAGACTTCCGCAATTTCGCCACCGGAGGTAGAACTGCGGCGACGATATATTGGAGGTGCAAATACGGAGGTAGTTATACTGGTGTAGAAGATATTGGTGATGGAAATATTAGAGATAATAATAATAATAACGTTTATTGCACGATAAAGTGTACAAAAGGTAGAGCTTAATGCCTAAAGTCATTTTCTATGGACTATTCCTATATATATTTTATATATTATTATATTCATGGACTACCTCATTGAGCGTGTTTATCTTTAATTCTCTAATCGTATGCACTGGTATGCTGAAATTACAAAGGTTTTTTGCCATTCGTTGGTATAGTTAGTCAATTGTAGGCCTGAAATAACCATTTTCGAGGTAGTTAGGTTAGGCTCTGACACATGTCTGGTCTTTCTTTCTTCTTTTTTTTTCTCGGCGACTTCACACCACAGGTGGAAGGCCTTTTTGGCAATAACGCGTGTGTGTTGCGTATTTATGCCAGCGTCTCAGTCTAAAGGGCTGCACGATATGAAAATAATTATTATTATTTTTATTAAATTCGTTCCGAATTGATATATTGCGATTGTGGCTGTGAGCAGTGATATCAATTCGGAACACAAATATTCACTGTTTTAGCTTTCTCTGCGATCTTTGCAATGTATAGTCCCACATAGCTTATTTTGCGCATAGCTGTGGGCACATGAAAAAAAAAACACCGGTAGCACTCGGGGAGTGCCGGCAGAAGTGAAAACTTTAGTATTAACGTTGTGTTTAATTATAAGTACAAAAATACTATCATTTATGAGGTAGAATACAATGTTTATTTATTGCGCTATCGTACACAAATATGACAATTTACATGTTATTATTCATAATATTATATCGTTATTTATTTATATATTACATTAATTTTTATCTCTTAGAAAAATCAACTTTCATCCATAATTTCGACGACTTTTTCACCATCGTTATTACCAGAATCATCATCGCAAATTTCTAAAACTGATACAATCGGTTTATGATAGCTGAAGTAAGAAACAAACAGTTTTGATTCGAATCGATGGATGTTTGTTACTCTTTCACGTAAAAACTACTGAATGGATTCTAATGAAACTTTACAATAATATAGCTTATACATCAGAATAACACATAGGCTACAATTTATAAAGATATTGTGCCCATGGGCTTAAGAACTTTCACGGGGCTGCGAAAACGATGCCGGTAGCGCTACTTCACACCAAGGGGAGCGGGGCCGGGGGCGGTAGCGGGAGCGGGGCCGGGGGCGGGGCGGGCGGTCCGACGGGGGCGGGTGCGGAACAAAAAGTGCTCAGCGCCGCTAAAGAAGTTTTCACTTCAATCTTACGCTTTTTCGATCAGCATCACGTGACCCTGACGCGAGTTTGGAAGTTTTTACCCATCCAACAAAAAGTGCTCAGCGCCGCTAAAGAAGTTTTCACTTCAAAAACCCCCCGTTGACCGGGAAAATATTTACAGCCTGCTGTAAGAAAAGAAAATTGAGGAAATGAAAATTACTATCTTAGGTTAATAATATTGTTCATAATATAACTAAGTTAGACCTTTCATCATTTTGATTAAAAAATGGGGGTTGTAGAAGTCTGGTTACTTACTACTGCTAGTTTTGTTTTGTTGAATTCTATGAAGAAAATAAACCCCAACGTCAATCCCGGATGTTTAACGTTGGGATTATTGTTAGATTATAACGGTTGCGTTATGATCTAACAAGAAGTCTTGGAGTACAACTCGCGATGGCATCAAACCACTAGTACTACTACCCTTCCGGGAAAACGGCGTGTATGAGCCACAGAGGACTCTAAGAAATGCGGTTGTAGCGTAAATTATTTTAATTCTAATAGATAGAAAGGCGGGATTAAACAGATCCACTTCTAGTATTCGACACACTCAAAAATACAACAAACCAAAAGAAATCGTTGGAAAACACTCACAGGTTGATGGCATCAGTTCTCAGCACACCAAGGCCTTGGGTTTCTGATGAATATGGGCGAACACACCAGAGTGGTGGTTCGCGCACTGCAATCTAATGTCTTTAGCACAGGTTCACTGGATCGTTCCAATAGTTCGTTATTGAGAGGTCACAAAACACTCCTAGGAGGTAAAAACGTCCAAAATTATAATGTTCGAAGAATACGTTCAAACGGAACAGGAAGCACTGGCAGCGAGCTGTAGCCCTACCATGAGTTTTGGTGACGTTCACTTCGATCAACGTTAACGAAATTTTTGTATGGGGAAAATTGCAGCGCCTCTAGCGTACGATCTTATTACTAAAAACGGCACTACGAGTTCATATTCACGCTCGTTGTCGAGCATCACGAACGTTATCGAACGACGACGCGATACGGTTGTATGAAAAACGGTACCATGAGTGTACATTTTGACAGTTCAACGTGATCACTTCGATAACGTTATTCGAATTTCTTTTCACTAGTCATATCTTGGGTGAAAGGACGATCGAACACACATTTTAGTGCCAAGGATGAAAAACCCAGCGTATTTCATGTCAATTTCTGAATTCAATATTATGTTAGCAACTTAATAATGAGTACACTACAACTCTACGTAAAAAAATACTATTCGAAATATTTTTTAACGGTTTATTTTATTTA
The DNA here is from genome assembly GCA_946894095.1 of Incurvaria masculella. Taxonomy (NCBI): domain Eukaryota; kingdom Metazoa; phylum Arthropoda; class Insecta; order Lepidoptera; family Incurvariidae; genus Incurvaria; species Incurvaria masculella. The sequence goes on along the minus strand of OX335663.1, from coordinate 6,888,978 downwards.
TAAACGTTTCTTCAAACATGTTTCAGGAATTAATTTATTTTTAATAATTTAATTTATGTAGGTGTATTTCCTCAATACATATTTTTTTATGCAAAGAAAATAAAGCATTCAAAACATAACCTGTATCGGTAATCAATAAGAAAAATAAAACAATGATAATAGCATCCAAGAAAACCAAAATTGACAAAACATTTGCGCGAAATGGGTAACTAGGTATATGATGACAGACAGATGGTACGCCCTATGAGTCACGCTTATTGTCTCGCGCCGCCCGCCGCCGGCAAAGTATTTATTTATTCGGTGGTATCGGTCAACAAATATCGTCACAAAATATCGGCTGCCAACAATCGACGGTTTGTGGTATGTTTTTACTAGTAAACTTAACAAATTTATACTCAATTTATCATAGTGCGGTCCTATTTTATCTCATGCGAAAGAAGATACGGACACTGTTAATCACGGCCTACTCACTATCTTCCATTATTTCTTGTCTCTGGTCGAACGCAACGTTCATCGAGCGTTCGATAAGCGATCCGTCGGTGAATAAAGTAACCCATGGTAGCGACTGTAACGCTGTTCGATCTCGTTCGTGAACATTCGATGATATTTTTCGTTCGTTCGATAGAAAACTCATGGTAGGGCTACTGTATTCACGCGCTGCTTAACGTTTTTGGTAACTGTCACATGCATGCGGTAGGTAAAAAATTAAGTCCATGCATGCTGAAGCGTTTGCGGTCAATTGGAATGCCTTCTTTTAAAATGTGAGAAAGATTTTGAAGTGGCCCAAACACGGCGTGAAGGTATTTATGAATGTATGTATGGCTAAACTATACCACAAACATATCTTCACAAATGAATAGTTACTTAACAAAAAAAATACCTCAGCCTGAAATTAACAAGCTGTGGGTAACTTGCATTGTTATAATGGCAACACATCCCTTTAGCCGCGAAGATGAACGTTCAAGATGGCGACCGTTTAGTTCCGATTTTAGCCACACGCAAAATAAGCTATGTGGCACTATACGCACGGTTTCCTATAATTCTTTTGACAGCTGAAATAATCTGTCACTGTCACCACAGAACAGAACTTCTATGGAACAGAACAATTGTCACAAATGTCTGACGGTCGTGCTGGTGTTGAAGCGACCGATTTCTTTCCACCAAAAACAAAACATCACTCTTAAACTAGCATACAAGCAAATCTGGCGAGGCTGCAAAGGTAGCATGAGCTCGTCAGACTCGGATGATGAGCCAGTGATCCGGTATGGCACGCCGCTTGAACCCTACGATGAAGGTATGAATCGTTCTTTCTCAGCATCGGCACTTTATCCCTGGAATTAAAACAGTTTCTAGTCCCTACAAATACTTTCTTTATTCATAGTTTGATCCTATTATGATTCAATAATAGTTGTTTGTATCGAACTTATATCGCCAAACTTAAATCTTAAATAAATAAAATGTTTCCTATGGACTGGCTAACTCCGCCACACTCCCTAAGACACTGGATTAATTCATGATTAAATACCCAATAAGAAGCATAAAGACAAGCATTGCCATAATACCACAGCACAAGGTTAATAGTAAATGTGGAGCATAGCGAACGCTAACCTGACCAAGCCGGCCCATGTCTCTGTAACTGGACATGGATTGCTAGTACCACATCCACCGTCATGATGAAAGCCCGACACTGTGCATCCCCGAAGGAATTGGTGCCATGCCAGGGTCCTTCCTTAATGAGCAACGGCTACATTGAAGTGGATGTAAAACATTGACAATTTTCATCCAATGTGAACCAACTTGGGAGGGCTAAATTCTACTGCCTAGTAGGGGAAGGGGCGGTACTATTTACACCTACTCGAAACGAAATGCACTTATCCAACTCAGAAAGAGAAAGAAAGTGGTGAAGAACGGGGCGAGGATTAGAACCGACACCTCGGGTATGCTAGGCAAGTCCCCGCGCCATTAGGCTACGAGCCGCTTAAGAATATTTCTAGGATCAAGGAAATATTTCAAATGTCAGTGGCCTGTTCATGTGTACAATCTCTTTATTAGATAGGTAGGAACTAATGTTAATAAAATACATATTTAAATACATTTCAGCCACACACCTCAAAGACCTTACGTCATTTTCAAATGGGTCCGCGGGTGAAAAACTTCTAATTGCCATTTGTGAGCTATGTAATATTATGCTATCCGGCAACGTAATCGAGGAGTTCCTGCCATTCCTGTATGGGGCATCGCTCATAGCCCTTAACAAAAAAGGCGGCGGTATAAGGCCAATAGCAATCGGTTGCACTTTTCGTCGCATAGTTTCTAAAATTGCTTGTAAGCATCTCCAATTAACATTAGGTGATACTTTTCGCCCATTTCAACTAGGCTTTGCAACAAAGGGTGGGTGTGAGGCAGTTGTTCATGCTACCAGATGTTTTCTCAATTCCCGTAATCACATACCAGGGGATATTCTCATAAAACTCGATGTAGTCAACGCTTTTAATAGTATCGAAAGAGACGTAATGCTACAGTCTGCCAAGAAGTACATTCCAGATGTGTTCAAATATTTGAGCCAATGCTATGCACACCCCAGCCACCTGCTTTATAAGAATAATGTAGTAAAATCTGCAAGCGGCTGTCAGCAAGGGGACCCTTTGGGCCCAGCGTTATTTAGCTTAGCAATCATAGACATTATCAAGTTACTTTCGGCCGACCTTAACTTATGGTACCTCGATGATGGTGTTTTGGGAGGGAATTCAGATAGAATATTCAATGATTTGCAACTTATCATTGATAAATTCAATGATATAGGTCTGAGTCTTAACCCTAGTAAGTGCGAAATACACTTTTCAAATAGTACACCAAATACACTTCGTTTAGATATTCTCAAAACATTTAATTCTATAGTGCCGGGTATAAAACCCCTATCAAATGAGTCCTTCTTTCTGTTAGGCGCTCCAATTACAGAGGAAGCAGTTTGCCCTTTGCTGGTCGAAAAACAGAAGAGTCTTCTGCGGTTCTCCGAACGTTTGCTTAAGATAAACAAACACGTGGCTCTGTTTTTACTCAGACATTGTATTTGCATACCCAGGCTGACTTATTTCCTTCGTTGCAGTCCTATCTGGAAACACGAAGAGAGCATAAATATAATGGACCAAATAATGAAAGATTGTATTGAATCAATTTTAAACATATCATTGGAAGTCGATTCTTGGTTGCAAGCCACATTTCCAGTAAACTTCGGGGGAATAGGGATCAGAAGCATAAAGGATATCGCCCTGCCCGCCTATCTGGCTTCAGCACATAGTAGCATTGACCTCTTGGGAAGTATTCTTACACCCTCACTTGGTGAGTTTGAGGTTAGCTACTTGTCAGACGCTATAACACTTTGGCAAAATTCATGCCCTGGAAAAGACTTGCCGTCAAATCTGACTTCCCAAAAACAGTGGGACGTGAGCTTGGTCGAATGTAAATTCCACTCTCTTTTAGATTCATCTACCGGTCCGGATCGTGCCAGGATCTTAGCCTCCTTCGAGACCGAATCTGGGGCATGGCTGAACGCTTTTCCTTCGCCACATCTCGGAACCCTGCTGGATAATAACACTGTCAGGATTGCAGTATCGCTCCGAGTTGGAGCAAAGGTGTGCCAATCCCATACGTGTGTTTGCGGCACCAGCGTAGACCCGCTAGGCCACCACGGACTTTCTTGTCGAAGGAGCGCGGGCCGTTGGTCACGTCACAGCTCCATTAACAACCTTCTTAAAAGAGGGCTTTGTTCAGTAGATATTCCGTGCATACTAGAGCCGCCCGGACTGTGCCGTGACGACGGCCGTCGCCCTGATGGAATGACGCTTACTCCTTGGTGCCGCGGAAGAGCGCTTGTGTGGGATGCAACGTGTGCAGACACATTTGCTCCTTCTCACCTTGTCGGTACTTCCACTTCGGCGGGATCGGCCGCTTTGTCCGCCCAAAACCTAAAGAAAGGAATTTATTCTAGCCTCCTCGACCGCTTTGAATTCCTGGCATTCGCCGTAGAGACCCTAGGTGTTTGGTCACCTGATGCCAAACTATTCTGTCAAGAAATCGGAAATCTTTTGATAGAAAAGACCGGTGACCGCCACGCTAGGGCTTATTTTGTGCAGCGCATTGCCTTGGCAATTCAGAGAGGCAACGCAGCCAGCGTTTTGGGTACAGCGGGTGATTCCGCCGAACTGGATGAAATCTATTATTTATTTTAGTTTATAAGATATTTTAAGTTTTGTCTGTATTAACTTAGTACTGTATTAGTCTGTATAACTATAATACATTAAATTTAAATTTAGACTTAAAGATAAAAAACTTCTTCTAAAAGAGCCGGAGCTCCAGCTGTACCTAGAATACTGGCGGTGTTGCATCTTTGGATTTCGAGGCTTATTCGTCGGACAAAATGTACCCCGGACCTGGGATCACCAGAACTTTCATTTAAAAATTTGCCTAACGTTGAAGCAAAAGTTATCGCTTCTGGTGACCATGAACCGAGTGTCTCGACGGCGAAAGCTAAAAACTCAAAGGAACTCGCCACGCAGCTGTATTTTTGATGTTTATTTGCTGCTGCCCTCTCAGCTGCAGCTCCGGCCGCGCGAGAAGTGTTCCTGTTCATGTTCCTGTCCGACTCCTACTGTCACGTGCAGATGAGGTGCCGTCGAAGCGCAAGTTCCTACAGGGCGGGTCGGAGCAGCACGCCTTGGACGCACACGGCCGCCGGCGCTTCCACGGTGCTTTCACCGGCGGCTTCACGGCGGGCCACGGCAACTCCGTCTCGACGCCGGAAGGCTGGACACCTGCCACCTTTAAGAGCACCCGCACCGAACGCGGCAACTTCAAGGTGAGGAAAATTACTGCAAAACATGGCTTCGTTTATGATCATCTTGCCGATGGTCCTGGCATGGATCAACAGGAAAGTTAGATTTTTTTACATTTTGACAAAGTTTGTAGCTGGCTGGACCATCCACAGATTTCGTCCAGACTTTTGTGGACAAGTAACAAAGTTAAGTTTAAACCAAAGTAAAAAGTTTGTAAATTGTTTAAAAAAGTTAAATTTACAACCACTAGTGAATTTAGTTTTTGTAATTTTTCTCAGATTTTGACATGTCACTCGCTTCCAGAATCATGCACCCGAAGATTTCATGGACGAAGAGGACCGCGGCGAGTTCGGTATAGCGCCGCGACGCATCCAGACGCAGGCCGACTTTGCCGGACACAAAAGGCCGCATTCGGGGAAAAGATTTCACGATGGCCCCATACCAGGCAGGCTAAACATTTTCTTGATGCAGTTACTAGATGTAAGACCCGGCTCCGCTCGTAAAAATGATATTTAGCATGAATTTCGGGTGAATTATAACTTTAAATCAAATTTTAAAATAGGCTTTGTAAGTTGTGTTAGAACTAACTGCTCCGTACTATGCCGAACCGGAAAGAACAAAATTAATAAGAAATGCCATTTTGGCTAGCAGAATGACGAGCATAAGTTCTTTGCATGTGACTGGCTTTTTCGCTGACCCAAAGACTTGTTACGAGCTGTTGTTTCTGCTACACCTCACCAAGTTGTAACGCTGAATTAGAGTGGTCAGTCTGAGTTCTCACCGAAATCAGCGTTTATACAAGTTTTTACTAGTTATTCCGTGGTTTTACTTCTTCAAGCAAATCAAAGTCAAACTCGCACTTCCGATTTGTATGAAAATGCAGAGTCGGCGTAAACAGCAACGTCAACGTATTTACAGCGACAATATGTAAGCTGTCAAATCAAATGTTAGTGCGCTCAATGCTCACTGTGCGCGTTCTTAAATGTCTCCATACATTTGAAAAAGTTAGTCGATCAGTTTGACGTAAACGCCAATTCAGGTGACAAGTGGGACTAGAGGTGCAGAACAAGATCTGTCACCTGTCACTTAAATGTCAACCATATAATCCCTTGCAAGCACTGTGTCGACCTGACATATGACTTGAACTTTAATCAATCTCAACATTTGAATTGAATGAATTAAATTGAATTGAAACTTTGTTTGAATAAGCTCGATAGCTCAGCCATAGTCCGCAAATCCGCTGGCATAGCGCCTCGCTGTGCGTGGTTTCGCGAGGCGGGGTGTTTGGCTTTTCTGAGCACCTTTGGTCCTCCATACCGGTTTTTCATTAAAAAAAACAGGGTGTGTCAGCATTTCATTCTGCTGTTCATGGATGACCCCGAGAAATTCCGGAATTCATAGACCCTCCATAGATCATCTTATACCGTGGAGCTGCATAATGCCATCTCTCCGTCCCATTACTGCTATCGCTCAACATTTAACAGGCAGGGAATGCTCCCATTCACTGGCAACATTCCTTCAATTAAAAAACTTTATAATATAACAAAATTATCTCGGTAATTCTACACAGACATCTCAATGAAATTAAGAAATAAAGTATAATTTTAGATGTCCGACATGAAATGTGCAAATGAGCATCTTTCTACATTTGCGTCGGAAGCGCCGGGCCGGTATGATCATGTCGGGGCCCCTAGGCAGTGCTATTCTCGGGACACCTTTAACCTTTTCTAACGTTTTGCCACCTGGCAATAAAAACACAGCTGAGGCCAACGTCGACCAACACACTTGTAAAGTGCGGGAACTACGAAAATTAATGCAAACTTTGGTGTGAAGTTTACACGATATTGTTTTCTTTGCCGAGCTCCTTCAGAGTCATACTTTCATCTTATCCACCCAGGTAGTTGATAGAAATGCGTCCATCTTGGATACCCTATCCGAAACAAATCTTAAAATTATCAAATCTTAATCGATGAAAAATATGTCGGTATGCAGGGCCCATATCTGATGCGGGGCCACCTAGGCAGTTGCCTACTCTGACTTATGGATCATTCGGCACTGTGGAAGCGGCTTGTTGTTGATGGGAAGGGTATCTTGGGATATTTTGTCAGCCTCGGTAGCCCATTGGTGCGACGCCTGGCGATTCGATGAGCTTGGTGAAGAACCTCTGAGCGCGGTTAGGTTTGGGATGGGTGACCGTGGTTCGAATTCCACGAAAACTGTAGGTCTCCTCCGTTACTTACTAGGTGGTAGGGTCAATCCCGCCTGGGGTACCATCGCATTGAATGAGTGAAGGTCGAAGCGGCAATGAAAATTTCCGTGTTTTCCATCCAGTTCAATGTAGCAATATAAGGAAAGTCCTGGAACGGCGCCTGATTCCCATGTGGTGTGTTAGGCTAATATCTGACGGTCAGTTTGGTATTAGCCAGTTGATAAATGAATAAATGAATACATTAACACAGCTCGTGGTCTAGGGCCTAGAGGACTTGCCTTTCATCCGATCCGAGAGGTCTGGGTTCAAATCCTCGCCAGGACATGCACCACTTTCTTTCTCTTCTGAGTTGGATAAGTGCATTTCGTTACGAATGCGAGCTGTTCGGAACACATGTAAAACTGTAGGTGCCCTTCCCCTACTAGGTGGTAGGGTTAAGCCCGCCCGGGTTGGTACCACCGCATTGGATGAAACTATGGTTGAAGCGGCAATGAAAAATTGTCCGTGTTTTCCATCCAGTTCAATGTAGGCTTGCTCATAGAGGGAAGGTCCTGGCAAGGCACCTAATTCCTTCGGGAATGTGGTGTAGCTGTGCGGTATTAGCCATCCATGTCAGGTTGCATAAAAAAAAAACCATGAGAGTGTTATGCGGGCAGGCGAGCCGGTGCTGGAGCAGTTTTTGCGCGTGGCGCCGGAGACGGCGGCAGTGCGCTTGCTGCGCGCGATGGGCTGGCGGCCGGGGCAGGGCGCGGGCGAGAGGCGCGCTCGCTCCGCCAGGGTGTACGGCTGCTACGTGCCGCCCGAGTTCAGACAGGTACACTTTGTGGACGTTTCAGTCTCAGAGCTGCTAGTCTCAGTTGTCACCCAAACTAACCTTACCTTTTTTTTTTTTTTTTTGTCTAGATGTTTATTTAACCTTACCTAAAACGTCAAACTCCATTCAAGTTTCTACTAGATATTCTGTGGTTTTACTTCTTTAAGGTGGCCCAACCCGCTCATTTCCCCATACAAAAGGGGAAAGAATATCACGCCTATATTTCTTGTCAGAGATCCAAAATTTTGCTCTATTTGGTTTTTGTTAGATTTTTGACTACAGCGGTCGTGGTTTACTTTTAGCTATAAGTCGTTTTGAAATTAAAATTTTCGTAAATCTAACCAAATCATACACTATGCACATTGTCTTTTTTGTGGACAGGTTGCATCTTCCTCATAACGGAGCCTGTCTTATTCTTAGAAACAGAGAAGGTCCCAGAGCGCAACAGCACGGTTTTGTACCGTGCCCGCAAATGAGTTGAGGCCGCCGGGTTGGGCCACCTTAAGCTGTCAAAGTCAAACTCGCGCTGCGCGTTTTGTCTGAAAATGCGGCGTCGGCGTAAACGGCAAAGTCGACATATTTACGGTGACGTTGAGTAAGCTGTCAAATCAAACTCGGACTCGCAAATGTTAGTTCTCTTAACGCCCACTGCGCGTGCTCTTCAATTTCTCCATACATTTGAAAACGCCAGTCGATCGGTTTGCCGTAAACGCCAATTTAGGTGACGGCTGGGACTACGGGCTCAGTTTCCTCATTTCTCCTTCCATCCAAACTCCATCCAAATTCATCAACAATATTTTTTGTCACCTTTGGTGAAGAATAATCGGCAAGAAACTTCTCCAGGTTTGTCATGTTTCTTTGATTGACGAAACGTTTGTACCAATTTGGTTGCATGATTATGTTTTTTAGAAAAATATATCCCGTGTCATACTGGGACTAATTTTGGTTAAATTTTATTTAATTTTAGTTATTTTATTAAATTTTGGTTATTTTATTAAATTTTTGTTATTTTATATTATTAATTTTTTTTCTCAATTACTATGTGTTATTTTTAAGGTTTACATATAGTTGAATTTTTATTTGTTATGGTAAACGTAATTTCATTTCTTTTCAATTTCATTTAATTTCACTTTCTAACCAAATGATCGAACCCCCAGAACACGGAAGAGAACGCCGAAGACTCGGACAGCTCGGACGTAGACTACGAGAGTCTGTTCGCGCCGGAGGACTGCGAGCCCTATGTCCTGGCGCGGAAGGACGACCTGTTCGGGCTGGGCTACACGGGGCTGAGCCGCCACTCGGTACTGGGGGCGCTCAGCGCGGAGTATGGCGCGGGCGGCTCCGCCTTGAGTCACCTGAAGATGAACGATAAAGGAAAGAAGGTGAGTCAGTCAGTCAGTCAGCGTGTTTGCGTCCACTGCTAAACATACGCCTCTCCAATTTTCTTCCAGTCCTCCTGGCCCTCAGCGGTACGGAACCACTGCTGTCTGCCGACGCGCTTGATGTCGTCGTCCCACCTGACGGGTGGTCTTCCCACACTCCGTTTTCCTGTCCACGGCCGCCAGTGTAGGACACGGTTACTCCAACGGTCGTCGTCTCTTCGGCTGACGTGCCCAGCCCACTGCCACTTGAGCTTAGCCACCCGGTGTCCAAAATCGACTACTTTTTACGTCGTCGGATTGCCTCGTTGTGCACCATATCCCATAGCAATATTAGCATGGTTCGCTCCATTACTCGCTGGGCAACTTTCAACCTTTGGACAACGGCGACCGTCATATTCCACGTTTCATACCCGTACGTCATAACCGGGAGGACACACTGGTCATATATTTGGGATTTTTATGCAACCTGACATGGATGGTTAATACCAGACAACTACCGTTATGATATTAGCCCAATAGACCACATTCCGGAAGGAATAAGGTGCTATGCCAGGACCTTCCAGGATGGAAAACATGGTATTTTTTTCATTTCCGCTTCGAACATCTTTTCATCCGATGCGATGGTACCAACTCGGCCGGGCTAAAGCTTAACCGGTCCTCTGTTTGCCTTTGCGTTCAATTGGGAATTATGGAGATTCAAATATTGGTCCATTGTAATATGATGTACATCCGTAAAAAGGTACGTTAAGTTTACTAAGGAATCTGTATGCATAGATAAAAGACCGTGAAGCAAGGAAACACTAATTAAAGAAAGGGCCCTGTAAAAATAACTACTTTATGAATAAGGCTGGACTAAAAAATACTATTAGCGGGTTTTGGGTCTACCAATTTTACCAACTGAACCCCTATTATTATTATTCACATTACATAAATATACAAAAATACAAAAACAAAGCCTTAAAAAATATAAACCTAAAACTGGATTTCCCACCTGGGACAAATCCTATAAGGCCGCTCCGAGCTACAGCTTTCTGTACCTGGAATCGGAGCCCAATATCGATGTCTAATTTGTCTAAATGTTTGGCCAAATTGTTTGGAACAACGTCTTCGTAGACATAACAATTGGCACCATGGTGGTTTTCCGTGCATACCACATGGCGGTAACCTCGTGGGCCAGGTCGTTTCGATGTTTTCGTCATGTGGTATTGTTATGTCTACGAGGAAGATCTCATTGGACTTGGGCTTGTTGCACTTGATTGTCTTATCGGTTTGTATTGGTCGATCCCAATAGAGCTTAGTGCCATCCTTTTCTAACATGTGTTCCGGTTTGTACTTATAATATGGCACCACTGCGTCGATGAGGCCGTGTTTAAAGGCAAGTTGCTGATGGACTATTTTGGCTACTTGATTGTGCCGCTCCAGGTACTCAACGTTTGCCAGGCGTGAACAACCGGAAGTACCCACAAGCTCGGCACATGTCGACCGATCCATCCTTCTTTATATACTTCCGGAAGTTACGCGTGACGATCATTTGGTCCTGAATGGCACAAAAGAAGCCTTCAGTTTCTCCAAATAGATCAACAAACCGCATCCATTGGAATGAATCCAAGAGATGCGTGTTTGGCGACTCTAGTACCCGGAGAAACTGTCCATGCAGTTCCTGGCCTCTCCATACTTCCACACGCTCAGTAGTGCTTTAAACCTTGTGCTTATTATTATTATTATATACACTAGCAGCTGCTAGTCCCTAGATTGTCACCTAAATTGGCATTTATGCCAAACAGATCGACTGCAAAAAATTCATAACAAATTCACATTAATTCTAAAGCCTGCTAGTGTTATAAACCTTTTTGCATTGCGTGGCAGGTGTCGATACGCGGGCAGGCGTTCGGAGTCGGCGCGCTGGAGGACGACGACGAGGACGTTTACGCCGGGGAGGACATGTCGCATTACGACTTCGCCATCGGTGGGCCCAAGCCGTCCGCCGCGCCTGCCAAGGGCAAAAAGAAATCTGAGGTGAGCATTGTATTGTATATTATTCAGCCTTTGTGACACATATTGTATTGTATTGTTTATTCATCATCCATACACACAGCACTGCACTCGGATTTGTCGCATTGTACAACGCGATTCAATTAAGAATAGGATGGGGCTCGTGGCTAACTTCACTCGAATTCGCGAGGGAAAGTACGCGGCAAAGTACTGAAGTTTGTGAAGTGAAGTGAGCATTTTAGCAGTTTGACATTCAAAATGGCGGTGATCCTATCCTATTCTTATTTGAATCGCATTGCACGTAGTTCATTATTTGCCGGTTTCGCGCCGCAGGGGTTGGAGGGGTTCGTGCGGGCTCAGCGCGCGCAGCCGCCGGCGCGCGGGCCCCCGCCGCCCGCGCTCCCGCGCGACTACTCGCCCGCGCCCGCCGGCTTCGCGCGCACGCGCTTCCAGCCCGACCCCGCCGCGCCGCCGCACCACACCAGGCTGGGTAGGCATTTTTTAAAATTTTTTAATTTTAATTTATTCGCGAAGAAAACATTACGTACATATAAAATAATCAAAACAAAAAACCAACCAAGTGCGAGTCGGACTTGCACACGAATGGTTCCGTACCATCAACACCAAAAAAATCACGTTTTTTATACGGGGCCCCCCTTTAAATCGATCTGCTCAATGGATCAGAATCCATGTGAATTTGTTGGTCCCCTTCCCCCACTAGGTGGTAGGGTTACAATCACATTTGATGAAAGGATGGGCAAAACGTCACTGAAAAATTGTCCGTGTTTTCCATCCAGTTAAATCTAGCCGTGCTCATAAAGGGAAGGTCCTGGTCCGCTGGTAGCTATTAGTATTAGCCATCAATGTCCAGTTACATAAAAATAAATTTAAAAAAATAACAGTTTGAAAAAACATTGAACCGACTTCAAGCAAAAGTAGAAGGCGGTACAAACGCACAGAAGAGGTCCATCATACGTTTTCAGTTGTGTTTTTGTACCGCTTTATACTCCAGGGTGCTTGGAGTCTGTTCAATGTTTTTTAAAGCTGTTATTTTTTTCATTTTTGTTTAGTATTTCCCACCCTTGGTCGTGATATTATTTAAAAAAAATTATGAAGGGACCACCCCTGCGATATACACTACTAATGAGAAAAATAATTATTCAAATCAAAGAATTACAAGAAGACCTAAACCGAGTGAACCAGTGGTCAATGGACTGGCTGATTAAACTGAACATTCAGAAATGCACTGTTCTCCATCTAGGGAAGCAGAACCCGCACCTTCCATACTTTCTAAACAATACCCGACTATCTGCGGTGCACCAGCAAAGAGACCTAGGAGTCCTTGTAAATCATGATCTAAAGTGGGAGCCTCATATTGCACAGATAATAAAGAGAGCTAACTCCATGACCTATCTCATCAAGAAGTCCTTTCGCCACCTCACTCCTGAAGTCACACTCAAAATTTACAAGTCATATGTACGACCTCTCCTGGAGTACGCCTTTCAAGTCTGGCAACCCTACTTCATCAAAGATATCACTCTACTTGAAAATGTACAACGAAAGTTTACAAAAATCCCTTGGCAGCTAAAAACCTTACCCTATGAAGAAAGATTGAAGGCCCTCAAACTACCAACCCTGCACCAAAGACGGATGCGATGCGATTTAATAGAAGTGTACAAAATGCTTACTGAGAAATACAACTATGAAGCAATGAAGGAAATGTTCACACTTAATCATAACACTCACCTGCGTGGCCACACTCTAAAACTGAATAAAACAGAACACAAAACCAACACACGGAAGCACTTCATAACCAACAGAGTGGTTGACGATTGGAACCAACTTCCAGAGAACATTATAAGTGCAAACAACACTAATCAATTTAAGAATCGTTTGGACGCTTATCTAAATAAATATATTTTTAAAATAAGTAACTAAGTGAACTGAAACCGATTAAGTAAAAAAATAAATTGTGTTAATATATCAATGAACTATGTACTCGATTTAGACACATCAGCCTTGGCTGCCTGTCTAATATAAAAAAAAAAAAATAAATAAAAAAAATCGGTTGACAGCTTTCGGAGATATTGAGTAACATACACAGAAAATCAGACTAATTAGTCTGACCTTTTTCCTACCTTTTTTTTTTTTTTTTTTTTAAGTCGGTTAAAAATAAATGTTCCACATTGAAGGTCTCGGCCGGCACGAGCTGAGCGCGGAGGCGCGCGGCGCGCTGCTCGGGGAGCCACCGCCCGCGCTCGTCCTCCCCGACACATCCCTCCCCCCGCCCGGCTTCACCCCCGCGCCGCCCGACCTCGCCCTCCCCCCGCCCGGCTTCCCCCCCCCGCCCGCCGTCGCCGTCGGCGCGGGGGAGGCAGCGCCGGTCGCCGCACACGCGACCACTCCGGATGAGCCAGGTGAGCTAAAGTCGTCCGTCATTTGATATAGAGTCCGTGCGGAAAGAGTACCGGCGTGGCGTACAATGGAACTAACATTAAGATTTTTACATAACATACACTGAGACAATTATTAAGACCTGAGAATCTGAAAATATTATATTCTAACACAGCCTCAAAATATCAAGTTATTACAGTCATACTTTAATGACGTGCCAGTGTTGTCAACAGGACAAATACGGTAAATGTGCACATGTGCGCCCTTAAATCTTACGACGGTTCTCTTTCCGCACGGACTCTACCTGCAGCAGAACGCCGATTGTCCGGACACCTGTTATGCAGCCGTCTGGTTATCTGTGCTTGGTATTTTATTGCCCTACGCATCTTAGGTTGTTGATAAGTCTTTTTTTTATATTTGGTATAAGTTACAGAAATCTCCAAAGTTAACATAATAGAATAGAACTTTTTCTTTAGTTGTTTTGTCAAGAATTTCAGTTTTGTTAAGTATAGAATGTATCGTTTTATTGTTCTCGCTTGATATGTCCTCATTAATTCAAATGAAGTTTTGGGAAAGAAAATATCACAATATAATATTTCATTTTATACTTTGTGCTGGTCTATTACATTAAAAATAGTTTGAAGACAAACAAAAAACCTCTGCTATTTCTCCAAACCTTATTCTAACTGCATTGTGGGGTAAATCTTTATCTAAAAATTCGTAAATAATGACAAATTTGGCGTTTCTAAGGTGAGGTCGCTCATGGGACACCTACAGCTTTGTTTTTTCTTCCCCAACGCTTTGCACAGATAAGTGATTGAATTTTGGTCTCTTTTTTAAATTTATTTATTATTGGAGGAAAAACAAAGGCAGAAAAACACAGTTACAAAGAAATAATTGGTAAAGAGTATAAAGATCTGTCTTCAAAACTATCCCTCACTAAAACAAGAAAATGTATAAATTTTGAAGGTGGCATTATTTGTAATAAGAAAAAGTGTACCTGGAGATAGGTAATTACAAAAAAGCAAGTGATATGAGGTTACTAGTTGATTAAAGTGCTAATACAATAATGTGAATATGACACAGCTCGTTTTAAGGTGTAGAAGTTATTTCTGAATTAGTTAAATAAACATGAAAAAATCAAATTAAAAATATACTCTATTGTAGATCCGGCGTGCGGCGGGGAGACCGCGTTTAAGCCGTTCGCGGGCGACGCGGCGAAGCAGGCGCGCTACGAGCGGTTCGTGCGCGGGGAGGGGGCGGCGGCGGGCGAGGCGGGGGGGCGGCTCGCCGCGTGGGAGGCGGCGCGCGAGCTCGGCGAGTTCCAGCAGGCGGCCAAGCTGTACCGCCCGCTCACCGGCGTGCTCCGTGACAGGTGAGCACCGACGTATTGTACTGTATTGTGTTTTCAGCAACCTGACATGGATGGCTAATACCACACAACTACCGTTATGATATTATCCCAATACACCACGTTCCCGAAGGAATTTGGTGCCATGCCTGGACCTTCACTTTATGAGCACGGCTACATTGAACTGGATGGAAAACACGGACAATTTTTCATTGCCGCTTCGACAGTTTTTTCATCCAATGCGATGGTACCAGCCCGGGCGGGCTTAAATCCTCCCGAACCATGGAGCTGCACTCGGATTTGTCATATTTTAACATTTTAACAGCCAGTTCAGCAAAATAAATAGCGAAGAAGAAGTGGCAAGAAACTCTTAGTCTAAATTTACAAAAGCGTTTGTCAATATTTTTTTACAATAACATAGGTAAAACACTAAATTAACATGAATTCACGGAAGTGAACAATTCATACATTCAAAAAGACTAAAGATAGTAGGGATAGGCGTCTTAGGGCGCCTTTATCGTTTGGGCGAGTGCTGCCCGCGAATAGACCCCGTTGCAGCGTGCATAAGATGCCGTGTGTGCGCAGGTTCACAGCGGGCGAACGGTCCGAGGACGCGCTCGACCCGCTGAGGGCGGTGGAGCGCTCGCGGCGCGGCGAGGCGGCGGAGCGGGCGCGCGAGGCGGCCGCGCGCGGCATGCACGGCGCGCTCACGCGCAGCGTCGCCGAGTGGCGCCCGCACGCGCTCGTCTGCAAGCGGTTCAACATACCCGATCCGTTTGGGGCGAGGTACGTCTTTTTGTGGAGGTTATTTATTTATTGGAACTATATTGAAACATATTGAGAATAATTTTATGGATTTAATGGATACAACATGATTGTTATCTCATTAATTTGAATTTCAGCTACATCTACATTTGAAGCAGATCCTGCTTCCGCCGAATGTCACGACCAATATTGTGTAAGATTATTTTCAAAATCTGATTACAACGCTTCAAATGTAGATGTCGCTGAAACTCAAATTAATATTCAGAATGTATTAAAACAACTATATTCTTTAATGTTGATGTGTAATTAAAATGGACAGAGCGAAAATATACACGCGGCCGACCAGGGGCGGCTTTAGCCATTGCGAGGCCCCTGGCGAGTAGATATTTGCGAGGCCCTTGTCGTTGCAAGTTTTAATGCAAAGTTATGAATAAATAAAGTAAATTGTTTTTTGGAAAAAAAAAATAATTTTGCGGCTTTCTCTAAACGTAAAATCATTAATTAAATCATAATAATTTAAGGAAAGAGCTACGTCATTTTCCTTCGAAATTTTAGCAAGTCTTGAAAGCCGATATTATATCTGGTTTGGCAGAAATATTTCGACGCAACTTTTACAGGTGTTTTGGCTATAATTTTCAGGACCACTTCGACAGTAGGGTACACTTCGGTTAATATTATTTTATTTTATTCCCATCAATCTGGTGTTTAACTTGAAATTTTTAGGCAATCTACAGATTAGAAACTCCAGTCAGGTGAATGTTTTTTTGCTATTCTAGAGCAAATTACATCAAAATCGGCGAGCACGGAACGAATTTCTCTCAGTCCAGTCAAAGAATATACAAATCAGAACTGACATCCCATACTTCGGCACTTCGTGCACAACTATGGAATGACCGAACAGATTGCGTTATTATGTAGTGTACGTCAGTTTTAAAATTGAATGAAAAATTATTTGTAGTTTGTTTGCAGGTATCTTACCGTTCATGTTATTTAATCTTTGTGCATTTGCGAACATATATTGATGCCCCGCACACCTCTGTAATAATATAGGGTGTGTGTGAGAGGTATACGCAAGGGTGTGTCTGTGAAAAGGTGAGAGAGGGTGGAGGTGTGGTATGTGTGTATGCGTACTGATGAGTGAGAGTGAGGGAGAAGATGCGCATGAGTGTTTATGTGAACTATTAGCACTAAAACCATAGGAACAAAATGTAGAATAAAAAGTACATGAACCTCCATTATTATTAGAGTTGCAATTTATTAATATTAAAAAAAAAACATTTTTTTTTATTATAGATCAACATACAGTAGAATACAAAAAAAACATGTTACAGACACATTAAAAGAAGATTATCTATGTACAACAACGGTTGCTGCCTAATCGCTAATAAATGTAAGAAAAGTGCTGAAACGAAATCTAAAAACTAAACACTAAACATGTCTTGCGATTTACAAAGATTTTTTTTTAAAAGACATATCAATTAAATAAATAAAGTGGTATAAATAACTACTTTATGAATATACTACAAGGCTGGACTTGAACCAGCTTTTAAACCTTTCGTGGGCAGTGTGTCTAGCAATTGCCCCATTCGCTCTACCCATAATTTGGAATTCTCCTACTAACACAGTTGTTCAAGATGAAAACATACATAGGGAGGGAGAATTTGGAATAGTAATATTTACAACTGCCCTACAACCATTTTATGTGTATATCCATGTGGCTTATTTAATGAAAATCCGAAAATCTAGATAGCATGCTACTATTCTTCATAAAACTTCTTAAAAACTTTAACTAATTCCATAGAAGTGTGGTTTAAAGTAACAGAAACATTTATCTTTTTTATGTTTTCAGGCCAGATCTGAAGACGATCAACAAACCAAAATCAACGTACTCCATATTTGAATACCTCGAAGGCTCCATTCACAGCAAAGAAAGTTTCGCCAAGGAGCAGACACACTTCAGTGGCTCGAAATCCGTCACTCAGCAGATTCTTCCAATCACACCAGCTAAAAGTATCACCCTACCTCCTGTCAAGAATGTAGGCAGCCTAGAAAATACCAATGAAAGTATAGAAACAATTCATGGAAATAAAAGAATGACAGTAGCAGAACTTTTCCTTATAGAAGCCGAGAAAGAAAGGCTAAGCCACGTGGAAACAGGTAAAGCAGCAGAGGAAGTAACCAAAACTATTGACAAGTTCGATAAAATGGAGCTCTATAAATCTATATTTTTAAGTGATAGTGAAGAAGAAAATGAAAATGTTAATGATAATAAACCTCAAAGCAAGGAAGATGTAGACTTTGTCGAAACTCCAATGAACATTGAAAGAAATGACTCACCTCCGAGGGGCATATTTGCTAACTTAGACTTTGACCAATTGAATTCATGGTCTTCCAAAAGCAAATCAATAGAAAATTCCCAAGAAAAAGAACAAAGAACAAATAAAACTAGCAGATGGAATAGGGATGATGAGAGTACAAATGAAATTACGACTTCAAAAACACTTGAAAAAGATAACGAATTAAAGAATTCTAAAGATAGTATAGATATAGATAATACTGAAGATGAGGTCGTCGAACTGTTTGTTAGTTCCTCAGGTGGTGTTGCCAAGAGACCGGTAATACCGGAGCATAACACAAAATATGATAGAAATTTCAATAGGACTGGCACTAAAAATGATGTGGTCGAAGTGTTTGTTAGTAACTCGGGTGGTGTTTCTAAGCGGCCGAAGACACCGGAAGATGACAAAAAAGTCGTGGACATAGATGAACTCTTCCAGAGTCCCAAAGTTAGCGATGCTGACATTTACGGTCCTAAAATCCCGGACAATCTCAAAAAGACGATTGAAATTAGAGCTAGTGAGTTGGAGAATAAAACGTTGTTAGGAAATGCAAGTGTCTCCAGGTTTGCACAAAAGGAGTTAGATATTGAAGAGGTATTTTCGGGTAAAACTGCCAACATTGTCGACGATTTGCCCCGGCCAATGTTCAGGGACAAAAATGCGAGGAGGCAGCAAGAAGAGGAGGTTGTAGAAGTAAGCACTTCCGATTCCGACGCTTGGGTTGATGTGAATGTTACCAAGAAACCTAAGAAAACAAAACAAAAGAAAAAGAAAAAAGACAAAAAACATAAACATAAGTCTAAGCATAAGAAAAAAGATAAATAAAAATATATTTTTTAAAGTTATTTGTTTCTCTTATGCGGAATGAGTGAGAGTTTCTAAGCGTCTATTGGTGGAAGTATGTATTGAAGTGTTCGAGTTGATTAGGTATAGCCATGTATAGATTGCCAATACAGTAGTCTTAATAATCCGGCACTTCAGTTTCAGTTTCTTTATCTTTATTTCCTCCATTACTGTGTATATTACACGCTCAGATTCGTAATTTTTTGCCTGTCGGTTCGATTACTTCGGGCGAAGAAGAGCCGACAAGAAACTTCATCAGGTTGGTCATTGTATTATTGTTTTTTCCATTGATACTAACAAACTAGTTTACAGTGATTGATTGATTACTACCGCTCACAAAGAACATTATTATAAGAACATTATATACATTGGTGAGGAGCAAACTCTTGAGTACGATAATGACGTCTTATTCTAAATTAATAGGAATTATGATCTAAATTATTCAGGCGTAAAAAGCCATCGTCATTTTTGATGCAAGGTAATATCAAATTAAATATAAGTTAGTAAATAAGCAAATTCATACTACAATGTAGTACCCATGTCAGAGAAAATAATAATAATAGAAAAAAAAACGACGACGTATCGATTGTCAAGTTGTTAGCAGTTATAAAATAATAAAAAAAATTGGTAGTACCGTGTTAGGTACATTGGTATGTCCAGTAGTCCGGCACCCTACGCCGCCATTCCTCCGACTGCCCCTTCCTCATTTTGATCATATAAGCTACTTACCGCTGGGAGTGCTACTAAACATGTAGATTTGTGCGAGTGATTGGCGATCAAAATAGCATAGGTCATGAGCAAAACAATTATTCCGGGAGGTCACGACATTTTTGGTCACGATAAGGTAAATGGCTGAATCTGGGTTCACATGTTAGAGACCAACCCTCTGATGCTAAATATGTCAGTCTGCCCGTGCCAAGTGGTTGCGTTTTCTAGATTGGCTATATAAAATAGATGCTGGTATGTACCTGCTGATGAATATACTGATTATTTGGAAACATTGATACCTATTAATTATACAACAATAACCAGACGGTTACTTAAATATACCTTAAGTTATATCGCCTATAACTACTAAATGCAACCAAAGATTTGTTCAGTTTTTGTATTGCTAAGCAAGTATGTATTGATACTTTCATGCTTCGTCATTTGCATCCATTTACCTTATCATATGTATTTTTTGTCACCATAACTACTTTTTCAGGCGCCTTATGTACGTAACACAACCAATTGGAACAGGCAGACTGGCACATTTAGCTTCAGAGGGTTGTACTTTATCCCGTGAACCCAGTTTCAGCCATTTACGTTATCGTTACCATTTTTGTCGCGACCTCCTAGTCTAAATTTACCTACAAGTTCCCTGTACAATCCAGTAATCCGAACATTCCAATACTGCCCTCCTTATTAAAAAGGTGGTAACTACATATGGGCCTCATATGTAGTTACCGCCTTTTTAATAAGGAGGGCAGAGTAATCCAGCACACCTTGGTATTTGATAGTACTGGATTCGTGAGACTCTACTCTAATACTAAATAAGAGGTGGCTCTGAAACCCTAACTCTTGGATCTCACAATGTACATAAGTGCTACCAATTAATTGTACTCACCTCAGTTTATGGTTTCTCCTATACCTTTGTCACTGTGAGAGGACCAAAAGGTGGAGACGATAATGAAGTAAAATGGTCAAATACATAACAGTGCAGGGGGTCCATTCAGGGCAAGAGTGAGTTCGAATTCGTCACTAAATATCAACTCACTTTTTTAAATAGTTAATGTTTCCACACTTCTTGAACATCATTACAGTTGGGTAAAAATCTAGTCTGTCCCGTAAATACGTTGGAAGTATAAATAACGGTTCCGTTATTTTAATAATAATATATTTCCCAGCTATTTTTAGGTTAACTCACTCCCGAACTCGAACTCACTCTTGCCCTGAAGGGACCCCTGCACGGCATCTCTTTCGAAATTTATAATAAAAAATTACATGATTGCTAGATTGTCTTATTTTCTTATTTTGTTTTGTTGGCGCCCTTTTTAGGGTTCCGTACCCAAAGGGTGAAAACGGAACCCTATTACTAAGCCTCCGCTGTCCGTCCGTCTGTCCGTCTGTCCGTCTGTCACAGGGCTGTATCTCAGTAACCGTAACAGGTAGACAGCTGAAATTTTCACAGAGTGTGTATTTATTTTGCCGCTATAACAACAAATAGGTAAAATAAATATTTATGTATAAATATTAAAAAATAATAAAAATTAAAGGGGGCTCCCATACAAAAAACGTGTTTTTTTTTCGTTTTTTTTTTACGATGGTACGGAACCCTTCGTGTGCGAGTCCGACTCGCACTTGGCCGGTTTTTCTCGTTTTTATCACTCAGGCTGGCAGCCGAACACTATGGGGTCAACGCGCTTGAGAAGTGTGGGAATTTGGCGGGAATATTCAAAATTACGAAAAGAACAGCAAGGTTTAATAAAGATGAGTAAGACTTTTTTCTCTGTCTGCCAGAGCCACACGTTCCCCTTATTCCCATCAGCCGGATGCTAAGAATCTCGACTGTAATGGCCCTCAGTTCACTCCAACCTTCCCTTCCTTGATCCTTTACCCCGATTTTCAGGACTGCCCCGTATAGACTTTTAAAATGTTGGCCGCCTTTCACTAAAATCACAAACAATTCAGTATTTTAATAACTATACAATTATTATAATTACTTTACCAGTTCAAGTTCAATAACAATAATATGAACGCAACGCACATGGACTTAATGACTAAATACATTTCTAATTTGAATAAAATGTACGTTATTTCTTTAGTAATAAGATTGACTTTGACTTATCGATCTTTTGCGTGGTTTTACAGCTGGACATTGTTTTGTTTGATCTTGTTGGCTACGCTACGCAGAAAAAAACGTTAAATTCAGACGCAAATAGTGCGACGCAATGGTGACTAACGATGACGATAACGAGATCGTAGACGTCACAGAGCTAACGCAAAATTTTCAAGGTCCTTCAGAATTATGTAGGTATCAATTACATTGGTTTATTGTATTAAATTTTTACATACATTTCAGTATACCATATGTACTATACTAGATTATTAGAATACTATTATACTAAATCAGAAGTTTTCTTTCGGTCCAAATTCAGCCTAAAGGAATACCTAGTTACAAAGGAAACATGTTATTGACACTACGAGCATAGTTAGTGCAAGTCGCTGGGGACTAAATAGAATAGCAGACGTTTATTCTAGTCTATTATACAAAGTTCTGTGGGTGGGTGTAGTCGCAAATAGTACATATTAGAGAGTGTAGAGCGGAAGACCAGTGACAAAACTATCATGCCAATATGCAGCGCGTAATGCCGTGATCCTCATATTTTCTAATGACATATCGAAGAAAGAGATAGAACGATAAATAATGACTTACTGCGCGCAGTACGCTACCACGAAGCTAGCATTTGTAGCCCTTGCACGCGTGCGTCACCCGTTACACAGGTACGAATTCGGGCACAAAAAGCGGTGACTGCAACTTTTGGTGAAGTAAAATAGTAAGATGTAATAAATTCAGAGTGGGCAGTCTGAGTTCTCACCGAAATTGACGTTTACGGCAAACCGATCGACTGGCGTTTTCTCCAAACTCCATACAAGTTTTTACTAGATATTCTGTGGTTTTACTTCTTCAAGCTGTCAAAGTCAAACGCGGACTTCCGATTTGTATGAAAACGCGGAGTGGACGTAAACGGCAACGTCGACGTATTTACGGCAACGTTGAGTAAGCTGTCAAATCAAGCTCGGACTCGCAAATGTTAGTTCGCTTAACGCCCGCTGCGCGCGCTCATCAATTTCTCCATACATTTGAAAACGCCAGTCGATCGGTTTGCCGTAATGCCAATTTAGGTGACAACTTAGACTAACGGCTCAGGATCCAAAGTATTACCTACGTACTTTTACAATTACGTTACCCGCTATTTTTAAAATGATTTCTAATAACCTTTATCAATGTATATACTTACATTGTTGCACGGATCAAGCCCTGCCGCCTTCAAGCGCCCGCGCCAGCGGTTGCGCAGAAACAAAATCAGATAGAGTTTTGGATCTGCGCAGTTATACAACAGCGCGTTTTCGAAAAAAAAAACGTATAGGGCAGGACTCGAACCTGCGAGCTTTGGATTACATGTCCACTGCTCTCCCGATGAGCTAGCCAGACAATTATGACAACCGACCAACATCTCGATTACATTAAAATCTACCGTCGGCCGCGGCGCCACGAGTTCCGGCTGAAGTTGTGTGGTTGCTTGCGGACCAATCAGGAGACAGCCGAGTGGGGAGCGGCCAATCAACGAGCGACGCACGAGGGACCGGTAATGCGCCGGCGCGGGAGTGAAGAACGTGGCGGCCATTACGATATGATTACGTTTTCGACCACCGTTCTGACTACTTGGTCTACGCATTGTGCAGATAACATATATTAATAAACGTATACTACTGTCCTGATTGTTTGTTTGACACGGTTATTTCTGTGCAGTTACACTACGTAAACATGATATCCAAAAGTCCCATAACTTAAAATTATTTAAATATAAAAATACTGTCGTGAAATAACCTTAAACTTGGAGACGGAGCTCTGGCGATTGGAATCAAACACCTGGATCTCTAGACTTACTTTTATTAAATTAATAAAGAAGCTAATAATAAAAATTAATGAAAAAGTCCTCGTGAAGGAAAATACCTCTTGTTCTTTCAAGGTGTCGCGAGTGACAGTTGAAAATTAGCTCTGTATTTAAAAGATAACTTTTTAACTATATTTATTGATAGCCAGGAGTAACTGGCGACAATACCTACCTACCTGGTTGGTTTAGGGCTAGAAGCCCACTTAATTGTAATATGGGCTGCTAGTAACAGGGGTCCAAAATTTTTCACGCTAAACTAAAACTAAAAACACGCAAAACTAAAAAAAAACTAACCTAATGGGCAACCGACAGATGCAAAACTTTTACCAATTTTTTTTTTAATTTCATTTGATTAGGTGATGGGTCTAGGACTAGAAATTCCAGAGATATGAATCAAAGACGACTCTTGCAACTTGCATGGCAAGTCATGCACTGTGACTGTTTATATGTTGGGAGTACTATACATTATAGTATTATAACTAAAACAAAAAGGCGAAATTGAGCCTTCCTTTATTTGGATCGTAGCAGTTTCCGTTTAATGATTTTATATTTTTCTGAGCTTGGTTCCCATGTGAAGAAATCCGTAAACAAGCTTTGTTTCAAAAATCGACTTCTGTCTTACTTCAATATCTTTGCAGTTACAATTCGGTTTTCTATGTCAATGTTTTGTTATCTAATGTATTGACATTTTAACTCAAATACATAAGGCGAGCTTAATTGAAAAGGTACATTAACAAAATCATTTATACAGTTTTTTTATTACATAAGTCTGTGAATGCGGCCCTGGTTCAGCGGACAATCAGCTGTTTGATGACAGCTTCTCTGACAACACAAAATGGTCGAACAGTGAAGTTGCCAAACAAAGGAAGGCAAGCGAAGAACATTTGTAGCTCGCTTGGCCTGCATTCTGTGAACTCGAGTGCTTCTGAAGAGTGGCGTGTTTAGTGTTGGTGCAAAATGTTGGACCTGGAGATTGTTCCTGAGCGATCGCTGGGCTGCGACGCCTGGGAGTTTGTGCTTGGTCTGTGTTTACTACTACGTCAGTTTTTGCGTTGTTTCTGTACAGCGCTTGAATTACGCAATATCCCGTTTCTTGTTTATTTTGGGCGGTTTAACTCACCGATCACCTGTCGGCGTTCTTTTTTCAGAAGTCCCTTTGCGATTAAACATAAAAAGTAGCTACCCAAAATGGTTCATCGATCCTTTGTTCGCGTCGTTTGTTTTGACTGGTGTTTGACCGTGAAATTGTTTATCGCTTCAGCGACGCGTCTAGCCGAGAGAATGCTCAACTCACTTTTAATTGGTTAATAATTTTAGTGCATAATTTGGTTAATAAATAATTGGCTACAAGAATCCTCTAATTTTGTTGCTCTAAACATTGCTACAGATTTGCAATAGGTACTTCTCTCTGTACATAGTGAACTGTTTCGTAAATCTGTACCATATTCATACTCACCATAATTCTTATTGATTGTCTTAGTTTCTCAGCTTGGTTACAGTATTTGGGGGTGCAATTAAATAATGGGAACACAATAAAATAATGTTCAAAGCTAAGACTCGTGTAACCTTATTTTGGTCCCAAAGTTAAAATGTAGGTAACTGTAAAGACAAAAAATATGAAGTTATGTTGTAAGTAAGATTTTATAGGGTGCTTGTGACTAGTGGCCCATTAATTAGGCACAAAATAACACTGTTATTATATTTTTTTAACTTATTTTCTGTCACTGTGTCTAAGATTTCACGTTACACACTTATTTACATATTTTCTTAGATAAGGAATATTTGTTTCAGATATCCAAATCGCTAAAAACATGTTTTGGTGTTGGGATTATCTTGAAAACCTTGGGATTTAGTTTTGGTGTCTTAACTGCGTAGTAGGTATCTGTAACATGAGATTCTGTTATCACTTCTAATGTTGACGTCCGCTATCGGACAGGTAAAATTTTATCTATAGAAACCCTGAACTAAAATATTGCATTTCTGTAGATGTAAAGATGTGGGATCGAATTGTTAACTAAATTAGCTCTCGTCCAGCAGCCTTTTTTTATGTTAAGCGCGGCATAAGGCAAACGCCAGGACCTCTTAAGGTGCCCGACGACGCGCATGGGATTAAGAACTTTCAGAGGGGCTGCAATTAGCCATCCGTCGCAGGATCCATAAAAAAGAACTGAGTCAATATTCCAATGGGTTTGTTGCAAAAGAAATAATTTTTCTAAGCTTAATAAAAAAGCATGCGAAAATAATAATAATACCCATGAAAGAATTATGGTGAGACTTTTAATACTTGTTTGGTTACATAATGAATGTTTAAATTTGATGATCAATTAATAATAATAAGTGAACTCAATTCCATCCACCTTTCGTATGGGGACTGCACACCATTGAAAAAAAATAAAAAACAATTTTTCACTATGTTACATGTGACAAATTGTGATAAAATTCGTCAACATTTCTTTGCACTAGCAACTCGAAGTAAACAACTTGTTGTGAATACACTAGCTGTTCTTTGTTCTTGGCAGATGTTTACCATATGACACCACTACAACACACTGGCCTGTAGTAATCGAAAACCATTTTGTATAATATACTTGCTCATCTCTCATTCAGCACGATGGGGGATGGATTAACCCTACCATTTCGGAATTGAGGTATCGAACGCATCCATAACATGACCACGCCTTGTGTTACTAAATCTCGATGTTCGAACACCAAGGTGTCGCGCTACTGGGCTACAGAGTTTGTAGAGAGAAGCAGCGTTGGTCTTTTCGATAGACTGTATAGGCCGCGGCCTAGGAGCTGCAGCAGTGGCTGGGTGGCTGAATTTAGAGGGTACTCGTCAGGAGCAGATTCCCCTACAGCCCGAGTAGGCTCGGGCCTAGAGCAGCAGAATTCAGAGGGTGCTCACCAGGGGCAGATTTTCCTGTAGCCCGAGAGGCCTGGGACTAGAGCGGTAGAATTTAGAGGGTGCTCGCCAGGTGCAGATTTCCTTACAGCCCGAGCAGGCCCGGGCCTAGAGCAGCAGAATTCACAGGGTGCTCGCCAGGGGCAGATTTTCCTATAGCCCGAGAGGCCTGGGACTAGAGTGGCAGAATTAAGAGGGTGCTCATCAGGTGTAGATTTCCCTATAGCCCGAGTAGGCCCGGGCCTAGAGCGGGAGAATTTAGAGGGTGCTCGCCAGGTGCAGATTTCCCTACAGCCCGATCATAGAGCAGCAGAATTCAGAGGGTGCTTCCCAGGGGCAGATTTCCGTAGAGCCCGAGTAGACCGGGCCTAGAGAGGCATAATTTGGAAGGTACTCCCCAGGGGCAGATTTCTTTATAGCCCGAGAGGCCCGGGCCTAAAGCAGCAAAACTTGGAGAATATGGAGAATTTTGCGTTTTGATTGTAATTATAGTTGCATCGACAACTCTAGCAACTGCAAGACCTTTTTTTTTTTAATTCGATAATAAAGTTGTTCTTTTTAACGACCATTCGACTTAAATTTTGAAGCAATACTTATTTTTTTGCTTATTAAAATTTTTCATTGATTCCGATTCCGGATGGGGTGACAATCCTGCATAGGCCTAGGGCACCCAAGGTATCAAGTGGAGAGAAGACAAAATGAATGGATGTATATTTACAGGAATGCACTTCTCCCAGTCTGTGGCCATCATCCAGTCTCAGGTGGGCACTATACGAGGGGTTCAAGTACTCTACAGCGATCAGGTGAATATAATTTTTGTAATGTTAAAATGTGTATAAAATGAAACCTCAACCCACCAACATGCGAGAGATATGACTGGGTGGTCCGGAATGTATCCTAACGGCAATATGGCGTCATTGCTTATGTTCATGTCCTTTAAATAGGTGAATCTATGTGGTATATAGAGGTGTTTTCGAAAAACAAACCATTAAGGTCGGCCCGTAAGCACCTGAAAATTTCGCCTCCCATACAAACGTAGTTTACTAATCATTTGAAAACCAATGTTCCAACTTACTTGATATTTGGTATCTAATATTAGGCTACAAATATCTGTGTCTGCATGCCTTTGTTTTTTCGGTAAATGTATTCTGGGTCAAACCATAGAGAAAACAAAATTCGTATGAAGATTTTCTTTTTGCTTTCATTTCATTCGGTTTGGATTTTTCAAAAAAACAAAAGCATGCAGACACAGATATTTGTTACCTGATATTAGATTTTAAATGTCAATTTAATTGGAATAGCGGTTTCCAAATTATTAGTAAACAACGTCAGATAAATGGTCGGATACTTAACAAGCCAATAATATTGTTCCGCTCTTTAACAGACTGATAGGACTAGCTTGATTTTTCAATGGTGAAACAAAGGTCAGTTAGCTATCTGAGGATTATTTTCGATGGTGGCAATATTTCTCATGACCAACTTTAAGGAGTAGTGTTAGAGAGAGACAGCTCAGTAAAATAGCTCCTATGTTAGTACAGGATACCACTTCACATTTTTTAGTTTGTCAAGATTGACAGCAGCTTATGTTTTTGTTTAATATAATTTCGAAACCCAGTTATTCGTTTCGTTCGCTTGCTTGTTCCCGTTACGTTTAATTTTTCGGATTTTGTCGTCGGTTTTTTCTACCGAAATGGAGAGCAAGAAGAGAGAGCGGGCTTATTTCCTCCTCCTCCTCAATCATCATATCATCAATGATAATAAAAAAAAAGGTCCCATGCTTTATGGATGAAACCTTTAATAAAGCACCGACTTGTAAATCACTGAGCGATAATAATCTGGATCTATCCAACCCATCGATATCAATTTCAAATGACAAGAGGAAACGTCATATTTATCAGACTGATAAGTGACTATTTGACAGAAAATCGGCCAGATAAATTTATCGCCTAGATAGTAGATTTATTCCTCCGATAGTCACTATTCGTCTATTGAAAAACGAAAATTAGTAC
The DNA here is from genome assembly GCA_946894095.1 of Incurvaria masculella. Lineage (NCBI taxonomy): Eukaryota > Metazoa > Arthropoda > Insecta > Lepidoptera > Incurvariidae > Incurvaria > Incurvaria masculella. The sequence continues at coordinate 6,860,488 of OX335663.1, read as the reverse complement.
TATCAGACCATTAAGTACTATTCGATTGTTTATCTGACTTTTGAAAAATCGGGCCTTGGCCAAGTTATAAAAAAAAAACCTGATTTTAAATTTTGGAATAATTAATGAAAGTTTCAGCCCAAACAGGCTCACGTATTGTTGATTATGCGTTTGATTATGCAGCAAATTTATAACAAAATCTTTAAGAAGTTAGGTACTTCTGGAAGGTTTTTTTTAAAAAAAAGCGAGTGTACAGTTGTCAAAATGCACATCATTTTTGCCTTTTATTTTCTTGTCATGTTTCTTAGCTATATTAAAATAGCGCCTTCTAAAACCACCAGATATGACACATTACCAACTACAAAACGTTAGATGACAACGTGACACGAAATTTCACTAACCACGTAACATCTCGCTATGATCTCGCCAACCACATGGCCGCATGTCATTTCAACAAAATGAAAATCCATCGTGCATGTAAAAAACGTTAAGGACAACTGTTTCAGAACCCCCTGGCTGTGGACCTGGTGATAAACATGCCGCTGGACGGTGTGAGACTAATATTTGACCCGGTCGCGCAACGACTCAAGATCATAGAAGTGTACAATATGAAATTAGTTAAACTTAGATACTGGTGAGTACTTTTAATTAGTTATTTCTAACTAGTGAAACAATTGACTAAATCTTAAATAAAATATATGTGTATAGATCAAATGAATTAATTTTTAGGATACACGAATCATTAGGAATGTCCCACGCATTTTTCAAACTGGCATTGGCTCTAAGGAGTCAAGGGATATCGAAATCCCATGGGCGTCGTCGGGCACCTTAAGAGGTCCTAGCGTACCCCATGTGCCGCGCTTGATATAAAAAGAGATATAGTTATAAGCGTCAGACAGTCAGACTGACCGACCTATATACTGACGCCAGAAGTTGCATTTTATAGGAGTTAGTGAAGTAGTAAGACTACAATTTAGTTTGATAATGTTGCCAGAATCGTTACGGCTCAACTGCCCAAGAATATTTATCAGTCCACTTAGTCACATTCCATGTGAGTTTTCGAATAAGCGGCGCATTTTGTGTGCGCATTGCAGCGGAATGTGCTTCAACTCGCCGGAGATAGCGCCATCTATCGAGCAGGTGGAGCACTGCTTCGGCGCCACCCACCCCGGCCTGTACGACTCGCAGCGCCATCTGTTTGCGCTGAATTTCCGCGGCCTCAGCTTCTACTTCCCTGTAGATAGTAAATTTCAAGTGAGTCATTCTTACCTTTTCTTGTTAAAATATGTGTACTAATCATAGCAATGAAAAGTAGTTGGAAAAAGTACTTTGCAAGGCTATCATCTTCTCTTCTTCCTTCTTTCAAACCTTCCGTAACTCTAGATTCATTCGTTTTCCACTCCTCATAAGTGAATAACTTTTCAGATAATATATCTACCTACCAGATAATAAGATACCTTTAAAATCTTGGTTGAGCGTGCAAACTTGAAAAAAAAGTAAGTCTCTGTTTGTTAAACTGTTTAATAAAAAAAAAATGTATGATTGATCTATTTAAAAAGGCTACCCAGTTGCAGAATGAGGCATAAAAATTCAAATTGCATTAACCTGTATATAAAGATGTCACTTTATTTGCAAAGTGTTGTAATGAGCTTAGTTGCCTGTACATTACATGTCGATTACCTTTTTAAGAAAAGGTATTGTGCAATTCGCCCTAGAATGTCAATATACCCAGATGATTAAAGTAACGTAATTATTCCTCACTAAATTTATTATAAATATTGTCTTTATGTATGGTTTTGTTTGAATGTGCGTGTGGTTTAATTCCAGCCGGGCTACGCGCACGGTTTAGGCTCATTGCAGTTCCCGAACGGCTCGTCCCCCGTCGTCTCGAGAACCACCATCTACTATGGCTCCCAGCACCAGGTGATTATTCTTTACCTCTTGTAGCGGCTCGTAGTCTAGTGGCGCGGGGACTGGCGACTGGTTCAATTACGACATGCACCACTTTCATTCTCTTTCGGAGTTCGATAAGTGCATTTCTTCACGAATGCGAGCTGCTCAATGGTTCGGAATCCATGTAAAACTGTAGGTACCCTTCCCCTACTGGGTGGTAGGGTTTAAGCCTTCGTACCATTATTATTTTTCATGCACCAATGAGTATTGCGCTGGCTTGCAAATGTGCAAAGTTATATTTGTCTAATGAAGATAAAATAGTATTCTGCAATGTAAAGGGATGAAGTAGTTTTATATCCCTAAATCCATTGCCATTGTCAACATTTAAGAAAACACGATCTCATCACATGACGACCATCTGATGATCGGTTTATAATTGAACTCTCTCATTAGAAGCCCACAGCCGATGAACTATAGTCGTATAGCTAATATTAAGCCAGCTTTCCAACCTTAAAATTCTCCTTTACTATTGACAGGTTAATACAGAGCGATCTTTGTCATTTGGAACTAACCTTTTCCACGTGACATCACCATATCAACATTCCTACCACACAACATACTACTACGATGACGATTGTATTAACCCGTGCGGCGTCGCGTTGGATGCGCGGCAGGGCGGCGGCGCGAGCGGGGGCGTCGGCGCAGGCTGCGCGGCGCCGCTGCCGGAGCTGCCGCTGTCGTGCTACCGGCAGCACATGCACCTGAAGCGCTGCGACGTGCTGCGGAGTGCCACCGCCACCACCGGCCTGCGCCTTCACATGTTCACCGAGGGTGAGGCGACACTAGACATTGTGTTAACCTGTACGTCGGCGCGGGCTGCGTGGCGCCGCTGCCGGAGCTGCCGCTGTCGTGCTACCGGCAGCACAAGCACCTGAAGCGTTGCGACGTGCTGCGGAGTGCCACCACCACCAGCGGCCTCCGCCTTCACATATTCACCGAGGGTGCGGCGACACTAGACATTGGGTTAACCTGTACGCTGTTAACCTGTACGCAAAGCTTTGAAATCAATTGTGATCCTTGCTCTACCTACATATTGTCTAATTTAAAAAGCTCATGTCAAACTATATGGAAATAGCATTACGATAGAAGGTCGGTACAGAAAGGAATATGGTATAAAACAATTCAATGTAAACCACTAAAAACAACATGGCTTCTCAATTATAAATTGCCAAGATCTAACATAATGACAGGCCTCAGACTAAGATCCGGTCATACAATACTAAATAAGACACTGTACTTTATGCGAATAGTTGACTCGCTTAACTGCTCCGCTTGTCAACAAGCAGAGGATCAGCTCCACGTACTCTTGGATTGTGTCCGAAACCAGGTCATGAGAAACAAACTGTTGAAAGATCTATGTACAGACAGACTGAATTTATTCTTCAAAATCCATGAAGCTCTGAGCCAACCGCAAAGTGAAGAGTTTCGAATTGTGACCACATTTTGTAATAATTCTCTTGTCCTGCGCAGCAATCAGTAAACCCAAATTGTTACTATTGGGCTGGCATAGCCAAACATGGCTAAAGCCCTAACCAAATCAATAGACACGACAAAGGGAACTCTGGCTGCCAAAGTTCTCTTTGTTATGGTACCAGCAGCACACGCACCTGTTGCGATGTGCTTCCCAGTGCCACCACCACCATTGGCCTGTTCCTGCCATGTTCCTTGAGGGTAAGGCGATACTTGACATTCTATTGGCTTCGAGGCAGACTGCCACCATAAATTAATGAAGATAGGTCAATATCACCAATAGGTCAATGCCGAAGGGACGAGAAATAGATGGCGCAACTGCATGGATACACATTTACGGCTAACCAGTGAAGAAAGAAACTTTTTGATTTGATTTTCTTTCGTCTAGCTTAATGATATAATATAATTATGATTTCATACCTAAATGCTCCTGCCAAAATTTGAACTGAGATCCATGAAGAGAATGCGATGCTAGGGAGCATAAGACTAAAGTAGAGCGTTTTTGGGTGTGTCAGGCACGACGCGCGCGCTGGAGCCGGTGCGCGTGGGCGTCTCACGCACGGTGCGCTTCGGCGACAGCTGCCAGGCGGTGGCGCGCGCGCTCGGCGCGCCCTCGCGCCTCTTCTACAAAGCGGAGGACAAGATGCGCATCCACAGGCCGAGCCCGCGCCGCCGGCCGCCGCCGCCCGCCTCCGACTACTTCTTCAACTACTTCACTCTCGGGCTGGTGAGAATCGATCGGCTTAGCTCCGCAGACACTAGACTCACTTGACGACGGATCTCCTTAAGGACCTGGTACTAGCCAAATCGCAAAGTTAGACGAGGCACCCCAAGTAAACTAACTAAGTCTGACTATTAGAAGTATCATTCTTACAATATATGATTCCTTGTCTAGGAATCAACCTATATTCGTTAATGTGTTTCCTTTTTCTAAACAAAATACATTTGCGGAAATGGTGTCCATTTCCGAACTTTTTTGTTTAAATGTAGAAATCTAAAAGCAAATGGATTTATTTGTTTATGCATGTTTGCTGCTTTTGCTTATATCTAGAAATCATATTACTTTCAGATTTCTTATGTAAAAAATCGACTTTATTATTATTATTTAAATAAATGATGGGACATACCATTATCAGTCTGGAGTTCTATTTGGACTTGCTAAGGCGTTTCACTACATATTATTACATTTGTTTAAAGGTGCATTTGCATGGCGCGAGTAGTTGGCTAGTCCTAGCGCCTTAAGGGGGAGTGTGTGCGTCAAAGAGATGGCGCCACAGTCGTTCGTAGTTATTTCTAATATAACTCCTTCAACATAGGAAGTTACAAAGTATAACTGTTGTGGTGAGCACATTGTATGTAGGTATGTTATCTATGGTATCTCATTAAACAATTACAAAAATAAGCAGGAATCATCTTGAGAATGTGTGCAAAAAGTTGCCATTTTTAGCCAAGGTAGCCAAGGTTCTCTTGACTGGCGCAGGGCATGCCCGGCTGACGCCGACTAAAAAAATTACAATAATCGTAACTACAAAAATACGTTTTAGTGCATGTTAATTGGTTTTGTAATACTTTTTCTTTGAAGTCGGTTTTTTTGTTATATTTTTTGTTTATTTGGTCTGAGGTAACAGCCAAACAGTAAACTCTACTGGTACTCCTCTGTGAGTCATATATGGTTGGAATGATGCAAACCGATGCGATAGTTCATTATCACATTCGTAACAATGACCACATACTAATGAGACGCATGAAAGCAATGTTTGTGTAAATGTAAATTTATTTATGCATCCATTATGTTGTCATCCTTCACTTGGACACATTAACATACCATAATGTCTCTTGAATAAGCAAACATTGATAAGGAAAATAGGCTAGAGGCGAGACGCTCGAACGTTGAAATTAGTTATGATTGACAGAAGTTATTACATTAAAATACAGTATTTTTTTAACTGTGGACATGAGGCGATTACGCCTACAGCTAGGATGGCGATTCGTAACGGTGTGCTGGTGCCTACACTTACGCGAGACTAGCCAGATACTTTTGTTTGACAACGTGTTTTTTAAATCACCTATATTTTTTTACTCAACAAGGGGGGTGCAATAGATAATAGTGAGTATTGTAGAGATGTCTTGCACTCCACGTTTTAAGTTTTCGGGAAATTTGTGCATTTTCTAGGTAGAATTAGTAGTACTGGTAGATAAAAAAATATAATGCAATTTTTAAAGAAAAACGTGCATACATAGATATTGATTAACTGATGTTAAGAGAGTCTTTTACCTCTCAATTCCCTATACTAAGGCCGATAACTGCCCTTAATGTTATACTAGGTCTTTGCAATTTTTGGATTTTAGAATATATATGGTCTAAATCTACGTCTGTATGTTTTAAATTTTTAATAAAACTTTTAGGTTGGAAAATATTTTCTAATAAACATTGGAAAAGAGTTGTCTTTTTCTACGTTCACTCTCGGATTTTTTTCACAGAAAAATATACATATTTACGAAAAAAATCTGAACATATGGACATAAAATGAAGCTTTCTAAACTGATAAAAAAAATTGTTTACAGTCTGACAAATTTTAGAGATAGGGAAACTTTAGGGCCTGGAAGACGATTTCGCTAGCTTATTGGCAGTCGCTATGCAAAATTGTGCCTTGGCCAATGGACAAAGAATGCATTTTTTTTTATTTTCAAATATTCTATTTCATGTGACTTCACGACAGCAAAAGATTAAGTAAATGGGCAAAGCAGTTTTCAAATTATTTCCTAACTACGGTTGTATGGGGAACATCAAGTGCCAGTTTGATGCAAGCGTCCGTTGCATCGTTGCAGGACATCCTGTTCGACGCGCGCACGCAGCGCGTCAAGAAGTTCGTGCTGCACACCAACTACCCGGGCCACTACAACTTCAACATGTACCACCGCTGCGAGTTCCAGCTGCCCATACCGCCGCACAAGTTAGTAACGCTCGCTCTTAAGGTGGCCCTTCCCGGCGGGACTAACTCACTCGCGGGCACGGTACAAAACCGTGCTATCGCGCTCTGGGACGTTCTCTGTTTCAAAGAAAAAAGACAGGCTCCGTGATGAGGAGGATGCAACATGTCCACAAAGCAGACAATGCACATAGTGTTTGATTTGGTAAGATTTACGAAAAATTTTATTACAAAACGACTTGTAGCTAAAAGTAAATCACGACCGCTGTAGTCAAAAATCAATTAAAAACCAAATTGATTATAAATATTAATGAAACAGGCTGGGTCTGATAACGAATCTTTTTAAGATGGTTATATTTTGTCGTTGAGTAATCCACCTCCAAAATTATTGCATAAAACGGGCGAAAAATTCGAAATTTCTGACCTTATAACTTAGAAACCAAACACTATTTTACAATGCTAATGGTCATCAGACATCTAGTTCGATCAAATAAAGCTGTTTTGAGTTTAATTTTGGATTTCTGACAGGAAATATACGCATGATCTTCTTTCCACGTTTGCATGGGGAGATGAGTCGTCTAAATACAAGCAAAGCTAATGTTTGAAACTACTCCTTAATGAAATGAAATGAAAAAAATCTTTATTTGCAAGCCGTTATGATTTACAACAAGGCGGAATTAGTGCCCTGAGGCATTCTCTAACATTCAACCGTAGAGACGTAGGAGAGGTGCGGTGTGGCGGGCAAAAAAAAAACTCAAAACTAAGGAAAATATTAGGTATCTTAAAAAGGTTTTTAAAATGAAATAGAAAAAGAACATTTGGCACCTCGAAAAGGCCTCGTAAGTCTCGAGTGGTTATTTCAGGCCTAGATTTGTCTAACTAGCTTAACAAACGGCAAAAGGTCTTCGTTATTTCAGAATATAAGTGCATACGATCAGGGAACTACAGATTTTTTTTTTTATGCGACCTGACATGGATGGCTAATACCACACAACTACCGTTATGATATTAGCCCAATACACCACGTTCCCGAAGGAATTTGGTGCCATGCCAGGACCTTACCTTTATGAGCACGGCTACATTGAACTGGGTGGAAAACACGGACAATTTTTTTCATTGCCGCTTCGACCATCTTTTCATCCTATGCGATGGTACCAAGCCGGGCGGGCTTAAACCCTACCACCTAGTAGGGGAAGGGGACCTACAGTTTTACATGGATTCCGAACCATGGAGCAGCTCGCATTCGTAACGAAATGCACTTATCGAACTCGGAAAGAGAAAGACAGTGGTGCATGTCGGTATTGAACCCAGGTGTCTGGTACGCTAGGCCAGTCCCTGCGCCACTAGGCTACGCTTGCAAATACGCTTGATGATAGCTCGATGACAGCCATTTGTCAGCGTACGAGGCGCACATGCTCTCAAACGTGCGCGCTTTGTACGATCTGTGTGCGGTATAGAGTCACGTCCCTTATGTTAAAATGACATTCACGGCAGTGAATATAAGCAATTCGGAACGATCTTTTATGCGTACATTGTGAATTCTCTGCAATATACGCATTTAGGAATGCAGTGCACATACACTGACATATTCCCGAATTAACATAGTGCCTACTTAGGTGCTTGTTCACGCAGCCGTTTTGCCGTTATCTTTAAGACGAATCCTGCATGTGCGTCGCACAAACACATTGAGTGTCGTTGGCGACGAAGTTAACTTGTGGGGCGACTCGCAGGGGCGGCGCGGAGTCGCCGGCGGAGGCGGGCGCGGGCGCGCCGGCGGCGGTGTCCGCCTACAGCAAGTGGGAGTGCGTGTCGTCGGCGCTGCGGCCGTCGGGCCGGCCCGTCGTGCTCAACCGCGCCTCCTCCACCAACACGACCAACCCTTTCGGCTCCACCTTCTGCTACGGCTACCAGGACATCATATTTGAGGTTCAAATGCTTTACTTTTAACGTAGTTCTCCAACCTGTTCGGCTTTAGAGTCCATTCAATAGTTCAGTTTACATGGGCATAGATTAAAGATGGTAGGGACAGATTGCTGACTAGCGATGGGCCAGTAAGCCACGAGCCTTTTAGGGTTCCGCACACAAAGGGTGTCAACGGAACCATATTACTAAGCCTCCGTCCGTCCGTCCGTCCGTCTGTCACAGGGCTGTGTCTCATGGACCGCAATAGGTAGGAAGCTAAAATTTTCACAGATTGGTAAAATACAAAAAACGTGATCTGTTTGTGTTAAATCTTATACTATGGTATTCAGTGAATATGTTGCGTCGCGCAGGTGATGTCCAACAACTTCATAGCTTCCATCACGCTGTACCAGCCGGAGGGGTCGCGGGCCGGCCAGCGGCACACGGCGGCCGCGTGACACCGCAAGGTAAGCACCGCTGCACCCGCACGTTACTTACGTCTACTGTTCTAATGGCATCAGATCAGCCCCACACACCTTAAGGTGGGCCATCCCGCTAAACTCCCCATACCTTCGGGGAAAGAAGATCACTCCCAAATTTTACTCAAAATAGCTTTATTTCATCGAACTAGATGTCTGATGACCGTTGGCATTGTAAATTTGTATTTTATTTCTAAGTTATAAGGTCCAAAAGTTCTTATTTTTCGCGCGTTTTATACAATAACGCAATGATAAAGTAGGAACATCTTAAAAAGATTAGTCATCAGGCATAGCTTACTTAATCAAGATTTATAATCTAATTGGTTTTTGTTAGATTTTTTACTACAGCAGTCGTGGTTTACTTTTAGCTTTAAGTCGTTTTGTAATTAAAATTTTCATAAATCTTACCAAATCATACACTATGCACATTGTCTGCTTTGTGGACATTTTGCATCTTTCTCACCACGGAGCCTGTATTTTTCTTTGAAACATAGAAGGTCGAATGAGTTAGTCTCGCCGGGTTGGGCCACCTCAAGGGACTAAAACACTAACGGCCGATATTTCAATCCCTAGATAGTACTTATCGGTCTTAGGGCCGATTTTTCAATCCTCAGATAGTATTTATCGGACTGATAGTACAAATTCACGTTTGTCAAAATACGGATAGGCATTGCCGGAAAATTATATCTTCTATCACAATTATCTGAATATAATTTTACTAATAAATATATGGACTTACTATATCGGATGGGTAAGCAGAAGCGTAAATAAATCCATCTAATAGTTATCTGGCTGTTTATCTGACCATTGAAAAATCAGCCCTTATAGTATAAATTTACGTTTGTAAAAAGACAGATAGTCAGTGCCGCAGGATTGTGTTTTCTATCACAATTATTATCTTGCTGTAATTTAATTTTATTTCATTTGGGAAATCAACAGCTTACATAACTAGTACAGTTTTTAAAATTAAAATTACCTTAAACTTAAGCAAATTACAGATCTCCTCTAGTTACCGTTACAATTTTGTGGATTTCATTTCTTTTCATTTTTATTCATCCTATAGGTACATTACATTCACTCAGATACGTCAGATGGTTGCAAGATGTAACATATAAATATGCAATACACATCTCAGATCATATAAACATGTCTATTATTATAAAGTTTTACTTTCATCATCAGCTGTAAAGAGGCCTTGTCATAAATAGAGAGTTAGATAAAAAATAATACATTAATCATTAGATTGTCCAATGGAAAGAGATCGACTCATTTGTAGACTAACATTTTAACATCGTCAGTTGTAAATAGGCTTTGTCAATGATTAAAAATAGGTTACATTCAAGGAAACAATAGTGGCAGCTGTAAATAGGATTTGTCAAATAGTGTAAAATTATTATTATTAACGTCATAGGGCTAGACAGTCAGCCTATGCGGATATGTCTAAATCTTATTTTTTATTAGTTTAAGGTGATCGTGTTTTGTTTGCATATGGAAAGTTATTTAGGTACTATTTGGTAACACATTAATTTATTTGTTTTTGATTTTTTTAGTCAATTACCATTATAATACATTACATTACCATTTGTGGCCATATTATTGAAAATTCAACATTTACAAACAATAGTTTTAATAGGACACAGAACATGAAAAATATTTACAGTTTTATGTTTTCAGGTTGACACACGCTCGCCCGTCAACTGTGCCGTGTGAGTCGACCCCCTCTCTCCACTACTCGCCCCCGCCCCGCCCCCCCCCCTTCCCCCCACCTATAAACTACAAAAAAAAGTGTGATAAAAAAACTGTGAAAATCTCCTAAAAAAAGTGAGCGACCGATCTCAAGTGCTACGAAACTAACCTGTAATTAAAAAAATCCGGGATAGTGAACACACGTAAAGGACGGAAAAAAAAAGTTTTTTATTTTATTTTATAAAAATGATAATGACGTATGTACTAAGTTTATAGTGAAGTGACTCTGCCGCCGTTGGTTTTTTTAGCTAAATGTACTTTTTCACGTGACTCGCTCGGTCCGTTTCTTCCCGAAGGCGAAATATAGTAAACCTCGTAGACTTTCACCCGCTCGTCTCTTCTCGTTTTGGTTAAAAAACGGACTGAGCAAAAAAAATATATTTTAATGTAAGGTTCATGCAAGGAATGTAATGTAAGTGCATTTTCATCACAAACATATGTATAACTGTAGATACTTAAATCTTGATGCTTGAACGCATTCAATTGTATTTCTGTGAGTACTTTGGTGGTAAAATTGGAAGAGCGACGGAACAAAAATCGTTGAAGAGCTTAAGATTATTTTATATTTGTTTTTTGATACATCGAATACGATAACATATGATAACGCTTGAAAAAGCCACATATTCATACAAAAAATATATATACAGGATGTCCGAGGTTTTATTTATTTATTTATTTATTTACTTAGGAGAAAATACAGACACGAACAAAGAAAGCAATAACAATAACAAATAAATAGAATTTGCTCATATCCAAAGCTATTCCTCACTGATACATAATAAAACATTTAAGAAAAGGTGGTGCATGCGGAATTACAAACTACGAACAAACATATAAATAGGCATAATATATATAGTTGGTACATATGTTTGCTTCCTATACAATTTGCGTTTGACCGCGCACAAATTTACATATGAACAATCAAACAACTGAAAATAATGAATGTGACATGTATGTATGTATGTATAATCGACCGTAAAGCAAGGATACATTAATTGAATAAAGAGCCCAGTAAAAAGAACTACTTTACGAATATACTGCAATATTTCGTACTAAGCGACGTACCTGCTTAGTACGAAAAAGTATATTTACTTCACTGAAAATAATGTTGTTTTACAGATAATTCATATATGAACTAAATATTTATTTTTACTAGGGAATTAATATAACTTATCTAACGAAATAATTCTTCTGAATTACAGAAACACATACATACACAACATAAGAAAGAAAGAAAGAAAGAAAGAAAAGAAAAATATAGTTTATTTTGCACTTTTTTACAGAGTTACATAATCGTTATCGTTATCGTTAGAAATGTGTACTAATTACAGTTTACGTTGGAATATATCTAGCCAAAGTGTCCCAACAGGGCCATGGCTCAGCATGCCAGGGAGGTACATAAATTGCCCGACCTGGCGCTGGTTTTCAGCCGCTGCCGTGTGAGTATGTGTGAGTGCGGTGAGGTGTTTTACGTGCACAATACATTTTACATACACGTTGGACATAAACAACAAATAAATTTTATTTTATCTCATTTATTTTATTTTACCATTTTCCAACAATGTTAATGCATAGGACAGTGTGAGCGCTCTTAGCTCGCGCGCGGGTACCGAACTTACACCACTCCGCCGCCTGCGGCACGCCGCTAGCACCCGCGCAGATCGCTTAGAGCTTAGTAAGTGCATTCAGTTAAATGAAAATTTTGAAAATTCATATCTTGAAAACGCACTTACAAAAAGAAAAATGGACCTACCTTTACTAGGTGCATTTTTCTTTTTGTAATGCGTTTATTAGATCATATCAAATCAAATCATTTGTTGGGTAATAATGAAAGTGAATCAATAAGATATAGACAATGGCTCATTTCGATATTGAAGAATTCGATTATTCGGGAACGTGTTTATGGGATCATATCAAATCAAATAATTTATACGGTGATAATGAAAAATAATCGTTACAATTGTATATACAATGCACATTTAGATATTTCTGACCGAATCTCGGACATCCTGTTTCTAAATGATTACTTCAAAATCGGTGTAACTGGAAACGTTAGTCACATCAAAATAGATTATATCCTAACTGTTTACTCGTATCTTACATGTATGGGGTCGAATTCTGTTAAATTTCAACTTTAGTGGCGATTTCGAATGGTAATTTTGGCCACATAAGTCCTAGTTGTCAAAATTTGCAGCAAGTGTCAACTTCTTGCAACGTGCTGTTGGTTGCTACTTTAACTGTTATATTCAAGGTTTTGTTTTCAGTATTGCCATTTTATTCAACATCATAATTAGGGTTCCGTACCCAAAGGGTGAAAACGGAACCCTATTACTAAGCCTCCGCTGTCCGTCCGTCCGTCCGTCTGTCACAGGGCTGTATCTCAGTAACCGTAAAAGATAGAAAGCTGAAATTTTCACAGAGTGTGTATTTATTTTGCCGCTATAACAACAAACACATTAAAAATAATTAAAAATGAAGTAAATATGATTTTTTTATTAAATATTTTACGATGGTACGGAACCCTTCGTGTGCGAGTCCGACTCGCACTTGGCTGGTTTTTTTATTTAATGTGTGCCTGGGAGACAGAATTTTACGATCTATTTATCTAAAAAAAATTTTTGAGAATAGTAAACATTGTTTAAAAAATCAGTTAGTATTTTCTGAAAAAAAAACAGTGGATTTAAGGTTGGCCCGTAAGCATCATAAAATTTCGCCTCCCATACACAAGTAGTTTACTAATCATTTGTTCCAACTTACTTGATATTTGGTATCTAATATTAGGCTACAAATATCTGTGTTTGCATGTCTTTGTTTTTTCGGTAAAGATATTCTGGGTCAAACCACAGAAAAAACAAAATTGGTATGAAGTTTTCATTTTGCTTTCATTTCATTTGGTTTGGATTTTTCCAAAAAACAAAAGCGTGCAGACACAGATATTTGTTACCTGATATTAGATATTTAACATCAATTTAATTGGAATAGCGGTTTCCAAATGATTAGTAAACTACGTTTGTATGGGGAGCATAGCTTACGGGCCATTCTTAACGGTTTTTGCTCCGCCGTTCCTCATTTGACAGATTTGTGTGTCAAAGTATTGTGAATAGTGCGTTGGTAGTTTGTATAAAGTTATTGTTGAGATTGTATCGTTGTGTGTGTAACCCAAAGAAAGAGAAAAAAGGAAAAAATATTGTATATTTGCACTTGAGTTAATAATGGGAATAGTTTTGTATGATTTTTGTATTAGAAGTTGCCACATTAAGGGCGTGATAATAGCCGATGGCGTTCAGTTTGATAAGGGCGTAAGTATTGCAACCTTTGATTTATGTTTAAAAATAACCACAGCGAAATTCGATAATCAAAAAAGTAAATATGTAAATGTATGGGTCTAGCTTTAATTTACAGATAAAACTGTAACCGTCGTATTCAGAGTGAGCCTGTGATAACTTAGAACGCGATTAACACCGGACTAAGCATACAAAAACCGGCTTAGTCCGGGCATAGACCTCGCATTAAAGTTAGTCCTCCCACTCTGAATATGGCGATTTGTCTCTGATACTTTGACAAATATTCATAAACTATTATAAAAAAAAGTTTCAACAGAGAATATGAGCGTCAGATATTTACCGTTATAGGTTTCAAATATAGCTAGACCATCAATGCATCTTTCATCTTATTAAAATTCCAAAATAAATAGTAGTTATTTTAAAAAATATATATAAACTAGCTGCGGTACCCGGCTCCGCTCGGGTCAATGTCCTGATGGATTGATTTCGGTCTGAATTATTTCCTGAATAAAAAGTAAATACGATTTAACTGACGAAAAGTCGCTGAGTTTCGGTTTATATACCATCGGATATCGAAATTTCTAGTACCAGAAATTTCTAGATCATTCCAGAAATTTTTAGAACTTTCTAGAACATTCCAGATCGACTACAACAGTTGCACACAATTTAGAGCTATCTAGATTATTCCAGAAAGTTTTAGAACTTTCTAGATCATTCCAGAAATTTTTAGAACTTTCTAGAACAATCCAGATCGACTATAACAGTTGCACACAATTAAGTGTTTTTTTATATCATTTGCGGAAGTTCTCATAAGTTAGAAAAGGGCAGATATATATTTTTCTACATTTTCACCACCCACAATCACCCACTTCCACCCACCGCGACCAAACTCCCTTACTCCCACCGGGAGACCAAGAGGTATTTACCACCCCAACGGGAAGTTGATTGGAGTTAGTGGAGATAGAGAAAATCCTGTCTTTACGTACGCACATTAGCATTTTATATATATATATAGATTATGGTTTCAATTATGCCCTTATGGAACTGAACGCAATCAGGTGTTATCACGCCCTTAAGCAATGTTTCCTGTGCAAACTTAGTTTGGAATTCATTTCGAAAACAGTGTGCCAACTGACTTCATTTTACATATCATCAAGTATCTTCACATGGTCTCCCTTTGCGCTCTAGCAATGACAGTATCCTTGCGATTCCTCGCCATACGACGTGTTTTTTCTCTAACTCCTTTACTGTTCATGCCGCACGTCTGTGGAACTCGTTGCCGATCACAGTCCGCTCCTGTCAAACTATCAGCTCTTTCAAACTTAAAGTCAAGGAGTTTTACTTAAATGAAATGTAAAGATGATAAAATGTTCTCACTGTATTTATATATATTTAATTTTATTATCCTTCTAATAGTACTGATTTTAGAATCAATGGTAATAGGTATTATAGGTTTTTTTTTTTCCTGGTTTGTGGATATAATAATATGTATTAGTGTATATATTAGTATATTCAATTATATGTATAAATATGTATATATTATGGTATATGTATGTTTATGGAGTAAATTTTTTTCTTTCTTTTCAAATTCTGGTGTGTCACCTACCTACAGATATTTCTATTGCCTTTCCTCATCACCCCAAGGGTTGACTGGAAGAAATCACTCTTAGTGATAAGTCCGCCTTTGTGCAGTATTGTTGTTTTGCTGTATGTTTTCTTTGTAATTGTATTTTTGTTCATGCACAATAAAAAATTTATTCATTCATTCATTCATTCATTCATCTGTTATAGTTATTTTTCGAAAATAATATCATGAGTAAAAATAAATTCCTTGTGTTTTTTTTTGCTGTCATTTTACTCAATTCTTTATATTTGAAATAAAGAATACACTGTCAAGATTTTAGCATAACAACATGCCAGGACCCTTTTTGAGCAAAAATAATTAGTTTGTGCACAGCTATAGAAGTGTACCTATAGGGGTATTTTTTTTCAGAATGTTCAAGTAAGCAATTATAGGAGAACAATTCGGGACAAAATGCATGTGACTGACAGACAACAGAGCCAGACGGGACTCTTAAAATTAAAATAAGCGTAGTGGTTTTTAAATAATTACCAAACTATGTTTGCATGGAGAGAATCGCATATAGGTGAAGTAAATTAAATTGTTTTAATGTAACACTTATTAATAGGATGTAAATTATCAATTTGAAAACGTCTGCTTGTTATTTTGGGCCAGGAGCCGGTTTTCCAATTATGTGTTTTTAGTAAGAATGTATGCAGTTTTTCGAATACATATATGAATAAATGATCTAAATTAAGGTGGCCCATCTCGCTCAACTCCCCATACAAAAGGGGAAAGAAGATCACGCCCATATTTCTGGAGATCTCAAATTTTTGTTCAAAATAGCTTTACTTGATCGAACTAGATGTCTGATGACCGTTGGCATTGTAAAATTGAGTTTGGTTTCTAAGTTATAAGGTCCGAAAGTTCGAATTTTTCACGCGTTTTATACAATAACTTTGGAGGTGGATTACACAATGATAAAGTAAGAACATCTTTAAAAGATTAGTCATCAGACATAGCTTATTTAATCAAGATTTATAATCTATTTGTTTTTTGTTAGATTTTTGACTACAGGGGTCGTGGTTTAGTTTTAGCTATAAGTCGTTTAGTAATTAAAATGTTCATAAATCTTACCAAATCATACACTATGCACATTGTCTTTTTTGTGGACATGTTGCATCTTCCTCATCATGTAGCCTGTCTTATTCTTTGAAACAGAGAAGGTCCCAGAGCGCAACAGCACGGTTTTGTACCGTGCCCGCGAATGAGTTAGCCCCGCCGGGTTGGGCCACCTTGAGGCGAGAAAACACACAGCTGTAAAAATAACTAAATGCTTCAAGATCAAAGTCAAGACCAAAAATGTAAACTAAAAAATGTCACCGTCAAACAGGCAATCCAGAATACGATAGATACATGGAGGCGAAGAAATTACAGGAGGACGGATGGAACTAAAAGTGTCGACACTTCAATTGTGCCGCGGGAGGAATTATTGGCCTTTCTTTCGGCTCTCGCTGAATACATCATTATGAATGAAGAATGACATAACGACCATCTGGTTTATTGAAAAATAATTCTTATCTTTATCGGCTTACCTACCAATTTGGGAGACTTTAAATTGGACTACTAATGTGTACGGCGATATAATGTTGCAAGTCGTGTGGCATTTTTTGCGCGCTCGTGGTATGGAAGTTATTTCTCACCTCCATGGACAGATATCCTAATTTTTTATTTATTGCTTAAGTTACAATGTGTGAAAAGAAACGCAAAAGTTCAAGAGATATTTTCATTGATGGGTATACATTTCTTTGTTGCAAAATTCACCGAAATGGCATCAAATTTTTATGATTGACCTCATTATTTCTCGAAGTAAAAAAAACAGCGCCTGTACCTATGTTTATGAATTATTCACTGAACCATGCAAAGCTTTTTGTACACAGAACGCAAAAAGTAATAATTATAAATGTTAAATGTTTCAGGTTAATCGTTTTTAGGGTTCCATACCCAAAGGGTGCCAACGAAACCCTATTAACAAGCCTCAGCTTTTTCTCGTGCTCAGTCCGTCCGTCCGTCCGTCCGTCTGTCACAGGGATGTATCTCATGAACTGTAATAGGTAGGCAGCCGAAATGTTCACAGAGTGAGTATTTATTTTGCTGCTATAACAACAAATAGGTGACTTTTAAAAAAATCAAAGTGAAAGGGGGTCCCCCAGACAAAAAAAATGACTTTTGTGTTAAATATTGTACGATGGTACGGAACCCTTTGTGTGTGAGTCCGACTCGCACTTGGTCGGTTTTTTGTAATTAGCGATTAGAAGTTTTACACCAATAGATGGCGCTATTAAATAAAAATCTTATTTTGAAATATTTAACAAAAACAATAAACTTGAAATTCTAAAAACGTTTTCGCCTATTATTAAATATTTATAAAGAATTTGTGGCTCAAAGAGTGCAATACTTTTTGCGTTTATAAAAAAAGTAATTATAAACTTTGTATTGGTCGGTACAGCATCAACAGCGCGAAAAGAGCGGATTGTGTTCAGTTCGACAAGGGCGTAAGTGAAACAACTTATTAAAATATCTATCACATCTTTTTATCCATACAATATTTACTCGCCTGGTGTCTCGGCTTAAAAATATGTAATAGAGAAAGAATTATCACAGGCGAAATATAAAACAAATCCATAAGAGATTCAAAAGCCTGTGTGTCTGTTTTTTTTTTTCATGTAACCTATGATATTAAAGAAACTCTGTTCTTGAGGTACATATGGTAAGCAGAATAGACAAGGAAGTCGAACAGTATGCAAGTAAACTGAATTATGGTCTTCAACCCATGTGAAGTCGTGCAAGTCACTGTTATGGTGGGCCCGTAAGCATCAGAAAATTACGCTCCCCATACAAACGTAGTTTACTAATCATTTGAAAACCACTGTTCCAATTTGCTTGATATTTGGGACTTAATATCGGGCAATAAATATCTATTTCTGCACGTGTTTGTTTTTTCCAAAAATGTATCCTGTGTCACACAACAGAGAAAAGAAAAAACCTATGAAGATTTTCTTTTGCCTGTTATTTGACTTGCTTTAGATTTTTCAGCAAAACAAAAACGTGCAGACACAGATATTTATTGTAGAATATTACATACCGAATATCAAGCAAATCGGAACAGTGTATTTCAAATTATTAGTAAACTACGTTTTATATGGAGGACATAGCTTACGGGCCATTCTAAAGTTACACAATCTAGAAGTTATATTATGTACATAGGTCCACATTTTTGTCGGCTGTCTGTGTCTGCACGTTTTTTATAAAAAAAAAAAATACCAAACATATTACGGAAAAAACGAAAATCTTCACTCAAGATTTATTATCTCTGTCGTTTGACACAGGAAACAAAAACATGCAGAGATATTTGTTGCCGGATATTAGATACCAAATATCAAGTAAATTGGAACAGTGGTTTTAAAATGATTTTAAGTATGTTTTTCGCTGGGAGCGTAATTTTCTGATGATTACGGGCTTAATCATAAAAATATAAACAAATAGATTGTGATTTTCTATTAGTATTTGTTATTAGGCAGTGTTTTGGCCATATTCTCTGAATAGTCTAGTTGTGAGGATTCTGCGGAAGTAAATTTGTAAAATTTGGTTTGTCCGCATAGCTGCAATTTAATATTTTTCAACTTATCAGATAATAGCGCCTAATACATATAATAATATAGATGGGTGCGAAACCCTATGTCCATCTGTCGCACACAACTGTCTCAAAATTTACTTACTAAACGTATGAAAATGATTCAATGAAAGTAATGAGAACATGTAATTACTGCCAACATAGAGAACTGGGGGTCCATTCAGGTTAAGAGTGAGTTCGAATTTGTCACTAAATATCAACTCACTTATTTAAATAGTTAATGTTTACACACTTCTAGAACATCATTAAGGTTACGTAAAAATCTGGTCTGTCCCGTAAATACATTGGAAATATAAACAATGGTTCCGTTATTTAAATAATAATATATTTCCCAGCTATTTTTAGGTTAACTCACTCCCGAACTCGAACTCACTCTTACCTGAATGGGCCCCCAGTTTGGTGTTTTGGGTGAAAATAAAAAAAGGATATGAACAAAATATCGAATATATTAATATGTTTAGAATCACCCTCCACTGCATTTGTTGATATCGCTTGTAAAGTAACAAGCCATTGTTATTTCAGGATATGATTATTGAGCACTACGTGTATTTAAAAAAAACCATAATAAGCCATACACACATTGTATTTGAGTGGCAAAACAATTAAAATCAACATAAAAAATTAATAAAATTATTCCACTGGCAAACTTTTCTTTTCATTATCTAATATTGAATTGTGTTGTCGGAATGTAGGTTAGACCCTTCACGGCATTCGCGAACGAATTACAAAGGTACCATGCCAAGAGCTCCTTGGCGTTTACGCCAAACAGATCGTCAAAGGTTTTAAAATGTATGGAGAACAGAAGAGCGCGCGCAGTGGGCGTTAAGGTGGGCCCATCCCGCTCAACTCCCCATACAAATGGGGAAAGAAGATCACGCCCATATTTCTTGTCAGAGATCCCAAATTTCAAAATAGCTTTATTTGATCGAACTAGATGTCTGATGTCAACGTTGCAAAATTGTGTTTGGTTTCTAAGTTATAAGGTCCGAAAGTTCGAATTTTTCGCACGTTTTATACAGTAACTTTGGAAGTGGATTACGCAATGATAAAGTAAGAACATCTTAAAAAGATTATTCATCAGACATAGCTTATTTAATCAAGATTTATAATCTATTTGGTTTTTGTTAGATTTTTTACTACAGCGGTCGTGGTTTACTTTTAGCTAGGGTTGGCGTTGCGAGTCCCAGTTTGATTTGACAACTAAAACATCGTCGCCGTTAAAGTTGCCATTTACGCCCTTAGATGAAAAAGGAATGGATAGGGGACTAAACAAATTTTACGGTCCGTCAAAAGTAAGCTCAGTCAGCCGATATGCTCTCAGTCGGTGTCAGACGTCAGTGATGAATTCAGTTGGGCGAGATTTCAAAGTATCAACAAAATGTCGTCTTGTGTTGTTGAAAAATATGGAAATAACGCCATAAAGGACAACAAGAGCAATGGAATCACATTCCACGTATAAGTGCAAGCATATTCAGTATATTTTTAGTTTAGTTGACCTGAAACCTTTTATGTTTTGTAAAGGCGCAAACAGGGTCGGCACAAGCAAACTTAAATTGTCAGTTCGATTTTTATTTTTGTTTTCATTTCAGTATTATATATTGAACTAAATTTTATGTTAAAAACAAGTAAGGCTGCCAAAAAACAATAGTCTACGTACTGTTTATTATTTTTTATAATGTCGTTTAGGATGTTTGTATAATATGTCTTAGTTCTGAGGCTGTGATAAAAAGGTACATCCTTGAAAATGGTCGAAATTTTACATGTGACAGACAGCTCGTTTCCATAAAGATTAAAATTCTCAAGTCGTTTCTTGGCTCAAATGTCCTTTTGTCATTGAATGAGTATTCATTTCTTCAACCTGCTACATTTAATCATATACTCCATCTTCTTAGGGCTATTATCGAAAAATATGTAAATGTAAAATTTTATCATATACATAAAACCAATCCGGGGATTAAAGCCGCCACAAAAGGCAAAAGCGTAATAAACTGAACCTATTTGAAGGAAATAAAAAAATTTTTAAAAAGAAAGAACTTAGTGGTTTATCAAAATACCATCACACATTTACGGCGAACGGCAATAATCATCAACAGGTTTTACATAACACTGTACTGACTATTATTTGGACTATTTTTTAGCATCTAAAACGCATTGAACGAAATTTTTAAATGCATAAAATGCAAACATGGACAATTCAAGAATAATCAATATTATTTGTTTTGCAATGTTTGACCCATACTTGCAATAAATTAATGATTCCCTCTTTGTATTTATTTTATTTTATGATTTCAATATTTACAAATTGTGTATATTCGACTTTATTAATTTATCCTTAATATCGATGATTTTTACTCAGAATAACGATGGTTTAGTGAATGATTCCATTAATATTTTTTTCATTTTCCCGCTTGCAAATTCGCGAAAAGATTATTTGATGCCTTGTTAACTATACAATCATGGTACTACTTGTTCTGACCACTATCACTAAATAGGAACCTTAATATTTTAATGCACAATACAATATATTGTTATTTATTTTCGTGATCATTTTTGGCAACCCTGCCGTTTTCACTTTCATTTTTCATTTAGTTTTGACGCGCCATTCTGCTCAAAGGGCTTAGGATGCGCGCATCGTTGATGTGTCATGATGGATTAGGATGAATTTTGCACTATATCTACGACCAGATGTCACAAATGTCACCATCCCTTTTTCTCACGCTATAACTAATTCAATTTTAGGAAATTGTTGTCTCATTTCATTCTTCCGCGATTAGATGAATCTATTTGTCACTTTTTCGCATGATGCATTTCGTTATACCTTTGTCCTGCTCTTTTACCCTTTACGTATTAGAGTTTGGTGTGCATGTAAAAGTATAGGTGGGTGAGTTTTTTTAAAATAGGAACGCTTTTGAACTATCATCAGTATGGAGGTACCGTATCCATTCTTTTTCATCTAAGTTTACGCCGACTAAACGTTTTGATAAAAATCGATGGTCTGAGTTTAATTTTGACAGCTTGAAGAAGATAAACCGCAGAATAATTTGTAGAAATTGTAAGGGTTTGACGTTGTTACGTAACTCCGAAGTTCCGGTAGTCAACGCCAATTTAGGTGAGAACCCAACTGGATGAAAAACAATTAACTACACCAAAACCTTGCAGCCGTATTCAAAGTGGGCGGACTAAGTTTAATACGCCGGACTAAACCGGTTTTTGTACGGTTAGTCCCACAGAACAATTATTCCGTTTTTAGTCCGGTCCTAATCTCGTACTGAGTTTTGACAGGTTCTCTCTGGCTACGACTCCTAATGTTAATATTGCTGCAAACACTCGACATTATCAAATGTGTAACTTAAGTGTCTGTCGCCTTTTGCGATAACACGGAATTGCATTGTTTGCATAATTCTCTGTATTATAGCACCGAGAAGCACACTCGTAGATAAAAGCCGCTCGTATATATGTACTATAGGCAAGTACTCGTAATCTCCTCAAACTTGGTTGGCGTTAGACTTGGAATCTACCTGAACTTCATGACATTGTAAGCCATTTCTGAACAGTACAATGCATTACGTCAGGGGCGTTACCACGGTAAATGAACTTGCGCCCCGATTGTATGAAGAGACGGCTGAGTTAATCACTGTTCAAACACGTCACTTTCAGTGAACCGCATGGAGTTCTTTCCATACTGTTCATACAAAATGACGTGGTTAACATACGTTGACGTTGATTTTGATTTTTTGTTTACTGTCAAATGACGTGTCATTTAGGGCCGAGGACATGTATGACTAATACTACAACCCCCGTCATGATATTATCCCAACGCGCCGCATTCCAAAAGGAATTAGGTGCCATACCAGTATAGGCCGCGAAGTGGGGGCCGAGGGGGCCAATTGCCCCCCTGAAATAAAATGGGGGCTTTAGATTTTGTATTGAAGTTGACGAGAGTTGTTTATAGTTCACTAGCACTGCATGTTCGCGCGTTCATGAGTTTTACAAATAAATGTCGAAAATAATTTATTAAAACATGATTAGATCGTTTTGTACTGCTTCACATTTTTCAAACTTCTGATAGTTTTGCATTAATATGATGCCAGGACCAGCCTTATATTGCTCGGCTACATTGCACTGGATTGAAAACACAGACAATTTTCATTGCCGCTTCGACCACCGTTCATTCAGTGCGATGAGATCAACCCGGGCGGGTTAATCAACCCTACCGACTTGTAAGTAAGGGGTACTCAGCATTCCGAACAATTACGTGCTATCAAAGCTGTAAATGTGTGATATGGCCATATGCATGAGTTTTAAAATAAGTATGTCAATAGGACAACGTATTTCAATGATCCTATTTTTGTAAACAAATATTTGTATCAATTTTTTTTTAAATATCCATCGTCACTGTGCATGACCTAACCGTTATATGTCTACATCGTAAAGATAATTTGATTGGCTTCATGGCAGATTACTTCGCCAAGAAATGTCTTTATCTCGACAACTGCTTTTCCTTTTTATCAGCTGTATTATGATACCATCGTTGTTATAATACATTGAGCATGATATGATTTGATAGCACTCGCTAATTAATAAGCTATACGCACAGAACGTGACCACTGACTTTATAGCCTCTAGAAACCTTTCTTTTTACTCGCATCTCACCTACCTACTTGATTACTTGCAATCACTGATCGACCACTTGATAGATATTTCGAATGTCACAACCAATCTTAAACACCGGCGAATTCGAATTATATTTACAACCAAAAAAGTTTCATTTCTAAACGTAAACTATAAACATAAAGGGTTATATATACTACCACCAACATTGCCCCTGGACTATACTATAGGGCGAAGAATGTTCGAGACCTAGTACTTATTTTTACAAAACAACTTTCACACTAAAAATGTTAGAAATAGCTAAATAATTCGTTTTTCCTTTAGTTCCTGCTCTCATATTTAATCAGCCCTCAGGTATTCAAGCATGATGGTAATCATGTTTGAAAATTGTAACGGCAGACATTCTCCGACGTTTCGAGCTGATCGTTCAGCCTATTGTCAAGGAGGCATCCGCCACGTTCGTGCGCAGAAGTTGCCTAAAATTGATAGCAAGAATCTAAAAAACACGTAATATAAGCCGCATCGAAATCGGGTGAGTGGTTTTCAAGTTATGACTGTTTTTCCAGTTACTCCAGGGCCACGCAATAACAGCTAGGTTTTCTATTATTTATCTTGTTTTAGCCAGCTTGCTTTCTACAGTCACGGCACCCCAGAAAAAGTATTTTTTTTGTGTACATGACTCTATTCCTTTATATTGAATGAATTAAAAAAAGGCTTTAAGTATACAATTTCAAAAATTTTACCAATGCTGGCATTGTTCGCATAGTTAAATATCGAGTTTTGCCTGTGAATGCATGGACACATTGTATTAATTGGATTATCAAATGCATTGTTTAAATGATGTCTTCTTCAGTAGCAATCAAATAAATTTAGTAATGCTATATGGTATTATGGTAATGGACTTAAGCCACATGCATAGATTTTACATAATTAAGAAACAATTCATTTATTTTTCCGTCGTTGTTCATCTATCATGGTTGCAGTAGCGGCGTTAGGGTAGGGCGCGGTTGGGCGACCGCCCAGGGCGCCAGATCCAAAGGGGCGCCGCAGGCGCCCCTTTATATACGCTCGCTCATTGACCAAGTCCTACTTACTCATAATTTCCCTAAATTTAGCGTCAAAAAGGCGGGCAACGCTAGAATGGAACGCAGTGTCCGGTCGGAGTTATAACTTAATTGTCATAATTGTTTAGTTTAAAATGTCTGAACATGTCGAACCTGAAAAAAAAAATTTGTGTCAAACTTTTGAAAACGGAAAACCGAATAAGAAAAGGAATAAAAAAACAACTGTAATGTTTATTAATAAAGATAAATATATCACGACAAAAAGTCAAGATCAGGGGGGCGTAAACAGCGTAAATTGTGAAAAAATAGGTAAGAGAAAATTTGATAAAATCTCCACCAATTAGAAGCGTTAAAGTCATAACATTTGCGATCTTACTGGGTGGAATATTTGACATCGACATCGACATGGTGCAGAAATTGATCGAATTCCTTTACTTATTTTTCGTATTTTACGCCGGTTCAGTCCCATGGCATCGACCTCTATTCTGAGCCGGTAGTCTAAGTTGTCACCTAAATTGGCGTTACGGCAAACCGATCGACTGGCGTTTTCAAATGTATGGAGAAATTGAAGAGCGCGCGCAGCGGGCGTTAAGCGAACTAACATTTGCGAGTCCGAGCTTGATTTGACAGCTTACTCAAAGTTGCCGTAAATACGTCGACGTTGCGGTTTACGTCCACTCTGCGTTTTCATACAAATCGGAAGTCCGCGTTTGACTTTGACAGCTTGAAGAAGTAAAACCACAGAATATCTAGTAAAAACTTGTATGGAGTTTGGAGAAAACGCCAGTCGATCGGTTTGCCGTAAACGCCAATTTCGGTGAGAACTCAGACTGCCCACTCTGACACAGAATATTTAAGTTGATATTACCTTGTATCAAAAATGACGATGGCTTTTTACAACTGAATAATTCAGATCATAATTCCTATAAATTTAGAATAAGATGCCATTATCGTAGTCAAGAGTTTGCTCTTCACCAATGTATATAATCTTCATATTATAATGTTCTTTATGAGCAGTCGTAATCAATCAATCACTGTAAACTACTTTGTAAGTATCAATGGAAAAAAAAATACAATGATCAACCTGACGAAGTCTTTTTCGGCTCTTATTCGCCAGTATGTATGGTCAAATAATCGGTCACGATGCGCGCTTTGTGAGACGGAGCATTGTTATGGTGCAAGATCCATGAACTGTTTTGCCACAATTCCGGTCGTTTTCTACGCACAGCATCTCTCAAATGCTTAATTACGGCCAGGCAGTACTCCTTATTGACTGTTTGACGATTTTCGAGTACGATTTCTTGAACTTTTTCGACGTTATCATCGGTAGTTGATGTTGAAGGGCGTCCACGACGAGGTGCATCGTCAACTTCTTTGAGACCATTTTTTAACGACGAATACCACTCGTATACTCTTGTTTTTAAAAGAGCAGAGTCCCCGTAGGCTTTTTGTAGCATTTTGAATGCATCAGCACAAGAAATTTCGTTGGAAACACAAAACTTCAAACAAATTCTTTGTGCAATATTTTTTTCCATTTTGAAATGCGACGAATTTCAAAAACTTGATTGATATAAACATACGCCAAACAATTACTAATGACATTTAATATTTGACATTTGGCAGGAGTGTCAGTAAAAGGTTAAAAAAAAATTCGAATCGGTAAAGCGTTCTAAATTCAAACTACAAATTCCCGGAACTTATTGATCATAGTGTACAAGCGGGTGTATCGCTTCTGTCAGGTTGCAGATTGTGAGCGAAGTTTCCCGAAATGAGGAGACAGGTTGTGTGTCAATAAATTCAACAACTTTTTTAGTTCTATTGCAGATAAGTTAACTTCAAACTTTATCCCATCCATCAAAGAAACAATGGACTATAACCGTAAGACGTACACTCCACCAAGCAACAGTATATTATTTGTTTATAATATGAGCAAATATTAAATATTAAAAATTATTAACTCACTAAAAACTCAGCATTCTGAAGAATTATGGGGATTATCAACCCAACTTTTAAAAATAATACAGCACTTTGATGACCACTTGATGTTACCTATTTAACCAATGCGTCTCCTAAGGAACCTTAACAAGCATTCTTAAAGCTGCTAAAGTTTGTCCGATCTATAAAACCGGATTGAAGAAAGAGTCCATTTCTATCCTGCCATGTATCAGCAACATTTTCGAAAAAAATGTTAGTAATTCGATCCATTTATAAAAATAATTTCATAAATCCTTAACAATTCGGCTTTCAAAATATAAATATACTGGAACTGCTATAGCCAACATGGTGACATCAGTCTATTCAAGTCTTAACAATAATATAGGTAGCTTAGTACTATGCTGTAATCTATCAAAGGCCTTTGACTGCGTCAATCATGAACTTCTTCTTTCAAAGCTTGAGCACTATGGCATTAGAGAAAACTGGCTAGATCTAATTAATTCATATCTTACAGGCAGAACCCAATATACTCAGCTCCACGATGCTAGATCAGAGGCAGCTACTGTGACCCGAGCAGTTCCCCAAGGCTCAATTTATTATTTACAAAAATGACTTATCAGTATGTACTCTCGAAACAATCCATATTGTAATGTTAGATGATGACACATCTCTAATTTTTTAGTACAACCGAAGGAATGGTGATGCACAGAATATTGACCCATTATTGAAAAAATACTTAAATAGTTCAAATTAAATCACTTCCTTCTTAATGCTGCAAGAACTAACTATGTCCTATTCTCATTACGAGGATCTTCTTCTATCGTCAAATTTAACATTATAGATTGCGCTTTAACAAGTGTGCATGTCGTTAAGTTCTTTGGTTTGCACGTGGACATGGGTTTAAAATGGGACGCTCACATCAAACATATTATAAATAAGTTCAATTCAGCAATTAACGCAATTCGCAAAATATGTACTCTATGGGGCGTCAACGCTGCGAAAACAGTTTATCACTCTTATTTTCATATCATTATGAAGGATTGACCTCGGAAAAGGCTATATTTACGCTGTATATCACAGTATCTCATGCATGCCCGAAACAATTTGGAAAATACCAGTTTTAATAAAGATTACCTTGGCTACAACACTAGAGCCAAAGATCTAATAAGATCACCTCTAGTGAAGCGCAGTAAAACTTTAAAGAGCTTTTTTTGCAACAGCGTCATGTTCTTCAATAAACTCCCGCCATGCATTTTTAAAAAAGTATTAAATAGTTCTAAACAGACAGTCAGACAAATTCTTTCAAAGAAAACTTACTATAGAATTGAGGATTTTTTTAAATACGATAATATGATTAACACTTGTTTCATAATTTTATAGAATTTATGTTATGATGATGTTATGACTAGAATCGAAAAAGTGCTAAGATGATATGGACAAATGGAACGAATCGATCACGAAAAAATTACGAAACAAATTTACAGACCTGATGTATCTAGGTAATCGTACACCATGCATGAAAAGGTGTATTTATTTATTTATATTTATTTTATTTTATTTAAGAAAATATAAAATTTGGTCTATTTAAAATTTGCCTAAAGAAATGCTATAAAAATAAGATATATATATTTTTTTAATAAATGGTTATTTTATTATGACATCATATATTATGGCAGATAGGGGGCGCCGTAAAAAATCTTGCCCAGGGCGCTGGTAGTATTAAAACCGGCGCTGCATGGTTGTGATCATTATAATTAGCTATTCTAAAATTATTTTATTCCAAGTTCATTAGCATGCATTAATTATCTTTTTTTTTTAACAATACATTATTTAATCGAAAACAATATTTCATAACAAAAATTAAAATAACTATAACTAAACTAAATTAAAATATTCCTCTGCAACGTCTTTTTTTAATGTTCCTAGAACACTAGCGGCGTTTCCGCGCTGAATAGCCAGACAAATTTTTTGGTAAAGTAAAAGTAAAATTTTACATAAATTATGTTCACAAATAGAAAATATCAAACAGAGATGTGAATAAAATTCCAAAAAGCAGACCAGGAAAATTTGCTTTATAAAAACTATAAAGCGCGAGCTGAGCTCGCTTCCTGGGTGGACCGTATCAAACTTCTGTTTCCTTCTTTTAGAGAATGTGTGGAGGCTTTGGATAAAGATAAAGGCACTATACTACTCCTGCTTCAATATTTTGGATAGTCTCAGTGGCGGGTTTCAAGGCGGGGTATACAGATAAGAACATGAAACGTCACTAAATTACAGTGCACTAACTAAAGCATATAGTATTACATCTCCTGAAAAAAAACCAGATTCTTACTTCTTCACGACCTAATTTCTGTAACGATTCAGATAAAAGTTTCCAAGAAAGTAAATTAATATCATAACCGTCTCAGTAAATAGTGAACTGAGAAGGGGGCGGCCGTAATACATAGCCTAGGGCGGCTAAGACTGCAAGTCCGACTCTGAATAATCTGTATTGAAATGACGTTTCCTAAAGCTAATATTACGAAAAACGTGGAGGTTAGCGCAGTTTTAAGGTCGCCCAACCCGGCGGGACTAACTCATTCGCGGGCACGGTACAAAACCGTGCTGTTGCGCTCTGCGACCTTCTCTGTTCCAAAGAAAAAGACAGGCTCCGTGATGAGGAAGATGCAACATGTCCACAAAAAAGACAATGTGCATAGTGTATGATTTGGTATGATTTACGAAAATTTTGATTTCAAAACGACTTATAGCTAAAAGTAAACCACGACCGCTGTAGTCAAAAATCTGACAAAAACCTTAGTTTATAAATCTTGATTAAATAAGCTATATCTGATGACTAATCTTTTTAAGATTTTCTTTCATTGCGTTATAAACCACCAAAGTTATTGTATAAAACGCGCGAAAAATTTGAACTTTCGGACCTTATAACTTAGAAACCAAACACAATTTTACAATGCCAACGGTCATCAGACATCTAGTTCGATCAAATAAAGCTCTGATAAGAAATATGGTCGTGATCTTCTTCCCCGTTTGTATGGGGAGTTGAGCGGGTTGGGCCACCTTAAGATATAAGCTTGATTTTAGTTGTTACGGAAGCCTCGGTCTGAATAGAAGTTGCAGGTGACCAGTTTTTTTGCATGATTGATTTTTATAAAATTTCCTGAGTAGCAGTTTGAAGATTGTAGGTAAAAACGTTGCACGACTTCAACAAGATGGAGAGCTTGCTATAATTGCTATATTGTGGAGCAGTTTTTGTACAATTCAATTTGTCAGTCTATTTGTTGGCGAATCAGTTGCGTATTTCACACGTGATTGCTAAACTCTTCAAGTCTAAAGTTGTATAAAAATAGTATATTTTGTTGGGATGTACAGTCGTTTTGTCTGAAATCTATACACCGGAAATAGAGACAAATTTGATATCTCTTTCTGTCATGCTGACGTCAACCATAGCAGTAAAAGAGACTTAGGAATTACTTCTCTTTCCAGTGTATACAAATGAGAGGAAACGACTGTACCTATAACTTAGCAGGAAGGAGATGTTGTTAGGTCATATTACAACGCGTACATTGCAAAGATCGCAGAGAAAGCGAATACAATACTTGTGTTCCGAATTGATATCACTGATCATAGCCACAATCGCACGATATCAAATCGGAACGAATTTGAGCACACATATGTGTCAAGAGCCTAACCTAACTACCTCGAAAATGCCTCAAAATGTCTCGAGAGTGGTTATTTCAGGCCGAGAATTGTCTAACTAGACTAACGAACGGCAACAGCACGTGGTGGCCCAAGTGCCTATACGACCACCCATCGTTCGAGGCTTGACCCACGTCGTCAGGCCACCACGGCCTGCAGCCACCGACCGATGAAGAAGACTACATATCCGCGTACTATTTTACGCATACGATGTGAAATTAAAGCCATACGGACATAAAGCAATTATTATAATAAATAATTATATCATACTTTAGGATCAATCATAAAAGCGAACACTGGGAACTTTATTTCATTACTGGGTACTTAATTTTGCTGCAGAACTGCAATAATTTAATTACATTTTAATTACGTCATTATTTGCAATGCCATGTGGTAGCGATGGTTGATACTGCTCTTTTCAAAAAAAATCTTTTCATAGTCTCGATCTATTCATTTAACTGTTAATAGAATTTGAACTGCAAGTTTCTTTGGTGCGCATTACACACATGAATTGCGTACGCGAAATCTCCATTGTAAAATCGTCAAAATTGTGAAGAACTATGTATTTTGTATTACAACGTCTAGAGACATCTAGGGCATGTTATGTTGAAGGCGATCAGTCCATATTTTATCATTCTAAAAATCTTGAAGACATTATATACTTACTTGCCTTTTTTTTATGCTACCCGATATGGATGGCTAATCCGTTATGATATTATCCCAATACACCACATTCCCGAAGGAATTTGGTGCCATGCCAGGACCTTCCCTTTATGAGCACGGCTACATTGAAATGGATGGAAAACACGGACAATTTTTCATTGCCGCTTCGACCATCTTTTCATCCAATGCGATGGTACCAACCCGGGCTTAAACCCTACCACCTAGTAGGGGAAGGGGACCTACAGTTTTACATGGATTCCGAATCATGGAGCAGCTCGCATTCGTGATGAAAATGCACTTATCGAACTCGGAAAGAGAAAGACGGTGGTGCATGTCGGTATTGAACCCAGGTCTCTGCTACGCTAGGCCAGTCCCCGCGCCACTAGCCTACGAGCCGCTCAGCTGGACTATGAAAAATCATTTGACCGCGTTCCTCTTCGTCGACTGGTGATCCAATTGGATACTTTGGCATCAGGAGTACGTCTGGGTAAAACGAGTAGGACATACCTAAATAACAGAAAGCTACTGTTACGAGTAGGAGGCAGTATTCTGGAGCGGTGTCCAAGGATCTGTGGTGGCAACGACTCTCTACAACATTTATATAACCGACCTACACGCCAAAAAAACTAAACCAACTTTAGTTTTTTCGCTGACGACTCCAAATATTTTAAAGACCAACTTACTCATCACACTGATCTCAAAGTTGTCCTAAACAATGTTCTTCAATGGTCAATAGACTAAAGAACGCCTTGCCGTTCGATAATCGATGTAAAGCAACTCTGGGCGCGGTAGGGTTCTGGATTGGAGACCGTTTTAGCAGTTGAAACTAGCTTACTACTTTTTTAGGGTCAATCCCGCCCGTGTTTGTACCATGGCATTGAATGAAAGACGATTAAAGCCGCAATGAATATTGTCAGTGTTTTCCACCCAGTTCAATGTAGCCGTGCAATACCTATTGCAAGGTCCTGGCATGGCACCGAGTGCTCTGTGGTGTGTTTAGGTGTGGTATTGGTATATTATGAAACCATGGACCATTGATATCTATGGAATTATATTGTATTGTTATGAATAGTCAGGAAGTCACAAAGGCTAGGCTGGCATCGAACCTGAGACATTCTGGTCTGGGTAGCCGACCTGTAGTTGCAGCGGGAATGCTTCCTTGAATGTTGTCACGTGGTGAATACCAATGAGAACTCGTAATAATACTAGCGGAATGCCAATGACATTTGGTTAACCGTTTTGTGCCGGTCAGTTAAGTTTGGTCACCTAATATAGGTCTAGCAACATCGACGCCTAGCAACCATTGAACATGTCTTTCGTGTCACTAAGGGCCGAATGCACGAAAAGACAAATAATCAAAATCAACGTCAAGGTATGATTAAACACGTCACTTTGGATCAACAGTATGGAAGGAACTCCATGCGGTTTACTAAAAGTGACGTGTTTGAACATTGATTAACTCAGCCGTCTCTTCGTGCAATCTGGGCTAAATATGTCACTTTAAAAATGGCGGCGGGTATTCTAGCAGTGCGAAAACTCAAATTTTGAAACTTGCATCTGCGATTGCAACTGCGATATGATCTGTCAGTTTTAAAACATTATGAGCTGTCAAAACGCAGTTTGAGTGACTCACTCACTCAAACTGACTCAATCAAAATCGTTGCTACTTTTTCGGTGCACGAAATGCACCCCATTCACTGTACACAAAATAATAACCAACCGATCCTATAGATCCTTTATCAATGTGATCTGTAAACTATTTAAACCTTAACGCGAAACAGGCAGGGAATGCACCCATTCACTGTCGAAATTCACAAAATAATAACCAACCGATACTCTCGACTCGACCAATTCTCTATAGGATCTGTAAGCTATGGAATGGAATCCCTGCAGAGATATTAACCCCAAAGTACAACCTGGGGCACCCTGGGGTCATTCAAACGTGGAGTGAAAAACCGGCCGACCGATATGATTTTCCCAGCACCGTGAAATTTCAAAAGCCCATGGGCGTTGTCGAACACCTCTTCGCGAGGGTCTGGCGTACGCCATACGCCCCGCTTAAGAACGGCCCGTAAGCTGTGCTCCCCATACAAACGTAGTTTAGTAATCATTTGAAAACCGCTGTTACAATTGAATTGATTTTTTATATCTAATATCAGGCAACAAATATCTGTGTCTGCACGTTTTTGTTTTTTTGAAAAATCCTATCCGAATCAAATGAACGCAAAAATAAAATCTTCATACGAATTTTGTTTTCTCACTGGTTTGACCCAGGATACATTTACCGAAAAAACAAAGACACAGATATTTGTTGCCTGATATTTAAGACGAAATATCAAGTAAATTGGAAAAGTGGTTTACAAATTATTAGTAAACTACGTTTGTATGGGAGGAGAAATTTTCTGATGCTTACGGGCTTACAAGTTGTCTGAAAAAAGCTGTACCTGATACAAGGGCCTGATGATACAGTTCTAAATAATTGCCCCCACCAAACTAAGGCCAAGGGGGCAACATCAGGCCTATGGACAAGCGAAATTCCTTCCTAATTGACCTTATTGTTAAGACTCGCCTCGGCATAACGCACTCATTAGCACCGAGACGTAGGTAGGTAGAGACCTCTGACATTTTCTAGGTGTGGGAATTGTAAGGACATACAAGGATGCGTGAGATCATCCTGCAGTCACGAAAGTAGCGACTTTACTACAGCTATTTCGAACCGGGGCATCTTCAAATTTTATAAATATAGTACTGATATGGACACGTTCACGAATGCCATGCCAGGAGAATTTCCCATTTTAAGGACGGCTCAATTACTAGTGATGGATAGCACCGAAAACACGGTCAATTTATTATTATTCCATTCATTGCTATGATGCTATGATGGCTATGATACTAGGTACGAGTTCTCCATCCTAGGTGACCATAGATCCTGGAATATATCTGTGTACGTGACCGACTTAATGGAAGGAGGGGAGGGGGGGGGGGGCGGCGCGGCGTTCGCAAAATACCACGGTTAGTCACTAGGGGGTTTGGTTCGAAGGGAAAGAAAACTCCAAGCTAATTGTAAGTGTGACACAACTGCAGGTTTTATCTAATTCAAATCCAACAACGCGTGCTTCCATTACAGCTTTACCTCTTGCCATATCAAGGATAGACCTGAGTAGATTGCATTGTGCTAGACATGTGTGAAGATTAGGAAACGCCATGGGACGTTCTAGGGTAAATCCGATATGCATTTGTTGAACTGGTGTTTTGAGTTATAGAAAATATCAGGGGGTCTACTCATGATTCTCACCTGTTTGTCACCAGTAGTTGTCACAACGCTGTCGCACCCATGAAATGACAGCCACGAGTAACCCTAGTGTTGTCCCTTTCTAATTATTCTTCTTAAAATGCGACGACCCTAACATAACATTTGATGTTTGATGACGTCAGACGAGAGCAGTAACTAACTCGTTTTCGCTTTCCTGAGTAGATATCCAGGGGACCTACTCATGAAAGCGAACACGAGAAGTTCTCGTATTCGCTTCTGTCAAACTCTATGTAGAAAAAAACGTAGGCATATTTTTTTCTACATATAGTTTGACAGAAGCGAACACTTGTCGCTTTCGTTTTCATGAGTAGACATGCAGAGCGTCTTGTAAACAAGTCGGAGTTTCATGACTTATGAAAAATATCAACACAGTCTTGTAAACAAGTCTGAGTTTCACTGACGTTCTAGCTAATCAGTTTTATTTGTTTGCGATGATATGATGTCCCAGAATTGTGTTTTATTTATAAGTATACGTTTTAATACGAGAAACAAGCAGTCAGCGAAAAAAAATTGTTTTTTCGTATTTACTGCCGAGAACGCGAGAAACACTGGAAAGAGAAAGAATTCCTAAGGCCCTTTTCCAACCATAGAGTTTCGGTCCATATGACAATTTTTTTTTCATTTTATTTCATTTCATTTATTTAAACTTTTTGGTAGTCAAACTACACCAAGTTACGTCACAAAGATCCGCGGATTTGATCAACCCAAAGAAACTTCACGGGTTTACATAACATATTTTTCCGTCCACAATTATGAAATGCATACTTAGCAATGCTTAGATCTAAATGCTACTGCCAAACAATTCCTTGGCAGAACGAACAATAGAAACAGCAACCCTCAGTTTAAGCCACTTACAACTAATAAAGTTACTAATTCAAATATATAAATTAATATAATTTATAGCAATGACATTTCGGATTCGACATTTCGAAAGTAAATGTTTGTATTGTATTATAAAAAATGTCTAGAAAATAGGTAATAATTTATTGTAATTCGAATTAATAATTTATTATTACTCATGTGTTGTTGGTAGTAACAACTGAATGGAAGTTATTACTGTAATTAGATCGTCATACCTATGGTGTTACCGACGAATTTGTAATAAATAAATTCATTTTTCTCTATTCCCGGTGTACCGATTTCAGAATAAACCACCTCCATGGTTCAGTCATGTATTTTCGTGTCGTTCCAGAATTGGTCCCTATTACACCGTAGTATAACGACATGAAAATCTATGAGACGGTACGGAGATGCGATGAATGGTTAGCTTGTCGTCCTCAAACTAGGAATACCTACTTGCCTACTTATTGCATATTTTCTAGTCGGCTGGAAAGCGAAAACGATTGGTAGGACGCCAAAACTCACGCATGGATTAGGTTTAGTATTTTCAGAAAAGTGAGTTTAACATCCCGTCCCGTAATGGATACCTTAATGCCGATATCTACTAATATATACTTACATACAAAAACTGAATTGCGAATAGCCTTGAAACCGCATAGGCACACCACTTCCTTGAGGCGCTCCGCAGTGGAATTCATAATTGTCTCCTAGCTGAGGCAGCGAAGTGAGGTCTTGTTACTCAAGGTTGTATGAAGCGAAAAAAAAAAGTGAAAAAAGATACATATTAAATATATTAAGTATATACATGTAATATTTCAGACGCCAAAAATTCGGTAGGTGCAAACGATATAAAAAAACGCCCATCAAACATGTCCGATTTAATTATTATTTTTATTTTAAAGATATTTTTATATCCTAGTTAACTAGTCTGCTATCTTTTCATAAATTAGTATTTCTCGTAAATGACTGAGTTAAATTCAGAGCCGGTAGTCTCAGTTGTCACCTAAATTGGCGTTACGGCAAACCGGTCGACTGGCGTTTTCAAATGTATGGAGAAATTGAAGAGCGCGCGCAGCGGGCGTTATGCGAACTAACATTTGCGAGTCCGAGCTTGATTTGACAGCTTACTCAACGTTGCCGTAAATACGTCGACGTTGCCGTTTACTTTCACTCCGCGTTTTCATACAAATCGGAAGTCCGCGTTTGACTTTGACAGCTTGAAAAAGTAAAACCACAGAATATCTAGTAAAAACTTGTATGGAGTTTGGAGAAAACGCCAGTTGATCGGTTTGCCGTAAACGCCAATTTAGGTGAGAACTCAGACT
This sequence comes from Incurvaria masculella, assembly GCA_946894095.1. Lineage (NCBI taxonomy): Eukaryota > Metazoa > Arthropoda > Insecta > Lepidoptera > Incurvariidae > Incurvaria > Incurvaria masculella. The sequence continues at coordinate 6,824,040 of OX335663.1, read as the reverse complement.
GACCACTCAGTCATCTTGCATTAATAAAAAATTTCAATAAATAAAAAACTTTGATAAAATTTGAAAACAGACGATTGCGATTACATGATCGGCGCTTTAGCGCTTGGTAGGCCAATATCTACCATACCAATACCTAGTTTAAATTGGTCGTAGCCCCCACCAAATCAACCTCACTAAAATTAAACGAAGTTTATAAATATGTTCACACCGGTTCACACCTTTTATTTTTTTTAACCACAAGCCGGAAAGTACATTTTGAACTTAGCGATATTTCTCGGGCAGTGTTGTCACATAACTTTTAAAAAAATACACAGACCGTTGATAGGAACGAAAGAGCAACAGATAATTAAGGTCCAAGGTGAAAATTAATATGTATACCATACAAAACCGAGCCTATGGCTATAGGTCAGTATGTGTAAAATGTTTGAGTATATGTGCGTTTTGGCGCCTTAGTAATATTTAAAACAAAACTATAATGATATGTAGAGAAGATTAACAAACAAGCCGGACATTTCAGACACTTCCTGATTATTCTATAATTACAGTAGTTTTTTGGCTGCTGGTTTAGATTAATTTTATTATCCGTTTCTTATGTATATGCGTCACAATCCTTATCCAATTTAACCTAAATTATATTCAACTTAGTTCACAATACAAATTATAAGAAGCGTCCAATTCTCCCTGATGTTCTACTCATGAAACACGGAAACTTCTCGCTTACAGTTTCCTGAGTAAGTAGAATGGCTATGGCTGAGTGGATATGTTGATGTAAGTTACGTAAATGAAGCTAAAGAATCACGGGGCATCACGTAGTCCTACCAACGATCACTGCGCCCCATTAACAGCAAAATTATTCAATAATATCATGCAGATTTTGCAAAATACGGAAGAAAAGAGAGTCGCTAGATCTAGCAACGAAGGTGCGAAAACGGCAACACTGGTAAAAAGTTGACGTCTGGCATTCGGTCCCTGATATCGCCGTCTCCTTTCCGCATGACGTCAACGTTATGCTAACCAATCAAATCACGTTGTTCGTAACCGACTGATTTATGTACATGCTTGCAGGCCTCCCAGCAACAAGAGCACTTTTTGAGTTAATTGTGTTCACAAGGTCAAAACTCGTAACAGTTGAGTGGAGTTTACACACTTGTAAAATTCTAGATAGTATGCATGGACGCTTAGGAACCGTATTTTTAGGTTCACCCAGGGATAGGTTCATCCACCCAGCATTTACAGCCCGAGTTCAACAACCCAGTTACGTTCAGTAGTTATGCCTATTCTTCCTTGCTCAGGAACCAGGAATCTTTCAATCGAAAAAAACTATCTTTTATAGCTATTGTCAAAGCGATTTTCTCAACGGAATCATTTTGGAGCACGGTATTTCAATGATTTAAGGTTTTCCGTCGGTAAAATCGCTTTGGCAACATCTTTAAAAGTGGTTTTCTCGACTGAAATATTCCTGATTCCTGGGCTTGGGTGGAACACGTTCTACCGTTCAGGCTGGCCGAAGATCATGGCATGGCTAATATGTAGTTCCCATGAGGCGTGTAAGGCTAATATGATCCGTGCATAGGTATTCGTCTGCTATTTCCAAAAATGAGATAAGTTTAAGGAAAGGGTTTCCAAATTGCTGGGTTTTAAAACTCTAATAGACCTTTTGAACGAATGAACGGAGAGCAAACAGGGGGGTCCATTCAGGTAAAAGTGAGTTCGAGTTCGGGAGTGAGTTAACCTAAAAATAGCTGGGAAATATATTATTATTTCAATAACGGAACCGTTATTTATACTTCCAACGTATTTGCAGGACAGACCAGATTTTTACCTAACTGTAATGATGTTGAAGAAGTGTGTAAACATTGACTATTTAAAAAAGTGAGTTGATATTTAGCGACGAATTCGAACTCACTCTTGCCCTGAATGGAACCCCAGTTTATACTTGGAACCTTTCGTTATCATCGATGTCCTCCTAACGAAAGTGTGTCGAAATGGCGATTCCATACACAACTAGCATATTTTACCAGTTATCTTTGCGATAGTAACACATACCTTTCCCGCAAACAATCTTATCTTCGGCGTGCTGTGCCGTATGCTTGCGCACGTACAGTCCACGAATTGAGCAATGAGTCGGATACCGCCGCGCCGCCGCCGCGCCATGCCGATTGATAGCGACGTTGCTGATATCACCGTGGAGACATGCGTGAATCACGCTTGGGATCGCGTTCCATGACGTCCATGCGTGCATTACTCACTAGGGCAGTCCAAAAAGCGGAACAAATACCGGCGTTATGACGTGTTCTGCGTAGCCAGGGAGAAGATAAGTAGAGGTAGTTTGAAGGATAGGTTCTTTCGAAGATAGTTTGTATAAGATTATGTTTAACAGCAAAGGAATGGAGCAGCTATTCCAATCTGCGGTATGCCTGTCAGCGTCTCCGTAGCCCAGTAGCGTTACGCTTTAAGTGTTCGGTAAACACAATTTAATGCCTCGTAGCACAGGGACGCGGCTATTTGCCTTGCATGGCTGAGGTCATGGGTTCTTTTGTCACGAATCCGTGCTGTTCCATGGTGCGGAATCCATGTTAATCATGTTGCATGAACCATTAATCCCCTTCCCGGTTGTAGTGATTTTATTGGATGAACATATGGTCGAAAAGGCAATTAAGTCCTTGTTTTGCATCCAATTCAATGTAGCTGTTGGCCATAAAGGGAAGGTCCTGGCATGGCACCCGAATCCTGAGAATGCGGTGTGTTGAGCTAATATCAAGACGGTTGGTGCAGCCATCCATTTCCTATTAGAAAACTATAACCCAGATTCTTATAGGCACAGGAGCTGAAACCGCAACCAATTGGGATGGGGCCATTGACATAGTTGTGGCACCATATTACGCATATTATCAAGGAAACAACAGTTAAATTCAATATTCTAGCAAGCTAATCAAACTTTAGAATTATCGAGCCGTTTGGTCTAAAATCTTTACACCGAAAATAGAGACAAATTTCATATCTCTTTCTGTCATGTTGACGTCAACCATAGAGTAAAAGGGACTTATAAATTCCTTCTTTTTCCAGTGTAAACAATTGAGAGGAATCGACTGTACGTACAATAAATACTTAGTAAGGCAATACGTTATAGAAGCAGAAACAATTGTTTGCCCTTCAATGACAAATTGACACAATGTGTGATTGCAGGACAACTTACGGAACTGTTATAGACTAAGAGGTCCCAACAAAAATGGTAACGATAACGTAAATGGTAAATGGTTCAAAGGATAAAGACCAACCCTCTAAAGCTAAATGTGTCGTCTGCCTACGCCAAGTGGTCATGTTACCTAGATAAGGCGCCTGAAAAAGTAGTTCTCGTTACAAAAAAAAACAATGATAAGGTAAATGGCTGCAAATAGCCCAGCATGAAAGTAATAGTACATACTTGATTTGTAATACCAAAACTGAAAAAATCGTTGGTTGCATTTCGTAGTTATACACTATTTAGGTTAGGTACCGATATAATTTTAAGTATATTTATGTATTTAATTAAAAATCCGACTAGTTAATCGATATTAACTGTAATTGGATATTAAAAATTATCAATATGTTCAGACGATCAGTATATTCATCAGCGGGTACATACCGACATCTATTTTTTTATTTTATTTTATTTATTTATTAAGGCGAGCTCACAGTGCATTTACATAACAATAGAAAAATAATATAAATGAAAATAACACCAATTACGAGCTCACACAGCTGGAAGAAACATAAAATAAAAACGTGAGAATTACAGTAGCACGATCTAGTATAAACGAAAGAAAATCCATTAGTTATCTCATACAGTTGGAAGAAACAAATAATAAAAAAGTGAGAATACCAGCTGCACGATCAAACATGAAGCACAAAATTAACATAATAGGTTAGTAGCAGAAATAATAATCAAACAGTTAAAGCAGACAAAATTTAGACAATATGAATTATACAAAAAAAATGTAAGCAGCAGCCTAAATCTGGAGAAAAGCTTGAATGTATTTGTTTTTTATGGAAGCAGGCTTAGAGGTGAAAAGGTCGATATCGTCCTGGACCTCGTTAAACAGCTGACTGGTACGCCAGAAGAAGGAATTTTGTTTGTATTTCGTATGAACTAGTGGTAGGTGTAAAAGTGAACTGGTTCTAGTCATATGTGAGGGGACGTGTAGGTGTATGCGCTCAAGTAGTTCAGGACAATCAATGTCGTCATTGGCTATTTTGATAAGAAAAGTGAGGTCGAGCATTTCTCTCCTAGGCTGAGATAAATAGTCGTAACAGAAACTATGACTAACGAAAAGTAGTACTTTGTGACGTTGATTCGCATTACTTTGAGATTTCGTCCATACAAAATGTGTCAAAGTGACGTCACAAAGTACTACTTTTCGTTAGCCTTAGTTTTTGTTACGACTATTTATCTCAGCCCTAGTGTCTAACGGAAGTATCTTATAGTGTTTACAGGCGTCTAAAGTGGATGTCAAGTCAGTCAAGTCAAGTCGGTATTTATAAATTTCATACCTTGGGTTCCAAACCTGGGAGGCATATTCCAGATGGCTTCTGACATAAGAGAAGTAAAGAGTTAGGAGTGTCTTAGGATTCACAAAACTTTTGGATATTCGTAGTATGAATCCCAACGCTTTACTAGCCTTTTTGACCGTTGAATCTATGTGTTTGTCATATAATAACTTGGTATCTAAGATAACACCCAAGTCCCTAATTTGATGTACACGGATCAATTCTTGGCCCATAAGACAATATTTAGAAATAATAGGGTCTCGATTTCTTGAATAAGTAATACACATGCATTTAGGTACGTTGAGGTCGAGAAGATTAATCTGACAGTAGATCTCGTAACGAGTTTTTGTAGTCAATCTAGCTCACGCAACCACTTGGCGCAGGCAGACCGACAAATTTAGCATTAGAGGGTTGGTCTCTAAACTGCGAACCCAGATTCAGTCATTTACCTTATCGTGACCGAAAATGTCGTAACCTCCCGGAATATTAGCTATGAGTGGACAAGAGAGAAAAGGGTAAGTATTGAGAGCGAATCGGAGCTGGAACCGTCAGCATTTTACCCATAATCGAACAGCATGGTAACTGTGGTAAGCCAATATCAGAATAGCATGAAGAATCGCGAGCACTCGAGACAATGTAACCTAACATTAAACTTCAGTGCCAGCGCTAATGATAAATATTTAGTTTTCCTTAAGCTATTTCTGGTGTTGCCAAGTTTGGCTGGCTTGAGGTGAAGGGCATTCTTGAAAGAAACTCATTCGGAGATTCCCACGCACAATCGATTCGCGGGTTCTCCCCGCGCACTGATGTCTCGTCGTTACCAATAGGTGTTTTTTAGTGCATCGGCCGTCGCATTGTCAAATTTCCGGAAATCGTGCGCTTTCGAATTTCGAAAACCTCGTCGAAAACAAGCCGCGCGGGAATGACGCCTAGCGGAATTTTATTGGCTGCTTGGTTCGTGGAATGCGTTAGTCAGATTACAAATTAATTTTGACTTTGCACAAAATTCGCGTCTCGATTCTGCAAGGGTAAAATATGGAGTTGTGTAAAATATTGATAGAAAAATGGACCCGAATTAAATATAAGGAATAGAGCATATTTTAAGCGATTTTAACGTGTAATTTTTCGGACCAAATTCTAAATGATGGTCGGTCTTATCTTATTTCTTGCGAAGAGTCACGTAGGTGACAATGTTAGCTCAGAAAATACGCTATGTGTAAAATCGCATGCGGTAAAATGCAAAAGATACATACAGAGAACATATTTTTCGCAGCAGTGTGGGTGTGCTTTGATTTCCGGCGGGAACAAGAGATACCGAAGATCTACCAAGTACTTCCGAAGTAAAAATTCAAGGTGTTTAAATACGAAGTTTCCGATTTTTTGAGGAGTTGATTTATTTACTTAGAAAGTAAACTACAGTAAAGTAAAAAAATATTTATTAAAACGATGGGCAACAAAAACAACGTAATTTTAAAAAAAACGTCTTTCGTCACATTATTGTGCACTGTGTCGGCGAGAATAATATAATTACTACAATATTGTAAAATAATGAGGCCGTTCTATCAAAAGGTTATATCTGCCTTCAACCGGAAGTGAATATTTTGTTTTGTCTTACTGTACCTACCCAATATTATTGCTGCTTCAAAATTTACATGTTTAGAGTTAAAAGTGTTTTATTTATTTGTGTAAGCTTCATATTGGAAGATGCATTTACTATGAATATTTTTTATTGAAATATACATATTTGAATAGCGGATGTATTTTTGAGAGCGATATAAAATGGGAAGGCTTGGTATTGTCAAATATTGGTTCGTCAAATCGTATTACTACTAAGATGCACACGTGCGGGCGACTGGCGTCACATAACCTTGGAGTGACAAAGGTAGATACCGTGAGAGTGAAAGAGCTAACACTGTAGGCAAATCGTTGACACGTTCCAAGGTGCTTTGCCCAATCTTCCCATTTATATTGCTGATTTTTAGATAATAAAAGATTTGCAGGTGGTAATAAAACAATTAATTTGAGTTTCAGCGACATCTACATTTGAAGCATTGTAGCAGATTTTACAAAATAATCTGAAAAAGTTTTTGATCGTGATATTCCTCGGCATCAAATGTAGATGTCGCTGAAACTCAAATTAATGAGATAGCAGTAATGTCGTATCCATTAAATAGATAAACTATCAAGTAATAAAACAAGTTATATATTTGTACAGATGCTTTCATTTATTTCTTAATTTCTATTTATGCTAGCGTAACATAAAAAATCGCCAAAAATAAATTAGATACATAAAGGATACTAAAAATAAAATCGCCTTATAAATACACAGCATACACAATTGGGATTCTGCCGTAAATCATACGGTGTATTCTTACAATTATGTGATATTTTTTCTAAATCGAAAATGTATGAATGGTCATCATGAGATCCAAATATGCATGAGATAACATTTTGCACAATATCAATAAACTACGTTCAAAAACATTCCGGGTGGGATATGGGCTGGGATGAAATCATTCACAAATAAGTCCGTTCACTTTGCCTAATGGTATGGTTATAATCACCATACCATTTATTCGTTACAATTTTGATGGATTATTTCCTATATGGAAAAAACCATGAACAAGCACACAATGGTAGCAAAAGCTCCTAAAATCATTTTTAAAAAAATCCGGCATCGTAACATGTATGCAAAATATCATTTACGCTGTGTGACACGAGCATGTACGTCATATATTATCATGTCATTATACTAGAGAGAGAAACAATTATTTTAAAGTTTAATGAATGCAACAATTGCAGGCCGACTACCCGTATGCATCAGAAAAAATCCGCTCCCATGCAAACATAGTTCACAAATAATTTTAAAACTACTGTTCCAATTTGCATGATATTTGGTTATTAAGGTAGGCATACATTTGGTAGATTTTGATATTTGCTGCTAATATCAGACAATATGTATGTATAGGTATGGATGTTTTTGTTTTTTTGAATAATATATCCTGGGTTAAAACGGAAAAAAAAAACAATTGTATTAAGATTTTCTTTTTGCTGACATGTTGATTTTAAGAAAAACAACATAAACATGCCGACACATATTTCGTTGCCTGATATTAGATCTAACAGCCGTATTCAGAGTGGGTGGACTAACTTTAATACACCGGACTATACAGGTTTTTGTATGGATAGTCCAGTGCTAATCCCGCACTAAGTTTTAACAGGTTCTCTCTGAATAGGACTGTATATATCTAGTAAATTGGAACGGTGATTTTTACGTAAGTAAACAATGTTTGCCTATTTCCCATGTAATCACATGAAAATATGCGACAGTACATTGGTCTACTAATTTTCGGGGTTGCTCGGAGTGAAAAATCGGTGCTTTAATATTCTGTGGCATGATGTAAATAAGGGCTCAACATTGCTCGATCCATACAGTTATGCCTGCCTACAAATTGTTCTAGTAAAAAGGTAAATCTTATTGATATGAATTATAGGTGGATTTACACTGGAGAAATATGCTTGCATGACTACAAAAAAATTGTTCACAACAAAAAACTTTAGAATAAACCATACCAAAACCTAAAAATCGAGAACATGTTAATTAATCATGCAGCCCACATTTCTTTTATACACTAAAGAACACAAATCCGAATTATTCATCTAATTTAGAATGTTACCTACAATACTACTTCTGGAATTTTTCCGTAGAACTTTTTTATATAAATCTCCCTAAATTTGGTAAGGTATTAAATACAAGCTTTGTAACTTTAAATGTTCTAGCCTATGTAGGGACAATTAAATAAGTTTAACAAAAATAAAACTGGAGAAAAGATAACCAGTGAACATATAAAAATGAAAGGTGTATAGAGTATAATCACTTATTTAAATATTATATTTCTGAACTTTTATGAGCCAGAATTTAAAAATGGTCAACTGGTCGGCAAACAAAGTGAATTGATAAACCATTTGGGTTTATAATTTAAAGTAATTTGTGATCCTAATTGTACAGTCACGTATTATCATGTTTGTACACTGGAAGTAAAGCCAATTAGATATCCCTTCTGTCATAAAGACATAAAACTAGTTGTGAGAGGGACTTAGGAATTATTTCTAGTATATGACCGTACATATTAGGTAATTTACAAATTCATGTTTTCATAGCTTCTCTACAAAATTGCAAAGATATTTGTAATATAATATATAGAATTTTACAATGTACATGCATTGATGAAACAAAAATCTACAAACACCGATATTTAACGACTGATGTTACAAAAGACAAATCACAATTATGTTAAATGTTACTGCATAACATATATTTATATTTCATTATTGACCAATTAATAGGATTTCTCTATCACTGGGAATGCACAACACGCATCACTTAAATCCGATGCTAAAAGTAAATATACACTCGAAGATATTTCTTTATATGTTAACTTGATGACATATGTAGGACGAGCATAACTCTTAATGGACGAATTCAGTACTCTAAGTACGGATATAAGTTTTGGCAAATTATTGCATTTATAAATCTCAGCCTAGAACAAATACACGCATCTACTCATCGCGGCATAGGAGAATCAGAATTATTTTTCATATTGTGCACCAGGTTCGTAAACAAGTCAAAATACTAGAAAAATAAGTAGGTATACAAATTAATTATTTGTGCAAATCTACATTCTTTCACAAAAAAAACCTGTGAGGTGTTCGCCGTTGCCTAACAATAGAAGATACGCAGGCTGTAGAAAACACCGAACGGAAAACGAGGCAGATTGAAATTTCAAATTGTTTAGAATATGTTAAATAGGTAACTTTGGTTGTAAAATATCTTCAAAAATAAATTGATACACTCACACCCCAACTACACTGGGTCATAGTCTTATAGAAAATAATTACAATTAATTAAGTTGTATCGAATTAATTTGTATTTGTAAGAAGTCTTTCCGTGATCTAACAACGTAAACCTTAAGCTAAGCGCAGTAAGGTTGATTATGGCATGCACAGGCCTGCTATGATTCATTATAAACATGGCACGAACCTACAAATAAAAAAGCATTCAAACAATTAAGTATAATATGTGGGTTTTGTACTTAATTTTCAACTGAACTAATAAAAGGTCATTTAAATAATTATAGGCCCAGGTTATTATATGATTGATTGATTGAAAATTCTTTAATACACCACAAAAAACTATTTACAAAAGAAAGTATAGTGCAATAACAACATAAGTTGGGCGTACATAACATCATATATGATATCAAACAAACTTGACCTCATTAGCCATATGTTGGCATATAATTTCATATTGTCGCATATAATTTGGCGCTGACTATAATATAGGAAAATTAGGACTGCTACATATATTTGTTAATACAATGGGTAACCAGTTCTTAGTAAAATGCATTTTTTCAAAAGCTGGGTGAACTTGAGAGTAAGAACCTGTTTTCGCTCTCAAAGATAATAAAGTTATTTTGTGAAATTACTCCAATTTAGGTATTCCCATCCTCAATCCCTAATACAACACGTTAAGAGGATAATGAAGTGATCGAGTTCCTGTGCCGAGGAAATAGGCATGAGCCACTGTATGCTCGATCACCTCATTATCCTCTTAAATGTCCGAATGCTAGTTTTAATAAAAAGTGTATTCAAGTCTGTGCATTTCCTGTTATGCTTTTCTGTAAATGTACCAGATGAACTTAGCTTATTCGATTTTTTAAAGATTTAGTCAGCAAGGTGACACGGACCAAATTTATGCTTTACACTGTGGGAGGAAATATTATATTGCTATGGACAAACCGAATCTTATCTGTGGTTGCACTCTAGACTACTTATATATATTATGTTGGAATCTCGAGAGAATAGATTTCTAAGAATCGATCGACCAGCGACCTTGCTGTTCGAGATACGATTAAGCAGTTCCTGTTTTTTCATACAATGAACAAAATATTGGATCAGCTTAAACAAATAGCTTCAAAAAACAAATCTTGGAATATATTTCCAATGAGAAATGATATTTAAGGAAATTCAAAGCTTCAAAATCATTTAACAGACCAATCTGTACTCAATTACACATGCAAGAATCAAAGTATTTTTCCGTTCTATTTTGGTAGTGTGATGCGTCAGAGACGCGGAATGTACAAGCATGCCTGTTTAACAGTATCCACTCAACTTCAATTTCTTCTGTTCTGAGGACACCAATAAAGTATGATTGGTATGTAGGAATATGTATGCCATGTTCCGACTTGTTAAATTTGACAGCATCCAGGTAGACTATCCAGTAGCATCGTAAATATGAGAAAACTCAGAAAACATAACATTTATCATTGTAAAGTGTGCGTCGACTTGGTCCCAGCCTAAGCTGTAATAATTGGAGTGAATCTTACAACACATTTATATCAATTATCTTATAAGGTATTTTAGAATAGCGCTCAACGTTGATGTAATACAAAGAAATGCCCAATTTTTTTATATTGCACATTGCATTTATGTCTTCACAATATAATAACATAATAAGAGGTATGAACAGATATTTTCGTGTTAGCTGCAAGAGTCAAACCTGCGACCTTGAGATTACGTCAGTCCGCATTTTTTCTGCTCATATTTATATCTCACTCTACATGTAACTGTTCAATTGGTGATCAGATCCATACAAAGTTACGTACACAGTAAGTACACAGAACAAAAAAAGTAATTGCCTTAAGGTACTAATCGATACTAATATTATAAATGTGAAAACAACTCTTTCTGTCTGTTGCGTTTAAACCATTTTTGACCTAAATAAACCACTAAACCATTTTTGATTAATTTCGGCATAGATACAGTCTTGACCTAGGAGAAGGACATGGCTACCTTTTGCGGCGAAAATTAACTCGAAGGGGGTGAAAAAGGGGACGAAAGTAGAAAAGGAACTCATAATATCCAAAAATTTATTCAGCCTGACATTATTCCAAAACGACATTGACCTAAGCATAGCTGGGTACCATAGCTAGTTAAATATAGTAATACTTATTTTATTCGTTTTATTGGTATCAACAATTTTACATTTTATACTATCCTGTACTGTACTCACCAGTTTAATTGCAATTATATTAATTATGCTAGCCAATGCGTATGGTTTGTTTGCGTTAAATTCCTGAACCTTATGGAATGAGCACATGAAAAAAATAACATATATCATTTCAGCTAACGTTCTACCAATACAGTTCAAAAATATTTTAGAAAATTATATTTTTTCATAGAAAAAATACTAAAGTAAGGTCTCAAACATATCCTTTTTCAAGTTTGCTCCTGATATTGACAGTAACTAATATTGATTCAAATAGCATTTTAAAGAGCTTAACATTATGTATTACTTTTGGAAATTTCTTTAACCATATAAAGAATAAACCGGCTTCACGCATTATGCGGGTTGGTCACATGTTGAAAGATTATATTCCGAGCTGCTCTAACTAAGCGACCTCGAGCTTTGGCTATCTCGTTTTCGTCGCAAAAATTAGTCGAAAATGTTTAGGCAGGTAAGTGTACACAAAACTTCATATGGGTCTGAATACTCTAAAACAATATCAAAAAATGTAATGCCACAACCATTAAAAATATATAAAATACAATGCACATATGTATAACACTACTAGGTCAATTTTAGAGCTGAATAGTATCTTGAGGCACAAAATAATCCTATAGTATGCTAAGAAGGATAGCACATTTAAAACTATATTGCAATTATTATTACTTGGTTTTTTGTTGCATTCAAACAATATTTTTTTTATATATTCGTTTGTAAATTGAAATGTCATAAAACTATCATTTTGTTCAGTTCACAACCAATTCAATTAAGCTGATATTGCAAGCTATTTATCTAATTTATCCTGGGTTAAAATTCTACGTAATTTTTTGTTTTTTCTGGAAATTTATAAGGTTTTGATTACTAAACCAAAAGAGATATTCATTGATTGGTTTAAATCAACTTATTACATACATAAATGTAACAAATCGACTTTGGGTTCGGCAGATGTGGAGAGAAATGAGATAATAATTAGTGAGAAATTACAAGTGGATTCCACACAGAAATACTGTTTCAATAAATTGAACAATGCAATAATTACATACCACAAACGACCATAAAATATGCGGTTTCTCTGGGCGAAAAACATGCATACCATTGCATGCATATTATAGGCAAAGCAATCACATTATGTGAAATAATGTGTGGGAAGAAGAGACATTTCAGAAACCGAGCAATTCCTTGCATTTTAGTCACTCAGTTCTTAGGATAATTCAGAACGAGACAGACATCTTGTTAAATATAGTGCAACAGAATGGCACTGGGTAATGTTTTAAGAGCTGATTTCAAGAAATCGTGATTAGGTACTTTTATGTAAGCGCATGGTGTATGCCAATACCTAAGAGTCACCTGACTATGCCCATGGGCCTCCCAACTTTTTCGGGGCTGCAATAACCAGCCGAGATCTTCTCCAACCCCATTTTAATGGATCCAGGTTGAACTTTGGCGTAAACACCTAGGCTGGGATATCATTCAATGTTTACCAACTCTAAACAACTTGCGACAAACTGCAACATACGAAGTATGGTCCGGTGCATATCAGTATAAAAATAAAGTGAATTTGTATTACCATTCATTTACTTCTAAATTTGAAATCGATTTTTAAACAAAAATTAAGTTATGATTGCTAAGCAGTAGGTTTAAGGTTATGTTTGTACGATTTTTGCCTTCAAAAAAAAAGTTTCATACTTACTCATACATGGCTTAGTCAAAGTATAGCTTGCGACTGTCAAATTCGACATTCGTTCCATACATTTTATGTCAAAACTGACAGTCGGAAGGCATATTTTGGCTTAGCGAAGTGCATGTAATCTCTATGAACCTCAGCATTAGGTATACCCAATAAACATTCCTGTTAATTATTTGTTAAACTTCAACATAGAAAAACCTCAAGTGCTTTTGCCAATAATGAACCAACCCATTGATTGAAACTTGGAAACAGCTTAAGGCTGTTTCGACCCATATAAAGTTGTTTGCACACATAACCCAAAAAGTATTGCACTTTAAACCACGAATTAATAATAAAAGTTTAATATAGTCATATTACTTTCAGCGAAAACAATTTCACAATTTCAGGATTATTGGTTTTGCTACAATTTATTTAAATACGATTTTTATTTAACAGCGCCATCTAAAGTTGTAAAACTTCTAATCGGCAATTACAACGAACCAATAAACCTGAAATTGTGAATATGTTTTTGCTGCAACTACTATGGCTATATTTAATATATTTGACGAATTCGTGCCTTAAGGCGGCCCAACCCGGCGGGCCTAACTCATTCGCGGGCACGGTACAAAACCGTGTTGTTGCGCTCTGGGACCTTCTCTGTTTCAAAGAATAAGACAGGCTCCGTGATGAGGAAGATGCAACATGTCCACAAAAAAGACAATGTGCATAGGGTATGATTTGGTAAGATTTACGAAAATTTTAATTTCAAAACGACTTATAGCTAAAAGTAAACCACGACCGCTGTAGTAAAAAATCTAACAAAAACCAAATAGATTATAAATCTTGATTAAATAAGCTATGTCTGATAACTAATTATTTTACGATGTTCTTACTTTATCATTGCGTAATCCACCTCCAAAGTTATCGTATAAAACGCGCGAAAAATTCGAACTTTCGGACCTTATAACTTAGAAACCAAACTCAATTTCACAATGCCAATGGTCATCAGACATCTAGTTCGATCAAATAAAGCTATTTTGAGCAAAATTTTGGATCTCTGACAAGAAATATGGGCGTGATCTTCTTTCCCCTTTTGTATGGGGAGATGAGCGGGTTGGGCCACCTTAAAGTGCAATACTTTTTGCGTTCTGTGTAAAAAAAAAACATTGTATGGGTCGGAACATCCTTAAGCTCTCGAGAGCAGCAAGTTTATTGGTTTTAAAAACAAAACCAACAAATATGTGTGAACTGCAGCGCCATCATTCTGGTGAATGAAATGATTGTGAGAAAACCCATACACTACCAATAGTTGCCATGAATCTGTACTCTAATGAGCACAAACAAATTTACATGCATTTGTGATTTGAAGATGTTTGGGATATGTAGATCTAGGGTCAGGCAGGGTATTTGAGAACAGATTCGAGATTTGTGGCCATACATTTAATTAAAAAAATAAAATAAAAAAAACCATTAGATTATTTAGTATTGTTTTTATACATCTGAAATATTATATGGAAGATCATTTGAAATACATAATTTTATGTGATCGATGGCTTCGGGAACAATGAAATAATAAGTGTTTTTATTTACCCCAGAGATATTTTCATTAATTCTCCATTTTGGGGTAATTGAGAACTAATATTTTTTTCCTATAGTGAATTTATTAGTATTTGAACAAGAAGAATACACACTAAAAATAAACTACTATCCATCAAGTGACTATGAGATAATTCCGTTTATATTTGGGGTATTTGAAAATTATTTCAGAACGTCCATATACCTCATAGCATTTTTTTGGGATAATTGGAAACAAATTCCTAACACAAGGGGTTATTGAGAACAAAAAGGTAAGACTCAGTGGCTGTTACATAATTATGTATTGGGGAAAATGAGAATAAACTATCTCCTTACAGTTTTTATTTATAAGTAGTATTAAGTTTTCAATAATGAACTAATAGGTTTATTAGCTCAAGCCTTTTCAAAAACATCGACAGGTGTACTAAGCAGGTATACAGAATTTCAAGTAAGCTCGCTCTCTTTTCATTGAGATTCCTGGCTCTGGTAAAACTCCGTTCACATCTTGCAAGGTCACAGAACTTTTATCGACATCATTAAATATAAACAGTTCTTTTGTACTGTCCACACATTTAAAAGCAGTCACATTGATTTCTTTGTCTTCATCGACAGTGTCATGTGACATACATATTTAAAATTAGTTGTCATCCGTTTTCCACCTTTGAAGATGGCTAGTACAAAGTCGTATGTCTTAATTTGGCCAAAACAACAGGTTCTAGAAATTCTATACCATGATCCATTTCCTTTTCGACATTATAAATGCTGTCATCACTTTCAGCATAGGGAATTGAATCACTCTTCAGTGGGGTTGGCTTGCTTTTATCTATCAACTTTGACTTATTTCGAAAAATTTCCAACCTTTTCCCTTATTTTCTTTTTTAATTTTTCGTTTAATTTCTTTGTTATCTTTTTCTTCTTGAGGAGCTCTTAATCTTTCCATAACTTCTTTTGTAGTTAATATTTCACCATAATTGAATTGCTTCAATCTCAGTATTACAATCTATTGCATGGATATCCCATGGATGCACGGGTCTTCAAGCAATGAACAAAATACTTTTCTTCGTTAGCATGCAATACCTTAGGCGCTCCCACTCCCATTCTCTCAACATCAGTTTTCCGAACCTTGATACGATTAAATATAACAGTTGTTGGAACGTTGTAAAAAAACTGGCTTCTCTATAAGTTTTCTTTGAATTTGCCACATCCTAAACGGCATTTTTTATATCTTCAAGCGTGTACGGCGGAGATCCTTTATTTTTACATACATTCGCGCCATCTTGGCATGTCACCTTAGTCAGAAAATAAGTGTTCTCATTTATCCCCAAAAATTATAGCTCAGCCTTCCTACAAATCTAATACATGGTTTCCAATTGCCTCCTAGTTTACAAACACCCCAATATGAGTGTTTCCAATTCCCCGTCACTACAAATGCTTGGGGTAAATGAAAACAACCCTAAATAAGTCAATATGGCCTCTATCAGCTCTTGCAAGACAATTTCACATGACGTTGTATCCATGAATATCCCATTAATCTCAAGAAACTTAAACTTACCTTTTCTTTTCTTCGAATTAAGTTGTGTTAATGAAGGAGTATTTATAACTATTTCCGTTTTTTTGTCAACACCTGGACAACATCACATATAAACTCTGAAATAGTCAGCTGACAAGTGAGGGTCTATATGGCGACCATAGTCAAAAGACTAGGGATACATTCAAAATAGTTAGAATCTTTGTATGGCTTATAATTACTCAGATATTACATTTTGTACCCAATTACCCCTGTTCTCAATTACCCTGCCTGACCCTACCATCAAAGATGTAAAAAACTTGACAAATTTGTAACCACCGCAGAGATGACTTGGCTCTTACTACCAAATATTTCACATCTTGAACTGTATTGTTCAGCTTAATAAAGTTTTGTACTGAACATTTGTTTTTAATTAAAAAAAATACATATTGAGAGATCAAACTGATAATGGCATACCAATATTGTTACACTGGAAATACCTACTCAAGCACTGAAGGAAAAATATGACAACATAATTATTTCAATGGCCAGTAGAGCATGATTAAGCTGCTATATCAAAATTAATCACATTCCATGGCAACAGTTGGATGCAACCATTACTTTATTTCGCATAGACCAGTTAAATTTTACCTTTTCTGAGGTTAATTCACTGGGATTTCCTTAATAATTAGTCATAATGTACCGCATTGGCAGATACACCCAGAGAATGGACCACATGCTTTTTTATGTAAAAAAGTTAAGTTTAACCTTGCCATTAACATGTGAGCTTTAATGAAGAATTAATTGGTTTAAAAGAATCATCAGTCAAACCAGTAAACTGTGCCAGATCTGAAAAAGATTAATGCCAACTGGAGGAATTTTATTTCTATACAACTTCGGCTGCTATATTAAGATATAAAAACATTCCAATAGACTATGTTCGAGATGGTAATTCACAATTTTGACGAAAAATAAATCTTTCATTTTGAATATAAAGCGGACCTTGTGTAGTAAAAGTAATGTAAAAAAAAACCATCCAACCATCTCCATTGGTTGTAGCAGTGCTCTTCATAGATATTGATTATCTTCCCTAAGACTGGATTATATCAAAAATGTATGCTGCAGCTCGGAACATTGTTTAGATATTTTGTGGGAACTCATAAAACTCCTCAGCTCACACGATAATATCTATTCGATCAAGAGAACTTATGACTAGCTCACTTCAGTCCTTATCTGATAAGCGGTGAGTCAGCGCACACAAGCTGTTTTCGCCTACGAACATCGTGCAGAAACATAGTGAAAAGTTGAACACAACACACCGAATATGGTCTGGCTCATGGCTTACACTAGGTACGCTATATTTGACTAGGCGATAATAAAATATGAATGAATTATCGTTAAAAAATATAACTAGCCCCTTCAGTTTACTTTACAGTCGAATCAGCCTTTTACCTGTCTGAAACCGATATCTTAGCGTGCTTGATCACTTCAGAGCCCCAAGTTTGACTTGACACCTAAATTGGCGTTTACGCCAAACTGATCGATTAGAGTTTTCAAATGTGTGAAGAATTGAAGAGGGAGGGCAGTAGGCGTTAAGCGAACTAACATTTGCGAGTCTGAATTTGATTTGACAGCTTGCGCTTCGTCAATGTAAATACATTGACGTAGCTGTTTATGCCGACTCTGAGTTTTCACACAAATAGGTAGTTGAAGAAGTAAAACCACAGAATAAGTAGTACAACTAATATGGGTTGTAAAATTTTACGTAACTTTGAAATTCCATAAAAGCCAATTTAGGTGAGAACTCCCGACTTCCCATACTGAAACATAATTCAGACAACCAGAGGTTGAACCCGTTACGCTAATTATTTGTGAGCATTTTCATCGTACTCTTACATCGGTAAAACGGAAAATATTTAAGTTTTTTCAGACGGGCTCATTTCTCATTTACTTCTAAAATGTACAACGGCCTAAAACACTCTTCAGGGACACTTAAATAAATAAAAAGCTCGAACCAACACTGGTAGCTAGTTACCTACTTAAATATTTAGGTAATGGTCCATATATACACATAACTTTGTACTTACTAACGCCTTTACTTAATAATGATGCACAAAATCACTCGAGTACCTCAGAACTTGTGCTTGGACTTAAGTTCGTGCGCTCGTCCGCCCCAGTCCAGCTTGTACCGCCGCGTCCGCCAGCTGATCTCCGGCCGGAGCACCGCCGTCACGAACAGCACGGGTCCGCAGCACTGGCGCCACAGCCACGCCAGCGCGAACTCCACCTTGCTGAACGGCGGCGGGCCGTTCTGCACCGAGCGCAGCATCAGCCAGTCCGAGAGGAACCACGCCAGCGAGTGCACGAGGAAGAACGCGAGCGGCTCCCACTCGAGCAGCAGCCCCACCGCCCACGCCGCCGCTGCGCCCAGCGGCAGGCACTCGCTCAGCGGCTCCAGCACCACCGTCAGCGGCAGCATGGCCACGCGCAGGCGCGTCCAGCGCCGCAGCCGCGCCTGCAACGCGTGCACCGACGCG
The DNA here is from genome assembly GCA_946894095.1 of Incurvaria masculella. Classification (NCBI taxonomy): domain Eukaryota; kingdom Metazoa; phylum Arthropoda; class Insecta; order Lepidoptera; family Incurvariidae; genus Incurvaria; species Incurvaria masculella. The sequence goes on along the minus strand of OX335663.1, from coordinate 6,805,162 downwards.
CCGCCCGAGTTCTGCCACGCGGGCTGCGAGGACACGCGAAGCCGCCAGCCCCGCGAGCGCAGCGCCTCCGCCATGAAGTAGTCCTCCGCGAGGTACTCGCCGAAAGCCGCCAGCCCGCCCACCTCGTCGAGTGCCGCCCGCCGCACCAGCGACGACATGCCCGTGTGGCAGTTGATGCCGAGGAAGTCCGCGCCGAGGTACATCCTCGCCTGCACCGTGCCGAAGAACACTTTCTCGCAGACCGCGGCGAAGCCGTCAGCGTCGCACGTGAAGGGCATCTGGTGCACAATGCCCGTATTCTCGCGCAGATGCTGCACCATGTCGAGGAGCGTATCCTCGCGCATCCGGATGCCGGCATCGCTGATGAGCACGAGCTCGTGCCGCGCGACGCGGTACCCCGCCTCCATGTTGTTGATCTTGGGGTTGACGCCGACGCGGACGCCGCCGATGAGCAGCCGCGCCTCCACGGCCGGGTACTTCGCCATAAGCGCCTCGACCAGCTGCACCGCGGGGTCCCGGCCGTCCTCCACGCAGAAGAGCAGCTCGTAGGACGGGTAGTCCATCGTGAAGAACGTCTCGAGGTTCACGCCGAGATTGGCGTCCACCCCGGACAGCGGCTTCAGCACGGAGACCGCGGGGAGCGGCGTCTCCGGAGGCGCGCGCTCCACGCGGCGGTGGAGCTTCCAGCGGCTGTAGGTGAGCGCCATCGCGTGGATGAGCCACAGCACGACCCAGGCCACTAGGAAGAAAGTAGCGAAGCCGTAGAGGGTGTAGAGCGCGGGCGAAGGCGGCATCGTGCGGCGGCGGGCCGCATGCTCCGCGCCACTCGCACCGCGCACTCGATTGACCGCACTGTCACCTCATATCTCTAGTTTCAGCCGCTCGATGCTCAGCAAGGGTGGTTCCTTCGTGTAGCACTGCACTGCAATAGATTGAGATCGCGTGATCTGGTCGCGCGCATCCAGTCAGGAAGCGTTGCAACAAAAAGTGTTGAGTTATTAAATGTGCCCGCGGAACCAGGCCGCCAGATACGTCTTCAACACCTCACGACCAACACCATTCCACAACCACCGACCACCAAATAATCCGTCATGCGCGCGCCGGCCGCACAGAAAACTACCGCAACCTATCAAAACCTACTTATCTTCGTAGCGTTTGCCGACACTTTAAATGAAATTACCTATACCTGAAGCCCGAATTCCCCTCAAATATCCCCGCCCGCAGCGACCTCACCTTAGAAACGTCAAAACTGTCGTTCCTGTCAAGTTTTATTCACGAGTTTTTAGACGCAAAATGTACTCCACGATGCAGTTAGAATAAGGTTTGGAGGAAGGAAGAGCTTTTGTTTGTCTTCAAACTAATTTTAATGTAATAGAAAATGATTTCGTAATGACCAGCACAAATCTTAAAATGAAATATTATAGGTTATGATATTGTGAAATTGCTTTCCTACGACTTCATTTGATTTATTTTAATTACGCAGGTTAAGTAAATTAAATTTTGAAATCTAGTCTGTTTTATTTTGTATGGCTTAGACGCAACCTGTCGTGATAGATAAGCAGTTTTCTTCCCCCTTTAGAGAACGTGTTCCCCGCAAGGGCTGAAATTCCCTACGATTCGGGGAATCAGAGAACAATTGGTAACACTGACAACGGTAACGGCAGCAGCGGCAAAGAATGCTGGGGAAAGGGGGGTGCCGCCTCCCGCGCCGCCGCTGGTTGACGCATTGTTATCTATCTGCGCGTTCCGATTTGAAATGTAAACGATTACATTGCTTAAAGCGTATACATGTGCCCCGAATCAGATTGCACGCTCAAATCAATAAGCTTCGGACGATTCGGATCGTTTGTGTACGCGCTTACGGAAACATAACAACAAACATGAAACAAATGTCATTAGGGTCGCGGTCCGATTTGAACCATTGTTACCAAAAGCACGATCAAAACTGATCCAATTCACGCTTACAGACCTCAAAATGGCGTCACGAGAAATTAGCGCTGTGTCACGTAATGCCGTACACAGTGCTCACGCTTTGGAGGTAGGGCACTGTGTGTGCAACTGTCAATATCACTTTTTGACGTTCCTAAATAGTAGTCTATCGTCTTTCCACCGTGTTTTTGAGAAAACTTTGAATGTACCTTATAGTTTAAAATTCCAGTTTAACTTAGAGCCATTGATTAGTTTAAAATTTGAGGAGCACTTCATCCGTATCAAACTTGACGAGGGCTTTATACACCCGACATAGGTAGTTGAGTTGACGACGGCTGTTACACCAGAGAATGTTTATATGACTATACATTTTGTTGTATTATTGTTAAATCAATAATTTATATTTCTAATCCATTTGCAGTGAGGGTGGCTGTTTCTTTTGTTATTGTTCTTTGCTCTTAACTTTTCTACAAAAAAATATTTGGCAGTAGCATTTAAATCTAAGTTCGTATTTCATTACTGTGGACGGAAATCTGGTAAAGTTTCTTTGCGGATTCTTCTTTACAGAGTTGATAGAATCCACGGATCATTCCGTTTTTGACGTAACTTAGTCTAGTTTGACTACCAAAAAAGTTTAAATAAATGAAATGAGACTGACGAATGAGACCAAAATCGTTTTCTACATAATGTAAGTACTGATTTATTTTTAAGTTTATTTGACTGAAATTTCTTTATTAATCAAAAATAATTTAATTAGCTTTATACCTTCGTAATAATGATGTATAGTTTTGTTTTAAGTTTTACTTTGAAATATTGAGGAAAAGTCAAGTTTGATCGACAAAAAATCAGTGGGTCATCCCTAATTTATCGTAAAAAAAGGGAGTGATAAGAGCCAATTGGGTTTAGGTTGATAAGAACGTATATATATAAACATTCAATTATATTTAAAAATAACTACGACGAATTTTATTTATTATTGATAGCGACGGGCGAGCGACCACGACGCGGGGTGCCGGTTCGGAACTTCCGAAAGAAGCCGACAGAGGCCAGGACGACCTCCCACTTCCGCTCGTCGAGCACCTGTTGCGGCGCAGGAGGCGGAGAAGCGGCGGGAGGTGCGGGGCGACCAGAGGGCAGCCTATTCGCTAGCCGGTGCGGCGACGGTGTCGCGGCGTGACGTCGCAAGCGACTTGCGGCCGAACTCGTCGGCGGGTCCCGGAGCAACGCTCACGGGGGTCAACCTGCCCAAAGCGGCGCGGCGGCGGCAGCGACGTTGCAGCGCAACGTTACCGCGGCGGCGGGCTTGAGGTAGCTCGTAGAAAGTTCTCCCGAGCTCGACCAGCCGGTGTATCGACGACAGTGCAGCGCGGCGGCGTCGTCGACTACGGTAGACGTGGCTCACAGCAGAGCTCGGGCAGAACTTCTAGGCAGGGCAGGACGGCGGACCGAAGAGAAACGCTGAGTCAGCTTTTAATCTCTTGAGGTGTGTTCCGTGTCGAGGCTGGTTTGCGACTGACCACGTTTGGCCCGCGGCGACGCGTTTTATCCCCGCGCGCCGCGCTGTCGCGGCGCGCGCGCTGCTGCCGCGGGCCGCCGGCCGGCTATCTCCCTCTCTCGCCTCGCACTCTCGCTCGCAGCGCTGAGTGTGGTCCCTAGCCTATCGCTGATTGGCTAGCCCGGCCGGCTTCATTTCCTACTGCCTCGACAACGAAAACAACACCCCGCGAGCTCATTTATTTAAACATTTCTTTTTACATATACACAAGCGTACAATTATTTACAAATATATATAAAATAATACTTTGCAGGCTTGGTCGTCGCCAACAATTATATTAGATTTTGTTATTTATTACATTAAAATTAGTTTGAAGAAAAACAAAAGGTCTTCTTTTCCTCCAAACCTTATTCTAACTGCAATTGCAGTACATCTGCCATCTAAAAATTCATAAATGAAACTTGACAGAAATGACAGTTTTGACATTTCTAAGGTTAGGTCGTTCTTACAACACCTACAATAAGCTTTAAGTTTTCTTCTCGCAGCGCATAGCAAGTTGAGATAAGATACCCTGAGATAAACCATTAAATGGGTGCTCTCGCTGCGCTGTTCGTTCTTGATAAAGCTAGAGCTATGCTAGAGCCACTTTGACCATTAGAACTAGCTAACTAGGTACATAGGTAGGTAGGTATATCTACTCAGGGATCTACTCATGAGATTCCGATACCGGTGACTCACCAGTGAGTCACATGAAATGACAGCCACGAGTCATCCTAGTGTTGTCCCTTTCTAATATTTTAATTAGAGTGCGACGACACTAGCATAACATTTGATGTTTGATGACATCAGGCGAGAGCGTCTCACTTTCATCTGTGACCAACTCGCTTTCGCTTTCCTGAGTAGATATCCTGTGACTTTGACAGTTCTTTCCTCATTTATGACCGAGTAAGATGATATATTATATTCTGTGATTTATGTGTAAATCCTTTGCCTTTCCATTAACGACGATCACATAAAAGCGCGGGAAGTTTGTTGTTGGTTGGGTATCAAATTAATTTCACTTGTTTTGCCATGGAGTCGGTCGGTCGGTATTTCAGATCGGTATTTTTAAGATTATTTCTGTCTTGAGCGGTGATACGTAAAGAATACCATAAGTCAAGGCCACATGCTTGTGTTGTTCTTTCGTTTATTTTGATTAGCTCGGAAGTATGTCCGCTACGATGTCTGTGTTCTTAATCGTTTGTGTTTTTTGTGGTTAAACTTTTGTGGTTGGTGGGTAGGGCGAAAGGACAATGTCTAGCTCTAGCATCGGTGAATTGGCAATCCAGGAGTATGCCTTGGCGAGTCGCGGCGAACAACCACTGGATGGTGATCCAGTCACCGCATTATCCAGTTGTGTTCACATTGAAACCGAGGTAGGAATTCATGCCGTACAGTAGCCAGTCTATAAATAATTACCGCTAAATGCGCTAAGCTATATTTGGTCAAAGGAGGTTAAAAGCGGGCTTACTAATCCGTTTTCTTGTAGATCAGCGGGGTGGTGTGATTTTATTCTGACAAAAATCACCCGATTCACAATGCAAGTTTCCTGTAAACAGCTTTGTAATTATTTTCTAATCCGGCAAGGTGTACTCGGGACGAGAAAGGCCTTCATACGATATTTGTATTCTGAAAAAATGCCCAATCCCTAACGCAAATTGCATGAGTTCCTTTAATTTTTTTCATGTAATGTGCCAATTATTAAAACAAGGCTGGGCATACGCCGGTCTATCAACTAAGAGGTGCATAACGTCGCCCATGGATTATCAAACTTTTAATAATCTAAAAAGATCTTTAGGAGCTGAAGTCTTTTGATTGTCAGTGTGTCTGCCGGCAGTACTTCGCACAGTTCCAGCTACGCGGGTTGGCCGGGGCGCTGTGCGAGCGGCTGGTGGAGTCCCCCACGCTGATAGACGAGCAGCGGGATGCAGTGCTTGCGGCGCTGGGCTGCTGGTTGCGCGCGGCCCTCGAGTGCTACAACCCAAACCAGCCGCACTGGTTGGAAATGATCAAATATGCCACGGGGCTCGCTGAGGTCAGATTCAGATGAAGCTATGCTCATTTTCAATTATACACATATTAACACATACCATAAAGAAGAAGTCCATTCTTTTATGGGCGAAAAAAGCAGTGTCAACTTGAATGTTCCTCTATGAAACAAGTGCAGTTATTTTTTTTTATTTTTTTTATGCCACCTGACATGGATGGCTAATACCACACAACTACCGTTATGATATTAGCCCAATACACCACATTCCCGAAGGAATTAGGTGCCATGCCAGGACCTTCCCTTTATGAGCACGGCTACATTGAACTGGATGGAAAACACGGACAATTTTTCATTGCCGCTTCGACCATCTTTTCATCCAATGCGATGGTACCAACCCGGGCGGGCTTAAACCCTACCACCTAGTAGGGGAAGGGGACCTACAGTTTTACATGGATTCCGAACCATGGATACATAGTTTGTACATATTTGATCATTGATCATAATATATAATTGTTGTTATAAATATTGTAATATATAATATATTTAAGATTTCCTGAAGACAGAAAATAATAGATAGATTTTTTTAAAAATCACATCTAGTCTAATGAATTCTGCCTGCTCCGTATGGGTGACATATGAAAAAGTTCTTTGATTTTTCAACTTTACCATGTTTTACTTAGAAATATGTGATTATGTAAATATTGTTCAAATTATGTAAGTAAAGAAATATTTTTCTTTAAAGAGTGCAACAAAGCAAATGAAAATAGTTAGAATCAGAATCAGAAATTTATTTGTGGTGCAAATATACAGAGGTCTACATAATTACACAGCACATCGTCAGCCTTGTGTCGTACACATAACAATTAATATAATATATAACATCACATTATTATGCACTGAGAAATTCCTGAAAATTGTAAAAGTTTTTCTTGAGAATCCATTTCTTTAATTCTCGTTTAAATGTATTGATATTTTCATTTAATTTTATATCTGTAGGAATTTTGTTATATATTTTAATGACTGACTTTTCACTAGACTGAAGAGAAGGGCACCCCAAAATCTAATAACAGCATAGTCTTATAAGCTGTGTACTTTTTTGTGGAAATGTCATTGGACATTTGCCACACTCAAGGCAACTATTCCTAACAAAAAAAACTGATAAATGTCTATAAACTGACAGATTGCAGTTTAAAATAATAAAAAAAAAATATATATATATTTTAATGCTAGTACTATACATGCCTTTTTCATAGAATGATAAAGAGTGTTTCACATCAATCAGTCTATACTTATTTCTTGTGCTATACCTGTGAGTATGACAATTATACTCTGATGGGTTCCTCTTTACAAATACATTAGGGCCTCTCTAATCCGGACCCCCACTAGTTCGGCGATCGCGGTAATCCGGACGCAGGCAGGAGGTGTGTTCGCGGAGAAGCGGAAGGAATTTCACATCACGCCACCCGCGCCGCTGCCGACTCAGTCTGTTGGCCGTCATCAGTCGATCTGCCTGTTCGTGCTGTGTTATTCTCGCTCTCGTGATCGCGTTTCGAAAAATGGCGCCGCCGCCGCCGCCCCGGCGTAAACATTCAACATTATCTTTAAAAGATAAAGTGCGAATTATAGAGATGATAGACAAAGGCGACAGCTACCCTTGCATTGCTCGGAAGTTCGGTATAGGCAGGTCAACTGTGGGCGATATAAAGAAGAACAAAGACAAGATTTTAAAGTTTGTAAGCCATACAGAACGTGGTCCCGGTGTACGAAAAACACTCAAGAAACCTGAGAATCCCATTTTAGATGATGCTTTGTTTACATGGTTCTTGCAACAAAGGCGATTACATGTTCCAATAAGTGGTGATATGATTTGCGAGAAAGCCCGTATTTTTCATCGCCAGATCACTAACTCGAGTACCAGCTTTAATGCAAGCAGGGGATGGTTGGATAACTTTAAAAAACGCCATGGAATAAGACGATTGAAAATGGCCGGTGAAAAACTATCAAGTGATGAAGCTGCTATCGGACCATTTCAGCAAGAGTTTCAAAAAGTTATTAGAGAAAAAAACCTAACAGCAGAACAGATTTACAATGCAGATGAGTCTGGTTTATACTGGCGATTGTTGCCTGATCATACTTTAGCTTCTGGTGATGAGCAGTCCGCTTCCGGGAGAAAAATGATGAAGATGAGGATCACATTTATGCCGTGTGCTAATGCAGCTGGCACTCACAAGCTTCAATTGCTAGTTGTAGGAAAAGCGAAAAACCCGCGTGCATTTAAATCAACAAATCTCCCAATATGTTATCGAGCACAGAAAAATGCTTGGGTTACTAAAGACTTGTTCCTTGAGTGGTTCAAGATGGAATTTGTACCTGCGGTCCGACGCCACCTTTTATCGGTGAACTTACCAACACGGGCATTGTTACTGCTGGATAATTGTCCCGGCCATCCATCAGCTGAAGAACTTATAACCGAAGATGGCAACATTTTTGCAATGTTCCTGCCACCTAATACCACGGCATGTATACAACCGATGGATCAAAATGTTATACAAAATGTAAAACAAAATTATCGCAGATCACTGTTAATTGATTGTCTCGCTAATCCATTGAGTAATGAGAATCTCGCAGATTCATTAAAATGCATAACTTTAAAGGATACACTTTTTAATTTAGTGAACTGCTGGGCGGCTGTTAAGGTGTCCCTCATAAAAAAATCGTGGAAGAATTTGTGTCCCCAACTTCACACAAATGAAAACATCGAACCAGAGGATGATATTCCCCTAGCCGAGCTGATCAACAGATTAAGAGGAAGCACTCATCCACAAATAACTGAGGCAGAAGCCCAAGCGTGGGCTTCTGGTGGCGCCGATGAAGAATTGCAAAGATGTGAGGTGTTAACTGACGAGGAGGTCGTGCAGTCGCTATGCGTGAAGATGACGAGCAAGATGGCGACGAAAGTGTTGAAGTATCCACTTCAAAAAATGTATCACCTGCAGAAGCTATGGGTGCTTTAAACACTGCTTTGAAATGGGCTGAAGATAATGATTTAGAAAGCCAGGAAATTATGTTACTTCGTCGACTGAGAGACCGCGCTTTCGAAATGAAGTACGAAAATCTTAAGCAGAAGAGTATTACAGATTTTTTCACATCAACATAAGCTCCTTTTTCACTACACACATGTATCTTTGAATAATAAAAGTCGTTTGTCTTGTGTCACATAAATTAGTCTTTTATTTAATGTATTTATATATGACAAAACTTAACCTAATTTTGCAGACGATAATCCGGACGCCTTGATACTCCGGCAAGGGGCGATTTTTTGCCCGTCCGGATTAGCAAGGCCCTACTGTATAGAAGTTCTTAGAATGTAACTATCTATGACAGTAAGTAAGCCTAAGTTTTTGAACAGAGGTTAAATGCGAGCGACATCTGTTAGAGACTTGTGTAATCGCGGTTCGTGTGGCGCACAAAGTCAAAACACAATTTATTTAGTAAACATTTTCATGCAATCTTCCTGAGATTAAACAATCACACCATAAATCTTCAAATTAATTTGAAATTCCAACAATTTGGCCATTTTCCGGGAACAGTCTACTTAATCTTCAGTTCTGCTATTCAAATGCGCATTATCCTTACTGAAACTCGATTACTACGCCACCTATCGGGTCCGATTCTGAATCCACTCAAACACACTCAAAAATGACATCAAAATTGGCACAGGAATTGTATATCTATTCTCTAATAATAAATCTGTAAGGGGTGTTCATGGAGTAAGTTGCTTTGTTTTCTAAGGTACTTCGTTTGTAGACTTTACTAAAACTAAATTGACGATTTTTAGAAATCAGTTTTGTATGTATTTATGTATGTATGTATATATGTATGTATGTATGTGCGTATGTTCCTCCATAACTCTTAAACCGATTATAGATGAAACTTAGTACACGTACATTTAACTACCCGGGAATCAGCATAGGCTAAATATAATTGAGTTCCGCTTACGCTAACATGTGGCTGTCATACAAAGTGCAATTGTCTGCATGGCTCGGCGAGAGGCGGCAGGAGAAGCGGGGGAGCTTTTTTTTTAAATAGCCACCAAATGTCAACGAAGCTCTAAATGGGAATTATTGGATGTTTCTCAATCATGCTATTTCGGCTCAAACGATCTTGATTAAATTCGGTAGATGGATACATTGTCCTGGACCAGTTTGACCCTTATTTGAACCAGTCATGTGGGCTACTTTTTAGAAATAATTTAGCCGACACTAACCCGAGCGGAGCCGGGTACCGCAGCTAGTGTAAAGATATAGGGATAATGTTATTAATGGAAAACAGTAGATTGTCTATGTGTGTCGAGGATTATCAGATTGGCTCCCTTTTCTATGGGAAAAAAATAAACTAACATTGTCTCAAGCTGAGCCGGGTACTTCAACTGTCTCAGATATCACGGACGATTGCCGCAAGTTTGCGGATCTGTGATTTTATTTCGTCAAATTGGCCGGAGCATGTTTGTTTTAATATAAATTTAATCTTGTCAAGATAAGGATCCAGAAGCATGTTGTTACTAGTTTGTTTTGTTACATTTTCGTCAATAGATGGCGCTAGCTTATACTTATATATAAAACGAGTGAAAACACCACAAGTGTTGCATAAATGTTTCGAAGTGATAATTGAATAACATCCACGAATAGTAAGGAATTCGGAGAAGGCTGGGAGAGCACAGCCTGCAAGCAAACAATAATTTTTGACATTGTAGTTCTAATCACGTAAGAACCTACAATTATACATTTTGCAAGATTGTTACGTCTCTATATTATAGGTTTTTTGTTGTGGTAAACATTACACAAGGTTGTTATGTCAACATTGAAGCTCCTTTATTTTTAATGAACATCATGCAGTTTTGTCGGGTGTAAACTAGAAAGTTTGAATTAAAGTTGACGCAAGCGCACTCAGTTGCCATGGCAAATGTGCAGCGAACCTTCTTGTTTATCACTTCAATCTTGTTGCAAGTATGCCAATATGTCATTCTCCGAACGAAATTTTGTTGACAGCGGATAAGTTCACGCGGGCACCTCGCCGCGGAGTCGGTGCTCCGGGCGCTGGCGACGGAGCTGGTGGGGGCGGCGAGCGTGCCGGACGCGCCGCCCGCGGACCTCCGCCTGCTCCTGTGGGCGGTGGACACGACGCTGGGCCACGCGCGGCGCTCCGTCCGCGAGGCGATGCTGCCGCAGCTGAATGCTCAGCTGTAAGTTTATTGGTCACGCGTGACCTGCCCCAGCTTCGCACGGGAAACACTATTTATTATCTGAATGAATGAATGAACTCTAAAATGATTTATTCGTCGCACCCGGGACATACAAATGATGCTGTAAAATATAACCTGGTAAGAAGCTTTGCTAAGAGTTTAAATATAAATAATAGAGCAAATAAATTAATATATGTATTCTATATATCTGTATAAAAGCTATAAATTTGAGATTCGCCTGTACGTCCCGAGTCCGACGTATTGCATAAAGAAATTACAGATTTCAGGATACTATTTGAATAAAATGTAGAAGAAAAAACTTACACTTTAGATGGCATGAAATGATATACCATAAATAAATAAGACACATTAATCGGCCACTGTGCATCACACACGCTAGAAATTCTATCGGTAACCAAACAATAGTTTAAATAAGTACCTTTGGGTGAGCAGTGCCACCTAAGCTGGCCTAACGGCTGTACCATAGGTGGCACCTTCGTGCTCGCTTATACATAGCTACATTACATACCTACCTACATAACATACAAAAATTAAATTAACAAAATGAAATGTTCTTTTTGTGTTTTTGCCAAGTGATAGGTGCGGGTATCTATAGCCAGATGACTTCTGGTGTACGGACATGTCGAGTGACAAATTTTAAAACTGACATACGCCACAGAATAACGCAATCCCTTCTGTCTTCCCATAGTATTCATAAAAAAATCGACATGCAGTTTGAATGTGATGTGATCGCGAACAACAAAAAACAAAAAAGAATTATCTGTAGATTCCGATCGGTAGCAAGCTTCAAAAGATCACCCGCTGGACTAATTTGACGATTGTCAATAAATTCATCAAAATTGGTCACGCTGCTTTTGAGTCCATAGCGCACGGATGGACGGACAGTGGAGCTTAGTAACAGAGTCATGGTGGCAACCTTTGGGAACGGAATCCTAAAAGAGAAGTGGCGCGGTGCCCGCAGGCAGGGGCTGATGACGCGCTGCGCGGGCGCTGGCGACCTGCGCACTCAGCGCGCGCTGCTGAGCGTGGTGCTGCGGTTCGTGCCGCGCGGCGCCGCCGCCCGCAGCGACGCGTTCCTGCTCCTGTGCCCCGCGGCGCTTTGCGCTGACGCCACGATCAAGAATGCCTTCTGTCAGATCGACTACACTCGCTTCTTGCACGTCAGTATTGCTTTTATTTTGTGGACGTCCTGTTAAGGAACGTTCACATATTTTTTTACTGGCATGCTTTTTTTTCATTCATTTGCCAAAAAGTATGCTATTAACCCGTCGGACATGCCACCTCTTTTCGCCAGCCAACGCCCACATCAAGAAAGCCTTCTGTCAGTTCGACGACACTCGCTTCATGCACATGAGTATCGCTTTATTTGTAGACAGCACGATAGGGACACGTTCACATATTTTTTTTACTGGCATGCTATTTTTCATTCACATTATGCCAAAAAGCATGCTGTTACCCGTCGGACGTGCCGCCTTTTTTCTCCAGCCGAAGCGAACATCAAGAATGCCTTCTGTCAGATCGACTACAGACGCTTCATGCACGTCAGATCGCTTTTATTTTGTGGACAGCACGATGAGGACAATCACATTTTGCTGTTATCAATTTTTTTTTACTGGCGTGCTATTTTCCGTTCACATTATGCCAATAAGGATGCTATTAACCCGTGCCATTCTTTTCGCCAACCTACCCCAAATTCGTATGCGATGTAACTATAGTTAGACATTTTCCACTAACTCGTAGCCACCGCCGTGACTCTACTCCCGTTATTTCATGATCGCTGTGTTATACCCATGATCCACGCGCATCCCAGTGGTTAACTTATTGTTTTAGTGTGCTTATTCTGTGACTGACTAAACTGTCGTTTTACACAAACTAATTAAGTACATAACTTTAGTGACCAGAATTTCTCTGATAACAATCTGCCACGGTATTTTTTGTTGCTTTTTTAGTTGCGAGTTTTTTAGTCTGTTACTATAGAGCTGTCACAATCAGTTGTCACAATTGCAGTGCATTCCGATTTGAACTATAATCGATTATTTTGCTAAAAGCGTACACAAGTGTCCCGAATCAGATTGCATCCTCAAAGCAGTAGGCATTACAAACGATTCGGACCGTTTATGTAACCGCTTACGGAAACAAAACAAAAAACATGAAACAAATGACATTAGTGCTCGTAGTTCACCTCAAATTTTAATCTTATCAATTGCTCTAATCTGAAATTGAATTTTGAACTGAGGGACATTCAACGGTTTGTGGAAAAACACGGTGGAAAGACCATGATTACTCTTTACAAGTCAAAAAGTGACATTGACAGTTCCACACACGGTGCCCTACCTCCGAAGCGTGAGCACTGTGTACTGCTTTGCGTGACACAGCGCTAACTTAGAGGGCCTTTGTGAGTGCTGTGAGCTGTGAGGTTGCATTCTTCGGCCAGTCAACACCAACTCGCGACGCCGCCGCTCGCGTCCCGCCGAGGATTCAGTGAGCTCCCTAGGATCCTATCCCAGACCCATATGCTCATGACCTCTCCAGCGGCACTATTTCGACGGGATGAGCCACGCCTCTTAAACAGTATTCTAAACACACCCAAAACGCTTGCTGCTTGCAGACGAGCAGACACTTCCTAATGGTGCTTAATCGCATCTGCTGCGGTGTTGAGATGGTGCTTTGCCAATCCGCGTACATAGACGACATACAACTGCATCCGCTCGGTGTAAGTATCTGGTCATTTGTTTAACACCCCGATCGTCCACACCTTAAATATATTCGACCGAGCGAGGCGTCTACGTTTTAGCTTGGGCGAAAATGCTTTCATATGTCTGTCAGGCCGTTATCCTCTACAGAGCTGCTAGTCCCAGTTATCACCTAAACTGGCTTTTACAAAACTTCGAAGTTCCGTTGAAACGTCAAACTTTATACAAGTTTTTACTAGAGATTCTGTGGTTTTACTTCTTCAAGCTGTCAAAGTCAAACTCGGACTTACGATTTGCATAAAAACGCGGAGTCGGCGTAAACGGCAACGTCGACATGTTTACGGCAACGTTGAGTAAGCTGTCAAATTAAACTCGGACTCGCAAATGTTAGTTCGCTTAACGCCCACTGCATGCGCTCTTCAATTTCTCCATACATTTGAAAACGCCAGTCCATCGGTTTGCCGTAAAAGCCAATTTAAGTGACAGCTGGGACTACGGGCTGTGATCGCAGTTCGCAACTGTGTGAAATTTTGTAAGCAGGTTTGATAATTACATTGATTTTTTTGTGGATAATGTTTTTGGAAAATTTCGAACGGAGCAACTAATGACTCTTTGTCGATCCAATTTCTTGACTTTTCTTTAATATTTCAAAGTAAAACTTAAAACATTACTTCAGATCATTATTATGAAGCTACATAGTGATTAAGAATTTTTTTGAGCAGAAAAGAAATTTAAGTACATTTTGGATGAAACTATTTTGGTCTCATCCGTCAGTTGAGTCTGTATGTCTAACCATTTTAAACCTATGATGGTACCAAACCGGCCACGTTGTTTACATAGATTCCGTACCATGAAACAGCTCGAATTCGTGACGAAATGCACTTATCTAACTACTATTCAGAACTCTAATACTCAGAAAGCGGCCACTAAGTTACTAGCTCGTATCCTTTGTCACACAACGGAGAAAATTAATTTTGTAAGAAGATTTAATTTTACCTGTTATTTGACTTGCTTTAAATTTTTCAGCAAAACAAAAATGTGCAGTCACAGATATTTATTGTCGAATGTTAGATACAAAATATCAAGCAAATTGAAACAGTGGTTTTCAAATGATTAGTAAACTACGTTTGCGTATGGGCCGTTCTTTATTAGAAATGTTTTGTGTTCGAGATATAGGCTTTTATACATTTTGTGAAAACAACATGCTAGATGTATTGAAAGAGTGCACGAGAAATGAAATTTTGAGAGACAATCTTATGAGAATTTTATGCACCGATAGAATTAACTTGGTTTTTAGGGTAAGCCTCCGCTGTCCGTCCGTCCGCCCGTCCGTCTGTCACAGGGCTGTATCTCGTAAACCGAAATAGGTAGGCAGCTGAAATTTTCACAGAGTGTGTATTTATTTTGCTGCTATAACAACAAATAGGTAAATAAAAAATAAAAAATTAAAGGGAGGTCCCATACAAAAAACGTGATTTTTTTGTGTTAAATCTTGTACGATGGTGCAGAACCCTTCGTGTGCGAGTCCGACTCGCACTTGGCCGGTTTTAGGTTACATGAAGGTCCTCGGAAAACCCAACTCTGGAGAATTCCGAGAGGTTATTCATTTCTTCAAGCAGTCACTGACCCTGAGTAACTAATCAAACTGTAGTATTGAAGGTAAAAGGCACTATGGGTCTGACATAATTGCTAAACAGTTTAATGTCCCAACAAAATAAATAGATTAAAAATAACACCCTAGATCAGTTTTTCGAGTGCCACACGTATAATCTACATTCATATTTGTTTTTATGCAATAAAAAAAAATAAAGAATAGGGCTAAATCAAAATTTAGTTTGATTTGTAGTTATGATGTTGACTTTTGGGACACCCTGTATACGTGAGTGCAATCAAATTGCAGAGCGACGCGAACGACTCGCTCTGGTTGGACTTGAACCCGGCACCGCGCACGGTGACGCTGGAGTGGAACCCGGCGCGCGTGCGCGATTGCTGCCCGCGGCCGCTCTGCGCCGATCTGCTCGGCGAGCACGCCACGCTCACCGTCTGCGACGACACGCTCGACCGCATCGAGGTCACGAGGTGGCTACCGTTTATCGTACTTATACGGAGGCGTTTTCCTGCTATTAAGGTGGTGTTTGCGTCCGTGTAGATGGCGCCACAATCGTCCTTCGCTATTTCTGTTATAACCTCCTAAATATGGGAAGTTTCAAACTAAAACTATAAATGTTGAAAGATTTATGTACAGATGGACTGAATTTATTCTTCAAAATCCATGAAGCATAACTGTTGAAAGATTTATGTACAGATGGACTGAATTTATTCTTCAAAATCCATGAAGCTCTGAGCCAACCACAAAGTGAAGAATTCCAAATGGTGACCACATGTTTTAATAATTCTCTTGTCCTGCGCAGCAATCAGTAAACTCAAATAGGTACTATGGGGCTGGCTAAAACCCTAACAAAATCAATAGAAAAAAAACTATAATGGCGAGCACATTAATCGGCTAATCTCATTAAACAATTACAAAAATAAGCTGAAAAGGGAATGCCCATTGCCCCATACATTTTGGGCCCCTCAAAATGTTTGTGTCTATCTTCCAAACTAGTGTTATAATTTAGAAAATAATATAACTTTTCGAGTTATGAATTTTAAAGAGCAAATTCATTGCCATGTAAACGTTATTGACAAAATGCGGTTTTGAGGTTATGAATGTTTTAGAGACACCAGATAGCTCAGCATAGAGAAAAATGCTCCAGTCCAAACGCAATAAAAATGGATGGAGTTTGATGCCTCTTCGACATTGGTCCTAGTACATATGTATTTACGCCTTTTTTCTCCCTTACCGGACGAAATGGCATGGAGCATGGTACCCGAACAGTCTCGTGACAACACAAGTACTATGCGTTGTTCTGTCCTTGTCTTTTTAATATTGTTAGTAGGGAAAGAAGTAATTGTGAATGATTCCTTTTAATTATTTAACTAATAACTGGCCGTGAAAAATGGGGATTCAGATAGTTGAAAATATGTTTAAATAATAAATATAAATTATCGAATATGTGTATCGAATAAAAGAAAGGAATGATTTTTAAGGGGCCTGGATTTGGGCATTCTCCTTTGCTTAGATAATTCTGAGGATGTGTGGAAAAAGTTGCCATTTGCAATTAGCAACTTTTTTCACTATGCCTCATAATTATCTTTTTTAAAAAGATAATATGAAAACATTTTTTTTTTAAAAGTGTTGCATGAGATTATATGTATAACTGAGTAGTGTGCCAATATAGTTATTGTTAGTAACTTCCTATTTTTGAGGAGTTCTAGCAGAAATGTGGTAAGAAGACTGCGCAGAAAGTGCAGAAAATGTTCAGAAAGACCGTGGCGCCACCTACATGGACGCACACACCCTCTTGACTCTCTTCTCCGACCTTGCACCACATCGTGGTCCAATAGAGAGGTATACTCCGGTACCTTTACCACACAACTACCGTAATGATATTAGCCCAATACACCACATTCCCGAAGGAATTAGGCGCCATGCCAGGACCTTACCTTAATGAACTCGGCTACATTGAACTGGTAGGAAAACACGGACAATTTTTCATTGCCGCTTCGACCACCTTTTCATCCAATGCGATGGTACCAACCCGGGCGGGCTTAAACTCTACCACCCAGTAGGGGAAGGGGACCTACAGTTTTACATGGATTCCGAACCATGGAGCAGCTCGCATTCTAGATGAAATGCAATTATCAAACTCGGAAAGAGAAAGAAAGTGGTGCATGTCGGAATCGAATACAGACCTCTGGTACGCTAGGCCAGTCCCCGCGCCACTAGGCTACGAGCCGCTCAAAAATCGCTCAGATACAGATATTTATTTTGCCATAAAGAACACACAACATTAACAATATTAAGTTGAGTCATTTGCATATTCAGTATGGTTTTTCATAATTTTTAGGGTTCCGTACCAAAGAGTAAAAAAAACGGAACCCTATTACTAAGCCTCCACTGTCCGTCCGTGCGTCACATGAACCATAATAGGTAAGCAACTGAAATCTTCACAGAGTGTGTATTTATTTTGCCGCATATATAGGTAAAATAAAAAAAATATTACTCATGGGGGGGCCCCATACGAAAAACGTCAATGGTACGGAACCCTTCGTGTGCGAGTCCGACTCGCACTTGGCCGGTTTTTTTGGTTTTGCTCCAATCTTGTCTGAAATCCTATGTATATATTCTGTGACGCAGGGAAGAGGACGGGCTGCTGATGCACGTCGAGGCGAGGTGGCTCGGCGTGTTCGAGGGCGTGGAGTCCCCGAGCCAGCAGCGCAGCATGCTCCGGTTCCGCCCGACCGGAGACTTCACGGGCGCCGACCGCGCCTTGCGCGACATGTTTGGCTCCAAATACAACGTTGGTGGATTATTTTTTTAACAGGACATTTATTATTTATTTATACGTTTTAGGCAGGCAGCAAATGCGGATGCGTCTAAATCCAGTGTTTAAGGTGGCCCAACCCGCTACGGGGAAAGAAGATCACACCCATATTTCTTTTTAGAGATCCCAAATTTTACTCAAAAGAGCTTTATTTGATCGAACTAGATGTCTGATGGCCGTTGGCATTGTAAAATTGTGTTTGGTTTCTAAGTTATAAGGTCCGAATGTTCGAATTTTTCGCGCGTTTTATACGATAACTTTGGTGGTTTATTACGCAATGATAAAGTAAGAAAATCTTAAAAAGATTAGTCATCAGACATAGCTTATTTAATCAAGATTTATAATCTATTTGGTTTCTGTTAGATTTTTGACTACAGCGGTCGTGGTTTACTTTTAGCTATAAGTCGTTTTGAAATCAAAATTTTCGTAAATTTTACCAAATCATACACTATGCACATTATCTTTTTTGTGAACATGTTGCATCTTCCTCATCACGGAGCCTGTCTTTTTCTTTGAAACAGAGAAGGTCCCAGAGCGCAACAGCACGGTTTTGTACCGTGCCCGCGAATGAGTTAGTTCCGCCGGGTTGGGCCACCTTAACTTGATAAATTTAGTTGCTAAGTGGTTTTTTTTTGTTGTTATTTTTCTTTACATTAGATTTTGTTTGACATGGTTATCCAGTCTATTTTTGAATTGGTTGGTGGTCGTAGCGTTAATCACATCTCCTGGTAATTTATTTCATGCCTCTAATACTCGGTTGGATGTGTAGTTTTTGCAATTATTCGTTCTAGAGGCCGTGACTTGCAGTTTCATGTTGTGCCCTTGTAGATGAACATTCTGGTTGCGTGCAAATATTTCAATGAGTTCTGGGCAGTCGTACTTATAAGGTGGGAATTTTGTATACTTCGATTAGGTCCCCTCTTTGGCGGCGTGACTCCAGAGTAGGCAGGCCTATTTCATCAAAATCGGTCAACCCGTTTAGAAGAAGAAGAATTACCAACACACTTACTAGAATATTATATATAAAGATAAAATAATTTTCGTTCTTCTGCGTTGCAGTGCGCGTTGTCGCCGGAGGCACTCGAGACACCGTGTGCGCCGAAGCCTTGCTACGTGGGCGCTCCGCTCAGCGACGATGAGGTCAGTATTGTATTATATTCATTATCCATATTACTACGCTCGGATTTGTCATATTTTATCAGTAGCCAGTTCAACAATCAACGGGACAAAGAACTGGAAAGGAACTTAGCTGGTAATATTTTCAACATCCTCTTAGTCTAAGGCTGGATTGCGTTGTCAGCCTCGGTAGCCCAGCGGTGCGACGCCTTGCGATTCAATAAGCTAGGTAAGCACCTCTGAGCGTGGTTGGGTTCAGGATGGGTGACCATTTTCAACCGTCGAGGCTGGCCGTGGTTCGGATTCCACGTAAAACTAGGTCCCCTTCCTTACTTACTAGGTGGGAGGGTTAATCCCGACCGGGTTGCTACCATCGCATTGAATGAATGATGGGCGAAGCGCCAGTGAAAATTGTCCGTGTTTTCCATCCAGTTCAATGTAGCCAAGCAATAAAAGGAAGGTTCTAGTTCCCGTGTGTTGTGTTAGGCTAATATCTGACGTTCAGTTTGGTACTAGCCATCTATGTCCAGTTACATTAAAAACAAAAATTATCGCTGGTTATAGATCTCTCTTCTTTCTCCTTCAGGCGAAAAAGAAGGATGGATTTTGGTGCACTCCTTCCTAAGTTTAGAAAAGCGTTTGCTCTGCTTACAGACATACAAGTTATTGGTAGTGGTTTGTGAAAACAACTTATTTATTTAATTGATTTATAACGTCATCAAACATAGCTTATTTAATCAAGATTTACAATCTATTTGGTTTTTGTTAGATTTTTGACTACAGCGGCCGTGGTTTACTTTTAGCTATAAGTCGTTTTGAAATTAAAATTTTCGTAAATCTTACCAAATCACACACTATGCACATTGTCTTTTTTGTGGACATGTTGCATCTTCCTCATCACGGAGCCTGTCTTATTCTTTGAAACAGAGAAGGTACCGGAGCGCAACAGCACGGTTTTGTACCGTGCCCGCGAATGAGTTAGGCCCGCCGGGTTGGGCCACCTTCACAGTAAGTCTCAGTCTCTGGTTATGGTTAATTTATGTAAAATATTTTTTCTTCTTATATGTAAAGACACAAGAAGGAGGATGACACTCCAGCCTAAGTATTTAAAAACATTGGTAAGAATAATACATTAATATGAATGAGGTTTTTACTCAGTGATTAACCTCTCGGGTAAAAATAAATTGGTTTCTATGGAATGTGACTTGCAATGCGTGATTGACTGACATTGACTTTTATTACCCCTATTCAAAATAGGTATGAAGTTAGTCTATTCCTTCCTCTTTAAACTATGGGGTGGATTAAGCGATTTGAAACTGATAACTTTTTATTGTAATACATATCTAGACAATCTTTAAGTAATGTATGATTTTTTGCAGGAGGAAGAGTTCAATCAAGTGTCAACAGTCGCTGCTGGCTCCCGACTCAATGCAGCAAAGTGCTGCAAGGGTAAGGAATTCAAAACCCATTGAGATTTTATCCACTGAACTCTTTTATCAGAGAAAACTATTACTTAATAGTGTTTCAATGGATTTTATTTTGCGAAAAATTGCTAAACGGTGAAAATTCTGGATTCAGTCGAGTGTTGGAGGACGCGTCTTGTCGAGATCTACCAGATGCTGGCGAAACAGTTTAGAGGAATGTGACATGTATGTATGTATAATCGAACGTGAAGCAAGGACACATTAATTCAACAAAGATCCCTCTAAAGAGAACGAATATAACGAATATACTGTTATAATATACTGAATATACTTAACGAATATACTGCAAGGCTGGACCCGAACTAGCAAAACATACCATTCGTGGGTATTGCATCTTACCAATTTCGCCACCTGCTATAATTTGGAGTTCTACAGTCCCTCTTCCCGTAATCAATGGCTCCTACTAACACAGTATTTAAGATTATACTTACATATATTTATTTAACGATATAACTGCATTACGGACCTTGACTGCAAAGTTTGAACCTTCAAAAATATTGCCGCCATCACCAAAATCGTATTTAGTATTAGACGCTAGAGCAGGTCCTAGGATGACTTGAGTAAATATACTTTTTCATACTAAGCATGTACGTTGCTTATGCTAGTTAGTGAAAAAAATGTGTACAAAACATATCGATTCAGACGAACTTTTCCATTGAATTTATGTTTTGAGCGTAGCCTAGTGGTGCGGAGACTTGCCTAGCTTACCAGAGGTCTGTGTTCAAATCCTCGCCAAGTTCGTGCACCACTTTCTTCCTCTTTCTGAGTTGGATAAGTGCATTTTGTCTCGAATGCGAGCTGCTCTATGGTTCTGAATCCATGACTCTAGGTCCCCTTCTCCTATTAGCTGGTAGGGTTTAGGCCCGCCCGGGTTGGTACCATCACATTGGATGAAAAGATGGTCGAAGCGGAAATAAAAAACTGTCCGTGTTTTCCATCCAGTTCAATGTAGCCGTGCTCATAAAAGGAAGGTGCTGGCATAGCACCTAATTCCTTCGGGAATGTGGTATATTGGGCTAAGATCATAACAGTAGTTGTGTGTAATTAGCCATATGCACAAATGCACTACGATAATTGCAGGGAGTTTTATGGAACGTCACATGAATGGCTAATACCACACCTGGATGTCATGTTATTAGACCTACACACCGCATGGGAACTTGGCGCCTTGCCAGGACTTTATATTGGACAACTACATGGAACGGTTGGAAAGCACTATACATTTTAAAGGGCGCTTCGACCATTTTTCAATAAATGCATTGGATTTGGTGAGCAATTTATGACATATCCATGGTTTTTTGTTTCGCCATGACAAGTTTGGACATGTGTGTAGAGAAAAAGTTAATTACGTATTATTGTGCGTTAATTTTTTTTTTATTTCCATTCTAGCTGTCTACAACTCCCTTGGTTCTGGCAGGAGTCAATCAGTCTCTCCATCGAGTGTGTCTACGACTTCCCTCCTCAATGTATGTATTTTTTTGTATAGAGCTACATATGGCGTACGCCAGGCCCTCAAAGAGGTGGCCACGACGCCCATGGGCTTTCGAACTTTCACAGGTGCTGCAAAAACCATCTTGGCCCTCCAGGTGCTCCTTCACACCATGTTTGATAACCAATACTTTAGGGAAAATACCTCGGCATAGAATACATTCTACAATTCACCTACTGTATGAAAAATATATTTACAGGATTGTTTCATTCCGATTCGAGTAATGTCCCTATGCACTATAATCTGAAAGCATTCGACTGTAGAATTATGTTTTTATGTTTGTTTGGGAAGCGTCCTACCAAAATCAGCTAAAGCAACATTGTCGACTTACCCGAGGCTCCTTGTATGCCCTTGGAGCTGTGTGTGTGTGTGGACAGTCGTCGCAACCTTTCCGAAATTAAATCTACATGGACTTCCCCTCGTCACCCACTCGACATTGCCGGCTTGGTGGAGCAGCTACCGCAAGGGTCTTGTAGAGACACCGTGTGCAGTACCCATGTACTTGTCCCTCGTTCGGTAATGGACTGACAGATGCTTCGCGTTCTGTCAATTTGCTGGAGGGCCGGGGGCGAGCGCACCGCTCTCGCTGTGCGCTCGTCGTTGAACAATGTTATCAATAACAGTTTCTGGCCGAAACATCCTGCCTGTTGTAATGATGGCGTTATACAGTTTCGAATATGTAATCTCTGATGAATGTAAAATAACCTTTTTTGCAGCTGCCCTCAAAAGTGAAGAACATGAAAAAGTATGTGGATCATCATTGGCAAGCTGAGAGACTTGAACTAAAACCAGCTTTAGAACCATTTCGCGAGGAAAGATATCCTGTAACAAGAACTTATAAATGTTCATCCGTCGCACCGATCAATCAGAATGTTAGTTCCGTGTTGAAGGATCAAACTGAAGAAGAATTTGTGAATAATCTTTTTTATGATGCTACTAAAAAAATTTTTGAAGAAAATACAGATAGGGACCTGAATTGTGAAAAAAACAATTTAACATTACCAGACAATGGTAATATTATTGTAAAAATTGATAATGCGAAGGACCCAGCAATTCCAGATAAAGAAGCAAGTGATTATCATGTGGAACCACCTAGTAAGGTTCTCTCACCAAGAGTTCTTTTGGAGAGACTGGAACTGAAACAAATCACGATTGTTGATCAAGATATTACAGAAAGAATAACTTTGGAAAAAAGCAATAATGTAATACATGATACCGAGCGAAATGGTGATAGTAGTTGCATAAACACTCAATGCGACGTTAGTAACAGTCAAGTTATACCGGAAACTCCAAATACATTGGAAGTATCTTTCAGTAAGCTATCCTGTAAATCAATGACCACTGCGTGTAAACAAATGAAGTCCCCTAAGATATCTTCCCATATGTCAAATTCTTCTTCCAACACATTAGATGTGAAAATAGTTTCTCCCACAGTCGAAAAGAAAAATAAGCGTGCACCTATTGCTGGCAAGAAAAAAATTCAAGCCAAAAAGAAACTGGAAAACACGAAAGTAAATTTAGAAGATCCTTCCAGCAATTTCTTGTTTCATAGTAAAAAAGCAAATAGTGATTCTCCAAACTCGATATCAATCATGCCGGATACTTCTTGCAAAGCTGCAGAAACTGAGATGCTGGAAAAACCTGTGTATCTTAAAAAGGCTACCAAGGGTAAGAAACTCAGAAGCATGGTCACACCCAAAGGAGCTGTATGTCATATTCCTGATTCAGACGATCCCAACGATATTTGTGTAAGAAAATCTGATGTAACTCTTCGTTCAGAAACACCTACACAAACTAAAAAAAAACGCAAGCTTTATTCGCCCAAAGATGATTTAATTGTGCAAACCGTAAATAGGATGCCTGTACTGAGTCAAGATAATGAGGAAAATAATTCAGAAAACACCAGAAAAGATTTCATACTCAACACTGTAGTAATAACAAAAAAACCAAAAAATAAACTTTCAACAGATGAATTATTTGATCAAATCAGAGGCTGTTCTAATATTTTGGCAGACAATTTACAACCTAAAGAATCAAATGATCAAATCTATAACTATACTACAGACAGTGAGAAGGATTTTGTTGAGCCATTTAGGTTTAGGAGGAAGAGACTCGTTTCAGAGGAAAGCATGTCAGTTGTTACTGTTAGTACTAATAAGAGAACAAAGAGGACCAGAAACAAGTTACAAGAAACTTCAAGGAAAAGGGTGGGCAAAAAAGCTGTTGTTAAAATAAAAATTGACCCTGGAAACAAATTGAAACAGCATAAAAGTGCATTAGATGACGAAAAGATGCGCAAGGCAGTTCTCTCTGATGCTGGTTTGGATACATCCATATGTTTTGAAAGTTGTGTGCAAACAGATAACCTGTATGAAGACATTGTTCCCATTGGTTTACAAAATACAGAGATGGAAGAAATTTTACCTGAAAATGATGTTGCAAGCCCTCTATTGATATCTAGTGAAATGCCAAAAGATGCTAAAATTTTAAGGAAACTACTGAATACTGAAATTGATGCAAGAAAATCCCATTTACAAGCTGCTATGACTGATAAAAGTTGCGAAAAAAGTACTACAACAAAGGTACTGGTATCTAGAACACATGCAAACTCTCCTTACATGAATAGGAAAGAAATAAAAAATATTTTAAACAACATCATTGAAACTTATAACATATCAAGTGAAGAAACATGCAATGCAAAAAAAATAAGAAATCTTACTTGTGTTGAATCTAATCAGGTCAAAGATGTAAAAATTGGGCAAACTGGTCAAGTAGGAAAATCTGTGAATTTAAGTAAGGGATCTGGCAAACATATGAATACAACTAAAGAAAATACTTTAGAACCTATTAATATAGAAAATGTTAGCAATCAACTACCAAAACAACATAAACATGATGATACCATTAAAAAAAAAGCCATGTTAGGTGATTCAAATATTGACTACGATGAAATAATTACTGAACCAGAATGGCAAGCCCGAAGTGTTCCAACCAAGTCAATTTCAGGTATTATGGAGCAAAATGTGGAAACTGCAAGTATTTCAAAGTTCACTGAACGAAATAAAATGAACTGTGAAGCGAAACTTCAAAGCAACAAGGTGGTTAAATTAGGGGGAAAAAACCTAGCCACCAGTCAAGCTACAAATTCTGTTTCTGGATCTGTTAGATTAAGTAGCGATAGAACTCTTGATATTTTTAATAATCCAAAAGCAAAGAAATCTAAGAAAGGTGGTACCAAGACACATCATCCTACTAAATTAATTGATTTAACAATAAACCGTAGAAATCATAATGCCCAGACAAAAGTAGTAGAAGTTTGTGATGTAATAAGTCAAACTAAAAGTATAAAAGTTCACTCTGATAGTAGTGACGATGAAGTCCTCAGTCTAAAAAAGGGTAAATTATTTAATAAGCTCACGAGGAAAAATAGACCATCGAAGGCCAGTGCTGTCAGTGATGATAAAGTCCAAAAATGTAAAACAACCATTCTAGATGACAATGCTGATAAAATTACAAGGTTATGTCGAAGCAGAGCTGTAAAAGATAATGTTACCAGTGACACCAGTAATGAAATTATCAATCAAAAAAATAAAACTCCTGTTGCAGACACAGTTGCTTTACACAAACGTCGAATTTCAATGCTAAATGTTGATTTAGCTAGCAACAGTAGTGACCATGAAGTCAAAATAAAAAAAATCAAAAATACTGCTTCCAGTCAACATTGTTATAAAGCTCCGAGAAAATATCAAAATAAAATTATTAAATCTGACAGAAGTGACACAAAAACTGTCAAACCTAAGAAAAATTGGCGTGAAGAAAAGATTGAAATGGCCTCGATGGAAAAAGCAAATACAAAGGCAACTAAATCTGATCACTGTGGTAACTTAAACATAAAATATGAGCATGGTGTTGAATTACAAAAAAACAATTCACATAAAATGAGAAAAACTGTAAAAGCAAAGATAGCAAAGAGTTTGTTTGAAGAGACAGAAGAATCACCTCTGCCACCTCTGGTCATAGAACAAGATCAGTGTAATGATAGGTTCAATAGCAGCTTTACATCCTTAACTGACCTAATAAAAAAATTCACCAAACCCAAACGACAAAGAACATGCAGTGCCGATGAGCCAGTCTTAAATATACCATCAAGCAATAACAATTCTGCAACCAACATTGCTTGTTCTACTCCACGTAATAAAACACTTAATAAGCAATCATGCTTAACTATTGACAGTAGTGGTGTTGATCATTCTAACTCTGCAATTGAAAAATCTATAATCACAAATGCCTATCCTCCCATCACAGGTCATGGAGATTTTAATGAATCCCCACCTAATACTTTGCACTTAAAAAACAATGAATCAGGGAGACGTCTGGAAAAGGATCTCGAAAATCCTAAAGATCGACAGTATATTCTTGAATTTAATGACTTCGACTCTAGTAGACAGCAAGTCGATATCGATGATTTAGAAAATGAATCTACATCAGACAATAGGCAGACGATAAAGAGGCAACTTTCAAAACGGAAAGGCAATAATTTATCCAAACGTGACATTTCCAGCAATGAAAGTAAATTTCGGAAATCGGTAAATCTATTAAAAAATACAAAAACATCATTTTCTCCCATTAGTAACACATCTGATGTCTTCTTCAGAGTGGTTAAACCTGTCCTATTTTCACCAATCACTCCATGCAGACCCATTCGTTCGTCATGTAGTGTATTCACAACATCATACACCGATGATGTTAGAAATCCTCCTCAAGTTGAAGATTCTGAAGATCACGATTCCCAATTTTTCACCAAATGTGACCCATCAAATGTAAGAAGCAGCAGCACTATTGCTAAAACAAATAATGTCAATGCAACTGACTGCGAACATTCTGACCAAGGTTCAGAATCATTGATTAAATGTAAACCGCCGAGAACGAGAAATAGCACCATGAATGCTAAGAGAGTTGGCAACAGTGCAACTCACAGCGAACATTCTGATCAAGATTTAGAATTGTTGACTAAATGTGAACCACTGAAAAGGATTAACAGCAGCATTCATGCTAAGAGAGTTAACAACATTGCAACTCACCGCAAACATTCTGATCAAAATTCAGAATCGTTGAATAAATCTAAACCCCCGAGAACAAGAAATAGCAACATGAATGCTAAGAGAGTTGGCAACAGTGCAACTCATAGCGAACATTCTGATCAAGATTTAGAATTGTTGACTAAATGTGAACCACCGAAAAGGATAAACAGCAGCGTTCATGCTAAGAGAGTTAACAACATTGCAACTGACCGTGAACATTCTGATCAAAATTCAGAATCGTTGAATAAATGTAAACCGCCGAGAACAAGAAATAGTAGCGTGAATGCTAAGAGAGTTAATGACAACTCAACTTACCTCGATGATGTCGATCAGAATTCTGACATTTTCACTAAATGTGAACCGTCGAAAACAGGAAATAGCAACGTGAATGCTGGGAGAGTTGATAGTATCTTAGATAATGACAAGAATTGTTATAACAATAATAACGCAGCTGGGGATGAACGGACGCATTGTGGAGGTAAGGCTTACCTAATCTTTAACAACATTTTCTTAAAGTTTAATCTGGTTCTCTTAATTTGAGCATGGCTACATTGGATTGATGAATTAAACATTTTTTGCAATTTAACTCATGATTTAATGGGAGAATTGAAGCCCGCCCAGATTTCTTAGTCGAGAAAGAGCCTCATAAAAGACATCTGTCTGTAAAGCAGACGGCTGCTATGTTTTTGGTTTGCCTCAATATTTCGCTAAAGGTTAATTCAATTTGAAAATTTGAGATGCCTGACCATTGACAACCACCATGCATGGAAGGATGGGTGCAGCGATCGGAATTCATTCGTGAATAGCATCCTATGAAGTTCTCAGGTGGTCTTACGTGGTTGGAACTCTCGAGAAACATGCATAATTTTTTTTCTGTAATTTTTTTTTTTTTTAAATTACTTTCTCAAACACTTTGCTAAAAACTTGAAGTGATGAGACACGGCGATAGTTTTCAACATTATTATGACACCCTTTTTTATACAGAGGAATGACTGGCTATCTTAAGTAAATCGGGGGGTCCATTCATGGTAAGAGTGAGTTCAAATTCGTCACTAAATATCACTTACTTTTTTAATTAGTTAATGTTTCCACACTTCTTGAACATCATTACAATTAGGTAAAAATCTGGTCTGTCTCGTAATTATGTTGGAAGTATAAATAACGGTTCTGTTATTTAAATAATAATATATTTCCCAGCTATTTTTAGGTTAACTCACTCCTGAACTCGAACTCATTTTTACCTGAATGGGCCTCCAGGCCACTACGCTGGCCCCGGACAAAACGAGTTTCGGTTGCTACTTCAGTCCTTCTAAACATGCTTGCTGTTGACAACGATGCTGTATTGAGCTGGTGGGTGTTTGTGTGGTGCGCAGACAGCGAGGCATGGCATACGGTGTTGGACATGCGTGACGCCATGATGCAGACCATAGAGACCGGACTACTCGAACCCCACGATGTGACCAATAGCGTGTAAGTTTGCATTAACTGCTTCTCTATTAAAATAGAGAGCAAGAGATATCTGCATACAGCAGACTCTCGCTGTGGTGTGGTTATAAATTTGTGCCCACTATGGAAAAATTACTTGTAATAAAATCTGACATAATTGATATAAAAAATGTAAAACCTCAGCAAAACTTCCGTGACAGAAAGATAGAAATGGCCTACAAAAAATAAAACTCATGTTGTTAAGCTCCTGAGAAATATTTTTTGAAAAAGGGTACCATGTAATCCGACAAATTACATTCACAGAAGTGTAGCAACACTGGCCGCGGTGGGGTTGTGGATGGTTGATCGTTCGACTGCTTGACGCTGGCCGAGGTTCGATCCACGCACAACTTTTGGTCTCTTTTTCATGTAACTGGACATATATTGCTAATATCACACCTACTGTCATGATATTAGCCTGACATGCCACTTGGGATCTAGGTTCTATGCCAAGATAGTCCGTTATGCACGGTTACAACATTGCGCCAAATTACACTAGACAAAAACATAAATTCGAAATATTAATATAAGCAAGCACAAGCAAGGACACAATTATTAAAAAAAGATCCCTGTATTTTTTCCATTTTAAAAAAATGTATGTGTCCTTGCTTCATGGTCGATTATGCATATATAAGGTGAGTTTATAATAATCTACAAGCCTTATAGGGTTGATTCAGTATCTGATATAGAACAACTTTTGCTAAGAATGTAGGCATGTATTTTTTTTTGTTCCATTTTATTTTTTGAGAAATTTAAACAGTACGTTCTGCCCAGTATTGTGAACAACTTTTGAGAAGAAACTATGTACCTATCGGTATTGGTTTCCAAGAAATAATTAAACTTTCAAAATAATTAATGCGCGCGAACTTCGTTAGGCGGCCCCGGCGCGGCGGCGCGGGAAGGCGGGTCGACATGCTCCTTACCTACCTACCCGAACCGTTTTGTTTCGTTCCCACTTTGACGCCCCGTCCCGAACAAATCCATAGCGGCGCGGCTGTAATGTAGGCAGGTATGTACATATCGAGCTTCTCTATTTTTGGTCGATGTACCTAACCATATTTGCGTCCTTTTCCGCCCGATCGGCACTCGCTCGTGTCCGACCGACCTAGAGCTGATAGGTACTCTACGAATGGCTTTCACAACGAAAACAAACGTCCTAGGCTGACCTGTCTGCGCACGCGGCGCGGCGGCGGTAAATTGTGTCTTGCGTCAGTGGGTCACAGGAGGGTCAATGTCCCGTGGTTGACCTATTTTTCAATAAGACAGCTGTTGAAGAGTTAGTGCACTTTAATAAATTATTTTCATGGAAACCGTCACAGATAGATGCATAGTTTCTTCGCAAAAGTTGTTGACAATACTGGAAATAATGTAATGTTTAAATTTCTCAAAAATTAAAATGGAACAAAAAAAATTACTTATCTACTTTCTTAGCAAAAGTTGTTCTATATCAGATACTGAATCAACCCTATAAGGCTTGTAGATTATTATAAACTCACCTTATATATATATGTCACATTCCTTGTACGGCATACAGCTGTGGGGTAGTGCCAGCAACTCAAACATCGCCATGTTGCAACGGCAACAAAACATGATTCTAAGAACCATATCAAATGTCCCATGGTACACCACAAACGCTGAAATCCATGACCATCTACAGATGAAGAATGTTAAAGACGAAGTTCGGTCCACTGCAAATAAATATCAGGAGCGACTGAAAAACCACCCCAACATATTGGCTGCCCAACTAATTTGACAAAATTACCCAAAGTGCCTCAAAAGACATGACATCCTGACGCTGCAAAATCGCTAGCAGCTGCATTAGCCTAAGGAGATGTCCCTAGTGGGGGGCACACTCCACACAAGATCCGAGCCATCGACTTTCTTGTCTTGGAATAACATGAGGACAAAAACCTGCCAAGTGCGAGTCGGACTCGCACACGAAGGATTCCGTACCATCAACACCAAAAAATCACGTTTTTGGTATGTTTGCCCCCCTTTAATTTTTATAAATTTTTAATTGTACCTATGTGTTGTTATAGCGGCAAAATAAATACACTCTGTCAAAATTTCAGCTGCGGTTCATGAGATACAGCCCCGTGACAGACGGACGGACGGACAGTGGAGGCTTAGTAATAGGGTTCCGTTGGCACCCTTTGGGTACGGAACCCAAAAAACTGGCCAACCTAGGCCGGGCCTAGTCGGGCTGAAAGGAAACCCGCCACTGGTGTGGGGGCTGACTATAGCGATGGGATCGGACGCAGGTGGGCGGCGTCCATCATGCGGATGCTGCAGGAGTGGCGCGAGCTGCAGCGCAGACATGCCGAGGCGCAGAGCGAGGTGAAGCGCGAGGCGGAGCGGCGGCTCGACGAGCTGCAGAGGCGGTGAGTGCCGCCGCCGGCGAGCGTCGAAGCAGGGGCGGCCTTAGCCATTGCGGGGCTCCGGGCGGGTAGATCTTTGCGGGGCCCCTTCTCTTTGTGGAGTTCAATGTGTGGTTGATGTGAAATGCAAAAATTGTAAATAAATAAATTTAGAGGTTTAAGGTGGGCCTTCCCGCTCAACTCCTCATACAAACGTGCCCATATTTGTTGTCAGAGATCCCAAATATTGCTCAAAATAGCTTTATTTGATCGAACTAGATGTCTAATGACCGTTGGCATTGTTAAATTTTGTTTGCTTTCTAAGTTATAAGGTCCAAAAGTTCGAATTTTCGGCACGTTTTATACAATAACTTTGGAGGCGGATTACTCAACGATAAAGTAACAACACCTTAAAAATATTAGTTATAAGACATAGCTTGTTTCATCAAGATTTATAATCGGTTGGGTTTTTGTTAGATTTTTTGCTATAGCGGTCGTGGTTTTCTTTTTAGCTAAAAGTCGTTTGGTAATTAAAATGTTCGTAGACATACCAAATCAAACACTGCGCATTGTCTGCTTTGTGGACATGTAGCATCGTCCTCATGATGGAGCCTGTCTTTTTCTTTAAAACAGAAAAGATCCCAGAGCGCAATAGCACGGTTTTGTAGCCTGCCCGCGAACGAGTTAGTCCCGCCGGGAAGGGCCACCTTACACATGACTTCACACATTTTTTTCCTTATAAAAATACACAAATACTTATAAAAGTATAATTACAAGTGATCTTGTAAAATACATGTACATATGTATTTGTTTCTTCCCCTTCCTTACTTACTATGTGGTAGCGTTAATTCCGCCCGTGTTGGTACCATCGCATTGAATGAACGATGGTCTATTGTTTATTTATCATCTATAGACACTGCACTCGGATTTGTCATATTTTATCATTCGCCAGCATGAGAAATATGAAAAAGTCGGGTGCAGTGTACTGGCTGTGGTTGATGAATTAACAATAAACTGGGTTGTATCGCAGCGCGGGCGAGAGAGCGGAAGAGGTGCTGGAGCGGCTGAAGCGGGAGTTGCTGCAAGAGGCGCACCGGCGGCGGGCGGGCGCGGAGCTGCGCGTGCGCCTGCTGCGCGAGGACCTCGCCGCGCATATGCAGCGATACCGCCGCCGGCAGCCGTAGCTGTGCTCGGCAAAGTTCGTGACATCCGTGAACCGTTTCGTCGGGGCCTGTTTTAACTCGCCGCAACCGGATGGTGCTGTCGGTTTTCAGGAATTTCCAACGATCGAGATTGGCAATACATATAACCTAAATAGCCTGTGCCAAATAACCTAGTGCCTGTGAGTTTTCGGGAATTACCAATGATCCAAGATTAGCAATACAGTCCATTACAACCGAAACTGCCATCTAGTGTCTGTGAGTTTTCGGGAATTGCCAAAGTTAGAGATTGGCAAATTAGTCCATGTCAACCTAAATGGTCATCTAGTGCCTGCAAGTTTTCGGGAATTGCCAATGATCGAGGTGGGCCTAACTGTCCATACCAACCGAAATGGCCATCTAGTGTCTGTGAGTTTTCGGGAATTGCCAAAGATAGAGATTGGCAAATTAGTCCATGTCAACCTAAATGGTCATCTAGTGCCTGCAAGTTTTCGGGAATTGCCAATGATCGAGATGGGCCTAACTGTCCATACCAACCGAAATGACCATCTAGTGTCTGTGAGTTTTTGGGAATTGCCAAAGTTAGAGATTGGCAAATTAGTCCATGTCAACCTAAATGGTCATCTAGTGCCTGCAAGTTTTCGGGAATTGCCAATGATCGAGGTGGGCCTAACTGTCCATACCAACCGAAATGGCCATCTAGTGTCTGTGAGTTTTCGGGAATTGCCAAAGTTAGAGATTGGCAAATTAGTCCATGTCAACCTAAATGGTCATCTAGTGCCTGCAAGTTTTCGGGAATTGCCAATGATCGAGATGGGCCTAACTGTCCATACCAACCGAAATGACCATCTAGTGTCTGTGAGTTTTTGGGAATTGCCAAAGTTAGAGATTGGCAAATTAGTCCATGTCAACCTAAATGGTCATCTAGTGCCTGCAAGTTTTGGGGAACTGTCAATGATCGAGATGGGCCTAACAGTCCATACCAACCGAAATGGCCATCTAGTGCCTGTGAGTTTTTGGGAATTTCCAATGATCGAGATAGTCAAAACGGTGTATGTCAACCTAAATGGCCAACTAGTGTCGAGGTAGTGAATATATCTTATGTGCCACAACTCTAAATGGCCAACTAGTGTCTAGATAGTAAATATATCTTATGTGTCAAAACTCAAATGGCTAACTAATGTCGAGGTAGTGAATATATCTTATGTGCCACAACTCTAAATGGCCAACTAGTGTCGAGATAGCGAATATATCTTATGTGCCACAACTCTAAATGGCTAACTAATGTCGAGGTAGTGAATATATCATATGTGCCACAACTCTAAATGGCCAACTAGTGTCGAGTTAGTGAATTTATCGTATGTGTCACAACTTATTTTGTTCTCATGTTATTTGTATGTTACCATTTATTATAACGGGTAAGCAATAATAATAATTGTTACAAGCAAATATATTATTTTTTAAATTTATTTTGAATTATTTTAAATAAAATTGTAGTTAATTTGAGATTGTTTTGAATTAATGAAAAAATAAATTCCAAATAAATATTTACCTTTATTTTTATAATAATTTCCTCAAAACTTTTTAGCAATAAAAGCATGAGATTAATTCAATTAGCTTTCTGATCATTCTACAGTTAATGCTTTTCAGAGGCGTCTGCATTTTTTATGTACGCGACCAAACTTAATAGTTCAAAAGGCATTTGATGTTGGTGATACAATTTTAAAGAGAGGTTATTTTAAGGGGCTTTGTGCTTCCATACAGATGGCGCCACAATCGTCGTATTACGTATAACTATACTGTATCGATGAGCACACAAGGCGGTTATGTATAGTTCGGGCAAGTTAACATGAAAACTGACTCGATCCTCCCTCTGCTCTCACACGGAGGCTATCTTCAGCGGCTTATCACTGTTACCTTTGCACGTTATTTAGGGAGTTGTAGCAGAAATAGCTACGACTCTGACGCCATCTACTTTGATGCAAACACCCCTTTCGAGGGTCAACCTTAAGAACGGCCCATAAGCTATGCTCCCCATACAAACGTAGTTAACTAATCATTTGGAAACCGCTATTCCAATTTAATTGATATTTAATATTTAAGATCAAGTAACAAATATCTGTGTCTGCACGCTTTTGTTTTTTTGAAAAATCAAAACCGAATGAAATGAAAGCAAAAAGAAAATCTTCATACGAATTTTGTTTTGCCTGTGGTTTGACCCAGAATACATTTACCGAAAAAACAAAGACATGCAGACACAGATATTTGTAGCCTAATATTAGATACCAAATATCAAGTAAGTTGGAACATTGGTTTTCAAATTATTAGTAAACTACGTTTGTATGGGAGGCGAAATTTTCTGATGCTTACGTAGTTTACTAATCATTTGAAGACCACTGTTCCAATTCTCTTGATATTTGGTATATGATATCAGTCGACAAATACCTGTCTGCACGTATTTGTATTGTCGGTAAATGCATCATGGGTCAAACCGCAGAGTAAACAAAATGTGTATGAAGATTTTCTTTTTGCTTTCATTTGATTCGGTTAGAATAAAAAAAAAAGCGTGCAGAGACAGATATTTCGTGCATGATATTAGATATCAAATAGCCATTAAATTGGAACAGTGGTTTTCAAATCACTAGTAAACTACGTTTGTATGAGGACGTTCTTAGTCTAAGGAAAAAACTATATTTGTCTACTGTTTTTGGCATATTCGAAAATACTTTTATGGACGATATGTAATAAATGTATATGTTCCGCTTTCTTGCGGTCTTGTTAACTTTGGTTAGATGTTAAGATTTCTACGTATAAAATTTATTTTTTCAGTTTATAATACTTGTTAAATAATTCAAATAATCTATTCTCAATATTAGTTAGTATTTAGATGTTGTCATATTATTTTTAAGATGTCCAGAAAATGAGAAAACATCGACCGGATTGTGTAATAATTTATCTTTGGTTCTCGTCACAAAGGCTCGAGTTGAGAGAATGTATAATTCGATTTTAAGTAGTCTGCGGACATGAGTCGTAAAGGAACAAATTTCACTTTAAATTTCCATCTTTCTTTGGATTAGACAGATTTTCTCTTTTCTGGTAAACAATATGCGTAGTTTATTATTACATGTGAAATTAGTTTTTATGTTTGGAATATATTTATTAAAATTTTTAGCATTTGTTTTTCTTCCTTTTATTTGGCCTATGCCTAAACATTATTTTTTTATGAACTGGACATGAATGGCTAATACCGAATTGACCGTCAGATATTAGCCTAATACACCACATGGAAATGGGTGCCATGACAAGACCTTCCTTATATTGCTCGGATACATTGAACTGGATGGAAAACACGAAAAATCTATACATACTCGAAGGTACATAAGCAGAGAAAGTATGTCCCAATATTATTTTAAAAAGTCCCACGTTCTGGTGTGTGTTGTGGGTGATATTTTGTGTGACTCGAGCGGCAAATGGTACAACCACACGCAGGGTTTGTAAAATAAAAAACACTTATCAACTTAATAATTATATACATTAAAAAATTATATACAAATTAAATTAATTAATAAAATATAATTTATGTAAGTTTCTCACATGTTTACACAGAAATTCCATTAAGTTAGATCCCAAAATCACGATAACAACTTGAAATATTGCCATCTATCTGACTCTGTCCTAACAAAAACAAGTCTGGCAATTTCGCGGGCTTTACTTTGCCCGAAATTCACTTAGCCTATCCGTAAGTTCGGTAGACCCTCAGATGGTGTTGCGTCCGAGCGTAGGTTAGCTGTCAGCGGCTGCAGTCGCGAGCGGAAGGGCGTCTAGTCGCCGTCCTGGGTGCTGCCGACTTGCGTGAGGAACACCTGCTGCTGCTGGGGTTGCTGCTGTGTCGAAACCTGCCGGCAAACCGTCATCGACAACACATGAGGGTAACACCTATTTTTAGTTTCGACCAAGGTCTCAATGTCACCCATCGAGTAAGAAATGACAGGGGTGGCGAACAAAAGTCATCTGTATAGCCGTGTACACGTATATGCTAACGGTAGGTCCGGCCAGTCAGTTCACTTACGAATTTGGGACGCGCTTCACGTGTAACATTAAAATGAGGAAATAAAACGTACAAAATTCGCCAAAAACTGTTTATTATCCCTGGTTCTGACCTTTCTTAAGGTCGGCCCGTAAGCACCTGAAAATTTCGCCTCCCATACAAACGTAGTTTACTAATCATTTGAAAACCAATGTTTCAACTTACTTGATATTTGGTATCTAATATTAGGCTACAAATATCTGTGTCTGCATGCCTTTGTTTTTTCGGTAAATGTATTCTGGGTCAAAGCATAGAGAAAACAAAATTCGTATGAAGATTTTATTTTTGCTTTCATTTCATTCGGTTTGGATTTTTCAAAAAAACAAAAGCATGCAGACCATGTATTTGTTACCTGATATTAGATATTAAATATCAATTTAATTGGAATAGCGCTTTCCAAATTATTAGTAAACTACGTTTGTATGGGGAGCATAGCTTACGGGCCGTTCTTAACGGCACCATATCCCATCACTGCCAGAACTAGTTAGACCGTCATCATACTAAGGTTGATTCCAAATTATGCCTAGGTAGGCGTGATGAAAACTTTATATGAAGTTAGCAGTCTATGACTGCGGTTACCTCAAAGAGTTACCAGAGTGGTCCGCCTGAGTTCTTACTTAAATTGGAAATTCGAAGTTACGTAAAAACGTCACACCCCATACAAATGTTTACTACTTATTCTGTGGTTTTACTTCTTCAAGCTGTCAAAGTCAAAATCGGACTTCCGATTTGTATGAAAATGCAGAGTCGGCGTAAACGGCAACGCCGACAATGAGTAAGCTGTCAAATCAAACTCGGACTCGCAAATGTTAGTTCGCTTAACGCCCACTGCGCGCGCTCCTCAATTTCTCCATACATTTGAAAACGGCAGTCGATGGGTTTGGCGTGAACGCCAATTCAGGCGACAACTGGGACTACGGGCTCCGTACCTGAATGATCTGCTGCGGCGGCTGCTGCGGCTGCGCCTGGATGATGACGGGCTGTCCCGAGTTGTTCTGCATCTGCATGCGGATCATGTTCACCTGCGCCTGCGTCAGCTGGATCTGTAACGTCGCAGCGTGTCAATACACCTTTATAGGGTTCCGTACCTAAAGTGCCAACGGAACCCTATTACTAAGACTCCGCTGTCCGTCCGACCGTCCGTATGTCACCGGGCTGTATCTCATGAACCGTAATAGGAAGGCAGCTGAAATTTTCACAGAGTGTGTATTTATTTTGTCGCTATAACAAATAAGTAAAATTTTAAAATAATATAAATTTAAGGGGGCCCACTAACAAAAAACGTGATTTTATTGTGTTAAGTCTTGTAAAATGGTTCGGTACCCTTCGTTTGCAAGTCAGTTTTCAGATTGCGGATTTTTAATGCAACCTGTAATAGATAGCTGATACCACACGATTACCGTGAATACACCACATTCCCGAAAGAATTAGGTTCACGGCTACATTCAACTGGATGGAAAACACGGTTCATTTTTCATTGCCGCTTTGACCATCTTTTCATCCAGTGCGATGGTACTAACCCAGGCGGGCTTAAACCCTACCACCTAGTAGGGGAAGGGGACCTACAGTTTTACATGGGAGTCTGAACCACGGAGCAGCTCATATTCGTGTCGAAATGTACTAACTGTAGTATTATATGAATTAACTGTATGGAGGTCCCCTTCCCCTATTACGTAGGGTTAAGCCCGCTAGCCATCGCAATGGATGAAAAGATAGTCGAAGCGGTGTCAGTGGTTTCCATCCAGTTCAGTGTAGCTGTGCTCATAAAGGGAAGGTCCTGGCATGGCACCCAATTTCTTCGGGAATGTGATGTATTGTGCTAATCTCATAACGGTAGTTGTGTGGTGTTTAGCTATCCATACCTCCTCTGATATATTTTTTTTTGGTGCTGTTTAATACTGTTAATTGTTAAGTGTTGATTGGTGTCCTTCTCCGTAGTTTGGTTTGTTTAGTGTTGTTCGTTATGTTATTAGTTCTGTTCTAACAAAATGGCGTCCCACGAATGGTACGGCATCATCGTTACGTCACCCTCCTACCCTCGTGAAGGGCTAGGGCCGCCTGTGTGGGAAGACCACCCGCCCGGTGGGACGATGTCGTGAAAGCAGTGCTCTCGTACCGCTGAGGGCCGGGAGGACTGGAGAAAAATTGGAGGCGAACAGTAGCATTTAGATCTAAGTGTGTATGTCATAATTGTGGACCGAAAAATTTTTAATGTGGACCGTAAGTTTCTTTGCGGGTTCTTCTTTACTGGGTTGATCGAATCCGCGGATCTTTGTGACGTAACATAGTGTAGTTTGACTACCAAAAAGTTTTAATAAATAAAAATGAAAAAAAAAGTATGTCCAGCAGTGGACGCAAACACGCTGACTGACTGACTGACTTGGCAACGCCACACTTGTTTTTTTCCAAATTGTTTCTTGCTTCCCAAGACTATGGAAGGAATCGCGACACTCACGGGCACCTGCTGCATCTCCCCGGCGGGCTGCACCAGCTGCTGCAGGATGTGCACGGGCTGCTGCACGTTCACCGCCTGCCCTCCGCCCGCCCCACCGCTCCCACCTCCCCCGTTCGCTGCCGTCTGCTGCCGCCACAGATAATAAGAAAGGAGATATGCCATCTAGCACGCCTACTATGAGACCCGTTATCTCCAATTAATAGAATCAATCCAACTTAAGGTGGGTCCACGTGGCGCCAGAGAAATGCACTTTAATGTTAGCCGAAAAACTGCATACTTCTTGTATTGCCGAACTTAATGTTAAAAATTTAAATTACAAATTAGGATGAAAATACAAAAGGACATGATATTTTTTGGAAGCCACTATTTGACACCAAGACATGTTTATCTTTTTTAAAATCCGAGATGGCCAGCCTGACATCAGCCGTAAGCATCAGAAAATTATGCTCCCCATACAAATGTAGTTTACTAATAATTTGAAAACTTCTGTTCCAATTTGCTTCATATTTGCGATTTTATATCAAGTAACAAATATCTATGCCTGCACGTGTTTGTCTTTTCGAAAAAAAAAATCCTATATCAAATCAAAAACTATGCGCATTATCCACATTGTGGACATGTTGCATCCTCCTCATCATGGAGCCTTTCTTTTTCTTTGAAACAGAGAAGCTCCCAGAGCGCAACAGCACGATTTTGTACTGTGCCCGCGAATGAGTTAGTCCCATCTGGAAGGGCCACCTTAAGGTTGCATTACTGTCACTAACGATTAGACACCTTTTCGTGGCCATCTCGCAAAATTCCTGTACCTGCAGGGTTTGTATCTGCGGCTGAAGGATGATCTGCTGCTGCTGCGGCGGCGACTGTAGTGCCGCCTGGTGTTGCTGCGCCAGCTGGAAGTAGTACTGCACCTGCGGCAAGGTGGGCTTAGCGCTTCAAGCGGCTTCTTCTAGTGGCATCTCTGGGAATTAATTTTGGGCTCTCTCCGAAGTAATGTTTTAGATTGAATATTGTTTTTGGAGAAATTGTCTTAAACTTACTAACTTTTATACTTTATACTTGTATGTGCAAGAAAGCCGGTTCCAACTTTAATGCAATACCTGATAATACAATTCAAAAAACAGGGTTTTGCACAGTTTAGACAAAATTATTAATATGTTATAGAAATCTATGACTGTATGTTTTAATTTTCTTTATATACCTTTTAGATTGGAAAAATTGGCTAATGAACATTGGAAAAAAGTTGTCGGTTTTTACGTTTATTTTAGATATTTACGAAAAAAACAAAACTTATGGACATAGAATGAAGCTTTCTCAAGTGATATAATTTTTTTTATTTAAATCTGACGTTTAGGGGTAGGGAAACGTTAAGACCTGGACGGACGATTTCGCTATTTTAATGGAAGTCGCCATGCAAAATTGTGCCTTGGCTAATGGACAAAGAATGCATTTCTTAAAATGTTCACATCTTAGATTTCTTGTGACTTCACGACAGCCTTAAATAGTGCACTCAACATGGATACAAGTGTAGAAATCCAATAAACTTTAACCAACATGGGGCTTTGAAAGGACTACAACAGCGGCCCGGGTGTGTCGGGCGGCGCCGGGTACCTGCTCGCTGCCGGTGGCGGCGCGCGGGGGCTCCTCGCGCGGCTTGGGCGCCGGCTTGATCTCGTGCCGCGGCACGATGTCGATCAGGAAGTCGAACTGGTCCGACTTGGACACCGCCATGGCTATGTCGTTCCTCTGCAGCGAGAAAACACGATGTTGTATGCCAGAAATTGTAAGCTGAATGTATGTTTTCTATTGTTCTGTTTATGCCCTAATGTAAATGCTTATTATATATGCTTAAAATGAGAAAAAAACCGGCCAAGTGCGAGTCGGACTCGCACATGAAGGGTTCCGTACCATCGTAGAAAAAAAACAAAAAAATCACGTTTTTTGTATGGGAGCCCCCTTTAATTTTAATTATTTTTTAATCTTACCTATTTGTTGTTATAGCGGCAAAATAAATACACACTCTGTGAAAATTTCAGCTGTCTACCTGTTACAGTTACTGAGATACAGCCCTGTGACAGACGGACAGACGGACGGACGGACGGACGGACAGCGGAGGCTTAGTAATAGGGTTCCGTTTTCACCCTTTGGGTACGGAACCCTAAAAATGACTTGTCTGAGTGTATCTTGTCTACCAATTTGACAAAATGAAATAAAAATACAAATACAGATATCGTGAGACGCGAGCCAGTCAAGCTATGCCTCGTCTCACCTTGCACCCTGGATCAGTGCCAAGTAATTTTATTATGTAACTGAAGGCTAATAAAACACCCTTAGTTATTACACTAGCCCGACACACTCACATTATAAATATTAATTAAAGCAAGATTTCCATCCTGCATATATTAATATTAAGTGTTAGGTTATAACTGTGCATACCTAGTAATACTGACTTTTTAACTTTTAACTTGAAACTTAGCCTTTTGCCATGGTATAGATTTTGACGACTCGAAGTGTTCCTTATGTGTTCCAAAGACTGAATTATATACAACAACAACAACCCTGCATTTCCGTAGGAATTAGGTGCCATGACATGATTTTTCATTAATTAGTGTGATCTATCAGTTTGCAACGTAGCTCAGTCGATGTAGAATGTCTCCTGAAACACATCGTACTTGCCCTTCCCTTCTTTCCGAATGACGTGACTTTGTTAAGCAGTTTGTATTATTCTAATTACATATGTTTATTACTACTGAGTAGTTAATCATGTACAACTGGAATACTGGAATCGACCAGTTTTGAATGCGCTTTTGGTAACTGTATTTCAAATCGGACCACGACCCTAGTAGCGGAACTAACTAACATAGACTACAGTTTTACATGGATTCCGATCCATGGAGCAGCTCACATCAATGAGAAAATGCACTGATTCAACTCAGAAAGATGTGGAAAGAACACTTTGACATGAGGTGTGTGAAGAGGGGAATTTGGTACAAAACTATGTGTCTGAACCACTCTGTATCCCTTGGTTTAGCAGTGTCCATCTGCCTAGAGAAATAATTACTATTGCCTTAAGACTCAGATCAGGACACACTCCTTTAAATAGAATGGGACATATGATAAAGAAACTGGACTCTCCAAATTGTTCTGCCTGTGACAAGCCAGAAGATCAATTTCACCTATTTACCGAGTGCGTCCTGAACGAGAGGCTTCGACTGGGTCTTAAAAAAAAATTGCGTACAGATCGAATGAATTTATTGTTTAAGATACACGAAAGCCCTGGTCAAACAAGTTCACAGAAGTAGTATCTTTTTTCAAGCAGTCATTGGCTCTAAGGAGTGGCTGATAACTTGAAGTAATTATACTCATAAGGTCACTATGGGGCTGGCATAGTCGGTGACGGCTTATGTCCCAAATAAACAACTAGACAAAAAATTAATACTCAGAAAGATAAAGTGGTACATGAACGGAGCGGGGATTTGGACTCAGACATGCATGCAAGGCAAGTCCCCGTGCCACACTGCGAGCCGCGAGCATCAGGAGCCCCTCACCTGCAGCGTGCGCCGCTTGTTGTCCTCGGTGTGCACCCACGCGCGCAGGGTCAGCTCGTGTATGAAGATCTCGGCGGCGCGCGCGAACAGCACCGGCGCCTCCGCCGAGATCATCTTCACGTCCTCGTCCAGCTTCATGATCTTCTTGATGCGCGCCAGCGGCAGCACCTGCGTCTTGAAGTCGTCCTGCGGCCGCGACACATTCACATATACCGTCAATATACTAGGTAAAACCAGTAGCTTATTTTTTATGGCTCCAAAATTATATAATTGTAACCCTAAGGAATTTAGGGACCTTACCTATCATTAGTATAAAGGTAAATTGTACGATTGGTTAGTAAAAGAAAGCATTTACTCAGTAGAAGAATTTATACACACTGGCAAGTTTTAAGTTTTAAAATTTTGTATTCTCTGCCTAAATTTTAACAATGTGTTTTATTTTGTACGCCGTAACTGGCAACTTGTGGAGATACTGAAAAAATATGTAATGACTTGTTTACCCGTACACAAATAAATTTCATTTCATTTCAAGGGAGTGATAACACCTGAGTGCATTCGCTTCCATAAGGGCGTAAGTGAAACCATATTTTATTATAAGGAATGTGATATGTATGTATCTATAATCGACCGTGAAGCAAGGGCACATTAACTGAAGAAAGCGCCCAGTAAAAAGAACTACTTTACGAATATACTGCAAGGCTGGACCCGAACCAGAGAGAGATGGTTAGTAATTTTTTTTGAAAATTAATACGACCTATTTTGGAATTTTAAAAAGGTGAAAGGTGCATTGATGGCCTAGCTATATTTGAAACATTGGTAAATATTGGATGCTCATATTCTGTGTTCAAAAGTTTGAACACAACAAGTATGAAAATTTACAAATATGGTCCCTGCATGGGCACGCTGAGGTCCTGGCATGGCACCTAGTTCCCAGGTGGTGTGTTAGGCTAATATCTGACGGTCAGTTTGGTATTAGCCATCCATGTCCAGTTACAAAAAACACAAATTGCAATTCAAATGGCACGCACCGGTGTAACCTTGCAGATGTCGTCCGTGACCTTGGCCCAGAACTGCTGCAGCGTCGCGTTGGTGTAGTCAGCCGTATTGGACTCTGCCTCCGGTGAGCCCGACTCCACCTCGCCCGCCTCCTCCGCGCTCCCTCCCGCCCCCTGATCGCTGCTGCAACACAAACACCATATATATTCTCTGTGTCACCATTAACAAACACAAATCCAAATATACACCATTATTATTATTATTAAGGGGAATAAATACCTAAATATGAAAAAAAATCTGAACTCGCTTACAGTAAAGCCTTTGGTTGTTAAACATTGAAAAAATACTGAGCTTATAGAATGTACGTTTGCAAAGGTACACATCCCCATTTTGTCCAAAACACTTGTATATCGTCGAAATAAAAAATATTTCTAATAGGACCTTTTTTACCTTTCAAAGCCATTTTGTCTGTTATCTTTCTATTTAGAAGAATGAAATAAAAAAAATTATACCTTTCAACC
Source organism: Incurvaria masculella (assembly GCA_946894095.1). Classification (NCBI taxonomy): domain Eukaryota; kingdom Metazoa; phylum Arthropoda; class Insecta; order Lepidoptera; family Incurvariidae; genus Incurvaria; species Incurvaria masculella. The sequence goes on along the minus strand of OX335663.1, from coordinate 6,761,550 downwards.
ATAACGAGGTACACATCTTTACTTTTAGCTATAAGTCATTTTGCAATTAAATTTTTCGTTAATCTTACCAAATCAAACAATATGCGCATTGTCTGCTTTGTGGACATGTTGCATCCTAGGTACTCAATACGGTGCCTGCCTTTTTCTTTGAAACAGAGAAGGTCCCAGAGAGCAATAGCACTGTTTTGTACCGTGCCCGCAAATGAGTTAGTCCCACCGGGTCGAGCCACCTTAAGCTTAGTTTTAAGACGGTGTAACTAGTTCTGGTAGTGACGAGAGATGGCGCTGGTTAGAAATGTCATCAAGTTTCAGGGAGTTTTGTATGTAGTATGACGTTAGCAGTCTTAGCCCCGGTTGCACGAAGAGACGGCCGAGTTAATCAATGTTCAAACACGTCACTTTTAGTGATCCGCAAAGAGTTCCTTCCATACTGTCCACACAAAGTGACGTGTTTGATCAGACGTTGACGTTGATTTTGATTTTTTGTCTTTTCGTGCACTCGGCCCTTATTCCTACTATCCTTTGTCTATGCTAGAACTGACTTACTAATTAGAGCTTCCCGTAAGTAGAAAGCAGCGTCTATAGAGTAATACGGTATAATCACAGCATACTTCTTTCGCTTCCTCTACAGACATATAGGTAATCACGCATGCTCTACTATTTTGAGTGCTGCATACCTGACCCATACAAAGCATTATAAATCTTGTCGTGGAACCTTCTCCCAGTCATGAGCTCAACCCTTGGCTTAGTAATTTGTTTCGTTATTCTTTCATAACCCGTTTACTCTACATGCACAAACCATCTTTAACATACCCTTCTCATGGGTGAAATTTACAAGAGTGCGCCATTCTTAGCTTCTAGCTGGATATCAGGGATGGTAGAGTGGATTTTTAGAAGCATTTTTGGTCAAGGAACATGGGCGCGGAAACGAAGTTTTCTATCTAAAATATTTTTTTGAAAATATGAAATCCCGTCAGCAATATTAACGTTCGTTCTGTATTCCGACGCGATACTATATGCGTCGATGCGACGACGATGTCGGCGCGCGATGCAATATTAACGTTCGTTCTGTATTCCGACGCGAACAGGTCAAGTGCGTAGTATCTCTCTATAGTCTGTGGTCAAGTGACAAATTCATATTGCAGGTAAAATGTTGCCAATATGTAATTTCCCATAATTTAGGGTAAAATTAACAATTGCTGTACTCGTATTGCTCCAAAACCGACTTAGCCGCCCCGACATTACATGTTGGTGTGCGTCATCCCTAGAGTGTTTTTTAGAAGTGCGGAGACGAAAGCTCGCGCAGGAGGTCCCGAGCGTGGCGAGCGGTACGAGGTCGCGAGCGAAGCGAGCGGGCGACCACCCCGCCGCGGCGAAGGTCGAGTGCGGTCGCTTAAGCGAAGGGGCCGACCAAGCGAGTATTTCGGCGTAGCCATCAACTTACCTGCCTGGGCTTCGAGGTGCATTTAACAAAGTGCTTTTTTTAAGCTTATTTAGCTTATATTAGAGTTAGAACCTCACGGAATATATCATTTGGCGTCTGGCAACACTTTTCGGTTGCAATGCTGATTAGTGAGTGGCGCAATTGGACGCGGTGGAAATTATTAAGCGGATTTCATATTTTCAAAAAATATTTTAGATAGAAAACTTCGTTTCCGCGCCCATGTTCCTTCACCAAAAATGCTTCTAAAAATCCACTCTACCATCCCTGATATCCAGCTAGAAGCTAAGAAGGGCGCACTCTTGTAAATTTTTTCCCTTCTCATTTCTAGGAAATGTGCATAAATGACTAGCAGGTAGGTATTCAGACTTTTATGGTGTTTAATCTACTTACTTTACCGACTTCTACCTATTTTCGAAGAATGAAATAACTTTTTATTGCATTTATTGGACTTTATAAAACATAAAAAATATCTACGATATGATACCTAAGGAGGAAGTAAAATACTCACGATGGCACAAAGAAGCAAACCGACATCTTGAATTCTGAAGGTGAAGATTCACAACGGACTTAGCTTAGATTTTAGGTCTTCAAGAGTTAGCAGTCAAACAGAACTTGAAAACAACAAGAAGTGGTCAATCAAAATTCTCCTACATGCCGGTTCCGACCAATCACCCGCGATCTCCAATCACCAATTACGAGACAAGCACCAACGCCATGATTCGTCCGAAGACGGCCAGTCATGGCACAGTCACTTAGTATTACCAGAAGTACGGAAAAACATATAAAAGTGGGATTAAATTTCGGCCAGAAAACTACTAGCTATGAGGGAGTTGTATGGGTATTTTCTGGCAAGGAAAGGGTAAATAATAGAGTATTTTTGTCTATGGATTACCGGAAGTAGTAACATAGAAAAAGTATTACTACATGCTTTATATATGATAAATCCAAATAAACGTAAAAAATACTAACATTTTCCCCATTCTCGCGTCAGCATACAGGAAAGTGAGTCATTATACAGCGCGAGAATGTAAATACCTCATTCGCGCTCGGTACCACTTCTCACGCCCTACCGCTCCAATCGGTGGTGGTTTTGAATTCGGTAATCAAATTACCGTGTCACCGTGAGCGTGTCGGCTTGCTTGCAGCCTGCTACTAAGAACATAAACTAAAGAAAGAAAGAACTAATTTTAAGATGAACATAAATATTTGCATTATATTGTGTTCTTCAGCAATTTAGAACGATCGGGTTCTAAATTTACTCTCGTTCTGAAAGGAATATTGAAATTGTTATTTCGTTTTAATTTTGCCTAATCACAATCATTTATGATACTTTTGAGGTTACCGCGGTCGTTAGACATGTTTGAAAAATGTTACGGCTTTTCACGCGGCAGGTAGAGATATTCTCCGTAGACACAATAATTTATTTTGTGATTTCAGAACTTTAAAGTTGTGCTGTGTTAGATATTGTGTTCACGTCTCGTCAAAGTTATAGAAAAATAAAAATATATCAAATTATACATTAAGTATGAGAAAAAATATTATAAATTCACAATTGTCCAATTATCTCATTCTCTATAAATTTAAATAAGTTATCAATGCTCACTCGCACACTAGCAGCAATACAGAGGAACTTAGTTATGATGTTAAGAGGACATACCTTTGGTAGGCACATAATATATTAATTAAATACTTGTTTCAATACATTATTGCGAAATAACTACCATACTAGCGCTTAATACGCCGGACTAAGGGCCGAGTGCACGAAAGGACAAAAAATCAAAATCATCTTCAAAGTATGATCAAACAGGTCCCTTTCTATGGACACTGCGGAAGGAACTCCATGCGGTTCACTAAAAGTGACGTGTTTGAACATTGATCAACTCAGCCGTCTAAAGCCTAGCCTAAGCCCCGGTTGCACGAAGAAACGGATGAGTTAATCAATGTTCAAACACGTCACTTTCACTGAACCGCACGGAGTGGCTTCCATACTGTCCACACAAAGTGACGTGTTTGATCATACGTTGACGTTGATTTTGATTTTTTGTGCTTTCGTGCACTCGGCGCTAAGTCTAAGCCGGCTAAATCGGTTTTTGTACGATTAGTCCGGCGCTTATCTTGTACTAAGTTTTGAGTGGTGCTCTCTGAATACGACTTTAATATATTTTTGTAGACGACAAATTTATTTCATTGGCCATTCAGAATCCGGCCATTGGAATGAAAATCATGCGTCCTACAAGTATAATAACAATTCTGTGCATCTCTGCACTAGTAAATTTTTTCAGTAAGGTTGGATACTGTTTCTTGATTGGCACCAAATGCGGAAAGGTTAAATAAAAAAAAAACTTTGCCTTTTGATGTTTTAGATCTATAAGCAATTACGTCACATCCTATTGCCAGAGTGTTTGACAGCTAGCTGTCAATTGCGGTGTGGCAGGAAAGAAGTGGTGGCGTCCTTCCTTGCATCTCCCTTCCTTCTTTCTCCCCTCCGTCATCTATCGAGCGAGCGCCCGACGCGACGGGGGCGTCCGCTTGAATACATGAATAAAATGGCGGCCGCTGAGATACAAGTTGTTAATCACGCCAATCTGTTGAAAATAGAAAGGTAAGGCAGGATTTATTCTAGTGGAAAATAATTCTAACTGATGTACAACTTGGAATTTTACTATTTGGAATGTTCAAAAAATTTGGACAGTTCGTCGTGCTCATCACTACAGTATATCGTTGACTACAGTGGACTAGATGCCTTAAGGCACCGCTCTGTTCTTTTTGTTCACTAGAAGTTGCGTGGTTATTGATATCTGAAGTTTGATGTGATTGCAGTCGATGTAAACTGGGCGGGGTCCAGGTGACCTCGTTGCTGGGTAGGTCAACGAACTTTGAGTACATATTAGAGGTGTTGGTAAACAAATATGTGCATATGTTTTGCAGTTTTCTCAATGACTCTGCGTACAAGGAAGCTATAGAGAACTCTTCCTCCTTCAACGCCCGACTATGCACAGAACGACGAATGCGGATGCCTTTCATAGACCCCCAAACAGGTAAAGTATACTCTATTCATGAGGCAATTTCGGAACTGTTGTTTATAGGAGAAAGATACAGAAGGCTCTTCAGAAGGTATAATTGTGTAGAATCATTAATGATAAAGTAACAAAGAAGCAAGAGATTGGAACTGGCATGCCCAGATAACCGAGGGCCGAGGAAAATGTACCATGCCCACTTAGGTCATATGCTTCGCTAAGGTGGGCCTTCCCGCTTAACTTCCCATACAAACGTGGAAAGCGCATATATTTCTTGTTGTAGATCCAAAATTATACTCAAAACAGCTTTATTTGATCGAACTAGATGCTTGATGACGATTGGCAAAAAATTGTGTTTGTTTTCTAAGTTATAAGGTCCGGAAGTTTGAATTTTTCGCAAATTTTAAACAATAACTTTGGATATGAATAACTCAACGATAAAACACAAAAATCCAAAAGTCTTAGTCATCAAGCCTAGCTTCTTCCATGAAACTACAAAATCAGTTCAGGTTTTGTGTGATTTTTACCCGACTACCAGAAGGAGGATTAGGTTTTTGGGGTTCCGTACCCAAAGGGTGCCAACGGAACCCTATTACTAAGCCTCCGCTGTCCGTCCATCCGTCCGTCTGTCTTTCCGTCTGTCACAGGGCTGTATATCATGTGTATATAGGTAGGCAGCAGAATTTTTCACAGTATATGTATTTATTTTGACGCTATAACAACGAATAGGTAGGTAACATTAAAAAAATTTGAAAATAAGGGGGGGGGGGCAAACAAAAAACTTTTTCGTGTTCAATCTTGTACGATGGTACGGAACCCTTCGTGTGCCAGTCCGACTCGCACTTGGACGGTTTTTGTTTATGATATAAATAGTTTCATAGTTAAAATGTTTGTAAATCTAACCAAATGAAACACTATGCGCATTGTTTGCTTTGTGGACGTGATGCATCCTTCTCATCATGGAGACTGTCTTTTTCTTGGCAGTGCCAGAATGCAAGAAGACACATTTAGGCATTCATTATTGTGTTAAGGTGTGAAAACGTATCAAACAGAGAGTTCCTTTCTCATTCATAACATTAGTATGGAATACTATGGATGATGTTAAATTAAAATTACAAAACCTGTGAGCTTCCTCCAATTATATGCAAATCATTTAATTCCCAAAGCCTGAAAAGTAGCCCGCTTTTAGAGCCATCAACCTACATATGATTTTTTTTTTACGAAATTTACGACCATTTACGAAATTCCTCCTCTATCAATGTTTTTAAAAAAGATCTCAAAGCTTATTTTCTGTCTTTATGATTCTTTAATTTTCTCTCTCATACTTCTTTTAGTTTGTCAGTATTTATTTTTATTTTTTTATTTCTTTTGCCAATATATATATTTTTTTCTTTTAATTATATTGTATTAAGTATCATCATTTATTTGTTTTTATAATATATATATGTAGTTTTTAGTATTTATTTATTGATATTTATGTAGTTATATTTATGTACAGTTATATAAGTTATATATTTAAGTTTAAGTATAATGTGTATTTGTTGTATATTGTGTAGGAATTATGTTTCCTCTAAAGCTATTTCTCCATAGTTACTACTCGCACTACTGCTCACGATACCCAAAGGTAGACTGGTAGAAAATGCCTCCGGCATTAAGTTGTACCTTTTGCCCGAGTTTTTTTGAGTGCAATAAACTTATATAAATAAATAAATAAATTTTTGTCGATTGAGTTTGTTTTCTTCCGTACAGGTGTCGCGCAGAACCACTGCAACCTCTACATGTCAAAACGACAGCGCATGCCGGGCGCTAGGGAAGGACAAGTCTACACATATCCATCACAGAGGTATCTTACTAATGCTGAGATTCAAAGACATTCTTGGGTCTTTAATCGATTGTCAAGTTTTCCGACTGCCAAATTTGACATTACTTCCATACATTGGAAACTTATGTAGCCGAGCAATAAAAGGAAGGTGCTGGCACGGCACCTAGTTCCCATGTGTTGGGCTTATATCTGACGGTCAGTTTGGTATTAGCCATCCATGTCCAGTTACATAAAAAAACCTTTAGTTTCGATACAATGGTAATAACCCAGGCAAGCTCTAGTTATGGGAGCATTTAACTGGGTAGAAATTGTTTTTTTAACTTCAATAGAATGGTACTCAAGGGCCCTCAATTTGCAGCCTCCCACACAACATCAGAATGTCCCAGTTGTCAATGAACCCCAAATGTCAGAAATGTCAAGCCGTTGTAAGCAAAAATACGTCCAAACTATATATTTTACTTTTATTTATATTTCTTTTCTTAGTTTGTAATATCGCATGCCCCTCTTATCTTTACTGTTTTGTTATGTATACGTTTTTTTTTAATATTTTGATTCTATCTGCAATCAACAATCTAGCCATAATCAGATTTTATGATTATCCATGTCGTTGTGGGAGACACTCCATGAAATGTCTGATCCCTTCAATTAAGCTGAGGAACTCTTCAGCTTATGTTGTCCAGGTCTAGAATTTGCCAGCGTTTAAGCCGTGATATGGTTTCTTCGGAGTTGAGCAGACTTCTTGCCAGCTCATTGGTGTGGTTTTTTAACCTATTTTTATATTTGTCACAGAAGTGTTTGACTTCCTCTTTCATTGTTGGCGCTTGCAAGTATTGGTGGATTTAGTAGTTTCTGGCAAACTACGTTATGAGTGAGGAATAGCTTTGGATACGAGAAAATTCGAATTATTTGTAATTATTACTACTTTTATTGTTCGTGTCTGTATTTCCAAATAAAAAAATTAAACGTTACCTCCATCGTTATGCACGCGCTCGATCGTCGCAGATGGCGCAAGGCGCGCCGGCAGTACCTGGCGCCGCAGTCCTCCCGCTGGGGCTGGAGCGGCGCCGCGGAGCCCCCGCCGGCGGAGGGCATCAACGAGGACAGCACGGGGCTGCCGGGCGACGCCGCCGGCGACGACAGCCGCGACGGCTCGCAGCTGGCGCACCCCAAGGACGACCCCAAGGTGAGTAGCGCTCCGCCGCGCCTTAAGGTGGCTCATCCCCCTCAACTCCCCATACAAAAGGGGAAAGAAGATCACGCCCATATTTCTTGTGTCCCAAATTTTCCTGAAAATAGCTTTATTTTATCGAACTAGATGTCTGATGACCGTTGGCATGTTAAAATTGTGTTTGGTTTCTAAGTTATACGGTCCGAAAGTTAGAAATTTTCGCGCGTTTTATACAATAACTTTGGAAGTAGATTACGCAATGATAAAGTAAGAACATCTAAAAATATTAGTCATCAGACATAGATTATTTAAACAAGATTTATAATCTATTTGGTTTTTGTTAGATTTTTGACTACAGCGGTCGTGGTTTACTTTTAGCTATAAGTCGTTTTGTAATTAAAATTTTCGTAAATCTTACCAAATCATACACTATGCACATTGTCTTTTTTGTGAACATGTTGCATCTTCCTCATCATGGAGCCTGTCTTATTCTTAAAAAAAGAGAAGGTCCCAGAGCGCAACAACACGGTTTTGTACCATGCCCGCGAATGAGTTAGTCCCGCCGGGTTGGGCCACCTTAAGGGGAACTGAACAATGTACGTTGCGTGCAAAAGATTGTTGCCCGGATTTTGCTGCACGTGAAGGATTTACACATTTTTTTATAACACCAAAATTAAAAACATGGGTTCTAGATGGGTGACCGGCTCGTAGCCTAGTGGCGCGGGGACTGGCCTAGCGTACCAGAGACCTGGGTTCAATACCGACATGCACCACTGTCTTTCTCTTTCCGAGTTCGATAAGTGCATTTTCATCACGAATGCGAGCTGCTCCATGGTTCGGAATCCATGTAAAACTGTAGGTCCCCTTCCCCTACTAGGTGGTAGGGGTTAAGCCCGTCCGGGTTGGTACCATCGCATTGGATGAAAAGATGGTCGAAGCGGCAATAAAGAATTGTCCGTGTTTTCCATCCAGTTCAATGTAGCCGTGCTCATAAAGGGAAGGTCCTGGCATGGCACCAAATTCCTTCGGGAATGTGGTGTATTGGGCTAATATCATTACGGTAGTTGTGTGGTATTAGCCATCCATGTCGGGTTGCATAAAAAAAAAACCGATGAGGCTGGACGTGGTTCACTTTCCACGTAAAACTGTAGGTGCCCTTCCTTACTTACTAGGTGGTAGGGTTAATCCCGCCCGGGCTGGTACCACCGTATTGAATGAACGGTGAGCAAAGCGGCAATTAAATTGTCCGTGTCCAGTTTAATGTAGCCGAGCAATATAAGGAAGGTCCTGGCATGGCACCTAGTTTCCATGTGGTGTATTCGACTAATAATATCTTGACAGTTGGTATTAGCTATCCATGTCCAATTACATAAATAAAGCCCCCAACATTTTATAAATCTGACTCTCCATACTTATTTTGATGGTTAACTTATCACACGCTTGAGCAAGCGAGTGATAAGTGATTGAATACCATGCATCGATCACCCTTTCCAAATGGAAATGTATAACACGAAATGCTTTGCATTCAGTCGATTCTGTAGTGGTTATGACATATTAACCAGCACACATATTGATCATCATCATGGCTAGAGCGAGAAATCGAATATGTGTGCTGGTTATTATGTCATAACCACTACAAAATCGACTGAATACAAATCAATTAGTGTTAAACATTTCTGTCCAGTATTTGAGATTTTAATTAAAACTTGAATTTCAGAAAGACAAAACTAGTGTTATAAATCCTGAACCCCACGGTCTTTTTCATTTCGTCTTCTCTTTCCATTTTAAGGCCCTTTTTGCTAGCATTTCAAAATGTTATACATATAAGTAATGTATACAGCAAGCCATAGCAAGTTTTGCGTACCCGCACTGAGCTGGTTCAAGAAAACAATTTTTTAATCTGAATAATACTTGATGTTAAAGCTTATTTCTTTCCGACGTTTCGTCACGTCCACCACATCCACCAACTCTGAAGTTGCTATTGGTAAGGTAAGGTTAGGTTACGAAAGGATAGGTTATGTAAATATTTGGAACCTTAGTTTACGTATCAGTAAACCATGTTACTCGCCTATTACATACTATTTTTGGAACCTATAACCCTGAAGAAATGTGTAATTACTATGTGGCAACTGCTTCCTTGTCACTTCATAGCCCATTATGATTAGGATAGCACTGCTAAAATATTAAATAACAGCATGCATCACCAGCTTCCGTGTTTTATAATTCAGTTAAGGGGGTTCCAAACCTGTTCAGCACATACCAAGTTTCTCGTATGCAACACTTAGGGTCTCTTCCACCAAATACTAATTAGCTTAATCCCCACATTAAAGGGCCTTTCTTACCGTCTTGCAATATCGTCAGCACTTTAGTAATAAAGGCCAATTCAAATAAATCAGCACTGAAAACTAAAAAAGTTATTGATGTTTAGGCACTTATTATAATTGTTTTGGTTTCAGCATTATACCGTTAGAAAGTTCTATTTTGTATAGCACCATTTAACGGTATAGAACTATTAATTTATTTTACAATAAAACCAAGAAACCTGGGATTCGGGCTATTATTTAAAAATTATAATGAACTAGCTAAGGCACCTGAGTGGAGTCCTCGCAGGCGAGTTATTCAAACAAAATATCTGGATCTAGATAACAACGCCACCTACCGGGTGGTACAACATTCAGCGGACTTCAATGGAAGTTAAAAAAAAATTGCCCAATTGGTCCAGCCGTTCTGGAGTTTTGCCGTTAGTAACCCATTTAGGCTGGAGTGCACCATCTCTGGTTATAGGTAATGTTATTGGTAAATATTTTCCATCTTCTTCCTTCTTACATCTTAATCTCTGGTTATGGTTATGGCTAAATATAGTCTGTCTTTTTTCTTCTTATGCCTAGTTAAATATTGTTTGTCTTCTTTCTTCTTATACCTAGGCATAAGAAGAAAGAAGACAGACAATATTTGACAACAACACTAGCCATAACCAGACTAAGTCACTAGGGCACTCCTGACTAAGTCATACATTTTTACTATGATAAATGAATAAGTTCCTCAAAGTCATTATCTTTTGTGTGTTGTATGCAAGAAACGTTGTATGGTCAGGACTAGGACAGGTTCAGGACCCGTTAACAGTATAGTATACCCTGGTTACTGTGATGTTCCAGACAGGAAGCTCATGATGCCTCCCCCCCTGCGACATACCAGTAAGCGGGATTTTCTCTAGATCCTTTGTTTTATTTTTATTTAACCCTCATTTCCAGTTTTTAAATACGTAGAGTTGTTGTTTGGATTCCAGATTTTTTTTATATTTTTGTAATATTATGTAGTTAATTTTGAGATAAGTACCTTTTTTTTTGTTTCCTAAGAAACTTTGGGTCCATCCACCCTTTTCCAAACATATAATCATAGAATTAAGGTATCAAACTAATAAAAGTTCCATATGAAGGCTAAGGTATATGACTAAACTATTAAAAATATATTTAATTCTGCTCAGTTATGCATGGTCCTAATCTCTAAAAAGCTTACCCTTTAAACATTGTCACCTTACTGCAAGTAAGAACATTTTGTTTATTTTGACATTCCCTCATACGTAATAGTTATGGAACCAAAGCAGTTTAATGGTTAATATATTATTTAGATGAATATGTTGCCAAGATATTCGTTGTTTTGGCATGTCGAAATACAAACTCATCCGGTACAGGTGTCTCTGCATCTAAACACAATGTGATAATGACAATATGTCTCGAAAAATTTCGGGAAATGTGTACACCAGTATGTATGTAACGTCTCCATCACCGAGCATGGAAGTGCGAGAGTAGCGACTGAAATTCGATTGCAGGGGGGCTACGTCCATTTTATACAAAAACAGTAGCGCTAGCGAGTCACTTCGCTTATGAATTAGCTTTTTATCGCGTTCCGACAACGCGTAAGAACATGTAGGAACTATACAGGACGCTATCAAGTGCAACAACAATCGATGTTGCGCATCCCGAATTTGTAAGCGAACTAACTACCGTTTCCACTAACTCGTGACACGCTGGCGCCATACAAATGAGTTTCGATCTCTACTCCCGTCCTTCCATGCTCGCTGCTCTCCATGGAGACAAACCAACGTTGCACTGTCTTCATGGAGCTACACATTTCACTTGCAGTTTTAGCAAGGAAGATTTGAAGGCGCACATGTGCATATTTACCGTATTTGTCCTGTTGACAACACTGGCACGTCATTATAGTATGACTGTAACAACTTGAAATTTTGAAGCTGTGATTCTCAGGTCTTCAGATGGCTGGGTTAGGTTGCCATGTAAAAATCTTAATGTTAGTTCCATTGTACGCCACGCCGGTTCTCTTTCCGCACGGACTCTATAAATCAAGACTGCATGTAGAGATTCTGTTTTTTTTTTAAAGTGCAGCTCACTATACGTCGACGCATGTGCAGGACTGGTTCCTGGACGAGTTGGCGATGGACGAGATCGCGGAGCTGGAGGAGCCGGAGCCGGAGAGCGACGAGGACTACTACGACGACACGTACGCGAACCGGCGGCGGAAGCGCGCGGGCGGCGCCACCGCGGCGGGGCCCGGCTCGCGCGGCGGAGGCCGGCGCGGCAAGGCGGCCGCCACGTCCGCCGACGACACGCCGGCCAAGCGGGGACGCGCGGTAAGACTCTCCTCCGTTCCACCCTGCTCCGCTGTGACATTGCACCGGGCACCTCGCCGTGCCGGAGAGCGACGAGGCCTCCTACGTTTATTTGAATTTTCACTGTTGTTCGACATAATACTTAATGTTTACGGATGTACAGCGTTAAGTAAAGCTTACTTCTTTCCGACGTTTCGTCCACCGCGTTGCGGACATCATCAGGACCTCGAGGACCTCTGACTTCTGACTGGACGACGCGTCAGAGGTCCTCGAGGTTGCGCCGCTATGCACGCCAACCGGCTACTTCAGTTCAATTTCAGTTTCAGTTTAGAAACTGCTTAACTATAACTTCTTTTGAAGTTATACCCATTCTTGAATTGGAATTCTACCCATTTTAGAATTGGAATTATACCCATCTGGATTTGAAATTATAGCCATTCTGGAATTGGAATTGTACCCATTCTGGATTTGAAATTGTACCCATTCTGGATTTGTAACTATACCCATTCTGGAATTGACTTTTCAACCATTCCGAGGTGAAGTTGTAACCATTCTGGATATGTGCAGGTTATCGAAGTACCATTGTACTTTAATTCCGGAAGTAATTCCGGATTTGTATGATAGTGATGGGAATGCATTGCTTTAGGTACCTAACATTTGATCTTCGTCCCTAGTGAATAACCCACTTAGTTTCTTCACGGCAACACCTTACACGTACAGCCGAACTGATGGCACACAATTTGTCGGCAGGGTCGCGGGAGGCGGCGCGCCGTGCAGGCGACGCTGCCCTACGAGGTCGCCGGCGACGCCGAGAAGCCCTACGGCTGCGAACGTAAGTCCAACCGCAGGAAGAACACGTAGGGACAGCCCGGACACCGGCTCGCCGGGCGACGGTGCGGCCTTGGCAATGAGGTAGAAAACTCAAAGCTTATTGTAGATATCGCATGAGCGACCTCACCGTACAAACGTCAAAACTGTCATTACTGTCAAGTTTTATTTATGAGTTTTTGGATGAAAGATGTACTCCATGATGTAGTTAGAATAAGGTTATGAGGAAAAGAAGAGTTTTTATTTGTCTTCAAAAAAATTTAAATGTCATTGACCAGCACAAAGTATGAAACGAAATATTGTAGGTTATGTTTTTATGAAAATTTCTTTCCCAAGACTTCTTTTGTGTATAATAAAAAAGAACAATTTATTTTCGGAATAATATGGAGAAAGTTGAGTCATTTCAATAACACAGATTGAGTAAATAAAATTTTCAAATCTATTCTGTTTGATTTTGTATGGTATCTGACAGCTTTGACAGATGTTATAGGTGAGCTCGCTTAGACGCCACCTGTCGTGATAAATAAGCAGTTTTCTTCCCCATTGTTACCTGGCTAGAGGGACGTTTGAAGTACTAAGGGACGGTTCACACTGAGACATGAGCATGCAATTTTTATATGATTAAAAATTTACAACATCAAGGGTGCCATTTCTGGCTCCCAAGCACCGATATTCGGTCTCAAGGTATCCAACGGTTGACTTTAACTTTTTTGATATGACTAGCATATACGGGTTGTCCTTGATTAGGTATTGAATACTGAAAGGTCTGAATTAATACTACTATCTGAAAGCAAAAAAATTATTCTCTGTAGAAAAGAACAATGACGTTTCTTCTATTGGTATAAAAAATGGTGCTGACTTGAATGTTATACAATTCAGTTTCATATAGTATTTAGACAATGTTTTGTGAAATTTTAACTATTTGTTAAAGCTGAACTGCAGGTACTCTTTATCGAGAAATGGAACTGGCAAAATCACCCGTAATATGCCTATCAACAAAAGTTTAAAATAAACATTTGTTGTCACTGACATGGCAACACAAAACAGCCTCGGTAACGGACACCTCATTTTTCGATAATCAAAGATAAACAAAACGGTACTTAATGTACCGGTGACGACAATTTTGGAAAGCCCAATGAGAATCAGAGCACCCCCTTGTGGTTGTCATTAGGCTTTTTCGCAATGAACCGCTTCTCAAACTCATTTCTCTGCCGCACCGCCAGGACATGAAATTGTCTGCCGGCGGGTGCCTTTCCTCATACCTATAACCGAATGTCTTCAAGCGTAATTTGAACAAGCCCGATAGCTCAGTGATATTCTGCAAATCTGCTGGCATGGTGCCTCGCTGAGCTTTATTTTGCGAGGCGAGGTATATTTGGCTTTTCTGAGCACCTTAGGTCCTTAGCACAGCCAATCATACGGGTTTTATAAAAAAAAAAAGGTTTAGCCAGTCTTGTACAGTAAAAAAATCTTTATTGTGCAATTATATTAAAATTCATACACATATATATTAGAATGAGAAACCATAGTACGCGGCAGGAGAATCTGTAATAATACCTACAATAAAAACACTTTTGTAATGTACACATTCTTTCCATATTCCATAATAAACCGCAGATACCCTGTAGACCTAGTTAATTAAGGTACACCTTTCCATCTTGGGCCCTCGGTCCTAGCAAATAAAGTATATATTATATTGCTAATTTTATAAAAGTGCACAACTGCATCGTGTCTCAGTGTGACCTGACCCAAATAGCACCGTCAAGATTTTTAATCACATTTTTTATATAGTATTAATGAAAGAAAAAAAGTAATTTATCGTGCAATAAAGAATTCTGCCTGGAGAGTGGTCGCCTGACAGTAGGAATGTTCAGAGGACTTAAAGATTTTGAACACATTTTTGCATGTAGAATTAAAGAAGGATCCAGAGAGACAGTGCGCTAATAAAGTGGCACTGCGCAAAGGTGGGACTTATCACTATATGTGAATTCTTCCAGGCGACTATAACTTGTCTTTGTTGTGATGCATGATCATGTTAAATTAAAACATAAATCAGTAAAACTATTTGTATTGGTTCTACAATGTTTTTATATTTTTAAATGAACCGTGTCATTAATTCAATTTGTGTATCCTTATTGATACCACATGCAAAAGTTTGCATCATGTATGTCCTACATTGTCACATAAATAAGAAATAGAAATTGACACTTTCCAGTCTCCAATTAGACGTATTTGTTCAAGCAGAAAAAAATATCTGCTATAAAATTAATTAAAATTATTGTACCTGGGCCAGTATTTATTTAGGAATTTAGTAGTTTTTTCTTACTTTCTTTTTTATTTATTGTACTCGTTTTACAACAGTTTCGGTCTGGGCCAATGAATATTTTAGCTAGTTCTAGATTATTATAAAATTATGTAAGTTGGACGAGCAATATCACATTATTGCAAGCATTTGACTGTTCCTCTGTCACTCACATTTGTCTGGGAATTTGTTTACATGCGTAATGTAATGCAACTTTAAATGTAAACTGAGCCCCTTGTTCGAATTTTCACCTAAATAGGCGTTTAAAAAAACAATATGGAGAAATTGAAGAGCGCTGCGCGGCGTTAAGCAAACTAACGAGTCTGAGCCCCGATTGCAGGAAGAGACGCCCGAGTTAATCAGTGTTCAAACACGTCACTTTTAATGAACCGCTGACTCAGTACCCTTCCCATAAAGGGGGAACGGCATAACGTATAATATGCAGATCGTATAATGTCATATTTTAACAAAATTTTAAAACCATGCACAACGTATAATCGGCAGATCGTATAATCTTATACGTAGTGCATGAAGAAGTCCAAAAAATTTAATTACTTATTTCTCCATGCATAACGTATAATAGTCACAACGTATAATGTTATGATCTTTATTTAACAAAAAAAGAAAACCATGCATATCATATAATCCTAAAATATTTCATACGATAAGCGCCCTTATCGATATAAGATTAAAGATTATACTCGCACGCGACTTTTCGACCGTCTCAATTAGCGTTGTAGCAAATTGTTACTCTTCAACAGATATCGATTCGTAGCAATTTCAGCCTTAAATGTATCGTTGTTAGGGCGCTTTATGCAGTGCTTCTTGGCATATTATACGTTCTGCATGGTTTTCTTTTTTTGTGAATTCATGTTAGGAATATTATACGTTGTGACTATTATACGTTCTGCATGATGCAAAGAGTTTATTTTATTTTTAAACTCATGCACAACGTATAACATTATACGTTGTGACTATTATACGTTATGCATGGTTTTATTTTTTTGGAAAAAAATAAGATTATACGTTGTGAATATTATACGTAGTGAATACGACTCCCCATAAAAAGTGATGCGTATAATCATACGTTGATTTTGATTTGTTTATCCTTTCGTGCACTCGGCCCTGAGTAAGACAAGACACCTTACCCATCGCCGCCGTAAATACGCCGTGTTACTTTACTGTTACGCCAACATCGCGTTTTCATACAAATTTGTTGTCCGACTTTGATTTTGACAGCTTAAAGAAGTAAACAAAATAAGTAGTAAAACGTGTATGGGTTGGAAGTTTTTACGTAACTTCGAAGTTCCGTAAACGCCAGTTTAGGTGACAAGTCAGACTGGGGGCTCTGACCATTAATGGTGACAGCAAAGGTCAAGGTCGAGGCAAGGTCCTTTGCTGCAAATTTCTTCTGTTGACTGTAATTTCTATGATGACCCCATCATTTTCAAGTCCACTCAACTTCCATAGGTAGACAGCGTTAAAATACTGTAGAACTTCGATTATCTGGACTAAGCGGGACTGAAGGCAATCTGGATAATCGAAAATAAAATAAAAATATTAATAACTTATTAATTTATCAATTTATTGCATGATACATGCAAAAGTTCAAAACAATATTACATATACTATACTGAACCTTTTTTTTTAGCTGATAGCACGTAGGCAGCACACAGCGGTGTTATTTTTTAAAAAGATGGTCATAGAAAAACGAATATTTAGGTGTTACGGATAACAGATCAATCCATATAATATGCGTTCAGATAATCGGCATTCTAATGTATCTGCGAAAAATATTGCTACCATTTTAGGCCAATATCTCCTGAGTTTTTGTCTATGCGATGTCTTGTATTAGGCTTTTTTGATGCAGAATGTATCCAGTTATGTTAACATTGTCCTTTTTGACATCAAAAGATCAAACAAACAAAGCAGTCCCAATAAGTTCATGTCTATACATTGACAAACATTTTATCACACAAAAATGCCCTTACAAATGTGACTGACAGATGAGTGACTTGCTGGTAGACAATGCCTTTAGTATATTATGAAATGTGTATAGAGGTGAAAGTATTGTATTGATAGAATCTCTGTATATAATATAATCTTGCAATAGATGACGGACATAGATAGTGTACATTCAAAACTACCCAGCTACATCTAGCACTGCCACATTTGGTATATATTAATTGGGGCAACATTACATGTTTGCTTGTTTGACTAAAAGAGATGTAAAAAAATGGTTGCAACGTACCCATCCGGCAAACCAATTACGCTAAGCTTGTCTATAAATTCTTCTGTAGATGCGTAATGTTGTCCCCACAGAAAAATAATGAATTGGTCGAAGAGTTTGTGCAAATGTGTCACGCATCTGTGATAGTTTTATTTATTCTGGGAGCTAGGCGTTAGGTAAACTATATTTATGTACCACAACTGGCTAGGGAGTGTTAGGGTCGTAGAATGTGCTCGGAGTGAACTGAGTATACTTTTATTTGTATCCAAAGATTGTTATAAATTTATACAAATATTTATGTTGACAATTTGAAATAAACTCGCCGCTGTAAAGAAGGGCAGTGGTTTATTTGCCTATGGCATTGCCTTCATTGCTTGACTGTTGGATTACTATGCAATTGTATAGATATGTTTTTTTTTTCGTTATAATTTTTTTGTTTAGTTTTTTTTTTATTATTTACGAGTACAGCAGCAGTGTTAAAGTTAAGCATGAGATATGTTAATATCTGAATGAACTTGATTTATCAATGTCTTGATTAATCAAAACCTTATATGTGTGGGTTTATAAAATGAACCTCCCCAAAATGCACAATTATATATTCACCATAATCTTTTGTTTCTGCCTCAATAATAATAATGTATTATGGCTAACCTACTTAAAATCAATTTGTTGACCATAATATATTTTGTGTGATGTTCTAGTCCTTAATTGAAAATTAAAAATAGTACATGTTTACACAGAGACGAAAATGTAACCTTAGATTGGAGGTAAAGTGCAGTGAAGAGGGCCAAAAGACTAGAATTGCTGAGTCAAATTTATTGTTGTGAGACTATGAATTCTTGAAAAGAACATTTGACAAACTGTTTTATAATAAAAAATTTGAGCAGAATAGTTAAACTTTTGAGGCTGTGATGAAACATTATGTTGGAATCACGATTGTGTTTTATAGAGGTTTAAACGAGAAATATATAAGGTATCGTAGTAGTGTTCCAATGGTCAAGCGTTTCCCTTGATTTGAAGTCATCAATCAAAAGCGGCGGGCGATGGTGGCGCCACCCCGCAGCCCCCTCGGCGGCTGTTACCGTGACAAACGGCACGACGGCCGTCTGTCACTGCGACAGCCGCGGACGCGCGGCGGAGCGCTGCGTCTTCTTATCTCCGACGGACGGACGAGGCTTTGATTGATGACGGATAATTAAAGGATGGCTGCCGGCGGCAGAGTGAGAGGGCGCTAGTGCCGTTGCCCTCGCCACCGTCCAGTCCGTGAGGGATAAGTCGACGTAGGGTTTCCACTCTTCCCGTGCATTTTTTTTTTCCTCTTGAAATTGACAGTATATAAAATTGGATTTGTTTCGGAAGCAAGCCGATAATTTTTCCGAACTTTTTTGTATTCAATCCAATGAGAATCATATTTAAAGAAAGTAGTAATGAAGGAATTCATTAATTGGAGAAAATTACCACTGCGTAAATTTCATCAAACCTACCCTCACATCAAATGGACGGTGGTGGAGCAATGGACCAGCGTAAGTACAAATTATTGTTTGAAATTATTATGTTTTCTTTATGCTCTGTTTATATCTAGATGTTAAATTTTCAATTCATAGTAGGGTCTCACTTCTTAAAACAAGGCCGTGAGACACCCAATCAGTCATTGGCCCAAAGGTTTCTTTTCTGACATTTCTAACACAATTGGTACATCATATTTAATCGTACATTCGTCGATGTTGATCAAAAATATTACCCTAAATAGTTTTGTTGTCATAAGCAATTTGATGTTCCTGTAGAATTGCAAAACTGAAATATTTGATTAAAAAATATGTCATCTTTGAAAGCAAATTGATAAAAGCTTCATAATATTGATGATGATTGACCCAATATTTTTTTTTCTTATTCTACAGGGGCATCAAAAACTGTCAATCTAGGTGGTATATCCAGCTTATAAAGCAATTGATTAACCTCACAGTGTGCGGCGCCCGCTACAAGACTCGGCCCGGCCTCACGTACCACTTCACGCACACGCACAAGGAGCCCAAGGAGGGCGCGTCTGACGGCGACTCGCGTGACAGCGGCCGCGCGGCCGACGCGCCCTCCGCCGCCGCCGCCGCAGCCGCCGCCTCCGAGTACCAGGACAGCTACGTGACCTTCCTCAACAACCCTGCCGCCGCAGCCGGTTTGTCTTAATTTCAATATTGTTACTCCGTCAAATGCTTTCGGCTAGCGACTCCTAGTAGCCGATACAGTCAAATGTGATGTGTCTTGGGCGAAAGTTTCTACCAGAACACTGGCCTCTGTGTATTCTCTCAGTACTCTTAATGACAAGTGCCGCATCCATATAGGTATCAGAGCATCATACTGTTCCATTGTCTTTTAAGAAATTAGCCAAGCGTTTCACAAGGTTTGGCACGAACAACTATTGTAGAAACTAAAAAAGATGCTTCTGCACTCTGTTTTACCAACACTTAAAGCATACTTCGATAAAAGAAGCTACCACGTTAATAAAATGACAAACGCTCAGCCTCTAAGGAAATCGGATCTGGAGTCCCTCAGGGCAACATATTAGGTCTATTATTGTATCTTTTATACAGTAGATCTAAGAACTGCGAACGATCACTGCAACCAATGCTGACAATAACACCTTGACAATACACCTCACAAAGACGTGAGAACTGCCTCGCTGTTACTTCAAAAACACTTAGACCAAGTCCAAGAGGTTGCTAAAACAGTTGAGAAAAAACTGAATTCAGAACACAATCTACTATGTATCATTTACTCTCAGAACAACTTGTTCTTCAGTAAGATTGCCTGGTTAGAACAATGTGGAACAGGCAGGGAATGCACCAATTTTCTGCCAACATTCCCAAAATAAGAACCCACCGATGGTCTAGATCTTATCCGTAGGGTTGGTAAATTATGGAATGGACTCCCTGCCGAAGTTTTTTCCTCAAAGTACAACCTTGGGTCTGAAGAAGCACCTGTGAAATTCCGAAAGCCAATAGGCGTCGTCGGGCGCATTTTTTTTGAGCTCCTGGCGTGCGTCATATTCCGTGCTTAACATAAAAAAGATTCCGTGAGGAAATTCCCCAAAAACATCATTTTAAATATTTGAGAATGCACTTGGATTGAAGACTGAAATGGCAGAAACATATCTGGAAAATGAGAAAGCAAACTCCGCAGTCTAAACTGGCAAATTTTTAGGAGCTGTGTGCTATGATAGAGGGGGCATTGTCTCATGGCAATGTGTTTGATAGACGATTCTATTTGTGTTGCAGTTATGGAGATGGCACATCTCAATGGATGGAAATTTGTTTAACAGAGTGTCGCTACAAACCAAAGGAAGATATCATTTACGTTATGTTTCTTATTGAATGTGCAGTGGCGGCGAGTGCCACCGCCCGGCGGCCGACGCCGCCGCCGCGTCCCGCCTCCGCCGACACCTCCTCGTCCGACTCGACGCCGACGCCGCCCGTCGCGCCCGCCGCGCCCGCGCCCGCCGCCGCCGCGCCGCCCGCGCCCGCCGCCGCCGTGGTGCCCGCCGCGCCCGCCCCGGCGCCCGACGCGGCCGCGCCCGCCCCCGCCGCCGCCGTCGCGCCCGCCGCCGCGCCGCCCGCCACGCACGAGCCGGGCGTGCCGAGGGACGTGGCCAAGCCGGAGGGGGAGAACAAGGTTTGGCCCAATTCAATAAAGAAACGTTTTAGAAATGGCGGCTGCTACTTGCGATTCGCATACTAACTCACTGCGCCGGCACGTGAAACTGTGCCTTTGGTGATTAACTGGTTCAGATGGATCTTCTGGACCAATAATGCCTTTTCCTATCTTTTGAACTGATACATTATAAATATTACAAAAATCTCAAAACATAAATGTATACTTGGACACAATATAAAGTTGACCGTACCGTGTGGTCGACAAGTAGCAGCCGCCATTTCTATATCGTTTCCTATTGAACTGGCTTATATGCGACTGCGAGATTGTGGGATTGCCGTGTTTTCACCGGAATTGACATCTTTAACAGTCCAGAGGAATGTATAATAAGATGCCATTTTTTGAGATTTTTTTTATTGAGTAAAGTTGAAAAACTGGTGACGGTGGTAAGAAAAATCAGTCATATGGTGGGGATAAGGAAACAGTCCCATAAACTAATGAATCTCACTCGAAACCAACTTAAAGTCACCATAAGAGCTCTCCTACCCATACGTGGAAGTGTCGTGATATTTGAAAAACAGTCACATGAATTAGTGAATCTCTCTCGAAACCAACTTAAGTCACTGTAAGAGCTCTACTACCCCTCCGGGGAAGTGCCGTGATATTCGTAAATACGATAGCATGAACTAATAAATCCCACTCGAAACCAACTTAGTCACTGTAAGAGCTCTCCTACCACTCCGAGGAAGTGCCATGATATTCGCAAAGGTGATTGCATGAACTAATGAATCTCAATCGAAACCAACTTAGTCACTGTAAGAGCTCTCCTACCCCTCTGGGGAAGTGCCGTGATATTCGCAAATACGATAGCATCAACTAATAAATCCCACTCGAAACCAACTTAGTCACTGTAAGAGCTCTCCTACCACTCTGGGGAAGTGCCATGATATTCGCAAATATGATCACATAAACTAATGAATCTCAATCGAAACCAACTTAGTCACTGTAAGAGCTCTACTACCCCCAGGGAAGTTGCTAAAACGATCGCATGAACTAATAAATATCACTCGTAACCAACTTAAAGTCACTATAAGAACTCAATTACCCCATACCCAATAGATATTTTCAGGTCACAGTGATGTCAAGCTATGGACACCATGATATCCAATTCAAAATAATAATGGGACTTTGCAGGCGTCTCCCTCGCCGTACTGCGACTTCTGCTTGGGCGACGACCGCGAGAACAAGAAGACCCACACCGCCGAGCAGCTCGTCAGCTGCTCCGACTGCGGCCGATCGGGTAAGTCGCGCCGCAACGGCCTCCGTCGCAACGGGCTCGCGCCCCGCCCGCCCGCCTCCACCTCCTACTCGGCCGAGGACTTCGACACGTTCGCGTCGAAGATGCTCGGCGCGGAGCCGGAGCCGGCGCGCGAGGAGTCCGCTTCGCCTCCTCCGCCGCCGCCGCCGCCGCCCGTGCTGAGGAGCGCGGGCAACGTCAACGCGGAACCCGGCCGGCCGACCCGCAAGAGCAGACGCGCCGGCAGGGGCGGACACTCGGCCTCGTAGGAGTGTCCTGTGAATTTCGAAACAAAAAACATTTACAGCGTCATCCGTACTGAACAAGTACGCTGGTTTATAATGTAACATCCGAGATTTTTAGGTTCATTGTTTTGTATTCAGTCTTTTCTTTGATCGGTCAGGTTGGTGTTCAGTTCACTCAATATCGACCGAGATTTTGATGCATGAATGGCTTATTGCAAAGGGCGAAAAGAGGTCAAAATTGGCCCAGATTTAGGTGCGGAAATCGCCTAATTGCAAAGGGCGAAAGGAGGTCGATATTGGCCGAGATTTAGGCGTGAAAATCTCCTGATTGCAAAGGTCGAAAAAAGGTCGATATTGACCGGGATTTTGGCGCCAAAATCGCCTTATTGCAAAGGGCGGAAGGAGCTCGATCGCCTCGAAGATGCGCCGGAGCCGGCGCGCGAGGAGTCCGCTTCGCCGCCGCCGCCGCCCTTGCTGCGGAGCACGGGCAACGTTAACGCGGAGCCCGGCCGGCCGACCTGCAAGAGCAGACACGCCGGCAGGGGCAGACATTCGGCCTCGTAGGAGTGTTATGTGAATTTCGAAATGAAAAACATTTACAGTGTCATCTGTACTGAACAAGTACGCTGGTTTTTAATGTAACATCCGAAATTTTTAGGTCATTGTTTTGTATTCAGTCTTTTCTTTGATCGGTCAGGTTGGTGTTCAGTTCACTCAATATCGACCGAGATGGCAATATCGGCGAAAGGAGGTCGAAATTGGTCCAGATTTTGGCGCGAAAATCGCCTTATTGCAAAGGGCGAAAGGTGGTCGAGATTTTGGCGCGAAAATCTCCTTATTGCAACGGGCGAAAGAAGGTCGATATTGACCGGGATTTTGGCGCCAAAATCGCCTTATTGCAAAGGGCGAAAGGAGGTCGATATTGACCGGTATTTTGACGCCAAAATCGACTTATTGCAAAGGGCGAATCGAGGTCGATGTTGACCGGGATTTTGGCGCGCAAATAGCTTTATTGCAAAGGGCGAAAGTAGGTGAAATCTCGCATGCGGGAAAAAAACCTCAGGGAAGACATAGGGTCATTATTGTAATGTGTACCTGCTCTGCATTCAATCATTGAAATTTCATTGTAGTGACTTCAGGAATTCAGTACAATGCAGTCTGCATTGTACTGAATTCCGTGTAAACAAGAAATAAGGTACATTTTTTTATTCCGATTTAGATATTTACCTGAAATATCTGTCTGCAATTTTGTCATTTAGAGCGATTTTATTAGCCTAATGTGCCCAGCAACCGCCATGATTTTCTTAATAGTATGCTTACTAACCTTGATGGAAATTTCAACCGTCGTCAAGTTAAGTCCAGTGCCCACCCCGACCACTTGACAAGGTAGCATTTTTAGTTTTTTGCCAGTCTAAATAAGTTTTTTTGTTTATGGAAACATCTCGTCGGTTTCTTGACAGCTGAAGTTAGATATTCTCGGATTGAGTGATTGGGGTCTGTCTGAACTGAATGCCTAGTTTGAGGTCACAACAGGACTCTGTTCTATTTGCTATTACATTCAACGTAATGAAAGAATGGTAATTAAATTTCTTTATATTCTGGCATAGTTAACTTTGCACCCGCCAAAAATGCGTGCCTTCGGTATTACCAGCACAGAAAAAACAAATTAAATGTATTTTTTTACACACTAGACTGACACACACTGACACTAGACAACAACACACGAATCTATACAGAGGATTACATTGAGTGCCTGTCAGAGAATATATAGTTAAACGAGTAGGGCAACTGTTTTTTGCTATCTGTGTTTATCTGTTTTCTGTGTGTTCGTTATTACGTGTTAGTTTGTGTCGGGTGTCCTCGAAAGTGCCACAGTTGCATTGTTTTATTAGTTAATTTTGTTTGTTATCGCATTGTTGAGTGTTCTTTTTAACCGACTTCGAAAAAAGGAAGAGGTTCTCAATTCGTTGGAATCTTTTTTTTTATATCTTTTTTTTTATCTCCCTTTAATCTGGCGATCTGCCTATGCAGGCATTTAGCTAGAGTTTATAAATTGTCTTTCGGTCTTGCATGGTATTAGCCCATCTGTTCTTCAAATAAAAAATTTGTTAAAACAAATTATTTTCTCGAAATGTTTATTAAATATTTTTTGCAGAAACTTTTTTTTCACTTCATACTGAAGTTTGTGAAGTAAAGCAAGGGCTTTAGCAGTTTGACATTCAAAATGGCGGTAGTCTCCGTCCTTTTCTTATTTTAATCGCATTGTACACTTTTGCACTACTTTCTTCATAAACCCGCATTTATAAAGAATTCTACGCTAAACTAATTAACTTTGGGTTATTGTAATAGACCTGACAAAATGCTATACAATGTAATAAACATGTTTGTATGCTTTTCCTTTGTTTATTACATACCCACAATATATTTAATTGGTTTTCTGTTTAGCTCATAAAATTATTAACTCTGAAATTTGTACTGACATTGTGCTGTATCACGATAAAATTGTATGTAAGTTGTCCGCCTATACAACGAATGTTGTACCCTTTGGTCGATTCTATCCGTGGATGTGTGACAATTTACAACTGCCAAAGAATGAATTGTATGTGTTTGGAAATAGTTTTTTAATGCTTGGACATTAATATAATTATTGCGTATGTTTTACATTTTTTATTTGACATGATATTTATCGACTCTTAATGCATAAGAAAGTTAAAAGTTGGAACCGCGAAATGACCTTGGGGGTCACTCCAGGGGTCTATTCACACTTTAATGCGAATTTCTTCGTAAAAAATAAAAGTTCGGGAGAACTTGTAACTTTAAAACCTAAAGAAAATATCACACGAAATTTTAATTTTATTGTTTTGATTTGTTGGCAACTTTGAGATCTATTTTATAAATTTATGAAAAACTAATGCTAGTGAACGGTTTTCTACGTTTATGTAGGGAGGTGACATGCACTCTAATGGAGTGCGTTGTTTTCTTTAATCAAATGAGTTTGTTCCTCATGCAATATACTGCTTGGCTCCCATTATCGATTTGCTGAAATAATGTATCCCCCACAACTATCATCTGCTAGGAACGTTTATAACATATCTACATAAAAACATGTTTTTTAAACATGTTCCAATATTTCGGATAATGGAATCCCTTCTATATAGTTGAAATTTCTTGAACTTTATTGCAGTTGGGTTTGCATTTAAACTGCCGGGAACATTCCAAAAAAATATTTCGAGTAAGGTGTAATATAATTTATTGTTGTTACTTTGCTGCACACAATGCTTTTAAAATTTTATCTGTTCGCAATGCTTTGAAGAAAAAAAATGTAATTTTATATTTTTATTTAAGAACAATAAGAAACATGTACATAGATTAAACAAAAAAACATATTGATTTTCCTATGTGCCTTGTATGCAAAATACTGTAAGTTTACAAAGTTTTGGTTTTTCTGTGTATGTTTTATTGAATAAGTAGATAGAAACATCAAATTAGTAACTATTAGAAAAAAATTAAACACCACTGCCAAAAGTATAGAGTTTTAAACAATTAGCAAAGTAAACATGCAATTAGCTAAATGGGTAAATTTATTAATTGTATATGTGTTTGTCAAGGTGACCTTAGAATACCAGGCAGTCATATGCTCTTCTAGCTGCTCTGCTCGGGACAATATCGAAAATGTTTTATGCAGAAAGAGTAGTCTATGTCACTTTCCGGCTCATAAACTGTCTCTATCCAAAAAAATCACACTGCTTCCTTTTTTCTATCGATCTGTTAAAGGACAAACCATCTATATTATTTGATATCACTCTTTGGTGTAGCGCAAAAGCTAGGTGTGGTGGGTGCTTACTTTTGATAATTCGTTTGTGCTGCTAGAAATAATTAAAATCCTACATCTTGCATCTATCTGCCTGCGTATAACTTGAGGGTCTCGAGTTATACGCTTAACCGATTTTTATGGCATTTTTACGTAAATCTTATTTGTTTCCATCAATGCTACTTACCATCATGCTAAATTACTGAGCAGTTGGGTTAAATATTGTAGAATTCGGGGAATTTCGACTATATTTCATAGGATTTCAAAAATGGGCCGAGACGCTGACATGTACTTTCTTATAAAAACAAATTGACTGTAAAGGATAAAATCTGACGATGGTCAAGGTCACCTTGCTAATACAACTTTATGAGTATTACTCGATTTTTAGGAGCGAACACCCAGCAGGAATTTAAGGAATGTGGGCATCTGTAACGTTGCAAAAACGACCTTAAAGCACTCACATAGCCTTGGTCTTATTTAATCTGTGCTTTGGTTCATTATGTTTAAATACACTGACAGATTAATATTTCTATCTCAAATGTTTAAATAAGAAATGAATTTGTGGTTGAAATGATTTTAGAAAGCTGTAAGGACTGAAAAGGAGAAATAATATTTACAATCTTGTCAATGCTCCTTAAAATTATGACTCTGACACAGTGTAGACATGCAACAGTTACACAATTTGCAAGGAAACTTATGAATTGTGTTCAAGTATTTTTAAATATATTTCCAGCAGTTAATTTATGAAGTCCTGATTTCATGAAACATCCTCAACATTTATGTTTGTGCCTAAATACTTAAAACACGTCTTCAACATGTGCAGTGCATTTAATAAATATAATTGTCGCTTATTGTAGCTTTTCTTGAATTCCGTCTGTGTGTTCAGTCCTAAAAACCGACTTATAACAGCTTGTTTATTTGACCTCATGCCTAAATAATGTGGCCATATGTTTTATTACTGATGCACCATAGCTCATTCTCTAGTCACTGATCAAAAAACTAAATTAGTCTTTACTCACACAGCTTGGAATCAATATACTTTAATTAAATAACATGATTATGTCGTGGATGTAGTGTTAGGAATCCATTCCAGTTTTGTTATGTTAAAAAAATATTACAAGTACATACTTACGTGATCTTGTGTATATGGTATAAGAATGTATTTTCTTAGCTTTAGCCTTATACCGAGTATTTGGTTTTAAGGGCCAGAAATTGTATCCACGACGTTAACGTTTATTTTTATCTCAGTATGAAATAAGTACGTAAATATGCGTACATATGAATTTGAAATTTGCTTTCTTAAAAAATATAATTTGGTGCTAAACTGAATTTGGAAGCACGTGCTGAATTCTAAAGTTGTAGACATAAATTGGTAAAAGTTTTATAAAAAAATATATATTGGTTTTAAATTATTCGTCACTGCAATGACAATTTTTAAAAGATATTTACAGAAATGCTTTATAAAAAAATCTTAATGGAATAAAACAGGTACTATGCAACAAATAGCTACATATGAACTAAAAGCATATCGTACTATGTTAGTCCAATATCGAGCTTCATTGTGAAATCCAGCCACAGTTTTACTGGTATTCCTAGTGCCATTTGGTTAATCGGAACACCTTTGTTACTATTATTATATATTAACTATATGCTAGGTAATGTTTAACTTGACTAAGTATTCGAATGTGAAAGTGTATGTAATAGTTTCTTTCTATGTTGACGTTAACATATTATTTCTTATAAGTGCGATGAAGGACGTTGTACGATGGTATATTATAATTGTTTGTTTGTGTCAAAGTTTTATAGATTTATTGCATAGTTGTAATATTTCACTTAATAGTCTAAAAAGTGTTCATCGGTACTAGATGTAAGTTTGTATTTCTGGATTTTAATAGTTTCGTTACAGAATAGCAGGAATCCAAAGATGTGTGTACGTTGAAATGCTGTAAGGGAAGTGCATACCGGCATCTGTCATCCAAAGAAATTTTACTTATTGTTTTGCCGTTACGATTTTCTCGATTTTTATCTATTTCAAATTCAATTTGGCCACACTGTGCAGTGTCCGCGCACAACAGTCTAACATTTTTGTAACATTGTCGGAATAATAAACTGGACCACTCTTGTCTATGGTCTAAAATTTACTCTGTGCAGTTTCAATCAGCGGTTATTCGAAAGAATTTAGTTTCATTGCGTCCGGACACGGTATTGATTATAAGGCACAGGCAAGTTATAAGTGTGTATTGGAATGTTTGCTTTGTTATTCACGTAGGATTTATATTATTAAAAGATTGGGTAAAAGTGAAAGCGTTGTTTTGTTAATGTGCTGAAGAATAGTGAAGGGATGCACTTCCTTACAACATTTTGTCCTGTTTCTAGCCGTAGTATGCGCCCCCGTCGCTTCATGTCATTTGTCTCTGGGCAGGGTTCATTTCAAGCTCATTTGTCTATGCTACCATTCTCTTTCACTATTGTTCGGCACATGAATACTGTCCCATCCCGTTGTATCACGTCGAAGTTGCGTATAACTACGAGTACAGAGAAGCGGACCGGCAGCAAAACGACGGTAAGCAATATTATGTGCCATACAATACGTGAATCATCTGCCCAGAGACAAATGGTTTTCTCCTTTAATCGCATTAGGTTTTAGAGATTTATTTCATTTAAGTAGATTTCGTATTTTTTTTTTGCCCACATAAAATGCTGAGTGATGTATTTTCAAGCGGAAAATGCGTCAGAATCATAACCTCTTTCCTAAATATGGGGTAGTGACGCCGTGTAGTATAAATAGCAGGCCAAAACTACTTTGAACTCGGTTACTTCAAGTTGGGACCTTACCCGTAATTGCAAAAGTCTTTTTAATGAATCTGCACCAGGCAAATATATGCAGCAGCTACTGAATTATCTATGCAAGAAATCTTGATAAACTCGCAAATCTCGTGAAGAGTTAAAGCTGGTTATGCAGATTTGCCGATAATAATGTCACACATTATTTCACAATTAATTGCTAACTTTAGCTATCCCATTGCAACCTACGCATGCTATTGAAACCTTGAAGCCCTAATACAATTTCTTAAATTATAACATCTCTAATACTACAATGACTTTTAATTACAATTTATATCTAAACATTATTAGTTGCAGTGAAACATTTCGTCGCACCCGGGACGTACAGACGTATCTCATTTTTATTAAATTTGCAGTAGAGTTGAAAAAGTGATAGTTTCTCTGTTTTCTTTCATATTTTACTGAATATATTGCAAATTATGCTGTAAAAAATAACCTGGTAAGAAGCTTTGCTAAGAGTTTAAACATAAATAAAAGAGCAAATAAATTAATATATGTACTCTATATATCTCTATAAAAGCTATAATTGTGGGATACGCCTGTATGTCCCGAGTGCGACGATTTTATTCGTCATCACACGTGTATAACAATAATGATTGTGCGTGTGTACGGCAGGACACCCTACGTGCCTGCAGTTCACGGCCAACATGATCGTGTCGGTGCGCAAGTACCGCTGGCAGTGCATCGAGTGCAAGTGCTGCTCAGTCTGCGGCAACAGCGACAATGACGTGAGTTCCTATTCCAGCGTGCCCGCTTCGTGAGCAGGACGTGTACAATTCTGTGGTATCTATAACTAATCAAATCAAATCATTTAGGTGCTAATGAGAATTAATCAATAGATAACATAATATTTCACACCTCGTCATAAAGAATACAAATAAATATCATAATATCTAATATTTTTTTAAAACATTACTAACTATGTCATTATACAATTTTAAACATTTCCAATGAATACTGATCTAATAAAAAATAAATAAAAATAAACAAAAACTTAGATACCTGAATTGAAAAAATTTAGTCGTAAAACGGAGCCATTTGCTCAATTTTCTGTTAAAGAAAGTTTCACTTTCCTCCAGTTGGAGATCTAGCGGCAGTTTATTAAATATGTTGGTGCCCTTCAATTTAAGGCTTTTCTGGAATTTCTGGACTATACATCTTTGTTTGTGCGGGCAGTCTCACCTGGCCGATGTACCGATGGCCGAGGCGTCGGAAAGAGCCCTACCCTAACCTGGATCCAGATCTAATATTCCGGGAGGTCACGACATTTTTGGTCACGATAATGTAAATGGCTGAATCTGGGTTCACAGGTTAGAGACCAACCCTCTGATGCTAAATAGGTCGGTCTGCCTGCGCCAAATGGTTGCGTTAGCTAGATTGGCTATGCAAAATAGATCTTGATATGTACCTGCTAATTAATATACCTATTGTCTGGACATATTGATACCTATTCATTATATTATAAACCTATATATAGTTATATCTGTAAGCTAAATCGCCTATAACTACGAAATGCAATCAAATATTTGTTCAGTTTTGGTATTACTAAATTTTTTTTTTTTTTATGTGACCTGACATGGATGGCTAATACCACACAACTACCGTTATGATATCAGCCCAATACACTACATTCCCGAAGGAATTAGGTGCCATGCCAGGACCTTCCCTTTATGAGCACGGCTACATTGAACTGGATGGAAAACACGGACAATTTTTCATTGCCGCTTCGACCATCTTTTCATCCAATGCGATGGTACCAACCCGGGCGGGCTTAAACCCTACCATCAGCAGCTCGCATTCGTGACGAAATTAAACCACTTGGCGCAGGCAGACCGTCACATTTGGCTTCAGAGGGTTGGTCTTTATTCTGTGAACCCAGTTTCAGCCATTTACGTTATCGTTACCATTTTTGTCGCGACCTCCTAGTCTATAAAGGGGACGTCTTACTACTCTCGACGCTTTGTGACGATTAGCAAAAATCTTACTAAACTTACAACTATTCTCTCTTTCCTGGCGGAGGCGGAAGGCCACAATCAATCCCCAAATTTTGCTAGCTCATGGTAGCACCGAATTCCGAATCGATCTGTCACACTGATAGCCCAATGCCAAAAACAGCAAAGGGGCTACCCTCTGGCAAAACCAGTTGCCAAAGGACCTTTTCATGCAGTCATCCTGCATAGTAAACACATCTACATAAATCAATGTCTGGGCATACATATGTATGAGTATATACGAATTGGCTGGTAGGCCGCTTGCTCCGACTTCAAAAGTAAACAGGGGGCCCACTCAGGTAAGAGTGAGTTCTAATTCGTTGGTAAATATCAGCTACTTTTTAAATATTTCATATTTTCACACTTCTTGAACATCATTTAAGTTTGGTAAAAATCTGGTTTGTCCCATAAAAACATTGGAAGCATAAATAACAGTTCCGTTATTTATTTATATAACAATTTTTAGGTTAACTCACTCCCGAACTCGAACTCACTCTTACCAGTTCCGTCTTGAACCTATTTCGCACTATCCTGTCTACTAAATTATAGTATGTACTTGTTAACGTTATAGTTGTGGTCCTTAGGTATGTTAGTTTCCCATGGAACTGTAAATTCGACCAGTACTACATGTTTTGTCGTTTTCGTGTATACAAGTATGTCCGGTCTGATTGCTGTGGGAACAGCGCTCGCTTTAAGGGAGGGCAAACGGGGCAACTGCCCGGGGCCACCACAAAAGAGGAGCCCCCACAAAAATTCTACTTACAAAAAAAAAAGTTGCGTAAACCCAAATATGCATTCCTTGAGCACTCATTTTATAACAAAAATATGTTCAGTTGAATAAATAGGTATTTTTAATGTAAAATTCAATGTATTGATAAATAATTTTTTATTTGTTCAGTATTAATGTTTCTTTATAACAGTGTGTTTTTATTATATCATTTTTGTGTATACTTTGGGGAATACTGAAAGCTTCTGGGTTCTGACAAATAAAACCTGATGTACTTGTGATATATTGATTGTTTTTCAAAGTATAAGCCTTCACAATAAATGTTTGTTTGCATTATCTGGAGCAATGTAAAAAACAGTTCGACCAGTCTTCCTTAGGGACCTCTTCAATGTCTTTACGAACGCATGCACCACCGTTTTCTGGCTATTTGAATAATATTGATTGATTGAAAATTCTGTAATACGCCATAAAAAAACAATTTACAATAGAAAACACTGTGCAGTAACAACATAAGTAAGGCGCAAATTATTAATAATAATTAGTGGCGTTCGCACCTTTGTTGCCCTAGG
Source organism: Incurvaria masculella (assembly GCA_946894095.1). Lineage (NCBI taxonomy): Eukaryota > Metazoa > Arthropoda > Insecta > Lepidoptera > Incurvariidae > Incurvaria > Incurvaria masculella. The sequence continues at coordinate 6,728,986 of OX335663.1, read as the reverse complement.
GCATCCGCACCTCTGAATCCGCCCCTGTGTGGCAACACTGACAGTGCGCATAACTCCGGCAGGACCAGCTGCTGTTCTGCGACGACTGCGACCGCGGCTACCACATGTACTGCCTGGCGCCGCCGCTCGCGTCGCCGCCGGAAGGCTCCTGGTCGTGTGCGCTCTGCCTCAAGGAGTTTCCGCGCAAGTGAACCCCCGGCCGCGTCGCCCGCCATCCGGCCTAAGGGCCAACTACACGACAGGACTTAACGTCAACATATGATTAAACACGTCACTTTGTATGGACAGTATGGAAGGGACTCCATGCTGTTCACTAAAAGTGACGTGTTCGCACATTGATTAACTCTTCCGTCTCTTCGTGCAATTGGGGCTAAGTCCGCTAATAGATAACTCCACTATTGAGCGTTGGCGTTATGAGCAAAATTTGGTAGTGATTTGGTACAATTTTGTGTGATTCTGGGGTTATCTCATAACGCTAACACTCGAAAGTGGAGTTATGTATTAGCGGACTTAGGCTTCTGGACCCCCGCAGGTCTGCTGAAATCGAAAATCATTTGTACAGTCCGGTTGGATTTTCAAATAGCCGAAGTTTTTGAAACAGGGTTGGATGGTCTTTGATGAAAGTTAGGGTAGTGACGAAAGGATTGACTTCGATGACTGACTCGGTAAGTTCCAATTCGAAAATAAAATAGTCCAGTCGAAATAAAATAAAATGAAAAATTATGTAAAACTGTGGGTCCTTAGGGGCCATCCATATATTACGTAATTAGTCATCGGATGATGGTTTTATGACGTAGTGGGGGATTCCAAAAATTTAGGTCTTTCTTGGAAATACAGATGAACCAAGATTTGTAGGCATGTGTGGAAACCCTATGGAAAACTATGAAAGAAAATAAACAAACAGAAATTACATTATTTAGATGTTTTTTTTGTTAGATTTTTTTTCAAAATGGGAATTTCATTCTCATCCTGTCTTAGCCTAACCTAGTTAAACTTCACCTTCTATTCCAGTTGTCTGAGCCTTTACATGATTTCTCCTAAAAACTTGCAAAAAAAGTGCAAAACCACATTTTTTTCTTGTTAAACGATTGTTTAAACAACTATTCATTTGTATCATAAAGGTAATGAAAATGGCGTCATTTTGTGTGAGGGGGGGGGTCCGTTGGATGATGACGATGTGATTATTGTAGGGGGGGGGGGTCCAAAATCGGAAAAAACTATAACGAAATATATGGATAGGCCCTTACCCGGTTAAGGCCACCCGGGTCGGTACCATCGCATTAGATGAAAGCGGCTATAAAATATTTTCAGTGTTTTCAGCATGAGTGGCGCTCATAAAGGGAAGGTCCTCGCATGGAACGTAATTTCTTCGGGATGTGGTATTTGAGCTAATATCATGCCGGTAGTTGTGGTATAAATTTAAAAATATATGAAAGTTTGAATTTAATAATAATTCACATTTTTATAAATAATAATTGGTGTATTTCCAATCTTCCTTCGAGCCAAAATCAAGGTATTTTTTTATCATAATTACCGTTTGAGAAATCGAATTCAAAGTATTCGACTTTATTTGCATAGCAGCATAGGGTCTGGTAACTTTAAAGGGTGTATATGAAAGGCAAAACTAACAACATTCGAAGTTTGTACATTTTGAAGTGAGGAAACTCTGCATAGCATTTTTTTTCCAAATTTAGAAAATTGTATGCGGGGTCGCACCCACTTTGGAGATCTGCTGATTATTTTTGAAAATAGTCATAAAAACCAAAACCAAACAAATCTGGGAATCCTGCACGTTCATTACAGAAAATTGCTGAAAATTGCTGAAAATCTACTAAAATTATTACACTGACTATGTTTTATGAAATTAGCTCAGGGCATACCAAAGGACAAACCCGAACAATTTTAATTGCCTCGTTACTTTATTTAATTAAATGCGCCAACGATATCCATTTTAGTTCTGTCGGACACCGCCGCCGTTGTGTTGTTATGTCGTTATAATTCTTTACTTCCCTTCAGCGCCCGATTCTTCCATTAATTTTATTTTACCCCTTATTTTTATGTTCAATACTCAAAATAGATTGAAATACGTACATTAAAATGGCTGTTCCAATCTAGTGGTTGCATTCTTTTACTTAGTAATTCAGTTTGTTCATAGCGGTTGGAAGTCATAGACGTTTCGACATATTGATTCCGAAGTAAGCAGTTAATGGGTCATCAGTATTGAAGTAAAAGATTATATTTGCGATACCTCATTCGGTGCTTTAATTGTAATGTTATTTTGCTCTGTTGTCCGATCCCTCGAATTTTTCTTTTTGCGGAAAATTCAAGGAACCCCAAGGAAGGAGTTTTCTTGTGCAAGATTACATTTTGTAAATGCGGCGCTCTTAATATATATTTTTTTCAAACTCATTTACGTTTTTGTTTCTGTGGTTGCACCGCAGGCAGCGAGCATGGAAGGGCGGTAGTAGCGATGGAAACTAATTCGTATGGCGGCAGCGTAGCCATGGGTTAGTGGAAAAGTCTAACTGTAGTTAGTTTGCTTACGAATTCGGGACAATATTCTTTGCACTAAATAGCATCTGTAAAGTTCGTACGTGTCGTTGGAAGTTCAGAAAATCAATGGGAAGCTAATTTGTAAGCGAAGTCACACCCCAGTGCTGCCGTATACAAACCCCATACAAACGACCTTCGGTTCCTACTTCCGTCCTTCCATGCTCGCTGTCCGCAGGTGCATATATTTTGTACGTGTGAATTTAGTGTGGAAGGGTATTTTGTATTTTTTTATAATTAAAGCAATGTTTTGCTTGATGAGTAGTCTTTAGGTTTCCCTGTAAAAGTACATAACAATAGTACGGTAGTAGCGTAGAAAAGGTATTTTTAATTGAATAATCCTAAGTTATCATAGTCTGTGATTAGGGTAAGAGCACTTGAGCAAAGCCATCTAACGTTATTAGTTTTGTGCCGAAACCAATAATTTGTATAATCTGCTTTAGTTAATTTTAAATGTAGATTAAGAATATCAATTTATTTTTTTAATACTTATTTATTAGGAATTCGTATTTTGAACCCGGTTGTGAGTGTGAAAATTGTATGGTAAGTACTTTTTAGGAGATAATTTTGCGTAGGGTCAAACATAACTTTTTTTGTTTTCGTTATAAAGTGGAGTCGCGCTAATCTGGACTATTCCTAGTTAGGGCATTTCTATAATCTGAACTATAGCCATGTGACTATCTCCTCTTGTCAACCCACAAGCATGTAATGTGATAGGGGAGAAAAGTATCAGGCCATTCTGATTCGAAGAAGGATTAGTGACATTTTTTGATAGAATAACTAACATGCCTAGTCAGAAGTCTTGCTATTGTAACAATTAATTGTTTGGTAGAATGGTAAGTTGGTCTTTTATGCAAGTGCTTATTGAATATTATTGATTTTTCTTTATGTCTTATCCGAATGCCCCGTTAATTTTTACCTTCTGTGTTTTTCACAGTATGGATTAGTGAGACTCCACTGTATACATTTACTATTATTTTTTGTTAACTTTTTCCTGTAACAACTCAAGCGAATTGAGAAATACTTTAATTCGCGTAAAATTTAACGAGTTGCAAATTTTGATGCCATTAAATAAGTATGCCACCAGAAATGTCCGGATTTACTGAGTTTTCTCCCTCAATCTTCTCATTATGTATGTATGTACCTAAGGGTCGTTAATGAATTACAGTAGTTATAAACGAGACAGCGATGCGTATGAGACCAGCCCAATTTTTTATTAATTGTGAAATCATTTCTAATTACGGCCCAGCCAAGTCAACAACTGAAATTATGAACAAAAACGTATGGATATTTTCAGTAGTAAGCCTGTCTTAGAAAAAATATTTGACATTTAAAATTAAGCCATTATTTTTTTTTTAAATGCGCCCCTAGGGCCACCACTATGCCTAATTTTCGATTTAAGCTGCACCAAAGGTTGGCCAAGGTTTTGATTGTATATAATATACAATCAATTAAAACCTTGGCTAACATTTGGTTAAATTATTTGGAAGTCTTTCCCGCTGGCTACGGTTATTTCTTTTTAAAATCCACAATATACGCTCTGTGTCAGTGCCTGCCCTGTGATTTTTCTCAACTATTTCGCCTCAAGCGGGCCCGTAAGCATCAGATAAACCTAACCTAGCAAACGCTTCCTATTTAAACTTGTTTGGAAATATGTAGTTTGAAAACCACTGTTCCAATTCACTTCTCACATCTATCAGTCAACTAATATCTTCATAGATTTTATATTCTCTTATGTTCTATTATTCTTATAGTATCCTACCGAGGATTCGTTTTCCAAAAAACATAATTCTGGGGACTTATAAATTAGTTAACTTAGTAAGAAACAAAAATGAAGTAAATTGAAACAGTAATTTTCAAATGCTTTGCAAACTACGGTACTTGAGAAGTTTATCCAATGCTTACAAGCCCACCTTGATTGGAGGTGATTATACACTTTCATAAAAACAATCCCCTTAGTATGTAGAATCCTAGGCATGTATCTATAAGTAAATTGAAACCCACTGTTCAGTGCCCGGGGGTAAATAATGCATATCGGACGTGACTCAGTCGGCTAGTTCCGGCTTTGTGAAGCGTCGTCGCTGTCACACGTTGTCAGTCAGTACCTTTGTAGGTAGACGCTTTGTAGAAGACGCTTTACGAAGTCGAAACTAGCTGAGTGTCTCTTTCCAAAGTCCGTTTTGCATTATTTTCTGCCGGGTAATGTAACAAAAAACCCTAACACTTCAAAGTCCAATTTGTGAGGCCCTAGCTGTATATACTATACATATATGTACCTATCTACTCTTAGATAATATATGTCATGTAAATATGGAAAAGTTGAAGCTCATTGGTGGTTTCTTTCTTGCTTACACTTTTATCTAACGAGACAGCTAATCAATGGTGGAAAATTAGGTGTGATTAGTATATACTTTAGGAACTTATAAAACAAAAGAAATTGTTTTTATAGAAAAATAATGTGTTTAAAAAATATTTCATTTTTCTAACCTATCTTTACTGCAAAATGCCTATGGAATTGAGTGCCCAGCCAGAGCCTTCACTTCGGATTCAATACACTTCATTGTAGTAGACGGTCCTAACTTTCTAGATTTCTTCATTCGAATTGTAGAAAGGTCAAAGATAAGTGATGCTGTCTTAAAACTATGTTAACAAGTAAATGTTTGAATATTCTTGCTCCAAATAGGCCCAGGAATCCATGGTTAGAGTTTGAACGAATGAACATGCTCGAAATAATGTAATAGTAATTTTTGAATACCGTCAAAATTAAGCATAATGACAGGTGTATGGACGTAAACGAACTGGAAAGAAAAAGAATTCAAAAGTTACAGCCCTGTTGAATAAGTTAATTATTGAAGGATGCTTAATTGATATGTTCCACGAAAAGTGACATGTTAAGTCGAACGTTAAGCCAATTTTTAAGGTTGACATCCCAAGTCTAGATTAAGACCAGACTGGGATATGATTGGAGTTTTCCAGCACACGTTAACTAAACAAGCCTGTAAAATAATCTTTGTGATAATTTCATTGATGGCTTTTCTGTAGGTTTAAAGGAAGTTTAATTTTTATTTTTAACGGTGATTTCTTCAAATCCTCAATCTCCAAGTGTCATACTTGATGTGTCGATGTACTAAATACAAGTTTCAATGTGGAGGCCACTGTTTCATTCTTACCTTCTTCCTGTAGTGGTAGACGGATTTCAGACCACTTTTGGACCCCCCCCCCCTTCCCCCCAGTGACCGGATGTGACCGAGAGGCGAACCCCCGCCCCTACCCAAGTTACGTGACATTAATTAAATCAAATTTTACACAACTCTTCTAAAAGCCTGCTAATACTGATCAATGCGATCTATATGATTCTATGCTTTTGGAAGGAAGATCATAAGACAGCGGTGGCATGCGCCGCGGAGCAGGAGCACTCGGCATGACTCGGTTTCGGTGCGTTGCGTTTCGTCACGTGACTCGGGCCGGCATACCCCCCCCTCCACCCCCCTCGTGACCGAGAGCGGACCGCTTCCTCCTCCCTCCTATAAAAATCGTCACGTGATTTATGAACGTTCCCTAAACTACCTACTAAGTCCCTTTCACTCTTATGTGAGAGAAAAGATCTTTATTTCTCTCGAATTCTGGTGTATAGATGAAAACAGGGCGTAGCGGGCGTAAGGTATGAAACAATAACTGAGGGTATTCGATGAATTCTGCACCAAAACAGAAACATTTTTGTTTCGAACATCTGCTTACTGGGTAGAATATTGCCACATCTGACTAGTTCAGAATTGATCTAATTCCCTCTCATTACGCTAAGCCGGTTCAGTCCCAGGTCCCAGCAGCTAACACTAGTTCCATAAAAGATTAGGGTCAGGACCCTATCTGTCACAAATAAATTGTCTTGCCAACCTGGGCGACATTGGTTGCTGCCCAGAGCCCGTAGTCTCAGCTGTCACCTAAATTGGCATTACGGCAAACCGATCGATTGGCGTTTTCAAATGTATGGAGAAATTGAATAGCGCGCGCAGTGGGTGTTAAGCGAACTAACATTTGCGTGTCCGAGTTTGATTTGACAGCTTACTCAACGTTGCCGTAAAAACGTCGACGTTGCTGTTTACGCCGACTCCGCGTTTTCATACAAATAGGAAGTCCGAGTTTGACTTTGACAGCTTGAAAAAGTAAAACCACAGAATAAGTAGTAAACATTTGTTGGGGTTTGACGTTCATACGTAACTTCGCAGTTGCGTAACGCCAATTTAGGTGAGAACTCAGACTGACCACTCCGTTTGTCGTTAGCATACGCTGCTGCCGCCACACAAATGAGTTTCGGTTGCTACTCCCGTCCTTCTATGCTCGCTGCGTCCGAAGGTTGAACACGTGTCATAGTGCCACACTAATCCCATTGGCAATCGAACTTTCCAGTAGGCTCGATAGAGGCAGGAGGAGGGATGGCGTTAAGCAGCTCCGAAGAGCATTCTTCGTGGTCAAGAAGTTTTTTTTTATGCGACCTGACATGGATGGCTAATACCACACAACTACCGTTATGATTTTAACCCAATAAACCACATTCCAGAATTAGGTGCCATGCCAGGACCTTCCCTTTATGAGCACGGCTACATTGAACTGGATGAAAAACACCGCCAATTTTTCATTGCCGCTTCGATCATCTTTCCATCCAATGCGATGGTACCAACCCGGGCGGGCTTAATCCCTACCTTCTAGTAGAGGAAGGGGACCTAAAGTTTTACATGGATTCCGAACCATGGAGCAGCTCGCATTCGTGACAAATGCACTTATCGAACTCGGAAAGAGAATGACAGTGGTGCATGTCGGAATTGAACCCAGACCTCTGGTACGCTAGGCTAGTCCCAGCGCCACTAGAAATATAAAGTCTTTCGAAAGTAATCTACATTCGTTTTGAAGGTCCTGTTGAACCTGACCACCTAGCGTTTTTCGCAACCCCCGAAAAACTTTGGTGGTGTCATCGGCCACATCTAAGTTGGTGCCATATGTCGCGTCCAACATCAAAAACTTGGTGAAAGCAATCTGCAGCCTGATCAATATTGCCTAAGTCCTGACAAGAATTCACATTGTTCAACATGTTTCCCTATCAGAAGAACTCGATCAGATGGGGCTCGCAGCCGGCTGTTTGGACCAGAGTACCGCGGGAGTTGGAGCTTAGCCAACCGTCGGCTTCGGCCTTCGGTCCCCAACATTTGAGGTTGGACTCGCGGGGACATGTGGATAGCTGCAGGAGCTGGCAATGTTTGTTTTCCCGGCAAAGTACGTGCGTTCGGGTGTCCGCTCCGCGCGCAGCGAGCGTTCCAAGGGGCTGCAGAAGGAAAAGGACGCGAGGCAGGTGAGGCTGCGTATTAGGCTAGATCGCATTCAGCTTTATCTTAATTTCTCAGAGAATATTTAACTAATCATGCTTAAATTGCGTTACATGAAACTTCACTTACATCCGCATCCGCTCAATCTGAATGATTATTGTTCCAAGAGCATAACATTGGCCCGATATAAAAAAATCCGCGAAAATAGGTCGATTTTTTCACATTATGCTTTATTTCTCAGAATTGGTATTCATTACAGTGCTAGTAATCTCACATTATATTTGCATCATGATTTTAAAATTTGTAATGATTATTGTTGCATTTGGACACAAAAAAAATGTTGGACGGTTCAGACGAAAGTCAGGGTGGTGACACCTCCCGTGCTAGTCTAGAGAACAATAAGTGCAAGATCTAGTAATTGTGCCGGCATATCCAGCCGCGTAACAAGGGAATGGAGGGATACATCTGGAAGTTAGTGTGCCGACTGAATCAACTCCGGTACCATACTGGAGATATGGGAGTCAGCTTATCTGTCGTCCCGAGCGTGGATTGAAACTTGCAGCTTCGCTCGTAGGCGGTGAGCGGGCATTACATCTCCGGTACTTGTCTGCGGAGCAGCTTCCCTATTCTCGGAATTCCGTAATCAGAGGTAATCAGGAATCCTGAGCCTAGAAGACCACTTTTATAGCGGTTTTCAAAGCGATTTTCTAGACGAAAATATTCCGGAGCATAGTATTTAAATTTAATCAAGTTTTTCGAAGGTCGAAAAAAATGCTTTTCACACCGCTATAAAAGCGGTTTTGTAGACTCAGGATTCCTGATTCTGATTACGGAATTCCAGGAATAAGCCTGCAGGCTGCAGCGAGCGGACATTCTCCGCGTGGCACCAATATGCGGAGCCGGCAAGACCTACCGAAGATTTACGAAGGCGGGGCCATGACGTTTTCGGGCGTTCAGCGGGAATAGCGTCTCCCTATGCATAACCTAACGGCAAAGCTAATGTTTAGTCAATGGAAGCGCTATATAATAAACAGCGAAGGGAAAGTCGTATAGCCTGCATAACATACCATACACTCTGTTCAGCATATTCCGTGCCCGACTAACCCCTGTTTTCACCACCGCCAGTTACCTGAAGCAACTATGGGATTTTTGTAGCTGGAGGTGGTGGCAACGGCCGAAGTAGTATTACCTGTGGTATTACGTAACGTTTTCCTGGATCTCGTCTTTTTAATTTATAAGTGATTGCTTCGGACATGGGGCCCGGCCTTTAGAAAGTGGATCGTACTTTGATAACATAAGAACAAAATTTAAAAAGTTTTTTTTATTCTGGCCCTGACCTTCGCCCATATCCTTAATCACCTCACTTTTTCCACGACAAGCGATGGCTTGTTTAGATATGATAAAATCAATCAATTATTAGTTAATTTTAGAATGAAACTCCTAATGCAAATATCCTGCGAATGTTTTGCTCAAGGCCTTGTTGAACATTTCATTATTTTTTTGGCATTTGTGGCTTTCCTCATGCTTCTTTCGCATATTTTTAGGGTTCCGTACCCAAAGGGTGCCAACGGAACCTTATTACTAAGCCTACGCTGTCCGTCCGTCCGTCCGTCCGTCCGTCCGTATGAAATAGGGCTGTATCTCATAAACCGTGATAGGTAGGCCGCTGAAATTTTCACAGATTGTATATTTATATTGCCGCTATAACAACAAATTGGTAAAAATAAAAAATAAAGGGGGCCCTATACAAAAAACGTGATTTTTTGTGTTAAATCTTGTACGATGGTACGGAACCCTTCGTGTACGAGTCCGACTCGCACTTGGCCGGATTTTTTAATGTAACCACACCCACCGTCATGATATAGCCGAACACACCGCATTCCCGAAGGAATTAGGTGCCATAGCCAGGACGGTACGGCAACATTGAACTAGATGGAAAACATCACATAACAGCCTCCTCAATATTACGTGGAAAACACGGACGAATTTTCATTGTCACTTCCACCACCTTTTAATCCAATGCGATGGTATGAACCCGGACAGGTTTAAGCGGCCCGTAGCCTAGTGGCGCAGGTACTTGCCGAGCGTACCAGAGGTCTGGGTGCAAATCCTCGCCCCGATCGTGCATCACTTCTGAGTTCGATGAGTGCATTTCGTAACGACTGCGAGCTGCTCCATGGTTCGGAATCCATGTAAAACTGTAGGCCCCCGACTAGGCGCTAGGGTTATACCCGTCCGGGCTCATACCATCGCATAGGATGCAAAGATGGTTTTAGTGGCATTACAATTTTTCAGTGTTTTGATATAGTCAATGCAGCCGTGCTCATAAAAGGAAAGCATAACACCAAATTACTTCGGAAATCCGGTGTATCAGCCATCCACGTCCAGTTAATATGACCAGAATAGGGGTTAATGGCAATGTGGTGGCCCATCAAACCGACGAATCATGCAGCTAATAATCGTAAAATATGTTTTTATAACACGATGCAGGTAGGTTGACACTGTCACAGATATCTACTCAAATCCCGCTCAAAATCTACCTGCACAGGCCTATTGCCAGATCAGTATGTATGTACCTTCTTACTATATGCATAAATGATTAGTTGTCTTCGGCTGGCATGTAATCCCTGTGTTAATGCCTCTACGTGTAATACGTACGATCTATGGTAACGACAATAGTGATTTTTGTTTTGATAAAATTTAAAAATATATGGCAACGTCGCATCCACGTTCTCTCTCTTTCTAGAGATGTGTTCAAAAACCAATAGGACATCACTGGGATATTTTGTAGGCACCTACCTACACGTAGGTTCACAGTTAGTTTTCGTTGTTGCGAATTTGTTTCTATAAAATGTGATACCTAGTCTGACATATGGACGTAGACGTTTGAGTAAAACGGAATTGAACTTCTTGTCCTTCCCAGTGTAAGTAGGTACCGAAAAGAAATTACGTGACTGTACTAATCAATGATATTAAAATGAATACACGTGCTCGTCCTGATTCTATGTAATTCTATATGAATTATTGCGAAATTATTTATTTTAAGTACATTATTTACAATGCTAATATGTAATTTATCAAAACAACACGCAAAACCTCTTTTTTTGTTACCTGCTCCGAAAAAAAAAGAAGTAATTATTTCCTTAAAATGTGTTTTTTTTCAAAACAATTGGTTTTGTTTTAAAATGAACCAAATTGGATTTATTTTGAGTAATATTTAAATGTAATTAAATTATTCAAATGAAGGCAATCGCAGAATGTTGTAATGTTTTACTTCTGTGATATGTTAGATTGTCTATCATGGTATATTTTTACTATAAATAAACATATTTATATTTAGTTTATTATGTGTTATTATTGTAAGGAAATTTACAATAATTATATCATATAGTATTTACAGGGCGTTAAAGGAGGTATGGTCCAAACGTTAACCAGGTATTCCTTGGCATATTTGGTGCAAAAGATATAACATTCTGTTGTACGTAAAAAAATTCGTCCTCCCCATTTGCCGCTCTCCCAAAAATATCAAATGATGCTTCAATTTCTTTTTTTTTTATGTTAATCGCGGCATATGGCATACGCCAGGTTAGGTGACCGACGACGCCCATGGGAGTTCGAATTTTCAAGGGGACTGGGAAAACCATGCCGGCCGGCCGGGTGATTCTTCACACCACGTTTTAAGGACCCCAGGTCGTAATTTGGGGGAAATACCTCGCGAGTTCATTCCATTGTTTACCGAACTTATAGATATAGGATCTAGAGGATCGGTGGGTTCTTATATTTGGAGTGTCAACTGTGAATTTGTGCCCCTGTTCAGCGTTGAGAGAAGGTAGAAAGGGGACGGAGGGACAGCGTTATGTAGCTCCGACGAGCTTTCTACATGGCCAAGACGATAGAACACAGAGAGAGACCCTACATCCCTTTGAGAGCTGAAGGGTTTCCAAATTCAGCGATATACAGGGATTCGAGTCCAGGGACCCAAGCAGGTGCTTTTTCTGAGCCATCCCACAAATGCGAACAGTACTCCACGCAAGACCTTATCTTCACCTTGTCAAGGAGCAGTTTTTTTTTCATTTTATAATTTGGAAATTTCGGCAGTGAATGTTTGCACTCCCTGTTGCGCGTTGAATGATGGGTACTAGAAAAGGGACGGAGAAATTGCACGCCTGTTTTTTACTCGCGTTGCACCGCTTTTATTGCAAAGGACTACAAACTTATATTTAATCCACAACTAACAATTTCCGATGAAAACATTTAAAAACCTATATAAAGCATAAATTAACAAAACAACTATGTAAAACATGACTACTTTAGTCGGCAACACGTGGGGAACCTTTTCACGTATAGCTTGGTTGAACTTTGACACACTACCCCAACGAGAAAATAACGAGGTTTTTTCTCGTTGCACTACCCATACGACACGGGTGTCACCTCGGCCGCAGTATGGTAATAAATATGGCGCTGGCCGGCGAAGGCCGTGTGAATGAGTAATGGCCTGTAGAGCGTATCAAATGTCGCACCAATCAGGCGCGTGAGGGGCGTAAACTTTCAGTTGAGAACATGAATACAATAGGTATCAAAGAAAGCGGTGACCAACTACTAGCTAATACCCAAATTAAAATTCGATTTTTTAGGTACAATTAACCATTCTAAAAACAGGCCAAGTGCGAGTCGGACTCGCACACGAATGGTTCCGTACCATCGTATGAGATTTAACACAAAAAAATCACGTTTTTTGTACGGGACCCCTCTTTAATTTCTATTATTTTTTTATTTTACCTATTTGTTGTTACAGCGGCAAAATAAATACACACTATGGAAATCAGCTGCCTACCTAATACGGTTCATGAGATACAGCCCTGAGACAGACGCACGGACGGACGGACGGACAGCGGAGGCTTAGTAATAGGGTTCCGTTTTAACCCTTTGGGTACGGAACCCTAAAAACTGTTAGTAAAGAAAATTCCAAAGTCAACAATAATTATTTCAAACAAAACCTGTAATCAATTCGAACCCTGTGTATTTTCGAACGCACTTTAATTTTGCAATAAAAACTATAAACTCGATAAAGGCTACAGGCACAGACTAAAAAGAGCTGATAGGCTATTGCTCATATCTATATTCGGTGCGCTATATAATTTCACATTTCTTAATTTATTACAGGAACCTACTTTTCTAACCAACTTTTTAATACAACTGAGTTGATTTAAAGAGGTTACATTTTTTGGTTTTCATTCGATTGGAATGGATGCGAAGACTAAAGTTGGCAACGTCGCTTCTCACCTGGCTTTACCTGCGCTGCGATCGAGCTACCTGCGTGACAGAGAGACAAGACAAAACCAACCGACAGTCAGCGAGTCAGTCGAATTCGATAGCTCCCCGGACAGTTGCGTCGACGCACTACTCGCGGGCTCGAAGCCCGGATCTATCATAAACGGCCTACAAAGGTCAAATAAACTGTTGACATCGCGTAAATTTCCCTCAATACACTCGAATAAAATCCATTTTCTAATGAAACAGTGCGGAACGTGTCGACAAAGTTTGGTAATCAGCGGAAATAAGTGGATGTACAGTAGGATTGGATTGTGTGGCTGGTAGGTAGACAGGTCTGTGGGCTCATTTGGTTGGTCCCACCTGCCGCAAAAGAATTCCGGATTCCGGCGTCTGCTGTGCTCGAAGTCCATCCGAATAGCGGTAAACAGCGCTGCAAGCGGGCGGCTTGGAGGAGGCGGCGCGCGCGCGGAGTCGCGAGGTCCCGTCTACGTTGGTTGGGCAACACATAAACGCGACTCTCCACTCCACTCCTACGATTTCTAGTTTCCTTCCGCCGTTCGTCAGTGGTTACGTGCGAGACAGAACCGGGTAAAACACCAAAAATATAACGAGTTTGCGGAGGAATTCCATATCTGTTTTCGCTTGTAGAAGACCAGAAAGTAATAAATAAGAAAACAAGCGATATATGTTGGTATGCACGTAGGTGTTGGTGTTGTATAAATTAGGTATTTTGCAATGCCGGTTCAGTTGGATGCAAAACATTACATACGTAACTTTTTTGTAAGTTCAAGTAGCGAGTTAAGAGAGTCGTTACCCTATCAATTCCCCATACTACGTGCGATAACTGTTTCCGTGCTCTTAATGTTTTAGGTAGGTACTAGGTTTTTGAAATTTTGGTTTCTAAAATATCTTTTAGTAATCTATGTCTATATGTTTTATTTTTTAATCTAACTTTCAGATTGGAAAATATTGGCTACGTATCATAACCTAATACGTTCATTTGCGATTTTTTTTTACTGAAAAATACAGATATTTACAAAAAAATCAAACTGTACGGATATAGAATGAAGCTTTCTCAAGTGATATAAAATGTTTTATTAAAATCTGACAATGTTTAGGGGTAGGAAAATGTTAGGACCTGGAAGATTTCGCCATTTTAATGACAGTGGCCGCGCAAAATTGCGCCTTAGCCAATCGACAAAGAATGCATTAAAATTTCTGAAATTCTTAAAATCTACCTTAGATTTCTTGTGACTTCACGACAGCCTTAAGTTGTCAACTTGTTCGATTAGGTAAGTGAAATGTCCGCTATGCGTGGTTTTAACCCATATTAGTGGCAAACAAATCCGCAAATCATCGTGGTAATAGCTTACCCATGCACGTAGGTATGTACTTACCTGCTCATTAGATAGTGCCTGGCACCTATAAGACTTTAATTAGTGAATCGGCAAACCTTAATAGTAGCCTCTACACATTTCTATGTCTGGTAACTTAGTTCAATGACCCTTTTATTGACGTCACCCATGCACATTAGAAATCACCAAATTGGGTACCGGTTTCCAGGCCCGCTGTCTCCCCTGGCTCGCTATCAGGGCCGTGGGAGATATGTGGGCAACGCAGCTCTGCAGTATCAGTCATTCTCGATAAGCTTTCTTGCATCTAACGATAAGGTGGCGTTTGCCAAACGGAATTGTTATCATTGTTACGTGTCAGATGCGAAACGTAACCGTATTCGTGGAAACGTGGCCGTTCTGCACTCTGCATCTCATTGGTTTCCTGTACGGAAACCATAACCTAGAAACCAAATCTAATGTCTCACAATCATTGGAAGCACTTCCTAAAAACTTCAGACAACTAACTGCTAAGGGAATGTTCGTAAACCACGTGACTGATTTTAGATCGCTTTTGGACCCCCCTTTCCCCTGGTGACTGGCCGTGACCAAGATGCTAACCCCCCCCCCCCTCACATAAGTGACGCGACATTAATAAATTTGCATTTTACACAGCGATTTGAAGAGCCTGCTATTTCTGATCAATGCGAACTATTTGCTGCTACTATCATTTGTCAGCCTCGGTGGCCCAGTGGCGCGACGCCTTGTGATAGCTTGTGATAAGCTTGGTAAGCACCTCTGAGCGCGGTTAGGTCCTGGATGGGTCGACTGGAACCGTCGAGGCTGGCCGTGGTTCGGATTCCACTTAAAACTGTAGGTCCCCTTCTTTACTTACTAGGCGGTAGGGTTAATCCCGCCCGGGCTGGTACCATCGCATTGAATGAACGATGGTCGAAGCGGCAATGAAAATCGTCCGTGTTTTCGGACAATTTGGTATTAGCCATCCAAGTACAGTAACATACATCAAAAAAATAACATTTGGAATAGGAAGATCATAAAGGAAGGGGGGAGGCAGGAGCGCTAAACACGGCAAGACTTGGCTTCGGTGCGTTCCGTCACCCCCCTCGTGACCAGACGTAACCCAGAGCCCGACCCCGACCCCCACTCCGTCACGTGGTTTTTGAACGCTCCCTTACCAATAGCCCGCGTAGGTATCCGGAATGTGAGTTTCGTGTATTCATGTCACCATGCAGTAACGGTGCCTGGTAATGTCTCCTGTGTTACCTCAGCCAAGTGTAACTGCAAGACCGTTCATGTAACTGCATAGGTAGGTACTGGACACCAGCCCATAATTCTCTCTATACTTGTGCCCTTAAAACATTTTAGTTGATTTTATTCAGCGAAATTCAGCCAGTGATTACAAAAGTAGGAAGATTTTGATGATGATTTTTGTATACTTCGGTATTTGTGCATACGCCTCTCCAATTTTTCTCCAGTCCTCCCGGCCCTCAGCGGTACGGAGCCACTGATTTCCGCCGACGCACTTGATATCGTCCCACCTGGCGGGTGGTCTTCCCACACTGCGTTTTCCTGTCCACGGCCTCCAGTGTAGGACACGGTAACTCCAACGGTCGTCGTCTCTTCGGCTGACGTGACCAGCCAGCAGCAAATTATAGTTTGCCGAAGGCAGCCCGACCAAGTTGAATTCGTCGCTCGACCTCCTTAGTCATACCTTGTCTCCCAAGCAGCAGGATTTGGCCGAGATATACGTACTCTTCAACCTGTTCGATCACTGCTCCGTCGATAAAGATTTGTCAGAAGACGTAAGGAATAATAATTTAAATAAATACGTTTTTTTATCCCCGATCAGTTTGTTTTCTCAAGAGTAATTTAAAACTGAGTGACCGCAAATAAGAAGCAAGCAAATAAGTCGCGAGTGGTACGTGGAACCGAGACTCTGTGCACAAATGGCTTCACAGTGAACAACGAAGTTCGGCGTCAACATGATCAGCGGCGGAGTGGTGTGCGCGCTGCACCTGCGCACCGCCGGGCTCGGCGGCGCGGCGCTCGGCGCCGACGAGGAGGAGGTGGTCTACCTCGCCGCGGTGCTCGTCGACGTGCTCTCCAACGAGGTGAGTGTCGCGAGACGTGGTCTGTGGGCAGTGGCGGCGCGGTGCTCGGCGCCGACGAGCAGGAGGTGGTGTACCTCGCCGCGGTGCTCGTCGACGTGCTCTCCAACGAGGTGAGTGACGCTAGACGTGTGGCCTGCGGGCAGTGGCGGCGCGGCGCTCGGCGCCGACGACCAGGAGGTGGTCTACCTCGCCGCGGTGCTCGTCGACGTGCTCTCCAACGAGGTGAGTGACGCGAGACGTGTGGCCTGCGAGCAGTGGCGGCGCGGCGGTCGTCGCCGACGAGCAGGAGGTTGTCTACCTCGCCGCGGTGCTCGTCGACGAGCTCTTCAACGAGGTGAGTGACGCGAGACGTGTGGCCTGCGGGCAGTGGCGGCGCGGCGCTCGGCGCCGACGACCAGGAGGTGGTCTACCTCGCCGCGGTGCTCGTCGACGTGCTCTCCAACGAGGTGAGTGACGCGAGACGTGTGGCCTGCGAGCAGTGGCGGCGCGGCGCTCAGCGACGACGAGCGGTGGTTTACCTCGCCGCGGTGCGTGTGGCCTGTGGGCAATGGTGGCAGAGTGCCCGGCGCCGACGAGAATGTGGTGTAGCTGGCCACAGTGCTTGTCGGCGTGCTCTTCAAAGTGGTGAGTGTCACGCCACGTGTGGGCGGGGGCAGTGGCGGCACGGTGCTCGGCGCCGACGAAGAGGTGGTGTGAGGATCGCCGTAGTGTTAGTCGACGTGCTCTCTTACCAGAGTGGTCACTCTGAGTTTTCACCTAAATTGGCGCTTACGGCAAACCGATCGACTGGCGTTTTCCGTAAAAACGTCCAACTCCCTACAAGTTTTTACTAGATTTTCTGTGGTTTTGCTTCTACAAGCTGTCAAAGTCAAACTCGTACTTCCTACTTGTATGAAAACGCGGAGTCGGCGTAAACGGCAACGTCGACGTATTTACGGCAAAGTTGAGTAAGCTGTCAAATCAAACTCGGACTCGCAAATGTTAGTTCGATTAACGCCTACTGCGCGCGCTCTTCAATTTCTCCATCACGTTTGAAAATTTAGGTGACAACTGGGACTACAGGCTCTAGTGGGTGTTGCGCCATTTGTACGTACGTGTTTACGTCGCTACCTCGATATTTTTATGCTCGAAGGTGGATTGCCAATCGAGTACCGAGCCGGACACATGCAATGCTGAGTCTTGTGCGTGTTGATTTCACCAAATCGGTTTTCCCCTCCTCGCGCGGTTGCGAGATCATTGAAGTAATTTTTCATAAATACATTTTCATAATAAACAAAATAAAATAATTTGTATCGCTTCAACTTAAAGATTTCAAGTTATCGTTTACTCATGTCGTCAGAAAAGACGTAGAGGCAAATTCTAGTGTCCTTTCCGCCCTGGGGAGTTAGCATGGTAAATAAATAAGCCACCACGTGAATACACGTGAACACCGGAAAGCATTTGAATCTGACGTTTAGTTACATAGGTAGGTACATTTCGTATTGGTAAATATCAGTTCACTTGGCCGAATAACATGTCGTTCGACAGTTAGCATAGTACGAAATGCAACTAAATATATAACCATTATCTTATTATATTATTATAACCATTATCGAGTTAACTTTCCATGGTAACCCCCCTGTTCACTTGACCTTGGAGAGGGGGACTAAATTCTTTCTCTTTCCGGAGCGTAACGACACAAAACATCACGACGACGACGCGACGCGCGTTCGAAATTTAAAATGTGCGTCTTTTTTATTTGATTTACAGACGCCAATGAAATAGATGAACCCGAATGTTTATAACGGCTAGTCAGGAAGGTGTGTACACATACGTACACTCGTACATACATCCCTTCACGCCGCTTTCCCGGGGGTAGGCAGAGATGATAGAGCGCCATACGGTACGATCACAGCAAACCTCTTTCGCTTCATCTACAGATATACATCGTTTCATACATGCTCTACGTTTACGGGTGCTATGTATCAGACCTTAACGAAGAATTACATCGATTTGTAGATACCTTATTATGAGTTTAAATGCGGAAGATTGCTTACTTCCTTGGTTTCGCAGGTAGTTAGTTGCCAGCGTTAACGTTCCATCGCTGCCATTCGGCGTCCACTGCCAATTTGATAAGTTGATGTACTTGGTTACTTCCTACATAACTGGTAATACATGTTATAAGCAAGCGTTTTTTTGCTGCTTTTGGTAAAAAACCTATTATGTGCGAGGGAAATGTCTGATCTTGCACATACAAGTTTTCTGTTTGGATTTAGTTTCGCCCGAGCAACCGGTCATAGATTTCATCAAACTACACAACTGCGATTGGAGACTTGCGAATATGTCTCCATACATTTTTCCTGTCGGGAATTTACAAGTTAGTAAGCATGGATAGGGGTTTTAGGGTATGTTCCCATCGAAAAAGGTACCCTTGGGTCTAACTCTAACTCTAAGCCAATATTATGTACGTTTATTTTATGAAAATATATTTTTTTCCATTTCATTTTAAAATAATTTTCAAGATACTTAATATTTTCTTTAGTTTTTAGTTTTTTCTTCTGCCCGCCACACCGCACCTCTCCTACGTCTCTAAGGTTGAATGTCAGAGAATGCCTCATGGCATTAATTCCGCCTTTTTGTTAACCCTGCTTGCAGGCTTGCAAATAAAGATTTTTTTCATTTTTCATATCATTTTTCAACTCTGGTGTTCGTGCTTAGACAGATTAGAGTCTAACATTAAAAAAGAAATTGATTTATTTGAGTGTGGAGGAACAAGGAGCGATTTTTGCAGTTTGCATATACATAATTGCTTCGCCACGCTGTTGCCAACCAGTGTTGAGTCGGAGAGGGCATTCTCAGCAGCGGGGTACATTGCAACGGACATTAGATGCCGTTTAGCAGATGACACTATTAATACCTTCTTCCTAATTCCCTTGAAATATGCTTATTGTTTTGATTACCTAATTTACCTATGTTAATTTCCTTAAAACCTGATAATTATTTAGTTGGTAAGATTAGTTTTTATTTTCTTTCGAGTAATATGTTATTTTAGTTAACCTCACTATCACAAACAAGCAGTTATAAGCTTTTTCAGTCATCCGAATTTAACATGTTTTTTAAACTAGACGGGATCCCGAAAATTCCGGGATCCGCGGGATTGATATTTCTAATCCCGCGGGATCTCGAATTTGTAATGTCGAGTCGGGATTGCATTCCCTAGTTCGTCGGTCACACGAATTTTGTCCCGAATTATTCTCCTATTGACGGTTGTTTGAAAATTCTGAAAAACATTACCAAAATAGGTACACGTCTGTAGTTGTGCACCAACCAATTACTTTTGCTCGAAACGTCTTCCTTTAGATACTTCTAGGTTTCTGAAGCGCTCATTTTGTGTGAAATTTCAAAATAATGATCAGGCGAAGGTGAATTTCTTCGATGTCCAGCAGTGACGGAACCCTCGGCACGTTAACACGTTCACACTTGACCGGGGTTTTTTTTGCGAATTTCCTCAAACTTTGGTAAACAAGCCAAGTCCTCCTTGGGAGGCATCTAAGAGGTGTCCGACGACACCCACGGCCTTTCGAACTTGCCATGCATTGAAGACCATGCCAGCCTGCCAGGTGCTTCTTAAGACGGTTGTTACCCTATCAACGGCTTATTTATCACGACACGTGGCGTCTAAGCGAGCTCATCTAAAGGATCTGTCAAAGCTGTCGGATACCATACAAAATCAAACAGAATAGATTTGAAAATTATATTTTCCGTGCAATTGAAATGACTCAATTTTCTCCATATTATTCCGAAAATAAAATGTTCTTAAGGTGGCCCAACCCGGCGGGACTAACTTATTCGCGGGCACTGTACAAAACCGTGCTGTTGCGCTCTGGGACCTTCTCAGTTTCAAAGAAAAACCGGCCAAGTGCGAGCCGGACTCGCACACGAAGGGTTCCGTACCATCGTAAAAAAAATAATACAAAAAAATCAGGTTTTTTGTATGGGGACCCCCTTTAATTTTAATTATTTATTAATCTTACCTATTTGTTGTTATAGCGGCAAAATAAATACACACTCTGTGAAAATTTCAGCTGTCTATCTTTTACGGTTACTGAGATACAGCCCTGTGACAGACGGACAGACGGACGGACGGACGGACGGACGGACGGACGGACGGACGGACGGACGGACGGACGGACGGACGGACGGACAGCGGAGGCTTAGTAATAGGGTTCCGTTTTCACCCTTTGGGTACGGAACCCTAAAAAGACAGGCTCTGTGATGAGGAAGATGCAACATGTCCACAAAAAAGACAATGTGCATAGTGTATGATTTGGTAAGATTTACGAAGATTTTCATTTCAAAACGACTTATATCTAAAAGTGAACCACGACCGCTTTAGTCAAAAATCTAACAAAACAAATAGATTATAAATCTTGATTAAATAAGCTATGTCTGATGACTAATTTTTGCATGACATTTTGTCTTTTTTGTGGACATGTTGCATCTTCCTCATCACGGAGCCTGTCTTTTTTTTTTAAACAGAGAAGGTCCCAGAGCGCAACAGCACGGTTTTGTACCGTGCCCGCGAATGAGTTCGTCCCGCCGCCGCGCCGGGTTGGGCCACCTTAAGGTCGGCCCGTAAGCATCAGAAAATTTCGCCTCCCATACAAACATAGTTTACTAACGATTTTAAAACCACTGTTCCAACTTACCTTTGGTGTCTAATATTAGGCTACGAATATCTGCGAATTGTGCTGGTTCTCCATACAGTTCAACGTCGCCGTGCAATGTAAGAAAGATCTTGGCATGGTATCTCGTTCCCATGATGTGTGTAGGGTGAATATATTCACAGTAGGTGTGGTTTTAATTCGATGACATTGTCGGGTGTGGGCAAGGTGACGGATGTGGGGTTTTCGCGCTTCTATATTTGAATCCATTCCATTACGCTTAAATCTACTTCCAGCGATAGAGGCGCTCTCACGGTACCACGGCGCGAGTTAATTGTTTGTGGACTGCGTAGGTGTTCCATGTACGCAAGCATTTTATTTTACATGGACGACGTTATTAATGACATATATTTCCCTGTTGCACTGACTTACTCTGTTTTTTTAAGATATCTACGCTTAATTTAGGTTTTTTTGTTTTAGGAACCTAAATGCATTTATTTGCGTTTGTAATCTAAGACGTATTAAAAAAGATACAGTAGTTATTAGCCTGTAATTACGTTATAGCTGATGTAATTACCATTGTAGGTATCTTCGATGAAACAGCGCATGGAATGGAAGCTAACGATACATATAAAGTAAACGACAAACGGTGGAATGCCCAGATGGAAGACTAACTGTGTGCGTGAGAACGCGTCATAATGCTCAAGGGCAAAGCCTGACCCATTTCGATGACGTATGTGCGCACTTGGTGGCCCCATTCACACTGCTCATTTTCATCTGCTGCTTCGGCCACCTTTGATGATGCCCTATCACCTAGTAGTAAGGAAGAGTTTTACGTGGAATCCGAGCCACAACCAGCCTAAAAGGTCCATTGGTCACCTGGGGTGGTTAACATGGTAAATTAACTCGCCGGATAAATAGCCAAGTGAGTGATTGATTATGACTTTTAGTTGCATTTCGTACCGTGCTAATTTGTATTATGATACTTGTTTGAAAAATGTTACGTCTTTTCACGCGGCTGGAAGATACATTCTCCGTCGTTTCGAGCCAATCATTCAGCCCGTTGTCAAGGAGGCATCTCGTACGCAGCAGACGATTCTCAGTTCACTTAGGCGAATAAAACATCGTTTGACAGTTTGCATGGTGCGAAATGAAACTAAAGTTCAGATTGAATCTCTCACTTGCCTGTTCACCTGACGAGTAAATTCCCTGTCCAGAATAAGATCGCACCCAGAGTTGCTTCACCTCGACGATCGAACACCGAGGCGTAGTGCCACTGAAGTAACCCTATCTTCTCTAAATCAATCCACCTGAGACTACAACCATCAATGCCAAGTTTCCTAAACATCCCATACAACGGGTTCCGGTGGGCATTCAATGTCCAATCTCGACGAGACGGGCGGCGGCGAGGGGACGCGGGGCGCAGTGCGCAACGCAAACCAGAAGCAACCGGTTTTGTGGAATTGCGTTGAACTGTAACCTGCTTAGATCGTCCGCGTCAGGTTTCTAGCGACAGTGTCGCCGAAATGGACTTATGGCGCTATGGAATTAGCTGAAGAATAACAATAATAAGATAAAACAAATAAACATTATCGCGGGTGCTATTTATGGCTCCCGAGCACCGATATTCTCTCTAAGGGTGGTACTCGGCAGCGGTTGTACTGTTGTTGTTACTAAAGAATTTGTACTGGTGCCACCAACCTCGCTTCGCCTAATGATTGGCTTTTGGCACACATGACTGGGAAGCCCATTGCAGGGCGATATAAAGCCTAACACCATGAAATTGGTGAAAAAAACAGATATTAGCCTTGCCATGAATGGTCGTCAATTGACGCTACTGGTCCTATTGGTCTTTAGTAGTGCCTTTAATGCAGTGGATTTCGATATTCTCATTGCTAGCTTGCTTTCTCTGAATCTCTTTCTGTCAGGACTTTATTGGTTGTCCGTGTGGCACTGTCTCTTCCCTTTGGTGTGACATTACTGCTGGTGTACCTCAAGGCGGTATACTTTCTCCTCTTTTACTTGATTTTTTTATTAACGCCATTGATTGACTCTTTCTTTCCCACTTCCATAGGCATATTCGACATGATGATGCAATTATCTGCAGTTTATCTTATGAACGTTGACTTAGGCTAAGATAAATAGTCGTAACAGTAACTGAAGAATGAAAAGTACCTAGTACTCTGTGACGTCACTTTGCATTACTTTGATATTTCCCTGAAATGCTCTATTCAATTATGTTAGAAAGCGAAACCGTTTATTGAAGTGATTTTTTACTTTTACTCGTAATATACCTAGATGAATCATATCTGAACTAAAGTTCTCAATTGCAAAGGACATGTGATGTGTGGTGTGTCAATTTAGTGAAATGGTTGACCCAAGACTGCTGTTTTCAACCGACGTGAAAAAAGGAGGTTCTCAATTCGTCTGTATGTTTTTTTGTGTGTATGTTACTCGATATCTCCGCAAACTATCAACCGATTTGAATAATTATTTTTCTCATTAGTAGTATATATCTCAGGGGTGATACTTTTGAAAGAATACCACTCCTCAGGGTAGGAAATACTAAAAAAGTGAAAAAAAAACCGTTTTAAAAAACATTGAACAGACTCCAAGCAGCCTGGAGTAGAAGGCAGTACGAAAGCACATCTGGAAATGTATGACGAACACCTTCTGTGCCTACTACCGCCTTCTTTTCCAGGTTTCTTGAAGTCGGTTCAATGTTTTTTAAAACTGTTACTTTTATAGGTGTCCTTGGCTATTCTCCTCGGCTGCAACCGACTGGTATTATAATCCGTTTTCTGTAGGACGCGATTGAGCAATTAAGTGACTCCTATGAATAAACTTGTAAACAGGTACCACCATTAAGTTATTTGTATAAATCGATCTTTAATCACACTTCACAGTAATGGGCATCGGTTGGCCCTTCACAACAATTTAGCGGTCTGTTGCCTTCGACGGAAGAATGAGCAAATGTTCAGCTAATATAATTAAATGAAATAGAACTATATTTAACGACGCTGTACAGTCGACCAAAAATTAAATGCACTACTGGACCTTTTATTAGGGTTCCGTACCTAAAGGGTGCCAACGGAACCCTATTACTAAGCCTCCGCTGTCCGTCCGTCCGTCCGTCCGTCCGTCCATCCATCCGTCTGTCTGTCACAGGGCTGTATCTCAGTAACCGTAATAGATAGACAGCTGAATTTTTCACAGAGTGTGTATTTATTTTGCCGCTACAACAACAAATAGGTAAGATTAAAAAATAATAATAATTAAAGGGGGCCCCCATACAACAAACGTAATTTTTTTGTATTAAATCTTTTACGATGGTACGGAACCCTTCGTGTGCGAGTCCGACTCGCACTTGGCCGGTTTTTAGATCTTCTTTGACTGGACAAAGGAAAATATGCCCAGTCAAAATACTTTTGGCAACCCTAAATAAGGCTGACTGAAAACGTCTACACGATAACAAGCCGGCCGGGATTGTTATGAAATATCACCATGAAATTTCAAAAATATAACGTCAAAATGTTACCCCTAATGTAAGGAATGATTGGGTTTTTTTTACTATTGGACAAAAAATACCGGGTGGAAAATTGCTTTCTTTTAATACCTCGAAATTATCAAGACCTTCAGTTCAATTCTGTTTTTATTTTTGATACAACTAATATATATATATATATATATATATATTAGTTGTATCAAAAATAAAAACAGAATTGAACTGAAGGTCTTGATAATTTCGATATATAATTCTATATATATATATATATATATATATATATATATATATATATATATATAGATTTCGTACATTAGTCGCATACGTAATCGAAAAAACGTGTTTTGAAGGTCATTAAGCGCCATAATGTTGTGTTTACCTGTTATTGAAAGTGTGAGTGCCTGCATCATTTCTTGTGTTCTTTTTTTGTCCTGCGTCTGGGTCCTGGGGAAACCATATAAAAAGAAGCCTTACAAATATTTGCCCATACCATAGATAATATTTTATTTTCTGCTGTACAATATTGTGTCTTAGGGCCAGTGCACACCGAAACGCAACGCGGCTAGCACAACATCATTAAATCAATAAATTATATTTCCCGTGAATATTTGCGTCACCAGAGACAAGCATAATGTCAATAAGAGGTCTCGTCTACACACTAGTGGATGCGGGCACTAGGAGGTGAGGAGGAATAGGGGGAGGAACCCACCCTAAACCATAAGTGTGGTCCGGCCACCACCTACCGTCAAGTCATTGATTTTGATGGTTTTAGGGTGTATTTTCTAGTGAATAACAGGTGGCCAACTGATTCATTCTTAATCATATTTCTCATTTTTTTCTTTATAACTTAATATGTAAAACTTAAAAGATAACTTCATATTAACCTTTTTTAATTAAATGGCGAATGATACACGTTTTTGAGTAATATAATACATTTGTATGAAAAATGTTTTGTCTCAACCGTCAGTTGACTGTATGTGTCTTTTCTATTCTGAGGCTAACTAACCAAAACTAAGGCTGAGATAAATAGTCGTAACAGAAACTAAGACTAACGGAAAGCACTACTTTGTGACGTCACTTTGACACATTTTGAGATTTCGTCCATACAAAACGTGTCAAAGTGACGTCACAAAGTACTACTTTTGATTAGTCTTAGTTTCTGTTACGACTATTTATCTCGACCTAAGACTAACGAAAAGTAGTACTCTGTGACGTCACTTTGACACATTTTGTATGGACGAACGCTCAGGCTGAGATAAATAGTCGTAACAGAAACTAAGACTAACGAAAAGTAGTACTTTGTGACGTCAATTTGAATTACTTTGAGATTTCGTTCATACAAATTATGTCAAAGTGACGTCACAAAGTACTCCTTTTCGGTGGTCTTAGTTTCTGTTACGAATATTTATCTCAGCCTCTCACAGAAGAAGAGACGTAACAGAAACTAAGACTAACGAAAAGTAGTACTTTGTGACGTCAATTGGCATTACTTTAAGATTTCGTCCATACAAAATGTGTCAAAGTGACGTCACAAAGTACTACTTTGCGTTAGCATTAGTTTCGGCGACGACTATTTATCTCAGCCTCAGTCTATGAGCGTGTGCACCGCGCGTTGTTGCGTAATCGTCGCGTCTCGTCTCGTCTCGGTGTGAACGGGCCCTTACGCACGCTTGGGCCAAACGCAACCTCGTGATGATGACCTGAATGACGTTTTAATTAACATTTTATTTAAATTTATGCATTTGGGCTTTTTCCCGCAGCTCCGTTTGCATACGTGTGACATTATTCAACGAATATTAGATGTAAGTAGAATCGACCTTGGACCAAGGGCACCTTAATTTAAGGATGAAAATCGGTAAATTAAATACTATACTACTATATACAGGGTGTTTCGTAATTCGATACATTCCTTCTAAGGGGTCATTCTAGAGCTAATCTGCAACAAATTTGCCCCAATAAACTGGGGGTCGGTAGTTTTTGAGTTATTTAGGTTTTAAACTTTATTGGAAATGTTCTGTCTTGTTACAAAAACATTATAATTATAAAATAACTACTCCGTTCTGGAAAATTTAAAACTAAAATAACTCAAAAACTATTGATTTTCGACCCCCAGTTGATTGGGACAAATTTGTTGGAATAAGCTCTAGAATGACCCCTTAGAAGGAATGTATCGAAGTACCAAACATTCTGTATGTAGGCTAGTCTTTTTTTACAAATATGCAATTACGTCTCTTTCCTAAAGGGGTAGGCATAGATGATTGATCGCCATACGGTACGATCACAGCACACTTCTTTCGCTTTTTCTCTACTGACATACATCGTTACATACATGCTCTCCGATTACGGGTGTTACATACCTGACTTTTAATATTTTATTTATTTTATTTTATTTTATTGATATTCATTAGTTTGTATGCTCAAATGTGAATTGCAGCTCCATCTGTTGACATTTATTATCCCTATTCAAAACTCGTATGACGTTAGCAATATTTCCCTACTATCATTTATCTATTCTGGTACTTACTTACCATTATTTCCGTTACTTTAGTTTTATTTCATCGGAATAATACTACCTAAAATTGGGTATCTGCCAGTAAAACAAATGCTAGTGGCCGATGCATTAAATCGTCAAATGTTCGCGTTTAAAAAATGTTTGTGGTAATCAAAGCCGCTCAGTACGTCACAGTTTGAATAGGTATACTAAATGAATACTACTAAAACACATTTGCATCCTAAACTAAAAGCGACAATAATCCAACGGAATTATTATTGTTTGACGACGTATCCATGTCAATACGTCATTCCAACATAAAACATTAAAAATATCCATCCAATCGATTGAATTAGGCATAAAAAGTCTGTGGTTAAGCGATTATGACGTATTCGCGTGTTTTGAACATGCTAGCCGACCACGATATGTCAACAGTCGCCGGGCAGGATAAGGTATTAGATATTTCTAGATTTGTATTTAATAATCGAGATTAGGCTTAGACACGCTTAGGTGTATAAAAACAACGGCTGGTTCTGGGTACATTTATAATCCGAATATGTACTCGTTTTTGACAACCCTGATATTGCGAGCTTTTCATGAAGACAGAGTATTGATTGAAAGTAAACTTTACACAGTCGCCAAAAGAACTGTTGTCGCATGAACAATGGCTTCTGGGGACAATTGCTTTTATTGTTTGCTGCCTGCCCTTATATGTGCAGAATGTGAGCCAGTATGTATAAATGTTTTTCAATATAAACTTCTATTTGATATTTGATATTTATTTGATAGGTATGACACACTTTGTTACAGATATAACTTAGGAGCGGGTTATATTTAGGCTCACCTACTCAGCACTGGGCTAGGCCCGTCTCGCAGAGGGGTGAACAATTCTGCAGTACAGTCGTTTACTTTCAAATCTATACACAGAGAGGAGAAACAGTTCCTAGTGTCCTCCTTAGTATATGCTTGGCGTCAATATAACGAAAAGAGATCTCGAATTTGTCTCTATTTCCAGTTTATAGGGTCCAAAAGAAACGACCGTTCGCGAAGATTGAAATGGTGCTCAAGAATACATTTTCTTATTGTATAGCTTACTAACTAACTAACAAACAAACAAAGAATTGAAGATTCTGTTCGATATAATATAAAATAAAACAAACGTTTTAATTTTGCGTTCGTTTCTTGCAGTTAAAACAGTGACTGTCCTGTCACGTACGTGTCGTATACGTATCGTATCGTATAAGATGATTTTTGATTTCCTTGAATGTGACCTTGACTTCCTCGCCAAATAATTATTTTTATGCGATATAATAACCTCATTAAATATACGATTACCCATTTTTAGTACTAAATAAATGACGGCGAACAAGTGTCAATACCTACTAATGTGTTTCCATTTCGCGATAAAAACACAGCTAAGCAATTTCGGCGGGGTCAGTTAGTTGGTGGACGCAGCATTTATATCGGATTTAATAACTGGCCTGCATGGTTACCATGGTAAATGAACTCGCCGGGTGAACAGACAATTGAGTGACTAAATATTACGTTTTGATGCATTGCGTATACTAAGCCCCGGTTGCACAAAGAAACGGCTGAGTTAATCAATGTTCAAACACGTCACTTTAAGTGATCCGCATGGAGTTCCTTCCGTACTGTCCACACAAAGTGCCGTGTTTGATCAGACGTTGACGTTGATTTTGATTTTTTGTCCTTTCGTGCACTCGGCCCTAACTCGTGGCTACGGCGGCGCCGCGCCGCCAAACGAATGTGTCTCGATCGCTCCTCCCGTCGTTCCGTGCTCGCTGCCCGCATGCGCTGGGTGGGAGCGCGTCGGCACGGCGAGCGGTGAGCGGCGCTTCGCCTTGGCCCTGCCGCATCCGCCCTGCAATCACATGCACGCGAGTGCGACCCGCGAGTACCTACCCGCCGCAGCGGCGCTCGCTACGAAGTGTCGAGAATGCGCCCGAATTGCGCTCAAACGCCGTCAGCGCTAATACAGTCGGTCCGAATCGCGCTGACATTGCTCAGTGTGGTCAGTCTGAGTTCTCACCTTAATTGTCACCGCTGCATGTAAAATTAAGCTGAGACCAAAATCTAAATATCTTTCCGGCCCCAAACTCCCTAGCAATAACTGCAGTCTGATTCTGCATGGATTCTACTATGGTACGGAACCCTTCGTGTGCGAGTCCGACTCGCACTTGGCCGGTTTTTTCCATTGGGCAATCAATGTTGCGCAGCAATTCGAGGTAAATACAGTCTCGCAGCTGATGCTCGCCTTGGTAATAAACCAGCAATTTCATTATCATTCATCAGGCCTTGTCTTATAGCTCGGCTATGACATTCCGTATTGTCACTTAGAGCCTAAACCAGCGGAGATGCTAAACACATTAGCAACAGTTCCGGTGTTTGCCTTAACAACAGTATCCATTAAACTTTATGTGCACAGTTGATATAGCTGCGCGGGACTTGGCTTGCGCGTTTCGTATTTAGTTGCATACCTTTTGTTTGTCGAAGGTATGAATGGAGGAATTGCTGTTAAATAAACAAAACATTGCGAGATTCAAGTGCCGTATGTTGTGTACAGGTCGCGGCTAAGGGTTACCACACGTTAGCATTTGCCCTGACAAGGATTGATCCCAGTATTTCCTTGGAATGGAGAAGGTCAGCTAAGATTTTTTACATATGGCGCCGTCATCGTTATTATGTGTACAGTTGATATAGCTACGCGGACTTGGTTTTCGCGATTCATATTTAGTTGCGTAAATTTACCTTTTGTCTGTGGAAGGTATGAATGGAGGAATTCCTGTTAAATAAACAAAACATTGCGACATTAAAGAGCTGTTGTGTAGAGAGCCCGTAGTCCCAGTTGTCACCTAAATTGGCGTTTACGCCAAACCGATCGACTGGCGTTTTCAAATGTACTGAGAAATTGAATAGCGCGCGCAGTGGGCGTTAGGCCAACTAACATTTGCGAGTCCGAGTTTGATTTGACAGCTTACTCACAAATACGTTGAGATTTACGCCGATTTCGTGTTTTCGCACAAATAGGAAGTCCGAGTTTGACTTCGGAACTATGAAGTCAACACCAATTTGGGTGAGAACTCAGACTGACCACTTTAAGCGCAAGTCCAAATCGAACTTGGCCGGTTTTTTAAATATTCTAGGCAACGACTTCAACGCGTTCAAGAAACTCACTCAGCTCGGTGGAAATAAATGCTCAAAAAATCGTCGTCTTTGAGTGACGTCACGCATCTATTAAAAAAGTATTGTATTGTATTGTTTATGTTGTTGTTTTGATGTTTATGGAGGTATGAAAATGTTCCAGTATGATAGTTTTTATCATACTGGAAATGTTTATTGTACTATTGCAATTTTAAAAACGTAGATTTTTTCTTCTTTCTTCTAATTTATATTTATATATCTATAAGTATGTGTCGAGATATATGCATCTTCCATTTAAGGCTGTCGTGCATTCACAGGAAACTAAGATTTGAAAATTTTAAGAAATGCATTCTTTGTCCATTGCCGAAGGCACAATTTTGCACGGCGACTGCCATTAAAATAGCAAAATCGTCTTCGAGGCCCTAGAATTTTCAAACAACCGTTAATAGGAGAACTATTCGGGACAAAATTCGTGTGACCGACAGACGCCAGAGCCTTTTCGCTTTTTGCGACGGGACCCTAAAATGCAAAGTAGGGTCACCTTTGTGGGTAAAAGCAGCAAGGCTACACAGGTATAATACCCTAGGCACGGAGTAATTGTACAGCTTCGTTGCACCGTCGACGTCGCGGCGGCGCTGAGCGGTCAAATGTCAAGTTTGAGTGTCGCATTATACCTGCGCACGCGGCGTTCGCACGCAGCGCCGAGCCAGGGCGCTTCCACCAAGTACAGGTCGCGGCAGCCGACTCGTGCGCTCTTGGAATAAAGTCCCCGGAACTCGTAACAGCGCCATCTATTGAATGAGTTCGCTTTTGAGTATCTCCAAGATGACACTAGATGGCGGACGGTGGGACGATTGGATAATCATCGTTTTGTTGAGAATATTTTTGACGTTTTGAGCAACAAAACTACATAAGTGTACCTATACTGAAATGATCCGTGTTTTCCATCCAGTAATTGAACCGCTGTGCTCACAAAGGTAATGTCCTGGCGTGGCACCTAATTTCTTCGGGAATGTGGTATATTGGGCTAATATCATAACGGTAGTTGTGTGCCATCCATGTCAGGTTGCATAAAACAAAATTACTGGCAAGTTCGTCTATGATAATTTTTAGGAATGTAGCAGTTCCCGTTCCTTCCTAAAAAGCTGACGTAAACGAGTTTGAGTATTACTTGATTAAGGCGCCTATATTCCGTAGCGTAAAGTCAATAATTCGCGCGGCGTAATCTAGCCAGTGCCATCATGTCATGTGGTACGCACGTTACGCGCGCTCCGTCCCCGCTCGACAAGGTACTAAGTAGTCTGATTTTGTCAAAAAAAAAAGAAGATTTTTAACAGCAAGGGAGATGTGGACCTCGTTATGGCTGAAAAGTATAAGACTTTTTTAATTTCATTCTTCTAAATAGAAATATGACAGAAAAAAATGCTTTGAAAGGTGAAAAAGGTTCTTTTAGAAATATTACGTAATGAATTTGTACATCTTTCAGTAACAGTGGTTAATATAATAATAAAAGTATGTCTAGACTTAACATGTCCTTATTTATTTAAGTAAAAAATAATAGTTTATATATACATATAAATGTGTTGTAGGCTGTATATAAATATAGGTATATATAAATAGCATTGGAAAGAAACAGCTTTGAATGCATATATGTAGTTAAGTAGATGTATTGGATTATTTAGAAATTGCCAAAAAAGGGGAACCTTTTATTTTAATATATTTATACAGGTCATACAGGATTATACAGGTGTTTTGGACAAAATGGGGATGTGTACCTTCGCAAACGTACGATCTATAAGCTCTGTATTGTTTCAAGGTTTAACAAACAAAGGCTTTACTGTAATCGACTTCATAAAAACGTTCATATTTAGGTATTTATTCCCCTTAAGTATCTTGGGTACCTTGTCACAATAGGCCAACCTTACTGGTGCTCGGCAATTAGTTTGAAGTTGTCATGCATCCATGCAATTTTCCCTGCGGCCTTCGTCCGTTCAAGTCGTCAGCGTACGTCCGATGTCCACATACACTTGAGTATCTATCTACGTATTTGTCTAGACCCTCGACTGCGAGGACGGCACGAGGATTGTGACGTCACTGACCCTGGCAGCACCGCTATTCTGCTACCGCTTAACGTCCGTGGGCGGGGACCGTCGCCGGCCGGTGCACATCGGAACGTTGAGATTTGAAAAAGTTTTCTCTTACTAAGCTGGTACCAAATTATGGGTATACAGCACAGGTGGCGAAATTGGAAGACGAAATACCCGCGAATGGTATGTTTTGCTGGTTCCAGTCAAGCCTTGCAGTATATTCGTAAAGTAGTTTTGTTTACTGGGCTCTTTCTTTAATGAATGTGTCCTTGCACGTTCGATTATACATACATACATATCACATTCCGAGGTTACTTTGGCTTAATCCGTTGACTCCCTTAGGTTAGGTTAGGTTAGGTTAGGTTAGGTTAGGTTCCGTACCCAAATGGTGAAAACGGAACCCTATTACTAAGTCTCCGCTGTCCGTCCGTCCGTCCGTCCGTCCGTCGTCCGTCGTCCGTCCGTCACAGGGCTGTATCTCATGAACTCATGTAATAGGTAGGCAGCTGAAATTTCCACAGAGTGTGTATTTATTTTGCCGCTATAACAACAAATAGGTAAAATAAATAAATCATAAAAATTAAAGGGGGCCCATACAACAAACGTGATTTTTTTGTTTTTAATCTTGTACGATGGTACGGAACTCTTCGTGTGCGAGTCCGACTTGCACTTGGCCGGTTTTTTTAAATATGTGATGATGTTTGCACTGAAATCTCGGTCGATATCGTTAGGACGGAACGCGATTAATGCAATAGGCATTAACGCTATCCACATCGCTATCCACATCGCTATCCAATTAACGTATGATTTTTAATTAGTGCACAAATGCGCTGCAGACAACATGACTGGTGTCTTTATGACAACTTGATTTTGACATGAATTGATGATACAATCTGATACAGTATGTGAACTTAATTATTTCCTTATCTGTCTAACTAGTTTTGGTGCGAGAATCAACTTTTTTTTATGTAACTGGACATGGTTGATTATTAATAACACAACTAAGGTCAGTATATTAGCCAAACACACCTTTTTGAAACTAGGTGCCAAGCCAGGAACTTCCTTATATTATAGCTGCATTGAACTGGATGGAAAACACGGACAATTTTTCATTCAACGCGATGGTACCAACCCGGGCAGGAACCCGGAAGCAAGTAAGGAAGGGGACCTAAAGTTTTACCACCATGAACGACGGATCCCTTAGTTGCCTTTTACGACATGCACGAGAAGAAATGCAGCGGTTCCATGTGTATTCTGTTTGAGATCCGCACACACAGCACTGCGTTTGGTAACTAAGTATCTATTTATGATTGTTATAGGTGTTATTAAATTTCTGATTTATTCTCAGCGTGGTGTTTTGCATGAGGGTAAGAAATATTGTATCTTTCGCAGTATCTTTGAATATTTTGCAAACATTTTCGTCATTTCATCTCAAATACGTTAAAATGTTAATAATTGTTGTACACATACCTACATACATACGTCCAAGCCGCC
Organism: Incurvaria masculella; assembly: GCA_946894095.1. Lineage (NCBI taxonomy): Eukaryota > Metazoa > Arthropoda > Insecta > Lepidoptera > Incurvariidae > Incurvaria > Incurvaria masculella. The sequence continues at coordinate 6,694,999 of OX335663.1, read as the reverse complement.
GCTTCCCCGGAGGTGCTGGCAGATGCGATACTTTTTTCGCTTCTTCTACGACAACTTCTCTTCATTCATGCATACCGATTGCGGGTGTTGCTTGCCTGCCCTTAAGGTGGCCCAACCCGGCGCGCCTAACTCATTTGCGGGCACAATACAAAACCGTGCTGTTGCGCTCTGGGACCTTCTCTGTTTCAAAGAATAAGACAGGCTCCGTGATGAGGAAGATGCAACATTTCCACAAAAAAGACAATGTGCATAGTGCATGATTTAGTAAGATTTACGAAAATTTTAAATTAAAAACGACTTATAGCTAAAAGTAAACCACTACCGCTGTAGTAAAAAATCGAACAAAAACCAAATAGATTATGAATCTTGATTAAATAAGCTATGTCTGATGACTAATCTTTTTAAGATGTTTTTACTTTATCATTGCGTAATCCACCTCCAAAGTTATTGTATAAAACGCGCGAAAAATGCGAACTTTCGGACCTTATAACTTAGAAACCAAACACAATTTTACAATGCCAACGGTCATCAGACGTCTAGTTTGATCAAATAAAGCTATTTTGAGCAAAATTTTGGATCTCTGACAAGAAATATGGGCGTGATCTTCTTTCCCTTTTTGTATGGGGAGATGAGCGGGATGGGCCACCTTAAGGGCAATAAGGGATGCAAGTTCCACAACGCAACGTCTGTACTAAATTCTTTCGAATTTGGGGTCTATCGTCTGACGTCGGACGTTATCGATGTTTTAATAGAATTCCGGTCCCGCGCCTAGGTCACTTCTAATTCGAGCTACATCTCCACTCGCACTTTTACGTCCGCCCACGATCAATATTGACTCCTCTGTCAGTTTGTGCACCATCACAGCATCGGCTATTGTTACGTCATTGTCGGTTCTTGGGCACAGTTTTGGTTATCTATTGCGCAAAGTCGAGTTCACTCATTCAGTGCTAATTATTAATTCACTTGAATTCACAGCGAATTCCTTTCTTTTATTGGCTTTTTTTTATATTCTTATATATTATTATATTCTTGTATAATGAGGTGATCGAGTTCCATGCAATGGCTCGTGCCTGTTTCCTCAGTTAAATTAAGAATTCTGATTCTGAAATTATGCTCATCAACAATACTCAAAACAGCTTTATTATCGAACATTGGCATTGTAACATTGTGTTTGGTTTCTAAGTTTTAAGGTCCGAACATTTTTCGCGCATATTATACATACGTTTGGACGTCTCGACAAAATCGGTAAATCTTTTTAGGGTTCCATACCCAAAGGGTGCCAACGGAACCCTATTACTAAGCCTCCGCTGTCCGTCAGTCCGTCCGTCCCTCCGTCTGTCACAGGGCTGTATCTCATGAACCGTAATAGGTAGGCAGCAGAAATGTTCACATAGTGTGTATTTATTTTGCCGCTATTACAACAAATAGGTAAAATAAAAAAATTATAGAAAATAAAGGGTACATATAGGCACAAGGGTACAAGGGCCCATACAAAAAACGTGATTTTTTTGTGTTAAATCTTCGGAACCCTTCGTGTGCGAGTCCGACACGCACTTGACTGTTTTTTTCTAATGTTTATTTTTATTTTAGCAACTGATTAAGTTTACTCGTACTATTACTTAATGTTCGATGGGTACGATCAAAATATATCCATAAACTAACGCTAATTATCATGTGTGCAAGAAACCAAACATGGGACGTGTTATCATAGTGTTATGCAACTTCGATTGTGTTAATGTGTGAAATTAATGTCAGTGTTAAGACTTATCACGTCTTGGAATTCCTTTTTTATGGAACTGGACATAGCACTTGTACTCTTATGATATTAGACCATAGAGCACTCTACCGAAGGAATTAGGTGTGATGCCAGGAATTTGTGATTACCCAGCGGTATAGTGTGCCAGATCATGACGTTGGATGTGGTGATTCCATGTCTCGTCTCGTCTCGTCAATGACCCCGAGGTATCCTTGAATTTAGTGACCCTCCAACCCGGAAGTTCTATCGTCCACCATGGAGAATGTTACGACTATTTATCTCAGCCTAAGACTTCTTTTTTTTTATGCTACCTGACATGCATGGCTAATACGACACAACTACCGTTATGATATTAGCCTAATACACCTCATTCCCGAAGGAATTTGGTGCCATGCCAGGACATTCCCTTTATGAGCACGGCTACATTGAACTGGATGGAAAACACGGACAATTTTTTCATTGCCGTTAGACCATCTTTTCATCCAATGCGATGGTACCAACCCGGGCGGACTTAAACCCAACCACCTAGTAGGGGAAGGGGACCTACAGTTTTACATGGATTCCGAAGCAGCTCGCATTCGTAACGAAATGCACTTATCGAACTCGGAAAGAGAAAGACAGTGGTGCATGTCGGTATTGAACCCAGGTCTCTGGTACGCTAGGCCAGTCCCCGCGCCACTAGGCTACGAGCCGCTCAAAATTCTTCTTGCGCACCTACTGATGTAGCTGACACAGCCGGCTGCGTGCACAAACGCAGCGGACTGAAAATGTATAACAATAAACTGGAAAATAAATGCATTGTCTGTTTCTGATATCTATAGGGTTGGTAAACTATGGAATAGACTCCCGGCCGAGGTATATCCCCCAAAGTACAACCTGGGGTCAACCTCAAACATGCTGTGGAGAAGCACCTGGCCGGCCGGCATGGTTTTCGCAGCCCCCGTGAAAGTCATGGGCGTCGCCGCGTCGCCGGGCACCTCTTAGGTTAGGCCCTAGCGTACGTCACCGTGACAACCGGTCAAGCGTGAACGTGTTCTCGTGCCGAGGGCCCCAAAAGTACCACATTTCCAAATTCGCCCTCGCCTTCGCATTTTCATACAAAAAAATGTGCGCGTCAGAATTATAGCTTTTTCTCAAAAAGTCTGACGCTTTCAGAAAAAGTATTTAGTTGGTGCACAACTAAATAAGTGTGCCTATATTGGTAATTTTTTTTGAATTTTCAAACAACCGTTAATAGGATAACAATTCTGGACAAAATGCCTGTGACATACAGACCGCCAGACCATAAGTTTTCGCTTTTTTGCGACGGAACCCTAAGAAGGGACAGCCTGCATACAGCAAGGATTAGGGGCGTCCCTCATTGCAACACCAACCGGCGCCTATCATATCAAGGTCAATGCCCGTGGGCAGGTGAAGAGGTTGGGTCAAACTAGCAGAAAGGGCCGGCTGTGTCTGCGATCCGATGTCACATTTCACTTTCCGACGCCCAAGGCCGCGTCGCGTTGACATGTTATTGCGCAGTGGAACTCACGCAACGCCGGAGATCCAGACGTTTGTTTGTAAATCTGTTGTTAGGGTTCCGCATCCAAAGGGTGCCAACGGAACCCTATTACTAAGCCTCCGCTGTCCGTCCGTCCGTCCGTCCGTCCATCTGTCACAGGTCTGTATCTCATGAACCGTAATAGGTAGGCAGCTGACAAAGTGTGTGTTTATTTTGCCGCTATAACAAGAAATGTAAAATAGAAAACTAAACAAAATAATAATGAAAGGGGGTCCCCATGCAAAAAGTGTGGTTTTTTTTGTGTTAAATCTGTACGATAATACGGAACCCTTCGTGTGCGAGTCCGACTCGCACTTGGCCGGTTTTCTTTTATGCGATTGGACATGGATGGCTAATTCTAAAATATTAATTGTTGTGTGATCTAAAACACCAAATAATCAAGTAAATTGGGACAGTGGTTTTCCAGTGTTTTTAGGGTTCCGTACCCAAAGGGTGAAAACGGAACCCTATTACTAAGCTTCCGCTGTCCGTCCGTCCGTCCGTCCGTCCGTCCGTCCGTCCGTCCGTCCGTCCGTCCGTCCGTCCGTCTGTCCGTCTGTCACAGGGTTGTATCTCAGTAACCGTAACAGGTAGACAGCTGAAATTTTCACAGAATGTGTATTTATTTTGCCGCTATAACAACAAATAGGTAAGATTAAAAAATAATTAAAATTAAAGGGGGCTCCCATACAAAAAACGTGTTTTTTTTGTTATATTTTTTACGATGGTACGGAACCCTTCGTGTGCGAGTCCGACTCGCACTTGGCCGGTTTTTTCTGCCACGTAATTGTCAACCTCGGTAGCCCAGTGGCGCTACGCCGCCGTGCGATAAGCTGTGTAAAGCACCTGTGAGCGTTCTGGATCGGAGGTCATTTTCAACCGTTGAGGCATGCCGTGGCTCGGTTACTAGCTAGGTGGTTCGGTTAATCCCGCCCAGGTTGGTACCATCGCATTAAATGAGCGATGGTTAAAGTGGCAATGAAAATTGTCCGTGTTATAAGGAGGTCCTGGCATGGCAGCTAGTTCCCATATGGTATTAGCCATCTTTGTCCAGTTACATAAAAAAACAGCGACGAAATGATTCTGGGGGACGGTATTTCTTGGATTCAAGGTATTCCGTCGACAAAATCGTTTTGATAACCGTTACAACCGGCTTTCCGGAAATATTCCTGATTCCTGAGCACGGAATTCCAGAACAGGCCTATCGAACGAATATCGCGCCTCCTTATACCCTCTTCTGAATACCGTCTACATTAGAAATACCCGAGCTGAATGATTGGTTCGATCTTACGACCCGTAAGATACATTGTATCACAATGTTCACGTGCAAATGGCACTAGGAACTGTAGCACGAGTCTCGCAGCGACTAATGACATGCATTACGGACATCGTAATCTTGGATCAGAGGCCCTATTACGAGTTGCAAATCACTTATCGAAATTTCGCTGATCTCTTCATTTCCGCAGGTTTACACCATTGAGCAGGCATTACAAGGATACATTAAATCGCCCGCCCATGGATTTTTATATCTGTGTAGATGTATATTTTCAACACATTTATAATAAAAAAAATATGTATTCAATAGATACGACATTCAGTTATCTCATTAATTTGAGTTTCAGCGACATCTACATTTGAAGCATTGTAAACAGATTTGGAAAATAATCTGAAAAAATGTTTGGTTGTGACATTCGTCGGAAGCAGGATTCGAACCTGCTACCTTTGGGTTACATGTCCACTGCTCTAACTAACTGAGCTACCCAAGTTACGTGACTTTCTTCAATTGCATTTTACACAACTATTTGACTGCACGGCTGAATTGACTTGATGGAGAATCAATGCGACGGTACCAACCCGGGCGGGCTCAGCACCTAGTAGGGGGAAGGGGATCACAGTCTTACATGGATTCCGAACCATGGAACAGCTCGCATTTGTGACGAATAGAACTTATTTATCTCAAAAAGATGAAGAAAGTGGTGTATTAACGGGGCGAGGATTTGAACCCAGACCTCTGGCACGCAAGGCAAGTCCCTGCGCCACTAGGCTATAAGCTACGGGCCGCTATCATTTTTCGGCTCGTAATTTTCATTGAGCTAATTTTGCGGTTTCCGGCTACTGGGTCATACATCGTAGCTGCACCAGTTGCATTCTGATCGTCCCTACCGACGGTTGCACCTTGGCCCCCGTCGCTGCCGCAGCGGTGAGACGGCAGGGGTCGACGTGAACGAAACCGGGGGTCGCGCGTTATACTGTATTGTATGTAAATGACGCGGGTCGCGACTTCGCATTACGCATGCGCCGATGTCAAAAGTCACCGCGGCTAGAGGTACAATGGAGAGAACATTACCGTGTACGTAATTTGTATGTTATCTTTGCCGCAAGAACGCTCAGTCATAACCATAGGTAAATGATAGTAGGGAAATAATTCTATAGTCCCACATAGCTTGTGGCCAAAACCGAAACTAAACGGTCGCCATCTTGAACGTCATTCGGCTGTGAGATTTTATTATGCTGAGCTCTGCCTTTGTAGGAACATTTTCGGTATTTCAAACTCGTAAAATGATGCCTGATGGTCAACAGATGGCGTTGCAATTCACATTTGAGAATACGTTAAATACAAACAAATGAACATCAATGATATTTTTTATTTTCAATGACATTGCTTAATTTATAGTTAAAATCAGTGAACTAAAAAAACAACAAGAAGCGCCATCAGAGTCAAACATCATACAAGTGATCGTTTCAACTCGTTTTCCCCTCTAGCCTATGGTGTTGCCTTCATGAAGTTTTTATTTTCCCGCTCTCAGTTATAATTTTTAATCAGCAAACGTTTTGCCATCTAAATTGTTCATAACATACTCATATTACTATTTATAACCAAATATAAAATTTTAATATTCAATTAACACACAAAACATTTCGCAAATCAGGTATTTTAAAATTGCAACTTTCGTATCAATCCTCATCACAGAGATATTTTTCTTAGCCTGGTATCACTCAGTTATCCGTCCCATTCTAAATACGGGACCTAAATAGGAAAATCATGTATGCTAGAAAGGGCGCGCACTTGTCTGAGCAAACACCATCCTACGGTGAACGCAATACACACACACACTCACACCACAAATGCATGACTGACAGAGACCTATAGTGAAGTACTTCATAGGATATACGTATGCTAGAAAGAGATACCGGCTTTTCCGATAGTTTAGTCGTTCAACGTCAATGTCGGATATCACGATAACGACACCGCGCCGTACGCCATACTTACTACACTTATCATCATAATATAACGCCATTTGATAAAATTGTGATAGCAAACCTATGATATGGGATTCCATCTTCCTTCTTGGCTTCCCCGTAATCGTTTTATAATATTTTACACTACAAACGACGGCATAATTCTTCCTTTCTTCTACCATAGAGCAGCACCTATACAATCGGCAAACACGCGCGAACGCCGTGACGGGTGTATCGAAACTGACAGCTCAGGTACTCTAAATTTTTCGAATTAGAGTACCTGACTTGACACGCAGGGGAAAGCTCAGAACGGAGCTAAATGTTTTTTTATATCGATGGTTAACATGTAATGTTTTCATCATGCCTGCCTACTAGACAAATTTTGACTAGGCAGTGCCTAGACAAAATTGTAATTAACGGTGTAACTAGTTCGGGCAGTCACGGGAGATGGCGCTGGTTAGAAATGACATTATAACAGCGAAAATAAGAAGTGTTTTAACATCGAAAGCCGAACGGCCAACGAGACGAGACGCCATTATCGTTCGATTGTTTACAAACAAAGAGGCCACGTGATTGGCTGCGGTCCGACTCCGATTAGCGCGCGGACGCCCTCGCAGCGCCCGATTCGCTGGACGTTTGAAATTGGAACCCGCGCCGGAGCAGCGCAGCAGCAGCGGCGGGAATCGTCGTGGGTGTATGCGGGTAGACGCGGGAATCATGGGTGTATTCAGTGTATTACATAGTTAGAGACTTGGCAACTTTGCGTTGAGAGGATAATGAGCTGATTGAGTTCCATGCAATGGCTCGTGCCCGATTCCTCGGTCAAATTAAGAAATATTTTTCTAAAATCTTTCACATGAAATAAATCAACTGAGATCTACGTCCGTACGTTTAGATTTTTTGACAACTTATATTCGTGATTTAAGCATCTAAATATTTGTATGAAAATGATTAAGGGCGTATCATGGATATCAGTTAAATTATCCAAAAAATCAAAACATCAGCCATCATCATCACATCCTCTTAATATTTTTCGAATGAGAGGACAAGCTACTTTTTTATTTTTTTGTTTGAAAAGAGGACAAGCTACGCTGACACGATCTTTTTACTTCATGTGGGAAGACCACCCGCCAGGTGGGACGACGACATCAAGTGCGTCGGCGGAAAGCAGTGGTTCCGTACCGCTGAGGGCCGGGAGGACTGGAGAAAAATTGGAGAGGCGTATGTCCAGCAGTGGACGCAAACACGCTGACTGACTGACTTCATCGTTGAGTAATCCACCTCAAAAGTTATTGTATTAAACGCGCGAAAAATTCGTACTATCGGACCTTATAAATTAGAAACCGAACACAATTTTACAATGCCAACAGACATCAGACATCTAGTTCGATCAAATAATGCTCTTTTGAGCAAAATTTGGGATCTCTGACAAGAAATATGGGCGTGATCTTCTTTACACGTCTGTATGGGAAGTTGAGCGGGAGATGGGGACCTTAAGAAAATAAAGTAATAATTTCACAAATAGAATATTACAGAGCATCAATATAACTGTCAGATTACAAAAAAAAATTACATACAGATCTTCATTAGAATTGTCATGATCCAAAATATTATATGAATCTTATTTTGTGTCCTTTGCAATACCTTTTTTGACGATTGAAATTCAGTGATTGAAATCCTGATTCAAGCTGGACTTACCTGGAATGTTTCTTTACTTTTGCCACCAGTTAACCTTGCATTTTTAGTACCATAGAGTATTAATAACGTTTCTTTGATTAAACGCATAGATTAACAAAATTTATGGTCTATCGTAGATTACGAAAACTGTGAGTTATGCTCATAAAGTTTTCTCTCATCGGGTCTATAAACATTTTTACCCAAGATTGATGTTAGAATACTCGTTTTGTGGACGGAAACCGGTCCGTGCCGCTATATAATATGGGTATGAACGTTGCGACAGAGTTTTATTGAATCAAAATAATGCATTCATATCATACATTCGTCATTATTAGTGGCAGGTCCAAACAACAGCCTGTTTTTTTTTTGGAACCCGTCATGCCAAACAACTAGTCATGATATTAGCCCATACACCACATTCCCGAAGGAATTAGGTGGCATGCCAGGACCTTCCCTTTATTATTATTATTATTATATACACTAGCAGCTGCAAGCTGATGCGTGTACTTCACTGATTGAGTGCACATTGTTTTTTTTTATTTTAAGTGTTCATAATACGAATGGTTTATATTATTATATATTATAATATTATATCATATTTTTTACATGATTGTCCAACTTGTTTTTGAATCTTTTTACTGAGCTAGCACTTATGACTTCCTCCGGCAGCTTGTTCCAGTCTTCCACAACACGGTTTGACAGAAAGTGTTTCCTCGGGTTGGAATTGAAGCTATTATGATTGAGTTTCAGAGAATGTCCACAAAGTCTTTGGTCAGTGTTCAGGGAATACATAGCTTTTAGGTTAGGTACGTCATAATGTCCATTTAATATTAATCGAATCTCGTATTGCTTATTCCGGAACACGAACTGAATGGAAAACACGGAAAATTTTTCATTGCCGGCTGGACCGTGGTTTCGTCACCATGGTATAAACCCAGGCGGTCTTAAACCTACCACCTACACTGAGAAAAAAGTAGGCTGACAAAGTGACAAAAATCACGTTGTCAGAAAAAAATTGTTGAAGCATCAAAATAAGTTGTTACTATAACGAATCGAGCTTATTTCTCAGGACAGCTTTTATTTTGTCAATTGCTTTTTGTCGTTGAAACAAAGTCGTATTTGTTACTGTAACAACTTTGGTCACTGTTTGTTAGTGTAACAAAGTGGAAGTTGCGAGCGCAACAATGTCTAGTATGTTTTGCTAGAATTACTTTGTTAGATTGTATATGGTCGACAAAATAAAGGTTGTCGTTGCAACCAATTCACTATGACGGCTCTCCAGGGTTAAAGTTTCTTTGTTGGGCCAACACTAATTTTTTCTCAGTGTAGTAGGGGAAGTGATTCTACAGTTTTACTTGAGGTCCGAACCATGGAAAAGGTCGCATTCGCAGCGAAATGCATTTGTACAACTCAGAAAGAGAATCCAAGAGGGTGCCGCGGCGAGGATTTGAACCCAGAAAGGCATGAGTCTGGGTTCGTCTGGCATTAAAGGCAAGTCCTCCAGCCGCTATACCGCGAGTTGTACGTGCAAGGAAGGGGGGGACCTACAGTTTTACGTGGAATCCGAACCACGACAAACGGTCGAAAACGGTCACCCATCCAGAATGCGACGGCGCCCAGAATTCATTCACCTCGATTATGTAAACGTCTCGTCTCTGGGCTACCGAGGCCATACGCAAGTAATATTAATGTTTTTATAAACATAATTTTGAAAATAAAATTCATAACTTTCTAAAAATAAACAACTTACCATTTGATTTTTTGTCTGGAATCTCAACACAACAATTGAAGTTCTAACACTCAATTTTGACACTTTTTATGTAACTGGCCATGGATAGCTATATTAAACTGACCGTCATTAGCTTAACATACCACATGGACACTAGGTGCCATGCCAGGACCTTCCTTATATATCTTGGCTAAATTGAACTGAACTGACGCTTCGACCATCGTTCATTCAATGCGATGGTACCAAACCGGCGGGATAAACCCTACCACCTAGTAAGTAAGGAAGGGGACCTACAGTGTTACACGGAATCCGACCCACGGCCAGCCTCAACGGTTGAAAACGGTCACCCATCTAGAATCCAACCGCGCTTGGAGTTGCTTCACACAGCTTATCGAATCGCAAGGCGTCGCGCCACTGGGCTACCGAGGCTGACAGTCGCGTGACTTCGATGACATAAATAGGAACTGAGATAACTTATTTGAAATGGTAATGTGTTTTTTTAACCTCTTGCTTTTTAACCCATGCCGTGGCGTGCGCATTCAAAGGAGCATCCCTAAAATATTATATTTTTAGAATTTGATAAGAAATCAAAATAAAAATGTAAAAATCTATATTTGCAAGCCTGCAAGCATACTTTACAAAAACCGGCCAAGTGCGAGTCTGACTCGCACACAAAGGGTTCCGTACCATCGTACAAGATTTAACCAAAAAAAAAACACGTTTTATGTACGGCACCCCCCTTTAATTCTTATTTTTTTTTATTTCATCTATTTGTTGCTATAACGGTTCATGAGATACAGCCCTGTGACAGACGGACGGACGGACGGACGGACGGACGGACGGACGGACGGACGGACGGACGGACAGCGGAGGCTTAGTTATATGGTTCCGTTTTCACCCTTTGGGTACGGAACCCTAAAAAGGTGGAATGAATGCCATGAAGCATTCTCTGACATTCAACGTTAGAGATGTTAAGTTATAAGAGTTAGGTCTAGTCATAAATTGGTAATCCCAAGGAAAAATGGGCCCTTGTATCTATGCAAATAAGGTGTAAAGTTAGTTTTACCGTTGTTTTCAGATCATCGGAGAGCGCGAGTATGCAGTGCGACCAACGAGAAGGCCGTCGGAGGAGCTGCAGACCGGTCAGCCGCTGGACATTGTCGTCGCGCAGGTAAATTGAACCTTACTCGTCTCGCAATAAGGTCCGTTGTCCTGCAGCGAACTTCACAAATGCCAGTCATTGGACCATAGTTAACGGGCATAAAAACTGAATACAACCTCGGACCATAGAAGTTTCTATGCACCCAATTTTGGCCGAAGTACGCGCACGTATTGTCGTGTCGTTATACTTGAAAGGGGAATGATTCCTGAGTCCCTTTCACTCTAAGGTCAAAAGTCATCTGGGATTGCGTGCGCATGCGCTTGATTCTAGGTCCGTATGTTTATTTTATTAGTTTATTTATATTTTAGAGTAAAACAAATCTAAAGTGACATTTAAAAAAGCTAACGTTTGCCAATGTTCAAATTAATTACATGTACGTTTTGACACCCCTAATTTTGATTTTGATTTTTAGTTTCAGTAAAGTTTTAGATTATATCGATGACTACACCGTTATTTAGCGGTTTATAGCAAACGCTTTCCTTCAAATTTTTTTTAATATCTAAAAATGTTACGGTTCCTTTTTTTGCCCTTTATCCACGGAACCCTAACAACGTGAACGTACCATCAAGCCCAGCGAAGCCCCGTTAGTCGAAAACGATACACTGCATTCCTAAAAATATTATTAATTAACTAATAACTAAAGTCATTCGTGTAAGTGTGACGTCGTTTATCGCCTTCTGCCAGTTAACGAAATATCTCGGAACAACATAGATCCAGTCGAGGTTAACTGGTTTCTACTAGTTATCCTACTTCATTATGCGACACACGTCAAGCCGAGTATCCGAGTGGCTTGGGACCCCGGGGTGGGTTGCGCCAACATAACTAAATGACATTTTAAGAACGACCCGTAAACTATGCCCCCATACAGACGTAGTTTACTAATCATTTGAAAACCGCTATTCCAATTAAATTGATATTTAATATCTAATATTATGTAACAAATATCTGTGTCTGCACGCTTTTGTTTTTTTTTTTAAATCAAAACCGAATGAAATTAAAGCAAAATAAATTCTTCATACGAATTTTGTTTTTTCTGTGGTTTGACCCAGAATACATTTACCGAAAAAACAAAGACATGCAGGTACAGATATTTGTAGCCCCATATTAGATACAAAATATTAAGTAAGTTGGAACAGAATTTGTATGGGAGGCGAAATTTTCAGAAGCCTTATTCTGCTAATTGATAACTGCGCGCGTTATGTTTGTGTTTTCTCAAAACCGCATGTTTCGCGCGAAATGGTATTCTACTAGCGCAGTTTGCAAAACGCATGCGTTGTGTTTGTGTTTTGTTCGCAAACTCGTAACGCGCGCTCATGTTCTCGGGGGCGTGTGTTTTGCCGAAAACTTGCGGTTTTGAGAATTCTATTTGTCTAATTCGGAGCATCGCATCGCCGAACTTCGAAAATCACTTTTCTACATTATGTTGACATATCGCGGTCTCTTTCTTTTCGTATGTCATATTTGAGTGAGAAAATAACTGTCAAAATCGTGACAGGTTATTTTACCCTGTAGGCGGCGCGCAAGACAAACCACTCCATAGACAATAACAAAACGCGTGTGTGAATTAGCTGAATACCGATTTTTGAAAACCGCACTCGAAACTTAGCGTGTTATGTTTGACGGAAACATAACTAATACGGAATGGTTTGAAATTGGACAAATAGCAGAATCGGGCTTCTGGTGCTTACGGGGCGACCTTAAGTCGATGTAACAGTTTCGATCTAGTAAGTGGTACGGAGGCGGTCATTGCGTGCTATCGATTACGCGGGTCATAGATAATATTGCACTTGGCAAAATCAAAGATACCAGGTTGAGCGGCTCGTAGCCACTAGGCTGAACTGAACTGAGCCGATTTGAACACAAACTCTCTCGCAAGGCAAGTCCTCTAGCCCCTACACCACGAGCTATACAGGTGATATGTTTATCTTCTAGCAACCATTTAAAAGTTCGACACCCCATGTCCCCGATCGGTTAAGGCGAATTTTGTCATTAGGAAGAGTAGCTATCTACCCCCTGCAGCAGGGATGCCCAACCAGTTGATGGTTTATCAATATTATGGTTTAAACATATTCTTATATTTTATGTAAAATATACTTTTCGCCAGGTGAAAAGTATAACAGGCATATATATAAAAGGTGAACAGGCAAAAGAGCGATTAAATCTGACATTTAGTTGCATTCCTACCATGCCAACTGATGAATCACACGTCGTTTGACAGTTAGCATGGTACGAAATTTAACGCAGATTTACTCAATCTCTGGCCTGTACACCAGCTATTCACTGGGCGAGGTTCCCGCTCAACTCCCCATACAAACGTGGAATGAAGATCATGCGCATATTTATTGTCACATATCCAAAATTGTACTCAAAACAGCTTTATTTGATCGAACTAGATATCTGATGACCATTGGCATTGTAAAATAGTGTTTGGTTTCTAAGTTATAATTTCCGAAAGTCCGATATTTTCGCGCGTTTTATACAATAACTTAAGAGGTGGATTACTCAACGAAAGAATGTAAATATCTTAAAAAGATTAGTCATCAGACCTAGGTTGTTTCATGAAGATTTATAATGAATTTTGTTTTTGTTTGATATCTTACTACAGCGGTCGGGATTTACTTTTGGCTATAAGTCGTTTTGTAGTTAAAATTTTCGTAAATCTTACCAAATCAAACACTATGCGCATTGTCTGCTTTGTTCCATCCTTCTCATCACGGATCCTGTCTTTTTTTTTGAAACAGAGAAAGTCCCAGAGCGCAATAGCACGGTTTTCTAAAGTGCCCGAGAATGAGTTAGTCCCGCTGGGAAGGGCCACCTGTGCCGTGGCACCAGTCCACATTTATGGTGTCATTTTCACACACGAACAAGCATCTGATTTTGTTTTAATCAAATATGTATCGTATCGTGTATACCTCAAATAGGTCTATGTTTTGGATCGAGTTGAAAAGTTACCTTTTTTAGGTCATCCGCCACGAGCCCAATTTCCGAATGTATGTATGCGCAGGAAACACGTTCTATGTCGAAAACTGATTTGGTAAAGTCCGGATGAGGTCGACCATATTTGCGCAACCTGCGCCACGCGCCGTAACCATGGAGACAGGCAGTTGTCATGATGTCAATAGGCAATATCTATTTCCCTCTCAATGTAATTGAAAAATTTGTTTTCGGGGTTTATTTGGGTACAAAAGCTATGAACTAGCTCTGTTTCCAGCTTTGGATTTATAAGTCAAAAGACTAGAATCGAACCAGTAAACAAACATTTCGCAGGCAGTGCTTCTACAAATTCCATCACCTGCTCTCTTACTCAAACACATCACCTCCATGCTCAAACATTGTTGTAATTGCTGCAAAAGATTAAACATTTAAGGTGGCCCATCCCGCTCATCTCCCCATACAAAAGGGGAAAGAAGATCACGCCCATATTTCTTGTCAGAGATCCAAAATTTTGCTCAAAATAGCTTTATTTGATCGAACTAGATGTCTGATGACCATTGGCATTGTAAAATTGTGTTTAGTTTCTAAATTATAAGGTCCGAAAGTTTGAATTTTTTGCGCGTTTTATACAATAACTTTGGAGGTGGATTACGCAATGATGAAGTAAGAGCATCTTAAAAAGATTAGTCATCAGACATAGCTTATTTAATCAAAATTTATAATATATTTGGTTTTTGTTAGATTTTTGACTACAGCGGTCGTGGTTTACTTTTAGCTATAAGTCGTTTTGAAAGTAAAATTTTCGTAAATCTTACCAAATCATACACTATGCACATTGTCTTTTTTGTGGACATGTTGCATCTTCCTCATCACGGAGCCTGTCTTATTCTTTGAAACAGAGAAGGTCCCAGAACGCAACTGCACGGTTTTGTACCGTGCCCGCGAATGAGTTAGGCACATTGGTTGGAGTCAGGCCTTGATTACATTACGAACCAGTTTTTTGCAGTTTTATTTTTTTAATTTGTGTCACCTGTTTCACGCTCGATGATTATACATAAACATATTTGATGAATTCCTTATAATTAAAAACCATTAATAATTCGTAATGTCCAGTTTGAATCTGTCGACAGATAAATAACCATTCGTCTTTATTTATTTATCACGTTATCGTTCAGGAAAAGTTATCCAAACATCTCTATCTCTGTTGTTAAGAGCATCCTTATACCTAAACACTTTTGACCAATTTTTGCGATTGAAATGAGACAGCCAGAACCCGACGTGTCGCTTAGTTAGAGCAGCTCGGAATAAAACTTTCGAAATGTGACCAACCCGCATGCCGCCTAAAACAGTTTTTTTAATTGTTACTGCAAAGAATTTTCCAAAAGTTAAACACAACCTTAACAAAATTGGAAAAAAATCTTACGCTCTTTAAAATGATATTTATATAAGTATTAGTTACTGTATATATCAGCAGCAAATTTGAAAAAGAATGCGTTTGAGACCTGACTTAAAGCATTTTTTTCCATGCAAAAAATATCATTTTCTAATATATTTTGTTCAACTATATTAGTAAAACGTTAGCTGAAATTATACATGTTTTTTTTATGTTCTCATTCCATAAGGTTCAGGAACTGAACGCAAACAAACCATAGGCATTAGTTAGCACAATAATCTTCTCCCCTTCGTTACCTCACCAATTGCCTCAGTCGCACCGAGCCGCGGCGCGCTGCCCCGCGCCGCCGTCCTCTGTCTACGCGACGCATGTTGCTGTTATTTTGCAACATGTCCGTTAATAACTAATAAAACATTACCATAATAAGCAAGTTTAACGAGAGTTATTGACAATAGTAATCGATATTAATGTCGCGAATTTATGGACATTTACCGTTTTGCGGTAATCTGCAATAGTCTCACATCATTTTAATGGATTTTAAACTCATTGTAATTTATGTATATGATTTTTATTGGATAATTAACCGATTAAACATACTGGGTTTAACAACAGTCACCGTAACTTCGGGCGATGACTCTTGAGGTCATACAAACCAGAAACTTGAATGCTTTTTTGATGTACCTATGTTCATTGACATACATATTACGACGTTAGGACAGGCTCTTCCATACAACAAAAAAAAACCGGCCAAGTGCGAGTAGGATTCGCACACGAAGGGTTCCGTACCACCGTAAAAGATTTAACACTAAGTTTTTAAAATTAAGTTTTTTGTATGGGGGCTCCCTTCAATTTTAATTATTTTTCAATGTTACCTATTTGTTGTTATAGCGGCAAAATAAATACACACTCTGTGAAAATTTCAGCTGTCTATCCGTTACGGTTACTGAGATACAGTCCTGTGACGGACGGACGGACGGACGGACGGACGGACGGACGGACGGACGGACAGCGGAGGCTTAGTAATAGGGTTCCGTTGGCACCCTTTGGGTACGGAACCCTAAAAATGGAGCAACAAAGGTAGTCGCTGGGACACCACTTTTTCGCCAGCGAGCGGCTGCTGTGCGTAGCCTCTGGCTAATAATGCGCTCCAAAAATGCCCAATTGTGTGTTAAATCCGTGCAAGAATAATATAAAATAAGACGAATCTAACGACACCTCTCAAGCTAAAATCCATCAAGCCGTTTAGGCTGCAGGGGGTGCCATAGTAATATACATACATACATACATACATACATACATACATACATACATATATACTTACATACATACACTCGAAAAACATAACCCTCCTTCTTTCGCAGTCGGGTAAAAACGCAAAGAAGTACGGAATATCGGAATACCGCAACAGGCGACAGAATTGTATAAAAGGGTATATTTTCTTTACCTTTTACATATCACTGCCTATATTGCTTAGAAAAAAGTTCATGCAAACTAATTCATAAATTCATTGTAAAAAAAGACAAACGGCGTAGTCTGGCACGCGGTGGCGGCGCTAGTGCAGGGTGAGCTGGCGATCAGCGAGACAAAGGTGGCGAACAATGTTAAAGTGATTAGTCATAAATTAGCTAAAACATCTAAGAGTTTTATATGTAACAGTGTTAGATTTTATAACAAATTACCCGAAGAGGTCAGGGATTTAAGTGAAAAAATGTTTAAGGCTAAGATTAAGAAATTCTTAACACAAAAGGCTTATTTTAGTGTTAAAGAGGCCCTAGTTGATAAATTTGAATTTCCGGAGATTTTGACCACATGCTGACTGGGTACCAAACGTATCCTACTATAACATTGACTTTCTTTTTACTAATTTTGACACTCGATACATTATGTATCCATATTATTTTTATGATAATTACTACGTGTAGTATGAAATTACTAACAAAATAATATTGATTTGATACAATTTCGTATCAATAATGACGAGGGCTCTGTACAACACCCGAACTGTATTAAAGCATTATTTAACTGTAGGGTCTGTAGGTGTTGGTCAGAATCTCTTTCAGGAATCTTATTCGTATATGGTTGCTCTCAAACCATTGTACTCTTAATTTTCTGTAGGTGGTAGCATTTAAAGTGTAATATTATATGTATAGTTTTTTTTTAGCTGTAAGAATAATAATGTATTTTGTATTTTGACTCTTTGTTTACAGGTCACTGTAGTAGTTCATGACAGAAATAATCGTATTAAAACTAAATCGTACAGAGCTTTCACAACTTTTTTATGTTGCCACTGGAGTAGTGCAATGCTTTAAGGTCCCTACTTGCGGCGACGCTGGGTTCGGGTCTCCTCTTTCCCTAAAATATGGTTGATAGAGGCGATGGCTGAGCCCGGCGTGATGCTCGTGAACGGGTGCTGTTTGTGGGGACTGGCTTGCTCTAATTGGCAGCATTCTAGATGGCGGGCATGGTCTTTACTAATAAACTGATATTTGTCATGAACTGTTGCATATGACATGAATTGCTGATTCTCGTCAATTCATATTAATTTAGCGTGTTTATCTGTGAGTCTAAATAATTTTGTAAATTTAGACTAAGGGGACGTTGAAAAAAAACCAGCGGAGTTTCTTTCCAGTTCTTCGCTGGGATTTCCCCGAACTGGCTAATGATAAAATATGACAAATCCGAGTGCAGTGTACTGTCTATGGATGATGAATAAACAATAAACAACAACAATTACAATACAATGCAAGTTAGAGTTCGGCGCTTATTATTATAACAACACACTTTTATATGTAGTTAGTTATTACGAAAATATGTGGTTTTTAAACTTGGATAGTAAACAACCATATAGTAATGAAGAGCGCATCCATGTAGAATTCGCTCCCTCCTGACGTTCTCGAGTTCGCGTTTCGCGTCCTGAATTCGTAAGCGAACTGACTGGTCGCTAAACGGACGTGTTTCGGTTGCCGCTCCCGTACGCTGTCCACAGTGACGTGACGAAAAAAATTTTCTTTGCAGTTTTTAGCCTTAATTATTTTTTTCCCGCACTGTTCTCTTTGTATCGGAGGATTTTAAGGTGACGTAAACAACACATTCACCCACTGTTCTCTTTGTATCGGAGGTTTGAATAACAAACAGCATCGGAAAGGTTTGCGTGCCCTGGAGTCGTGTACAATCGGGTGCGCTCGTTATAAAATTCGGTGAAAACTGGTTTGGTCGCGGGACGTGTTTGTCGGGTGCGGGTTCGGCCGGATAACCTGTCGCCGTGTCTTCGGATCGGTCGGGAGATCTGTCGCGCGATACCGAGACAACACTCGATCGCCGTTTTTTGTTTAGCAATTTAGTCTACTAAGGATTTTCGAAGCGAAGCTTCTTTACGGACGCTTCATCTCTATTGTCCGGTCGTTGCGATGTAGCAAGTAAAGAATGGGACTCCTTTACGTAAAATCCGAACCTCTTACATGTGCTGGAAGAAATTCAGTTGGACCAATTGTATTTGTTTCGTGTGCCGAAATCCACCAGTATATGTAGTCATCAAGAGGTCATATGTATTCGTTTCGTGTGCCGGAACCCACCAGTATATGTAGTCATCAAGAGGTCATATAAATATTCCTTAAAAAATCGTCAGTGGGAGCTACCGGGGCGCAACCGATCGCGCGACCGCTCCCCCGACTCGTCGGCCAACCGATCGCGCGACCGCTCCCCCGACTCGTCGGCCAACCGATCCGGCCCTCCCGTGTAACTGTATCCCGGATGTTGAACCTGGAAGCCGCCAGCGGAGCGAGAACTCTCCCACTTCTCGCTGCTCCGCTTTTTCATGCGCGCCTTGTACCTTCATCGCCGTAATCCCCGCCACAGCCCCGACTGAATTCATTTTGGGAGGTCATTCTGGCAGATATATCCAAATTCCGAATTCGCGTGACAACATTGTTTTGACAGGTTCTTTACCACGATTGGCCATTGCCATAGGATTTAGGTCGCATTTCAGGCTATTTTAAGCCTAAAAAAACAATGTTATAGGTATCCCTCTAGCCTTTACTGTCCGCGCGTTTACACGCGTCCGTTTTATAAGCCGGTGGTGGGGAAACCTACTGCCCTTAAATAATATGCAGTTTCAGTGCCACCATCGTGGCGTTTAAATAAATCCACAGATACCTGTAACAACACATTTATATTTTGAGGCCATGTTTAAAATATTGTTGTCATTCAAGTCTTTTTAGAAGATGTAAGCGTAGTAGTTGCATCGACCCTACTATGTTTTGTCGATGAGGTTATCTTTATAGTCTGTGCTTGCCTGCCACACTGCACTTCCTTGGTTCTCCGGGAGTGTGCGTGGGTCATAGTATATGGTGCCACTGTTATTAGTCACTATTTCTGCTATAACTCGCCAAAAAATAGGAAGTTAATAATTATAACTGTCTTGACGGGCACACTAAGCCAATTTTAATGTCCATTTATTATTAGAAACTTTTTGCCCTATGCCTCAAAAACATCTCACAAAATCTTTTCTATGATTTGTTTTATGCCATTAAATCATGTACTCGCCAATCCAGTTATATCAGAAATAGGCACGAACGACCGTGGCGCAATTTACTTTGCCGCACCCACCCTGTACTGCCCTGTCCTGATTCTTGGGAGGTTACGATGGTAAGTTAACTCACCGGGTGAATAGCAGGTGAACAGACAAGAGAGTGACACCATGTTATTCGGCCAAGTGAACTGAAGTTTAGTTTTATAGTTGTTGGCATGGTATGAAATGCAACTAAACGTCAAATTTAATCACTCTTTCCTATTAATTGCTATTCACCTGGCGAGTTATTTACCATGGTACTCTATTCTCTTCGTTACTTCTACAGTCTCGGAACAGGCGTTCACATTGTAGCAGTAATGTTCTGTTTGCTGCGATCTCCGTGGCCGCGACGGCGACGCCTCACTGCCCTGTCCCCGAAAACGATTACCGTCGTCGAGAATCGAACTGTTGGCCTGTCCACTGAGCCGCCGCCGCCTCCAGCTCGTCCCGTCGTCGACGCGGTTTCTTTCCGTTGCTAAAATATGCACTTTCTTTCGTGTCGGGTTGTTGCTCCGGTGCGGGCGGGCCTGAACTTGGAACCTTGCTGCTAGGGCTCAGGACAGGGCCCATCGAGCACTGAGGCGACTCTGGACATAAATCGCAAACATTCTAAAAAAAATATATATTTCCTTTTCGGATAAAGCTTTTTTTTTGTGAATGCAATGGACCGATTCGCTGGCGACACACCAAAAACATGAAGAAACCTATGCTTTAGATTTCTTTATTTATAGGGTTGGTAAACTATGGAATAGACTGGAATAGTACTGGAATGGCTGCGGTATGTCCCCTAATATTTCGGGGAGGTCACGACATTTTTGGTCACGATAAAGTAAATGGCTGAATCTGGGTTCACAGGTAAGAGACGAACCCTCTGATGCTAAATATGTCGGTCTGCCTGCGCCAAGTGGTTGCGTTATCTAGATTGGCTTTATAAAATAGATGTTGGTATGTACCTGCTGATGAATAAACTGATTGTCTGGAAACATTGATACCTATTAATCATACAATAATAACCAGTCGTTTTTTAATTTAATACTTAAAAATACCTAAATTTTTATCTCTAAACTAAATCGCCTATATACTAGAAATGCCACCAAAGATTTGTTCCGTTTTTGTATCGCTAAGCAATACTTGCTTATTACTGATACTTTCATCCTTCGTGATTTGCATCCATTTACATTATCATGTATATTTTTTGTCACCATAACTACATTTACAGTCGCCTTATCTACGTAACGCAACCACTTGGAACAGGCAGACTGACACATTTAGATTCAGAGGGTTGGTCTTTATCCTGTGAACCCAGTTTCAGCCATTAACGTTATCGTTACCATTTTGGTAGCGAACTCAATAGCGACGACAACATGTACATAAAGTACATCAAACATGGTGTGAAGAAGCACCTGGCCGGCCGGCATGTTTTTCGCAGACCCTGAAAGTTCTAAAGCCCTATGGGCGTTGACGGGAACCTCTATGTTAGAACCTGGCATTTGCAACTTACTAAGATCCATTATTGGGTACTTAATTAGCCTGATATCGCAGTAAGTAGTCGAAATTTATTAACTCTCTGAGCTTTAGACCTCGCGAGTCTGTGATTTTTAACGTTTGACATTTTCAAAATTTTTGAAAAAGTTCAATATAATTATCGAACCTGGTCACAAAATTTCACGAGAATCCGTTGAGAAATGCGACCTGTAGGGGAGAACAGCCGGACAAACGAAAGCATGTTTGCCCAATCTGAAACGGAGACGCCACGCTGAGCTTCGCTCTTCGCTCTTTGCTCGGTCAAGAATCTTAGGCTGAGATAAATAGTAGTAACAGAAACTAAGACTAGGGAAAAGTACTACTTTGTGACGTCACTTTGCATTACTTTGAAGACTTCCTCCATACAAAATATGTCAAAGTGACCTCACAAAGTGCTACTTTCCGTTCGTCTTCTTTTCTGATACGACTGTTTATCTCAGCCTTAGTGCGTAGAATTGTCTTTTTGCCTACTACTGTATATTTGCTGTATATTTGCTATTGTATATTTAATGTGAGACAAGTGGCGCAGAAATGCGAGGAGTACAACAAGCCGCTCTTCCTAGCCTTCGTGGACTACGAGAAGGCGTTCGACTCAGTTGAAAAATGGGCCGTCGAAAACTCCCTTCTAAGATGCAGAATCGACCACCGCTACATCGAGGTACTCCGAAATCTGTAACGGTCCGCGACGATGACTGTGAGGCTCCATCAAAATACCCAACTCATCCTCCTTTGTAAAGGCGTAAGGCAGGGGGATGTGATCTCACCCAAGCTCTTTTCAAACGCATTGGAAGATGTGTTCAAGACGCTTGAATGGGACAACATGGGTATCAACGTAAATGGAGATTTTCTCAGTCATCTTCGCTTCGCCGATGACATTGTTCTTCTCTCAAATTCCCGAGTTCAGCTTCAGACCATGCTGGAAGACCTTTATGAAGCATCGATAAAGGTAGGTCTGAAGATGAACCGGGACAAAACCAAGGTCATGGCGACCGAGGGTATGACGGGAGGACAAATCGTTATCGACGGAGAAGTGATCGAACAGGTTGAAAAGTACGTATATCTCGGTCAAATCCTGCGGCTTGGTAGACAAGGACTGTCTAGGGAGTTTGAGCGACGGATTCAACTGGGTTGGGCTGCCTTCGGAAAGCTTAAGGTGGCCCAACCCGCTCATCTCCCCATACAAAAGGGGAAAGAAGATCACGCCCATATTTCTTGTCAGAGAACCAAAATTTTGCTCAAAATAGCTTTATTTGATCGAACTAGATGTCTGATGACCATTGGCATTGTAAAATTGTGTTTGGTTTCTAAGTTATAAGGTCGGAAAGTTCGAATTTTTCGCGCGTTTTATACGATAACTTTGGAGGTGGATTACGCAATGATAAAGTAAGAACATCGTAAAAAGATTAGTCATCAGACATAGCTTATTTAATCAAGATTTATGATCTATTTGGTTTTTGTTAGATTTTTGACTACAGCGGCCGTGGTTTACTTTTAGCTGTAAGTCGTTTTGAAATTAAAATTTTCGTAAATCTTACCAAATCATACACTATGCACATTGTCTTTTTTGTGGACATGTTGCATCTTCCTTATCACGGATCCTGTCTTATTCTTTGAAACAGAGAAGGTCCCAGAGCGCAACAGCACGGTTTTGTACCGTGCCCGCGAATGAGTTAGGCCCGCCGGGTTGGGCCGCCTTAAGTTCGCTCTGAGGTCTGACCTTCCGCAAAATTTAAAGACCCGAATATATGACCAGTGCGTCCTCCCGGTTATGACGTACGGGTGTGAAACGTGGACTCTGACGGTCGCCGTTGTCCAAAGGTTGAAAGTTGCCAAGCGAGCAATGGAGCGAGCCATGCTGGGAATATCGCTATGGGATATGGTGCGTAACGAGGCCATCCGCCGACGTACCAAAGTAGTCGATATTGGACACCGGGTGGCTAAGCTAAAATGGCAGTGGGCTGGTCACGTCAGCCGAAGAGACGACGACCGTTGGAGTAACCGTGTCCTACACTGGCGGCCGTGGACAGGCAAACGGAGTGTGGGAAGACCACCCGCCAGGTGGGAAGACGACATCAAGTGCGTCGGCGGAAAGCAGTGGTTCCGTACCGCTGAGGGCCGGGAGGACTGGAGAAGGATTGGAGAGGCGTATGTCCAGCAGTGGACGCAAACACGCTGACTGACTGACTGACTGACTGACTACTACCATACTACTAAAGAAATCCTACTTCATAGATTTAGATGCATAAGCCTTTTAAACCCGTTTCAAATCCGAAACGCGTCAAAATTTATCACAAATGTATGTGTCACTTCCATGGAGGTGAGGAAGTATGACGTTGGAACCTTGTTGAAGCATGACTTGTATGGCGACGACTCATTGTACAGCTCGTGGTCTAGGGGCTAGAGGACTTGCCTTTCATGCGAGAGGGTCTGGGTTTAAATCCTCGCCCCGGTCATGCACCAATTTCTTTCTCTCTCTGAGTTGGATAAGTGCTCTTTGTTACGAAATCGTGCTGTACCATGGTTCGGAACCCATGTAAAACTGTAGGTCACCATTCCCCTACTAGGTGGTAGGGTTAAGCCCACCCGGGTTGGTACTACCGCATTGGATGAAAATATGTTTGAAGCGGCAATGAAAAATTGTCCGTGTTTTCCATCCAGTTCAATGTAGCCGTGCTCATAAAGGGAAGGTCCTGGCATGGCACCTAATTCCTCCGGGAATGTGGCGTATTAGGCTAATATCAAAAACTTGTGTGGTATTAGCCATCCATGTCAGGTTCCATAAAAAAAATCTATGGATTTATATCGTTCCACGGAATATTAGTTTCACACTGCACGGTTCACCTCCCATCGACGCGGTCCATTCTGCGAGGGACCTGAACTGCCCGCTGAACGAGTTTGTGGCCCACTCGACCGCGAAAGGGGCATTCTTTGTTAGGCCGCACTCACACGTGCTTTGAATTCAGTTGCTAACTTAAGGTGGGCCTTCCCGCTCAACTCCCCATACAAACGTGGAAAGAAGATCACGCGCATATATATTTGCCGCTTCAACTATCTTTTCATCCAAATGCGATGGTACCAACCCGGGCGGGCTTATCCCCTACCACCTAGTAAGGGAAGGGGACCTACAGTTTTACATGGATTCCGAACCATGGAGCGGCTCGCATTCGTGACGAAATGCACTATATTCTCAGAAAGAGAAAGAAAGTGGTGCATGTCCGGGCGAGGAATTGAACCCAGAACTCTGGTACGCTAGGCCAGTCCCCGCGCCATTAAGCTACGAGCCGGTACATATATTCATATACAATATATGCTTTTAAGGTGGCCCAACCCGCTCATCTCCCCATACAAAAGGGGAAAGAAGATCACGCCCATATTTCTTGTCAGAGATCCAAAATTTTGCTCAAAATAGCTTTATTTGATCGAACTAGATGTCTGATGACCATTGGCATTGTAAAATTTCCTTTGGTTTCTAAGTTATAAGGTCCGAAAGTTCGAATTTTTCGCGCGTTTTATACAATAACGTTAGAGATGGATTACGCAATGATAACGTATGAACATCGTAAAAAGATTAGTCATCAGACATAGCTTATTTAATCAAGATTTATGATCTATTTGGTTTTTGTTAGATTTTTGACTACAGCGGTCGTGGTTTACTTTTAGCTATAAGTCGTTTTGAAATTAAAATTTTCGTAAATCTTACCAAATCATACACTATGCACATTGTCTTTTTTGTGGACATGTTGCATCTTCCTCATCACGGAGCCTGTCTTATTCTTTGAAACAGAGAAGGTCCCAGAGCGCAACACCACGGTTTTGTACCGTGCCCGCGAATGAGTTAGGCCCGCCGGGTTGGGCCACCTTAACTGAAATCCTTCAATTTTAGCTCTGATTAGAGGGTCGCCTTCATAAAGTCCAAAAAGCATAAGGTCCAAAACCCAGAACATCCAAAAGTATGTATTTTTGCATATATTTATAAATGCAAATATTATAATCCAACCTAACCTAACCTTATTGAAAAAGTTCCGAATTCATTAGTGTTTTGGACGGTATGGGTTTTGGACTTTGTGCTTTTTGGACTTAATGATGCGTCCCCTGATTAGATACTATTATCGTCATTCATTTGGGGTCTTGAAAGGTAAACCTCGTGTCCATGATCCGATCTTCATATGCGACCGCCAGGGACTCACTTGAATCAAACAACAAAATACTCATCCAAAATGAGTCGAGGCAATAGAAAGTAATGGGTGAATAAGGCCAGAACAAATAAACATAAACACATGCGGGTCGAATTGATGACCTCCTTTTTGAAGTCGGTTAAAATGCGCGGGAAACACTCAGGATGTTGCCACAGTAAGAGCCAGAGTCGCGTGGCAAACGCTGTTTTATGCATGGAAAATAACTGTTTTTATAATGATATTTGTGAGATTACCGCGGTCGTTGGACATTTTTGAAAAAAATTACGGAAGGTCAAAGGAGACGATAATATCGGCGACGATATTGTCAGCTCAGCCGAACACATTTCCGCTTCCGCCCCCGCTGTCACCTCAGTAGTCTGCTGCGTACGAACGTGGCGGATGCCTCCTTGACAACGGGCTGAATGATTAGCTCGAAACGTCGGAGATTGTCTCTTCCTGCCGCGTGAAAAGCCGTACAATTTTTCAAACATGTTTTTATAATTTTCAGCGTTGTAGAAACAATAATTCATATCAAAACGATGAGCGGTTCTCTAGATAATTTAAATTTTTATTAACTTACGCTTGATGTCTGGTTTTTTACGCTGGTTTAAAGTAGTTACAAAACTAGGTTTGTAGACTCAAGATCAGAGTATGATATATATTTTGTACGGAATTAAAGTCTTTACGAAGAAGTCCAAGAAAATGTCTTTTAATCGTCGGGTTTTCAGGGTGTGAGTCCTGTTTCCGTCTTAAGGTGGCCCAACCCGCTCGTTTCCCCATACAAAAGGGGAAAGAAGATCACGCCTATATTTCTTGTCAGAGATCCAAAATTTTGCTCAATATAGCTTTATTTGATTGAACTAGATGTCTGATGACCATTGGCATTGTAAAATTGTGTTTGGTTTCCAAGTTATAACGTCCGAAAGTTCGGATTTTTCGCGCGTTTTATACAATAACTTTGGAGTTGGATTACGCAATGATAAAGTAAGGACATCTTAATAAGATTAGTCATCAGACATAGCTTATTTAATCAAGATTTATAATCGATTTGGTTTTTGTTAGATTTTTGACTATAGCGGTCGTGGTTTACTTTTAGCTAAAAGTCGTTTTGAAATTAAAATTTTCGTAAATCTTACCAAATCATACACTATGCACATTGTCTTTTTTGTGGACAGGTTGCATCTTCCTCATCACGGAGCCTGTCTTATTTTTAGAAACAGAGAAGGTCCCAGAGCGCAACAGCACGGTTTTGTACCGTGCCCGCAAATGAGTTGAGGCCGCCGGGTTGGGCCACCTTAAGGGTATTAGCACCTTGATTCCCATAAGGGCGTAAGTAAAACAACATATTTTTTTATTTAAAAATAAGTACAACGAATTTCGATAATCAAAGAAGTACATTTTTAGATTGATGGTCTAGCCATAATTTAAAGACAAAACTGTAAGATCCGATGCTCAAACGGGGCAAATATGTATTTAAATTCATAAAAAGAGTTAGAACAAATGACGGGAGCCTCAGGTAATTATAATTATATGATTAAAATCCAGCTAAACAGTCAATTTATCTTTTATCCTTTTGAAATTTCAGTATCAGGTGTAGTTATGTTTAAAAATAATAAAATCTCCTTTAGCTTACGCTCTTATGGAATTGAATGTATTCCGGCGCTAACACCGCGGTGGGTCATCCCGCTCAACTAATACAAACGGGGAAAGAAGAGCACGCCCATATTTCTCGTCAGAGATCCAAAGTTTTGCTCAAAATTGCTTTATTTGATCGAACTAGATGTTTGATGACCGTTGGCATTGTGCAGTTGTGTTTGGTTTCTTGGTTATAAGGTCTGAAAGTTCGAATTTTTCGCGTGTTTTATACAATACCTTTGGAGGTGGATTACTCAACTATAAAATATATACATCTTAAAAAGATTAGTCATCAGACGTAGCTTGTTTCACAAAAAAATATAATCAATTTAGTTTTTGTTAGATTTTTGATTACAGTGGTCGTGGTTTACTTTTAGCTATAAGTCGTTTTGTAATTGAAATTTTCGTAAATCTTACCAACACTATGCGCATTGTCTGCTTTGTGGACATGTTTCATCCGCCTCATTACGGAGCCTGTCTTTTTCTTTGTTTCATAGAAGGTCCCAGAGCGCAATAGCACGGTTTTGTACCGTGCCCGCGAATGTGTTAGTCCCGCCGCGGCGCCGGGAAGGGACATCTGTACGATGTTCACCTACTTGTGGGGTTGTTGTTGTGGTTGTTGTTGTTGTTGTTGTTGTTGAACATGATGTTGTTGTTGCAGTTCGAGGCGTACGTCCGGTCGCTGACGGTGGACCCCTACTCTCCTCTGTTCCGGTTCGTCACAGACGGACAGCCACCCCTCAGGTAATCTGCGCGTATCCTACGTAGGTATGTTGCTATTATGCCTAGGGTGCTCTATTCAATTCTATTCAAATATCTTTATTCGTCCTTAGGTACTCTGTGTTAAACTTGGACAACGTCAACATTTTTTTAATAATTTCAAAATTGAAACAAATATCTAGAATGAAACATAATATACCTAACATATTTTCCACATTCAAATATCTCAAAATCTGTTAGGAATTAATTCAAATATCAAAATGTCCAGAAAAAAATGATAACATAAAAAACTGTCTAAAAATTAATTCAATATTAACAGTAATAACATGAAAACCGGCCAAGTGCGAGTCGGACTCGCACACGAAGGGTTACGTACTATTGTACACATAAAAAAATCACGTTTTTTTGTATTGTGCCTCCCATAATTTTTTTCAATTTTGCCTATGTGTTGTTATAGCGGCAAAATAAATACACTGAAAATTTTAGCTGCCTACCTATACGGACGGACGGACTGACGGACGCACAGCGGAGGTTTAGAAATAGAGTTCCGTCTAAATAAAAAATGTCAGCCATTGACGTTCACTTAGAATAATAAAAAAGGGAATCCTTTTTTTATTCTGCGAACATTTATTGTAACACACAGGTTGAAAGAAAGAAAGGTTGACTGAAAGCAATCACTTTTAGTGATAAGTCCGCCTTTGTGCATTTCCGCTTTGTCAGATTTAATTGTGTTGTGTATTTTTTTTCTAAATAATTTATTTCACTTCTTTCAAGGCTAGGCCTAGGTTACGTTAGATTAGACCACTGAAGAGATACGGGATGGACTTACAATGTAACTAGTAAAAATATAAATTTTCTTTCAACATAAAGAACCTTATTCATGGATTACAATTTTAAATACGCTACCAATAGGTCATTAGCACACATGTACATTACATTGAATGAAGTGGTATGCAGAAAACTTTGTATATCGTCAAAAATGTAATCTAATTGAATAAGCACATTTTATTTTGCAACGTGCACAGTTCATTTGGCCTCGATCATCGGAATATGATCGCACACACCAGAATGTTATAATGTGGCACAGGACGTAATACGCTGGTTTACAAAATTTTTATTTTTGTCTGTTGCCGCGAATTTTATAGTGGTCGTTGTATGCTTATGACGTGACTAGCTGCGGTACCCGGCTCCGCTCGGGTTAGTGTCGGCTAAATTATTTCATGGATAAAAAGTAGCCCACATGGCTGATCCAAAATAGGGTCAAACTGGTCCAGGACAATGTATCCATCTACCAAATTTAATCAACATATGGGAATTAAAATATATAATCACCTAAATAAGGATATATTAAAGTGCACAAAGTTACAAAAGATTTTTGTACGTGTAACTCTTAGGAGTTACCTGTACAAAAAAAACCTGCCAATAACGCCTATATTACTTAAAGTACAATGCGTTTTTAACCAACCGCTAGTGCCTTGAAAATTCGCCAAACGGACACAACCGTCACGACGTCTGCCCTCACGTCCCCCCCCCTCCCCCCGCAACCGCCCAGCCCCGGACCGCCCGCCCCACCCCCGCCACCGCTCCTGCCGCCGCCCCGGGCCTCGCTCCCCCTGGTGTGAAGTAGCGCTACCGGCATCGTTTTCGCAGCCCCGGGAAAGTTCGAAAGTCCATGGGCATAATACCTTTATAAATTGTAACCTATGTGTTATTCTGATGTATAAGCTATATTATTGTAAAGTTTCATTAAAATCCATTCAGTAGTTTTCACGTAAAAGAGTAACAAACATCCATCCATCCATTGCTGGAAACTGTTTGAACAATATCAGTTACGCGGACGATATGGTGCTGCTGTGTCCCACGATTGATGGACTCAGGAAACTTCTGAGTGTATGTGAAAGATTCGCTAAGTCGCACGGGCTTCGGTATAATACGGACAAGACCGAGGTTATGATGTTCAGAAGAAGTGGAGGGGCCCGTGTGGGTGTCTTGCCAGTATATTTGTATGATCGACCACTGAAAGTGGTAGACAAGTTTAAATATCTAGGTCATATACTAACCGATAGATTAACGGATGACCTAGATATTGAAAGACAACGTCGGGCTCTGTCGATTAAAAGCAATATGCTGGCGAGACGGTTTGTTCGGTGCTCCAACGCTGTAAAAATTACTCTTTTTAAAGCGTACTGCCAACCGATGTACACAAGTCAGCTGTGGATTAATTACACTCAACGGGCTTACAACACATTGCGTGTGCAATATAATAATGCATTCAGATTCTTACTCGGTCTACCCAAATTCTGTAGCGCCTCAGGAATGTTTACCGAGTCAAGGGTAGATGGCTTTCAGGCAATACTTCGTAAGCATATTGCCTCATTCAGGAACCGCATTTTCATGTCGAACAACTGTACAATAATTGCCGCATTGGAAGGTGGACTCGGAAAAATATTTGAGTATTGGTCTGGTGTCCATCGCTATATTCAAATGACGTGAAATGAATTTAAATATGTAATTAGTTTTATAGTTTGTTAAAATATGGACTTTGTCTGCAATAAATATTTTTATTATTTATTATTATTATTATTATTACAAACTTTCCCCTTTATAATATTAGTAGGATATATTGAATCTGCAGCTCAAGTTACTTTATTGTTGATTTTCATAATTAGTGTTTTAGTTCGATGATAATGTGTTTGTTTCACTTTTTTCAGATAAATATCTAAAATTTCTGCAATTCGAGTACTTCAAGAAAAAGTTGTTTAAACGATCCAAATCATTTTTGCTACATATGTGGAGAATATTTACTCCATAATTGTAGAAGATCTGTATCAGAGTTCGTTAAAAATATCTATTTTCTGTATTTTGCGGGATATTCTCGGATAAAAATGATTAGTCTTGGGCACTTTGACTTTAGATTTGAATCTTATATTGATTTTGAATTGATTTGATCTTATATTGAGATTTTAATATTCTTTGAATTTATGTATTTTTTTTTGTTCATACATATCGGAAACTCAAAAACTAGAGCTGAGCCGGTAGTCTCAGTTGTCACCTAAATTGGCGTTACGGCAAACCGATCGACTGGCGTTTTCAAATGTATGGAGAAATTGAAGAGCGCGCGCAGCGGGCCTTAAGGGCCTGGTACTAGCCAAATCGCAAAGTTAGACGAGGCACCCCAAGTTAACTAACTAAGTCTGACGATTATAAGTGTCATCCTTACAATATATGATTCCTTGTCTAGGAATCGAATGATTTTCGTTAATGTATGTTTCCTTTTTCTATACAAAATACATTGCGGAAACGGTGTCCATTTCCGAACTTTTTTGACTAAATGTAGAAATCTAAAAGCAAATGGAATTGTTTGTTTATGCATATATGCTGTTTTTGCTTATATCTAGAAATCGAATGACTTTCAGATTTGTAATGAGAAAAATCAACTTTTTTTATTTTTATTATTATTTAAATAAATGATGGAATAAAAAAATATTAACAATCCATAATCAGTCTGGAGTTCTATTTGGATTTGCTGAAGCGTTTCACTACATATTATTACATTTGTTAAAAAGTGCATTTGTATGGCGCGAGTAGTTGGCTAGTCCTAGCGCCTTAAGCGAACTAACATTTGCGAGTCCGAGCTTGATTTGACATTACTCAACGTTGCCGTAAATACGTCGACGTTGCGGTTTACGTCCACTCCGCGTTTTTAGGGTTCCGTACCCAAAGGGTGAAAACGGAACCCTATTACTAAG
Organism: Incurvaria masculella; assembly: GCA_946894095.1. Classification (NCBI taxonomy): domain Eukaryota; kingdom Metazoa; phylum Arthropoda; class Insecta; order Lepidoptera; family Incurvariidae; genus Incurvaria; species Incurvaria masculella. The sequence goes on along the minus strand of OX335663.1, from coordinate 6,663,198 downwards.
CCTCCGCTGTCCGTCCGTCCGTCCGTCTGTCACAGGGCTGTATCTCAGTAACCGTAACAGGTAGACAGCTGAAATTTTCACAGAGTGTGTATTTATTTTGCCGCTATAACAACAAATAGGTAAGAGTAAAAAATAATTAAAATTAAAGGGGGCTCCCATACAAAAAACGTGATTTTTTTGTTTTATTTTTTACGATGGTACGGAACCCTTCGTGTGCGAGTCCGACTCGCACTTGGCCGGTTTTTATACAAATCGGAAGTCCGCGTTTGACTTTGACAGCTTGAAAAAGTAAAACCACAGAATATCTAGTAAAAACTTGTATGGAGTTTGGAGAAAACGCCAGTCGATCGGTTTGCCGTAAACGCCAATTTAGGTGAGAGCTCAGACTGACCACTCCGATCAAAAAATTCTAATTATATGTTTAAACAAAGCATGCCATGTGTAGCCAACAACAACAAAAATTTTACCGGCAACAGATACGCTGTAAACTAGTGTTATTATTACAGTAGAATGCAGATTATACGGATTGACCCCGTGGATTGACCTGCTATCCGCAGGGCGAGCACCCAATACGTTGCAACGATTTAGAGCCGAGTGCACGAAAGGAGAAAAAATCTAAATCAACGTCAAAGTATGATAAAACACGTCACTTTGTGTGGACAGTATTTAAGGAACTCTATGTGGATCACTAAAAGTGACGTGTTTGAACATTGATTAACTCGGCCGTCTCGCCGTGCAACCGGGGCTTAGAGTGGCGTATCTACACTCAAACTTGCTACCGTTGCAACGGGGAATAACGTCAAAGCTTATTGTAGGTGTCGCATGAGCGACCTCACCTTAGATACGTCAAAACTGTCATTCCTGTCAGGTTTTATTGATGCAGTTAGAATAAGGTTTTGAGGAAAGGAGAACTTTGCTTTCTCTTCAAACTAATTAAAATTTTATTGACCAGAACAAAGCATGAAACTAAATACTATAGGTTATGTTTTTGTGATGTTTACTTTCCCACGACTACTTGTGATTAGCATAATTAAGGTGGCCCAACCCGGCGGGACTAACTCATTCGCGGGCATGGTACAAAACCATGCTGTTGCGCTCTGGGACCTTCTCTGTTTCAAAGAATAAGACAGGCTCCGTGATGAGGTAGATGCAACATGTCCACAAAAAAGAAAATGTGTATAGTGTATGATTCGGTAAAATTTACGAAAATTTTAATTACAAAATGACTTATAGCTAAAAGTGAACCACGACCGCTGTAGTCAAAAATCTAACAAAAACCAAATAAATTATAAATCTTGATTAAATAGGCAACTCTTTTACAGTTAATGCGGCCCGTCTTTGGAATAAATTACCTCTTGATATCAGGAGCTCTGCTTCACTTGAAATCTTCAAAAAACGATTAAAATTATACTTCCTAACTAAATGAGTTATGTTCAACAAAAACAGAATTTCCTACTTTTAAACAATTTTTTTATATTTTTGGTTATGTGTTTTTTTTTTCTTTTTTTTGCATAAATTCTGTATATACATTTTTAGACTGACATACTTTATGTCTATAGTTATTAAATTGGTCTGTAACTTTTTTTTTTTTTTTATAGAAATAAATAGTGCACAACATCTATTCTTAGGTTACTTTTCTTGTTGCTACCTGTATATTTTTGTCCCATTATCGGGTTGATTGGAAGAGATTGACATTAGGCAATAAGTCCGCCCTTGTATGTACCATGTGTACGATAGCAATAAAGAATATTATTATTATTCACAGTATATATTTATTATCAAATTTTAGGTTTACATTATTTAATACAAAAATACAAAAATAAGCCTTAAAAAATATAAACCTAAAACTGGAAAACCTTACGGAGGTCCCACCTGGGACAAATCCTGTAAGACCGCTCCGAGCTACAGAGACAGAAACCGCCGAACGATTCTCGTGTTCGAGAGTAGAACCGCTTTCTGCATCTGGAATCGGAGCCCAATATCGATACCTAATTTTTCTAAGTGTTTGGCCAAATTCTTTGGGACAACGCCGTTCGTAGACATAACAATTGGCACGATGGTGGTTTTCCGTGCACGCCACATGGCGGTAACCTCGTGGGCCAGGTCTAAATATTTCATAAGTTTCTCATTTTCGGCCCTGTCGAGGTTTTCGTCATGTGGTATTGTTATGTCTACGAGGAAGATTTCGTTGGACTTGGGATCGACCAATACAATATCGGGCTTATTGCACTTAAGGCGGCCCAACCCGGCGGCCCCAACTCATTCGCGGGCACGGTACAAAACCGTGCTGTTGCGCTCTGGGACCTTCTCTGTTTCAAAGAATAAGACAGGCTCCGTGATGAGGAAGATGCAACATGTCCACAAAAAAGACAATGTGCATAGTGTATGATTTGGTAAGATTTACGAAAATTTTAATTTCAAGACGACTTATAGCTAAAAGTAAACCACGCCCGCTGTAGTCAAAAATCTAACAAAAACCAAATAGATCATAAATATTGATTAAATAAGCTATGTCTGATGACTAATCTTTTTACGATCTTCTTACTTTATCATTGCGTAATCCACCTCCAAAGTTATTGTATAAAACGCGCGAAAAAATCGAACTTTCGGACCTTATAACTTAGAAACCAAACACAATTTTACAATGCCAATGGTCATCAGACATCTAGTTCGATCAAATAAAGCTATTTTGAGCAAAATTTTGGATCTCTGACAAGAAATATGGGCGTGATCTTCTTTCCCCTTTTGTATGGGGAGATGAGCGGGTTGGGCCACCTTAATTGTCTTATCGGTTTGTATTGGTCGATCCCAATAGAGCTTAGTGCCATCTTTCTCCAACACGTCTTCCGGTTTGTATTTATAATATGGCACCACTGAGTCGATGAGGCCGTATTTAAAGGCAAGTTGCTGATGAACTATTTTGGCTACTTGATTGTGCCGCTCCAGGTACTCAACGCTCGCCAGGCGCAAGCAACCGGAAGTAATATGGCGGATGGTCTCACCTGGTTGGCCACAGGCTCGGCAGGTATCGACCGATCCATCCTTCATTATATACTTCCGGAAGTTACGAAGTTAAGTTATTATTATTATTATACTGTATATATTTATTTGCACGTTTTTTTAAATTATTTTTACATATTTACAATGAAAAATCATAAAAATAATATTAAGAAACGGAGAATCCACCGGCGGCGAGAGGGGGCTCCTCCAAGCGCGCCGGTGGGCGGAGGCCGTGGTGGCGGCGCTCTCCGGGACGACGTGAGCCAGGCTTCGAACGGTAGGTGGTGGCCTTGACACGCAGGCCTCCACCACCCCCATCTCGGAGGGCCCCGCATCCGCCGGACTGCTGGGCGCCGGCACGCAGAATTTCTTGCGCGCGGCGCCGGGTGATGCGCCTCGGTCCTCCGGCGGCGGAGATCAGGTGCAGGCAGCAGCCCGCCGACCTCAAGCACGCCGGAGAAGTGGTGGGCCCCGCATCAGGTGGTAGCGGGGCCGTGTCTGCTGGTCCCCTTTTCAGGGAACCAAGGTCTTGAGTGGCGCGGTAGTGGTGAGGATCTATGGCCGCGGGATCCAGTAAGACTTGTCACATGTGATTTTTGTCGAAAACCTTCAGCAATAATGAAAATTATTAAACAATGAAATAATTTTCATTTTGCGAAAAATTTCGACATCCGTCACATGTGACAGCTGACCATAGATTATTATTATTATGTCTGATGACTAATCTTTTTAAGATGTTCTTACTTTATCATTGCGTAATCCACCTCCAAAGTTATTGTATAAAACGCGCGAAAAATTCGAACTTTCGGATGTTATAACTTAGAAACCAAACACAATTTTACAATGCCAACGCATAGATGAAAAATAAGTCTGACACCGACTGAGAGCATATCGGCTGACTGAGCTTACTTTTGACGGACCGTAAAATTTGTTCAGTCCCCTATCCATTCCTTTTTCATCTAAGTGCCAACGGACATCAGACATCTAGTTCGATCAAATAAAGTTATTTTTAGCAAAATTTGGGATCTCTGACCAGAAATATGGGCGTGATCTTCTTTCCCCGTTTGTATGGGGAGTTGAGCGGGTTGGGCCACCTTAAGAACAATTATTTTCGGAATAACATGGAGAACATTTAGTCCTTTCAATTATAATAATAATAATAATAATAATAATAAATATTTATTTCACTGATTAAGCAAGTTCAGAACAAGTACAAGAATAATAAACAAAACAACAGGTTTCAGATAGTGTAGTAATGTAAGTATGTATCGTGTTCATTGAAGAATATTTTTGCTTAATACTTTAACATGTAGTAGTTAAATTTTGTAGGATCCCTGTCTCCCAAAATAGGATTCCCTGTGCTATGGGAGAGAGGGTCTTTCGTCGGAATATACATATTACATGGATTGAGTATGTAAAATTTTCAAATCTATTCTGTTTTATTTTGTATTGTATCTTACAGCTTTGACATATATTTTAGGTAAGCTCGCTTAGACGCTACCTGTCGTGATGAATAAGCAATTGTCTTCCCCATGGTGTTGAAGCCCCTAGCTTAAGCACTTCGCGTATGCGAAATACCGATCGACTGATACCTATTTTTTTAATGTGGCAGATAGCGTACAAAAATGTGTAAGATCCGAGTTGTTATTAGAGTTCCGTGCTCAAACGGATGCGAACGGAACTCTATTACTAAGCGTCTTGTGAAGCCGGGCAAGCGCTGCGCCAGTGAAGAGAACCTTGGCTGACACCGACTCAAAAAATAACAATAATCGTAACTACAAAAACTTTTAACAAAAAAAGGAACCGACTTCAAAGAAAAAGCACTAAAAATTAAAAAAATAATTGCCTTTTTTTTGTAGTTACGAATATTGTTAATTTTTGAGTCGGGGTCAGCCGGGCACGCGCTGCGCCAGTCAAGAGAACCTTGGCTACCTTGGCTGACACCGACTCAAAAAATAACAATAATAGTAACTACAAAAATAGTAATTTATTTTTTACTTTTTACTGCTTTTTCTTTGAAGTCGGTTACTTTTTTGTTAAACGTTTTTTTTATTTGTTTATTTTTAGTGAATCTGAAATACACTAACTAATGTGTACACGTCCTTTCTAATAAAAAAATAATCATCGAAATCGGTTGAGTTTTTCGTCCATTTTTCACGCACCTAAATAATACAAATTAAAGACTTTTATGATTTTCTCATGGATATCATTGTCAGAACTAAACCAAATTAAAATGAGACCACATGGAAAGCACCAGCTTTAAAAAAAAATCATCAAAATCGGTTCACACAGGCGAAAGTTATGAGGTAACAAACATAAAAAAAAACATACAGACGAATTGAGAACCTCCTCCTTTTTAAAGTCGCTTAAAAAGTAAGGTTCCACGTGAAAATAGGATAGGCAGGCAACCACCGATAGTTGGAGATAAAACTGATTCATCGCCTAGTTTCCTGAAATAGATGCATGAATATTTCATGACCTCGCCCACGTTCGACGGTTTGAATGACAATTGAGGTGAAGTTCAGGTCACTTCCGGCCGATCATATCTGAGTCTGTGCCTGTTTCTATCCTACCCGGGAATTTTAACGAGATCCCTTGTGGAAATAAAAGCACTATTTACATATCTGTAAGGACGTTATACGAAGCCCTTCGGGAATTTGGCGTTACTACGACAGGGTACTGACATTTTTAGTTAATTTCTATTTTTTTAAGTAACTTTTTAATATGTTCCTGGACATGGATGGCTAATAACCCACCTACTGTCATGATGACTAGTCTAACACACCTAATGGGAACTAGGTGCCATGCCAGGACCTTCAAATCAATGAACTGGATGAAAAACATTGACAATTTTCTACATCCATGATGTACATCTTTGATCTAAACACTCGTAATTCAAACTTGATAGGGATGATAGTTTGACGTTTTTTAAAGAAGAAGCTTTGAGTTTACTTCCCCATTTTGGACATAAAACAAAATTTCAATAAAAAACCGACTTCAAAGACACCGACTCAAAAAACAACAATAATCGTAACAACAAATATGGCAATGATTTTTTTTCTTTTTTACTCTTTGAAGTAGTTTTTTTTTATTTGATTTAATTTGTTTATTTTTAGTGAATCTGAAGTACACTGACTAATTTGTACACGTCCTTTCCAATAAAAAAGAATCATCGAAATCGGTTGGTGTCATATTGAGTTATTCGTCCATTTGTCGCGCATTCGTAAACGCAGAAATACCCATGTTCTTTCCCTTCTCTTTGGTTTATTGAATAATCCAGCTGCCCCTAAATATCTTACTGATAGGATAGAACTCCTCTGTTCTCATGGCCTACCTCTCAGATCCTCAAATAATTTGCTTCTTGCTATTCCGGGACATAGTTCTTCATTCTACACAGATTCTTTCGCTGTCAGCGCTGCGCGTATGTGGAACCAGCTTCCACTTGATGTACGCACATCTCAGTCAATTAATATATTTAAAGAGCGTCTTAAATGTCATTTCCTTACTTCCTGATTGTTTCTTGTCACATTGTTCTCAAAAATCAAGAGTATTTTTTTTCACACTATTTATCAAATATATATATATATATGTATTTTTTTTTCATGTGTAAATCTGTTCATATGTTCTAAAATAATATTTGTTATTTGTATCTTGTACCTATTAATATGTTTAAGTGTATGTACATATTTGTATGTAATTTATTATAATATATAAATCCTTATTTTTAGGTTAGTTAATATTTTCGCTAATTCATTTTGTTTTACGTTTACTTTTTTTTGCCCGCCTTACTGCACCTCTCCTACATCTCTAAGGTTGAATGGTAGAGAATGCCTTATGGCATTAATTTCCGCCTTTTTGTACCGTATGGCTGCAAATAAAGTATTTTTTCATTTCATTTCATTTCATTTCATTTCATTACTTAATGCAAATTTAAGACTTATATGATTTTCTCATTGATATCACTCCCAGAACTAAACCAAATTGTAATGGGAGCGCACGGGAAGCACAAGCTTTCAAATAAAAAAAAAACATCAAAATCGCTTCACTCCGGCGAAAGTTCTGAGGTAGCTAACATAAAAAAAATCCTTCTTGTTTGAAGTCGGTTAAAAATGCGTGTGACCGGCGGCCACCGGGGCCTATTCGCTTTTTGCGACGGGAGCATAAAAATTATAAAATTGAATTTAAATCGAGATATTAGCATACCAACTTAGGTTGCTCGTTCCATCAATCAACTAAATTACAATAACACAACTAAGTTTAAATCCAAAGTTCCCTGTTTTCCACAATTCTAAATGACGTCACACTTCAACAGCGAGTAAGGAAGGACGGAAGCGGCGCCTGGAACTCATTCGTATGGCTTGGTATGGCGGCAGCGTGGCCACGTATCACGCGTACGCTGACGGTACTTACTTCGCTAACGAAACATCGAATATTCGTTGCACCAAATAGGGTCCTGTGAAGTTCTTACGTGTCGTTGGAGCTCGAGGACATCTGAGTGGTCAGTCCGAGTTCTCACCTTAATTGGCCTTTACGGAACTTCTAAATTACGTAAAGATACTATGATCGTAGACAGCTGGGACTATGGGCTCAGAGACCCTAGTCCAAGCTGTCACCTTAGTTGGCGTTTACGGGGAACCGATCGACTGGCGTTTTCAAATGTATGGAGAAATTTAAGTCCGAGTTTGATTTGACAGCTTACTCATGGGTGTTAAGCGACCAACATTTGCGTGTCTGAGTCGTTGCCATAAATACGTCCACGTTGCCGTTTTCGTCGACTCCGCGTTTTCATACAGTCCGTTGTCCGAGTTTGAATTTGATAGCTTGAAGAAGTAAAATCACAGAATATCTTGTAAAAACTTGTATGGGGTTTGACGTTTATACGTAACTTCGAAGTTCCGTAAACGCCAATTTAGGTGAAAACTCGGACTGACCACTCTGAGGCCCTATTACGAGTTACAAATCGCTCATCGAAAAATCGCTAAGCTCATCGATTCCACAGATTTACACCTTTGAATAGAGCAGGAATTTGTGGGATACACTAAGCACGAAAAAACGGCTGAGTTAATCAACAAGTCACTTTTTTTGAACCTAGAGTTCCTTCCTTACTGTCCATACAAAGTGACGAGTTTAATCATACGTTGACGTTGATTTTGATCTTTTGTCCTTTCGTGCACTCGGCCCTAAATCGCCCGCCCATAGATTTTTATTTTTGTGTAGAAATATGAAATAATAGAAATGTCTTGATAATATTTATCCACAATTATACAAAAATCCACGGGCGGGCGATTTAATGTATCCCTCAAATACCTGAGTGGTCAGTCTGAGTTCTCACCGAAATTGGTGTTTACGGCAAACCGATCGACTGGCGTTTTCCGTAAAAACGTCAAACTGCAAACAAGTTTTTAATAGATATTCTGTGGTTTTACTTCTTCAGGCTGTCAAAGTCAAACTCGGACTTCCGATTTGTATGAAAACGCGAAGTCGACGAAAACGGCAGCGTCGACGTATTTACGGCAACGACTCGGACACGCAAATGTTGGTCGCTTAACACCCACTGCGCGCGCTCTTCAATTTCTCCATACATTTGAAAACGCCAGTCGATCGGTTTGCAGTAAACGCTAATTTAGGTGTGAACTCAGACTGAACACTTTGCTCTGTAGTGAAAAAATTCGTAATGGAATGGATTGGTCGGCGCTACCGTCAATGTGTGTATTTTCCCTACGCTGCCACCATACGAATGAGATTCGGTCGCCACTCATGTCACAACGCGACAAGCGTAGCGGGACTGGAACGGGGGACCCGCGGCGTCATGAATTATGCAACGGGTTATTAGCCTGGTCATTGGGCACCCGTCCGTGTTACCATTGTGACTGGACTCCGCGCACCACTCAAGTGGACGTGATTGCTTAGGGCGGAGTTTTGTTTTATGGAACCTGACATGGATGGCGGAAATTCTTAGAATTAACCTTAACCTAACTTGTCCATGTCGGGATGGCGCATGTCGGTTGCAAACGCTCAGGACGTCCTGGGCGAGCTTTCGTCTCCGCGCTTCTAAAAAACACTCTAAACACGTACAACATAATTTTTAATTTCTTGATTATTCTTCCTCTTGAATTCTTAATAATGGGTAACGGCGTGTTGGCAACATATGAGCAATTATGATGATGCCAACTGATAACTTAAAAATGGAAAGACAAGGTATGTTCGCGTCTCAATACAGAACTAAATATATCGATGGAATTTGTTTTCAAGAAAAAAAAGATATCTCCGGAACCAAGTTTTTGCATCAAAATGTTTATATAAAACTACTTTACCATCCCTGATCCCAGCTAGTTGGTAGAAATGGTTAAGTATTCTAAAGAGCAGCCTGGTTGGCTAATACCACTCAACAACAACAACAACATGCGAATATCGGCGTGCACAACCCGCAAATGAGGTCATAACCACATACCAAATATAACCACTCGATTTTCCACGGTTAAGAGCATTCTTATAGCTAAACATTCGCGACCAATTTTCGCGATTGAAACGAGATAGCCGGAGCTCGAGGTGGCTTAGTTAGAGCAGCTCGGAATAAATCTTTCCAAATGTGACCAACCTGCATAACGCGTGAAACCGGTTTTTTAATTGTTACGTCAAATAAATTTCAAAAGATTAATCATAACTTCAACTAAATTGATATATAAATCACTCTTAGTTGCTGTCAATATCAGCAGCAAACTTGAAAATACGTTTGAGATCTGACTTCAGTATTTTTTTTCCATGCAAAAAAAATAATTTTCAGGAACTTAACGCAGGCAAACCATACGAATCGGCTAGTATAATAATCTTAAACATGCTAGCTGAACGGCTGATGTGTGTCAATGTCAGCAGTTTTTTTTTATTTCGGATTCAAACCCCGAGAAAATACCCTAAATTTTAGTGCAATTCCGCGTACTTGATCCGTGTATGGCATTGCAATTAAAATCGGTTTTGTCGACTGGCAACTTAATATTAACACCAACCGGAGATTAAGCGCGCCAATTTACTTTCAGACAGCTTACTGTGGTTAAATTTGATTATTAACCGTAGGCGCGTTAAACTGTAGGGGAAGAAGCCCCTACTAGGAGGTAGGGTCAGGCCCGCCCGGGTTGGTACCACCGCATTGGATGAAACTATGTTCGAAGCGGCAATGGAAAGTTGTCCGTTTTTTCCATCCAGTTCAATGTAGCCGTGCTCATAAAGGGAAGGTCCCGGCATGGCATCGGGAATGGGATGTGTTGAGCTAATATGACGGTGCTCTCGTGCTAGAATCAGTGATATATGCCGTTGCATACAATTCTGTCGCCTGTTGTGGTATTCCGATATTCCGACTTTCTTTGCGTTTTTATGTAATTCTTGCACGGTTTTACTACACATTTGGGCATTTTAGGGGCGCCTTATTAGCCAGAGCAGACGCACAGGCGTATGATGACAGCGAGCGGCTGTCTGGCGACAAAGTGGTGTCCCCGCGTCGCATAGAACACCACTTTTGTTGCTCCATTTATGTTGGAAGGGCCTATCCTTACGTAGTAATATGTATGTAATATGTACGTAGTAATAGCCGTCCATGTACAGTCACATAAAAGAAGTAACATAAAAATATAGACAATCTAGCATCCCGCGTCACTAGAGTCTAGACACCGAGACACGATAATCAGATTTCACGAGTTGGTGCCAATGTCGAGGTGACCGCTGCTATGGGCGCCGTCTCCCCGCGGCATACGTCTCCTAGACGAAGTCGACTCACTTAAGACTGTCGTGAAGTCAACGGGGCGGGCTCTGATATTTAATGGTTTCAAGAAATGCTCTTTGTCCATTTCGCATAGACGCTTGGCTCGGGTTATCTCTTTCCCTAAAATATGGTTGAAAGAGGTAATGGCTGAGCACGGCGTGATGCTCGTGAACGGGTGCTGTTTGTGGGGACTGGCCTGCTCCAATTGGCAACATATTAGTTGGAGGGGATTGTCTTTGCAAATAAAATGATATTTGTCATGAACTGTTGCATACGGCATGGATTGTAAATTTTGTGTATTCATGTGAATTTAGTGTTTTACCTATGTTTTTGTTAAAATAATTGACAAACACTTTTGTAAACTTAGACTAAGTGGACTTTGAAAAAAAAAACAGCGGAGTTTCTTTCCAGTTCTTCTTCGCTGTGTTTTGTTTTGCTGAACTGGCCAATGCTAAAATATGACAAATCTGAGTGTAGTGTACTGTCTATGGATGATGAATAAACAATACAATACAATACAATTGGCCAAGGCACAATTGCACGCCGTCTGCGAGAATTACCAAAATCTTCTTCCGGGCTCTGACGTTTTCCTACCCCTAAAAGTTGACATATTTTACTCAAAAGATTTTAAAATCAATTGAGAAAGTTTCATTCAATGTCTGTATGTTTTGATTTATTTTAAATATCTGTTTTTTTTTCAGTAAACAAAATTTATTAAATGAAGGTAAAAAAGTAAACTTTTTCCAATGTTTTTAGCCAATATTTTCGAATCTAAGAGATATGTTAATGAAATTAAGACATAAAGACGTAGATTTTGACAATATATTTTAGAATCCATAATTTTAAAAACCTAGTTAAACATTAAAAGCATTTATAGTATTGTTTATTCATCATCCATAGACAGTACATTGCACTCGGATTTGTCATATTTTGACATCGGCCAGTTCAGCAAAACAAAACACAGCGAAGACGAACTGGAAAGAAACTCCGCTTTTTTTTTTTCAACGTCCACTTAGTCTAAATTTACATGTAAATCAGTAAATCACCCGTAGTATGGGGATTTAATAGGGGATTTTAAAACGTGGAAAGAATACTTACCATGCGCACATTTCTTGTCGGAGATATAAAATTATGTTAAAAATAACTTTGTTACTATTCTCATGATGGCATTGTACCCGCCAATAAGTCCCGTCGCAGAGGGCGCTCTTAAGGGCGTGATAACACCTGATTTCATAAGGTTCATAAACCATATTGTTTTATTTAAAAAACCGGCCAAGGGCGAGTCGGACTCGCACACGAAGGGTTCCGTACCATCGTAAAAGATTTAATACAAAAAATCACGTTTTTTGGATGGGGGGCCCCCTTTAATTATTATTATTTTTTAATCTTACCTATTTGTTGTTATAGCGGCAAAATAAATACACACTCTGTGAAATTTTCTGTCTATCTATTACGGTTACTGAGATACAGCCCTGTGACAGAAGGACGGACGGACATACAGAGGAGGCTTACTAATATGGTTCCGTTGGCACCCTTTAGGTACGGAACCCTAAAAAGTAAGTCCTTATTTTGGGATTTCAAATATGGTTTCACTTACGCTTTTATGGAACTGTATGCAATCAGGTGTTATCACGCCCTTAAATATGATCTAGAGCTAGAGTCCCAGTTGTCACCTAAACTGGCTAAACACGTCAAACTTCATACAAATTTTTACTAGATATTCTGTGGTTTTACTTCTTCAAGCTTTCAAAGTCAAACTCGGACTTCCGATTTGTATGAAAACGCGGAGTCGGCGTAAACGGCAACGTCGACGTATTTACGGCAACGTTGACTAAGCTGTCAAATCAAACTCGGACTCGCAAATGTTAGTTCGCGTAACGCCCACTGCGCGCGCTCTTCAATTTCTCCATACATTTGAAAACGCCGGTCGATCGATTTGCCGTAAACGCCAATTTAGGTGACAGCTGGGACTACGGGTCTGCTGTTTATACATTAATTATGAACAAGGAGTATACTTGATAATTTTATGTATTTAATGGATACGACATTACCGTTATCTCATTAATTTGAGTTTCAGCGACATCTACATTTGAAGCATTGTAATCAGATTTTGAAAATAATCTGAAAAAGTATTGGTCGTGACATTCGTCGGAAGCAGGACATGAACCTGCGACCTTTGGATTACATGTCCACTGCTCTAAACCAACTGAGCTATCCCGACAATTACGTCAGCCAACGAATTTCTCGATTATATTCGAATCGACACAATGCTTCCCCTATCTTCTGCTAGATGGCGCTGATGATGTTTTTGCGTATTGATCCTACGCTAAGGCATTTTGACTGCAAAGATTGAGCTATCAATCTTATTGCTGTCGTCACCAAAGACGTTTTTGGTATCGGACACTAAGAGTCAGCCCGGATTTAACTTGATAATTTTATGTATTTAATGGATACGACATTACCGTTATCTCATTAATTTGAGTTTCAGCGACATCTACATTTGAAGCATTGTAATCAGATTTTGAAAATAATCTGAAAAAGTATTGGTCGTGACATTCGTCGGAAGCAGGACACGAACCTGCGACCTTTGGATTATTCCTTTTTCGACCTTTTTCAGATTATTTTCAAAATCTGATTACAATGCTTCAAATGTAGATGTCGCTGAAACTCAAATGAAGGAGTATACTGGCTGGGACAGATCGAGTCCGATATAGTTTCGGTTCTGCGCAGCCGCTCTGCCGCTTGGAGGGCGTAGGATCCGATCCATCCCGGCAAACATACGTGCTCGCGTATACGCTTAACCCGTTGTCGCCTCCGCAGCCGCTGCCGATAGCCAATATGCTCACCTTAACGTGCCGTTTCTGTGCCCGCAGACAGTGCCTGCACCCCGAGGCGAGCAGCAAGGAGCTCTCGCTGCCCGAGTACTACTCGCGCTTCCACGACCTGCGCAAGGAGTACGTGCGCGCGTACACGCTGCGCGCGGTGACACCGCCGCAGCCCACCGCGCCGCCGCCCCCCCCGCCGCCTGACCACCCGCAGTCGCTCACCGACATGCTCAACTGTATCCTTTTCGACGCCTTCCGTCAAAGCAGTCCCCGTCCTTCGAGCCGGATATCTCGTCCTTTAAGCCAAATCAAGATCAAATCCTTCGACCCTGATGTCTGGTAATTCGGTCCTTATGATCGTCCTTCGAACTAGATGCTTTGAGGCTGATGATTGGTCCTTCGAGGCGGATGTCTGATCGTGCGAATCAGATTTTTCGTCACTCCAGTTGGTATCTGGTCTTTTGACCAGATACCTACGGTTGGTCCTTCGAGCCGGATGTCAGGTCTTTCGGTTTCTATTTTTCGTCCCTCGAAGCGTCCTGCGAACCTGGACCTTGGTCGTATAGCCATGTCCAGTATTTCAGTCAGTTGATGGTGCTTTGGGGCACGTATGGTCCTCGAGTAGCATTCAGATTGAGCAGTAAATCCAGGTATGATGTGGCTATTCGAGCTACAATATCGAAATACATTAATTATTTCTGTTCTTTTAAATCAGACAACCAATTATGTACTTTGCAGAGTCCATGGCTCTATTGTGGAGAAGTCAACTCAGATTTATTTTATATTGTAACATGACATGTATGACGTACATAACGACTTACCCTTTGTACCACTATCTGTGTTAGATTAAGTATGATTTCAATTAAAGGTCCCAGTTTTTTTTTGGTAAAATTAACATTTTGTAAGCATCAGATAGGCCGCTAGATTGCGGACCGATTTATAGAATTAGATCAGGGTCACGCACATAGAATTGGACACGTATAATTGTATATGAATAAATGAGTTAAGAGTATTGAGTATGGAATGTCAGGCTAGATTTGCCTATCCTCACGCATACATAACTAGCGCACGCTTGTCGCTAGTTATACATTCATAATTCTAGGTTATGTTACCCCTGACGCACACTATCAGACCTGTTTCGAAAATTTCTGGCGGGCGCTGAACGACCGTGCGCACACCTGTCAGAAAGTTAGGTGCAGCGATTATAAATCCAGTCTGTGACTAGGCGCCATTGTAAGAAGAATTTTGAGCGGCTCGTAGCCTAGTGGCGCGGAGACTGGCCTAGCGTTACCAGAGGTCTGGGTTAAATTCCGACATGCACACTGTCTTTCTCTTTCCGAGTTCGATAAGTGCATTTAGTCACGAATGTGAGCTGTTATATGGTTCGGAATCCATGTAAAACTGTAGGACCCCTTCCCTTACTTTAAGGCCGCCCGGGTTTGTACCATCGCATTGGATAAAAAGATGGTCGAACCGTCAATGGAAAATTGACCGTTTTTTCCATCCAGTTCAATATAGCCGTGCTCATAAGGGGAAGTTCCTGGCATGGCACCTAATTCCTTCGGGAATGTGGTGTATTGGGCTAATATCATAACGGTAGTTGTGTGGTATTAGCCATCTAAGTTAGGTCGCATAAAAAAAATGAAGCAGGTTGTTACTGCAGGCGATGACCGACCACGCGTTGATATTACTGTGGTACGTGTATTTTAGGTTTACCCTCTGAATGAATACCAACCGATTGCCAGAGGGTCCGACGATCGTATTTAAATAATTCAAATCTGAAGTTATCTATTTTCTCATTTCCTTCCAATTGATATCTCTCTGATGTGTATTGTGATGTGCGGTTGTCTTATCCCTATTTTTCACTAGGAATTTTTTCCATTTTGTTCTAACACAAACAAAACAAAAAAAAACACAATATATAAAATTTTTGAGAATATTCACTTATCCTTTACAAGAAAGAAATATTAAATATTTTTTGTTTTATAATGTAGCTTTTAGTTTAGGTTACTCGTGTTGCCTTAACTCTTTCTTGTAAAATTAAGTGAATATTTTTAAAAGTTTTGTATATTGTGTTTTTTTTTGTTATTTTCTTTTGTTGTGATTTATCCTTTTACTTACATGTGTGTCATGCTGCTGGATATGTATTAAGTTAGTCATTTGTATATCCTGTTAATTATAAAATATGTATATCTTTTTTGATACCAAATACAATAAATAAATAAATAAATAAAATCTGCTTCGACACATCACGTCTGAATATAGTACCCATTGTGATCGCGTACGTAGCGTACGCTGCCCTATGACGATGTGCGGCAGGCCTACTACGGCGACACCGCGCGGTGGTGAAGCGAGAGAATAGGCGTGTCTAAACGTTTCCCAATTCTGTGGTCACTGGTGTATTTTGTTCAATGATGGCGTATCAACAAAACATTGAGCCTCATCAACCTGTGCAGCGGTGTGACTGCGATTCAACATTGATGTGAATAACATTTGGGGGTTTTATTTTAGATAAGATCCGTTTGAAATTTACGTGGACGGATGAATGAGATTTTGATTTCGCTTTCGGACGACGTCATCGCTGTCATTTTATGTTGTGTCATAGCACTCTAGTTAGAATATCGGAAAGAGACAAAACTAGGGTGACGCTTGTGAGAAGATTTTACGCGAGTAGCTGTCATTCCACGAATAAGAAAGCGTAAGTGTTCACTGGTGAGTCACAGGTTACTGCGAATCACTGGCGAATGTGAGTTTAAAGATTAACCCCCTGAGATCTATACTCAAACTCAAGCACCCATCGGATTTTCGGGGTTTCTAGGATTTAATTATCTTAAACTTCAGCTCATCCGTTTACATAGTCCTACACAAGTCTATTGTTAGTAAATATACTATGCGCAGGTACGTCGCTTATTCTAAGAAATGTGACATGTATGTATGTCAGTCAGTCAGTCAGTCAGTCAGCGTGTTTGCGTCACCCTGTGCGTTGCGATGTATGTACGAGTATAATCGACCGTGAAGCAAGGACTTATTTATTAAAGAAAGAGCCCAGTAAAAAGAACTACTTTACGATATACGATATTCGTTAGTTAGATAACAAAATAAGCTAAAGACACAAGATTACATTCTTGATTTCCTTAACATGTTGTCTTCAGATTTAGGTATGGCTCCGTACGAAGGCAACAGCTTTTATGCGGGCGAAGTCAAAGACATGGCCAGCATCATACAGCGGATTATTGCAGACGGTGAGTTTACTAGTTCGATACACTTTTTTCTATAGCTATTAATCCCTCCTTCCCTACTAATTTTATAAATGCGAAAGTGTGTTTGTTGGTTTGTCCTTATTTTACGCGGCAATGGAGTAACGCATCGTCATAATGTTTTGAATACTAATTGTTTATGAGCCAGAGAGTGACATAGAATACATTTATTTTCTCAACATCATGTCCATCATATTGAGAAAAGAAATGTATGTCATATTGTCACGAGCCGAGCCGGATAACATAGTTACATAAATAAATCTGTCGGAGCTGCTAATAAACCGATAAATTTCGTCGTTTTAACATCTTTTTCCAATGTAGTTCATTAACATAATCGGCCGATTCAATAAAAAATGTGACTAGGGACTCAGAAAGAAAATAGTTTTCGATCATGCGATGTGGTTTGTTCGACCGACACCGAATCCACTTTTTTCTCTCGCTTTGTTTTGGTTGTCTGTGACGTCTGTCAGCGATTAGTCTGTTGTTATTGTTGTTGTTTCGTCCCGGCTTGCTTGATCTGTAAAGAAAATAGTGTTGGTATGTGTATTTCTAAACCGACATCGAAACCACATGTTCTCTCTGTGTCGTGTCTCTATGTGTAGGTACGTTGTCTGTGACGTGTGTCAGCGATCGTCTGTTGTTTTTGTCTTGTTTCAGCTTTGCTTACCTAATTATATCGATACCTAATCAGTAAAGAAAATAGTTTTGCGCGCGAGGTGGTTCGCTCGATCGACGCCCACACAAAATTTGTCACGATTTTGATACAGAATTACACACTCATACAGCCTTACTAATAAACATTTACACCATCGCAGTTCCTTAGTTATTCCTAGCTGAAATAAAATACTAATAATGCTGGCGTAAGCGGCTCCTCTGCCAAGCCATGAAATAGATTATTATTGCAAAATGTATGAAGATTTATTTCGCCTTTAATCTAGGTTGGACTCTAGCATAGCGACGGAAAAAGAGAAAAATGATGAAGCCCATCAAACCAAACAGCTGTTCATATCGAAGTCCTCAGATTTGTGAATAAAAAGTCCCCAATTCCTTACAAAAAAGCTCTTGGCGCAAGCAAGAACGCCACGGAATTAAGTGAACGCTAAATTGGGCGTTTGAACGCGACCGCAATGTTTTGTCTTGACAATAAAATGCGGGAACAACATTTTAGGCGCTGGTATTCCAGTGGTCGATTGTCATGCAAATATATATTAGCAAAATTGTTGGTCTAACGCAGGTTTAACTATTCCTGCACTATTCTGGATTTGTTAGTAATAGACTTTTTGGCTTATACCATCGTAAAGCCTGGCGTAACTTTACCGAGATAAAGCGGTAGAATTAGAACTGTTTATTAGTCAATATTGCCCAAACTTGCCCAAACTAGTACAAAAGTACAAGATTAGTAATGGCAGTCATCAAAACTAGCGGAAAAACTGGATTTTACAAATTGTATACAAAACCCTCAATAAACAAACGAGTTTTGTATCACGGCCCATCGCGGTCAATCGTATAATAAATCATAAAAAGAGGCATCAAAGCAAAAAGCTAATAATAAACTGTAAACATAAATTACAATCTGTGAGTTATTTGAAGGTCAAGGCAAATGCAGTATGACGTGTGCCTCTCCGTATGAGAGGAAATTAGAAGATGTTGCATAGTTTCGTCTCTGTCTAACTAGCGTAGAGATAGTTTCAATGAAATACAATTGTATTCGTCATATTTTTCTCAATAGCCAGTTCCTCTCATAAAACTATAGAATCCTAATAACATCCGACATAGCTATAGTTGGTATTCTAGTGGTAATCAGTGTCATATACAGGTTGCTCTAATGAGTAAGCACATTACTGCAGGTTCAAAATAAACACCTTGTCCTCTTTTCAATAGAAATCACCATCTTCATATATTCAACAGTAACGTGATCAAAATAATCAATGCAGTGTGGTAGGTAGGTTTTCATTTTTGTTTAAAGTAGGTACCTACTAACTATAAAATATTAGACACTAATCAAACATCGCCCCCCTAAATAACTTCAACGCCCCCCAATTTCCTCTGGGCCCTTTACCGCCCCCCTGTAGGCCTCTAGCGCCCACAAGGGGGCGTTATTCACCCACTTTGGGAAAGACTGCACTAGATGAAGCAACACATCAGGAGAGAACAGTGTTTGTATACATATGTGAAAATAATCGTTTGGATCCCTGGTAGCTCATATCTAGGAGATAATTAAAAGTTTTACAAAACAGTGAATAAAATTAAAATTATAGTTAGTAGTAAGTCAAAATAAAAGTCAAACATACCGCAAGGAAACTAGGTGCCATGCCAGGAACTTCGCTGTATTGCACGGCTATATTGTGCTGGATGTAAAACGCAGGCAATTTTTATTGTCGCTTCGAACATCGTTCATTCGAAGCGGATCTACAGTATGTGGAATTCGAACCACGAACGACCAAATCCTCGTTGAATATGCAAGGGAATAAATGCGGTGGGGGACTTACTTTTATTTTTTTTATAGCCGGAAGATGGCCGGAATCCACATAGTATCGGCACATAGAATCGCACCGGCATGTAGTGCGATAACGAAGCCTAAAATGAGGTGTAGGTACTGCACCTACCCCAATCTGACGGAAACTGACAGATTTTGTACGCGAAATCTGTCAGTTTGGGGTAGGTTACACCTTATTTCGCGCTTCGTAATCGCTCCTGTATGTTTTTTTAGTTTAAAAAAGTAGTAAAGATCAGAAGATGCTTTTTTTGATCCACCCTTTGAAGTTTTTAGGGTTCCGTACCCAAAGGGTGAAAACGGAACCCTATTACTAAGCCTCCGCTGTCCGTCCGTCCGTCCGTCCGTCCGTCCGTCCGTCCGTCCGTCCGTCCGTCCGTCCGTCACAGGGCTGTATCTCATGAACCGTAATAGGTAGGCAGCTGATTGCTTCACAGAGTGTGTATTTATTTTGCCGCTATAACAACAAATGGGCAAAATAAAAAAATAAAGGGGGCCCCATGATTGTGATTTGATTGTGTTAAAACTTGTACGATGGTACGGAACCCTTCATGTGCGAATCCGACCCGCACTTAGCCGGTTTTTTAGTATATTCTAGAAGCACCCGCTATGGGCACCAATCACAACATCCGGTATAGGCGCGCGCTAATCGCAGATCCGTGATATTGTATTTCAATCATGATGAGTTGCAAATTGCAATGATGTTTTTATCACCCAGCGCCATACACGCAGCTTCGATGGAAAAATCGTTACGAGTTACAAATCACCTATCGAAAAATCGCTAAAATCATCGATGCCGCAGGCAGGGCCGTATTCAGAGGTGTGGAGGCCCGAGTGCAACCAAAGTGTTGAGGCCACTAATTATTTTTCAAATATGTATGTGAAATAATATGTTTTGTTGTTGTTGTTGCGCAACGGAAGGCAAAACTTAAATCAAAACCGATTTTATAGAAAATATTAATTTTATAAATACACACTTCTATAAATATAAATGATGACTGCATACATTAAAGTCATCCCAAATTGATAATAATAAAAAAAAACATTTATTTATTCAACTTAATATATTTTGATTGTAAAATGAGTGATCGATGCATGCATATTCGGATTTACCAACCTTTTTATTTTGATACGTTCAATTAATGTAGGGCCCCTCTCTTGTGGAGGCCCCGGGCATTTGCCCCGATTGCCCTCCCTTGAATCGGGCTGTGCGCAGGTTTACCTCGTTGCACAGAGACCCCAGTCCCAGCTTGCACCTAAATTGGGGTTTACGGCAAACCGATCGACTGGCGTTTTCAAATGTATGGAGAAATTGAAGAGCGCGCGCAGTGGGCGTTAAGCGAACAACATTTAAAAGTCCGAGTTTGATTTGACAGCTTACTCACCGTCGCAATACGCCGACGTTGCCGTTTACGCCGATTCCGCGTTTTCATACAAATCGGAAGTCTGAGTATGACTTTGACAGCTTGAAGAAGTCAAACAATATAATATCTAGTAAAAAATTGAATGGAGTTTGACATATTTACGTAACTTCGAAGTTCCGTAAACGCCAATTTAGGTGCCAACTGGGACTAGGAGCTCAGAGCAGGCATTTGAAGGATACACTAAATCGTTCATCCACGGATTTTTTTTATTTGTGTGGATACATATTGTCAACACATTTGTATTATTTCATCTTTATACACAAATATGAAAACCCGATTTTTCATAACAAAATCTTGTTGGGGAAATATCCAACATGTTAGTGAAGATTGCCTCTAAAGCCTTTTGTCCTGATTGTACAGGGACGTAATTTCCAGATTTTTATTGTAGACATGTTCTTATGTTACCTATTCGTTTAACAAAAATGTATATTTTGTTGCAGGATTCAGGCTGGAACTACCAGAGACGATAGACTTAGTATTAGAAGCTGGAATTTGGTGAGTACATTTCATCTAATAATTAAATCATAATATTGCTGACAAGGTATTTTATAATATTAAATATGTGAGTGAGGCATGAGATATGTTTGAGATGGTTTTGACGTGTAGAGCGAATGGGTGACGAAATAATCGCGAAACAAATTCGCAGAAGGGAGTGGCACTTTCGTGCCCGAGTGGCCAAGGAGATCGTACCAGGACTCCATGTAATATTTCGGCAAGGTCAGGCATCCTCAATAATAGAGGATATATGAAAACATTTATATCTATGGAGGAAGCGAAAGAAGTAACAATTATCGTACCATACGGTGCTCTATCGTCTCTGCCTACCCGTCCGGGATCTGGCGTGATGGTACGTATGCAAGTATCAGATTAATCAAGTATTAACTTATTTTTGGTGTTGTTTAACACAATTCAGATGGGAAAAAAATCATACTTATATTCACATATACTACACACAGATATTCGTTGCCTGATGTTGAATACAAAATATCAAATAAATTGGAACAGTGGTTTTTAAATGATTAGTAAACTAAGTTTGTATGGGCAACATGGCCTGCGGCAAAGAATACTACATGGGAACTACATACGAACTACGTATTCGGTTACATTGAACTAAATGGAAAAAAAATTGCCGCTTCGACCATCGTTCATTCAATGCGATGGTATCAACGCGGACGGGATTAACCCTACCACCTAGTGAGGAAGGAGAGCTCAAGTTTTTCGCGGAATCCGAAGCACGGGCAGCCTCAAGGGTGGAAAACGGTCACCCATCTAGAATCCAACCGCGCTTGGAGTTGCTTCACCCGGCTTATCGAACCACAAGGCATCGCGAGAGTCGGCTACCGAGGCTGACTCTATTTCAAAAAATATATTAAGAAGTGCCTGATTATCGGGATATGGCAACTCATGGTACAAGCTCCCACCACTGGTTCATTTTCCGACACAGGCACTTCTATTTTATCGAAATTCACATAAAAATACTAATTAAGGTGGCCCAACCCGCTCATCATCCCATACAAAAGGGGAAAGAAGATCACGCCCATATTTCTTGTCAGAGATCCAAAATTTTGCTCAAAATATTTTTATTTGATCGAACTAGATGTCAGATGACCATTGGCATTGTAAAATTGTGTTTGGTTTCTAAGTTATGAGGTCGCGCGTTTTATACAATAACTTTGGAGGTGGATTACGCAATGATAAAGTAAGAACATCGTAAAAAGATTAGTCATCAGACATAGCTTATATAATCAAGATTTATGATCTATTTGGTTTTTGTTAGATTTTTGACTACAGCGGTCGTGGTTTACTTTTAGCTATAAGTCGTTTTGAAATTAAAATTTTCGTATATCTTACCAAATCATACACTATGCACATTGTATTTTTTGTGGACATGTTGCATCTCTGAAATTGATCACAAATCTACATGAAACAAGCTAGGTCTGATGACTAACCTTATTAAGATGTTATCGTTGAGTAATCCACGTCCAAAATTATTGTATAAATTGCGCGAAAAAAAATCGTACTTTCGGACCTTATTACTTAGAATCCAAACAATATTTTACAATGACGATAGTCATCAGACATCAAATTTGATCAAATAAAGCTGTTTAGAGTATAATTTTGGATCTCTGACAATAAATATGCGTATGATCTTCTTTCCGCGTTTGTATGCCGAGTTGAGCGGGAAGACCCACCTTAATGTTGTTATTATAGATTTTATATCCATACGATAGTCAATTTAATCGTATTTTGATTGTGTCCGCAATGCATTATTGTTATGACCGCGGTAAAAACACTAAGATTTTACTGTTACGGTTAATTAGAGAACAATGTGTGGTTGAATTTTATGAACAAGTAATGTTGTGCCCAATTAAGACGTTGATTTCTCATTAAATACATATTTGTACGAAACTAAATCCTCTACACTACTTTTTACACTAGCCTTTGTGTTTTTTTTATGTTAAGAACGGCCCGTAAGCTATGCTCCCCATACTAACGTAGTTTACTAATCATTTGGAAACCGCTATTCCAATTGAATTGATATTTAATATATAATATCAGGTAACAAATATCTGTGTCTGCATGCTTTTGTTTTTTTGAAAAATCCAAACCGAATGAAATGAAAGCAAAAAGAAAATCTTCATACGAATTTTGTTTTCTCTGTGGTTTGACCCAGAATACATTTACCGAAAAAACATAGGCATGCAGACACAGATATTTGTAGCCTAATATTAGATACCAAATATCAAATATTTTGGAATAGTGGTTTTCAAATTATTAGTAAACTACGTTTGTATGGGAGGCGAAATTTTCTGATGCTTACGGGCCGACCTTATAAGCGCGGCATGTGGCGTACGCCAAGACCTAAAGGTGCCCGACGACGCCCATAGGTTTTCGAACATTGAGGGGGCTGCGAAAACCATGCCGGCCGGCCAGGTGCTTCTTCACACCACGTTTGAAGGACCCCAGGTCGTAATTTGGGGGAAATAACTCGGAACATTCCATTGTTTACCGACCCTATAGATAAAGGATCTAGAGGATCGGTGGGTTCTTAATTTTGGAATGTCGACTGTGAATTCGAAAGGTTCTGCGTTGAGCGAAGGCAGAAAGGGGACGGAGGAACAGCGTTATGCAGCTCCGACGAGCATTCGTAAAGACGATAGAATACAGAGAGAGACCCTACATCCCTTCTGAGTTGGAGTTGAGCTGTGTGTGGGAAAAACTTCTTATTACATAATTGTATATCTGTAAATTTGTTTTCAATTAATATAAAAATACAAGTAAAGCTCACCTACTTAATAGGGGGGTTATAATGCAAGGGTTGAATACGGATAATAAAAGTTAACAGATGGCGTTGCAATTCACATTTAAGAATACATGAAATACAAACCAATATTTTTTATTTACAATGATATACTTAATTTATAGTTGAAATTAAATGTTTTCATCGTGCCGGACTAGGCAAAATTTTGAATTAAGCTTCGTTTCATAACGGTGTAACTAGTTCTGGCAGTGACGGGAGATGGCGCTAGTTAGAAATGTCGAGGTACCAGCGAAGATCAGAAGTATTTAGCGAGTTTTGTACGTTGTATGACGTTAGCAGTCTATTGCATTTTTTTCATGCGACCTGACATGGATGGCTAATACCACACAACTACCGTTATGATATTAGCCCAATACACCACATTCCCGAAGAAATTCGGTGACGTTACCCATATATCGAGACAGTCGGGCAATGCTCACTAAAGACCAGGTTCGACGACACCTTTAGACCAAGTATCTCGCCACCCGTTCCACGCAGTAGGTACCCGTAGGTTATTTAACGTTGACACAGCTCTCGTGAGTTCAAACCAGCGAGTCAACAGACGGCCAGCTTTAGCAAACATTATGTGCGTCTAGTTCCATGTGGTCCCAGCGTCATTATTCTCTGAATAGCAACGAATGTAAAACAAAACCCTTTTGCGGCCAGCGGGTATGGAAGGACTGTAGTAGCGACAGCGACAGAAACCCATTCGTCTGGCGCGGCAGCGTAGCCACGACTTAGTGGAAAACGCCTGGTGACTTTGGAAGATGTCACCATCTGCAGTTACCTGAAATTCGATAAGTAACTTTCGGTTACATTGCATATTTGCATGGTGTGACCGAAAGGTAACTTTGGGATTTTTGTAACTGGAGCTGGTGGAAACGGGCGTAAATGAATTGTTTCACTAGAAACACAAATAGTCATCTCCGTGGTCATAGCCTAAAGCTCAATGCCACTGCCAGCTCAACAAACCCGAGACAACACTTCCTGTCGAATAGAGCAGTTGAAATGTGGAACAAGCTGCCAGAAGATGTCGTTGAAGCACCCACCACCAATTCTTTTAAAAACCGGCCAAGTGCGAGTCGGACTCGCACACGAAGGGTTCCGTACCATCGCACAAGATTTACAAAAAAAAACACGTTTTTTGTATAGGGGCCCCCCTTTAATTATTGTTATTTTATTATGTTACCTATTTGTTGTTATAGCGGCAAAATAAATACATAATCTGTGAAAATTTCAACTCCCTACCTGTTACGGTTCATGAGATACAGCCCTGTGACAGACGGTCAGACGGACGGACGGACGGACGGACGGACGGACGGACGGACGGACGGACGGACGGACGGACGGACGGACGGACGGACGGACGGACGGACGGACGGACGGACGGACGGACAGCGGAGGCTTAGTAATAGGGTTCCGTTTTCACCCTTTGGGTACGGAACCCTAAAAACAGGCTTGACAAACACCTAAAAACACTTAACTAAAGTAACCGTAATAACAAAGCACCAGTGAACCCAGACATGAACACATCAGCTTAGGCTGCTCGTTCATCAAATAAATAATTAAAAAATAAATAAATAAAAATGTAGTGTGTGTGTGCGAGCCTAGTAGCGCGATGGCGCGGGGAGTTGCCTTACATACAGAGGTCTTCGAATCTCCGCCCGTTCATACACCACTTTTATTCTCTTTCTGAGCTCGATAAGTGCATTTCGTCACGAATGCGAGCTGCGCCATGCGACGGAATTCATATAAAATTGTACGGGAAGGTGGTAGGGTTTAGACCGCCCAGGTTGGTACCGTCGCATTGGATGAAAAGATGGTCGTAGCGGCAATGAAAAGATGTCTGGTTTCCATTTAGTTCAATGTAGCCGTGCTCATAAAGGGAAGGGCAACTTGTTTCTTCGGGAATGCGGTGTGTTGGGCTGATATCATGACTGTGGGTGTGGTACTAGCTCAACGTTGCGAAGCTGATTTTCCATCCCGTTCCAGAGTATTTTTAACCGACTTCAAAAAAGGAGGAGGTTCTCAATTCGACTGTTTTTTTTATGTTCAGAACTTTCGCCTGGTTGAACCGATTTTGATGATTTTTTTTTTATTTGAAAGCTGGTACTTCCTGTGTGGTCCCATTTCAATTTGGTTTAGTTCTGACAATGATGAAAAAATCATGTAAGTCTTAAATTTACATTAACTATGTGCGCGACAAATGGACGAATAACTCAATATAACGCCAACAGATTTCGATGATTCTTTTTTTATTGGAAAGGACGTGTACAAATTAGTAAGTGTAATTCAGATTCACTAAAAATAAATAAATAAAAAAAAATAACAAAAAAAACCGACTTCAAAGAAAAAGCACTAAAAAGTAAAAAAATAATTTCCATTTTTGTAGTTGCGATTATTGTTATTTTTTGTCGTTATCAGCTAAGGTAGCCAAGGTTCTCTAAACTGGCGCAGCGCGTGCCCGGCTGACGCCGACTCAATAATTAACAATAATCGTAACTACAACAATGGCAATAAATTTTTTTAATTTTTAGTGCTTTATCTTTGAAGTCGGTTTTTTTTGTTATTTTTTTTTTAAACCTGCGTAGCTGGTTTTAGTGATTGTATGAGGGCATACAATGTATGTGTGAGAGTGAGAGAGGGTGTGTGTGTGAATGTAAATCGGGAGGAATGGAGATAGCAAATTAAAAACTCTATGGTTGCATCGATGTTTGTCGATCGAGGCATGTGCCCTCCACACACTCGAACGTGCCGAGATGTGTCGTCCCCTTATCGGTCGCGCTTATCGTCTTGTGATTAGATGCAGCCGTGTGTTGCACCATGCAAGCACGCACCGGCAAGCTTGAGCGAGGTGCATTCTCGACTCGAACGCAGTGTTAGCTACTGAACTTCTGAAGCAATGAGTAGACATTTGTCACGGATTGTTTTATGTATATGCGTGTATTTGGATTTTGTTATGGTTGCAAAAAAATGTGTATTTTTAGGGTTCCGTACCCAAAGGGTTAAAACTGAACCCTATTACTAAGCCTCCGCTGTCCGTCCGTCTGATCGTCCGTCCGTCCATCCGTCCATCCGTCCGTCCGTCCGTCCGTCCGTCTGTCACAGGGCTGTATCTCATCAACCATAATAGATAGGCAGCTGATATTTTCACACAGTGTGTATTTATTTTGCCGCTATAACAACAAATAGGTAACATTTAAAAATAATAAGAATTAAAGGGGGTCCCCATACAGAAAAACCTGATCTTTTTGTGTTAAATCTCGTTCGATGGTACGGAACCCTTCGTGTGCGAGCCCGACTCGCACTTGGCCGGTTTTTTATGTGAAGCGCGGCATATGGTGCACGCGAGGACCTCCCAAATAAGGCGCCCGACGAAGCCCGGGGGCTTTCGCACTTTCACAGGGTTCAACCGTGCCGGCCGGCCAGGTGCTTCTTCACACCATGAAGGACCCCAGGTTGTACTTTGAGGGAAAAACTTCGGCAGGGTTTCGATTCCATAGTTTTCCGACGCTATAGATAAAAGATCTGGAGGATAGGTGGGTTCGTGTTTTGGGAATGTCGTCGGTGAATGGGTGCATTCCCTGCTTGTTTCGCGTCAATCAATTCGACTATGTATTTATATCTTTATTTGCTGGGGTTAGTTAGGGAAAGTGAGGACACATCAGCGGGTCATGGAGTCAAAGACGTAGGGGAATTTCAGTACCTACCTAATGTTATTGTAGGGATTGATAGGTAGGTATATAAATTATATAGCCAGTTCTACATTATGCTGCAATAATAATGTTCCTAATTAAACATACTTATTTCGCTAATACGATCAGGTCGTGGTCTAGAGGCTAGAGGCCTAGCCTTTCATGCCAGAGGTCTGGGTTCAAATCCTCGCTTAGGTCATGCACCACTTTCTTTCTCTTTCGGAGTTGGTAAGTGCATTTCGTTACTAATATACTATATTTGGTAAAACCAGACCTATACCTTGTTGTTTTCCTACGGTGTCCACGGAGTAAAATACGGTGGGGCGACTCCACGCAGAAGATTTATTAAATTGAGAATTTATTCCTCTTTAGGTCGTCATAAAAAATATCTTCTTCGTACCTAAGTTTCGTAAGCGTCTTGTCGCATCTTCAATAACAAATGAGTGGAGTTTTTTGCCTGAAGAGCATGGGTCGGGTTACGTTTTTACTGCGCCTCGGCACCTATCACACCACTTCAGAATAACACGTAACCTTAACACAAACATGCACACACGCACACATCGGGGTGTATACCTGCGCTTGCGCTGCGATGCAGTTCCCCGTACTATGCGACCGCATCCGATACAAAGTGTCGCAGTACAGTTACTGTCGAATCTGAAATATCGGATTTTAAAATAGTTATTGCATATCACACCACCATACAATTAGGGTGATTAAAAAATGACATTAGTTTAAAATAATTATTGTTTTAGCGGTTTACTTTCCGAATGAATAAACAAAGCCGTAGTTTGTCGAAAAAACAGCGTTTTAGTTTCTCGATTTCACTCTGACAGCATCCAAGACATCCTATTTAACCCACTTTTTTCATAAAATCTATGACCATAAAATTCCTTTAATCCGCGGATTTAGCTGAAGTATGCCTGGATCGAATGACTTTGATGTTCCTTTCAGGGATACACAAAGGGCAAACGAACATATTAGTAGCATTGAATGAACGATGGTCGAAGCGTCAATTATAATTGTTGTGTTTTCCATTCAATTCAATGTAGCCGTGCAATATAAGGAAGGTACCAGCATGTCGCCTAGTGTGGTATTAGCCATGTGTATGTCTAATTGCATAAAAACGTAAGAATTATAACAGGTCGAAACAATCCTTTAATCAAATCACCTTTAATCAAACAGTAGCGTATCAGAAACACGGCTTCTGCATTCAATTCGATTGTGTTGAGTTTTCTTATCAAAACACGACCGGACTTTCGCTTCGTGACGGTAATAATTTCTTTGTCGCATTTTTTCCACGCGCCGCAATGGAGTTCCGCTCGATTCGTTTGAGAAGCTCCAAAGAAGTAAAAACCGCTATACCGGGGTTAGGAGAGGACTATCCTGTGTTGCCATTGAAATGAGGTTTATTTCATCGAAAGACATTTAGATTTCTGCCTTCATCCAATTTCTAATAAGAGACATGTTCGAGGGTGATAAACACATTGACATAAGAAGTTATGTCAATGTGTTTTTTAACGTAAATACTCGATTAAATAGCTGGATTTTTATCTGGCACAAATGTTTCTGAATAATTTAGGCCCTGCCTATCCTTATTGGGCATTGCAGACGCGTTGGTGACTACATACGAATGAGCAGTGCTGTTTTCCTCGTGAACCAAGCGATATACCTTTTCGCATTTGACGGCTGTTAAATATTTGTGACGTTTTCTCGGTGATTATGTTTGTTTAGATTTTCACTGTTGTTCGACATATTATTTTACGTTTACGGATAAAGTTGACATCTGACTGGACGAAGCGTCAGATGTCCTCCAGGTCGCGTCGCGAATCCTGATGATGTCCACAGCGTGGTGGACGTAACGTCGAGCTAAGTAAGTAAGCTGAACACTGTTTATCCGTAAACGTAAAATAATTTCTCGGTGATTCTTGTCACACGCTGATGTTCAGCTATTGCCAATTCTTCATTGGTAACGTTCGGATAAAGACGATCAAACCTAACACTAAGAGAATTAACTAAAATTGCTTTAGACTTCTAGGCATAGGTCATAACGCCGTCAATCTGAAACGGTCCTTGCTCGTGTTCGTCATATGAGGAAACAGGCATAGAAACAGAGTTTGTCACGGTTATATAGGTTATCGATGCGTGATATTCTAACAACGCTTTCAACATATGTAATATTTTACGTTAAGTGTGGTTACGTATTTTCAACCTGTACTGTGCAATGAGACTCATTGAGAAGACACAATCAATGAGACGACATTTCCTTATCATAACTAATTACGTCATTGATAGAGACAGTCGTGAATCTCATTGTAATAAATATTCCCATAAGTCGAATGCATAAACACTATTGCTGAGATTCTCATATTAAACATTATTAGTACTTTGACAAGGCATAGTATTACTTCCGACTGTCAGTTTTGACATAAAATGTATGAAACGAATGTCGAATTTGACAGTCGGAATCCGTACTTTGGCTAAGCCAAGCACGAGTAATGTCAACGAATCTCAGCATATGTGCATATTGAAATCTAAGCCCTGATTGCACGAAGAGATGCTGAGTTGATCAATGTTCAAATACTTCACTTCGTGAACCGAATGGAGTTCCTTCCATACTGTCCATACAAAGTGACTTGTTTAATCATACTTTTGGATTGATTTCGATTTTTTGTCGTCTCGTGCACTCGGCCCTAAGTGCAACACATTATCTAAGGTAGATGAAACATTACTCACAAATGCACACAGAGTATGCATAACTGACTGATACATTGTATTGCCATTGGAACGACTTTAGAGGAAATATTCGCTTGTGTTATCGTTGTTAAATCGTGGTAGGACCACTATTGCTTCAGCAGTTTCAAGTGTCACCGTCTCCTTTGTCCGTGCCTCCCTTCCTTCTTGCCTGCATTCTACGCTCGCCCGCCGTCGCGCACGGTCGCCTTATCGCACCCTCCGATTAAACATATCGCAATTAATCTCGAAACTACAACGCGCTCGTCCTTTTCCGTCGCACCGAATCGGATACGAGTGTTGCAAGAGCGAAGACGTGTCTTATCACCGTTGTTTTGAAACTTGAAGCAATCGCCGCGATCGTTCCCGGGTTGTAGAATTGGCGTATCAACAAAGCGCGCTTCGTCGCATACGAGACGCAGAGAGTAAGAACGCGAGAGGTTGAACCTATTCTGTGGTCGAAGTGCTTAGGGTCTGTTGGTTCAGTGATAAAACTGTTGATATAAAGTGGACGATATCTCTGTGACCCCGGCTGCGGTGCGTAAGGTGAGTTTCTATATTTTGATGGTAATTATTCGGATAAGAAAATACGCAGCGCTTCTTAATTTGATTCGACCGCTAATAGACTCATTAAACAGCTGTGTTAGTTCATAGAATTGCCCACTCATTAGAGGCAGATAAACAAAAAATTAAGCTCTAATTGGGTAGGTGCATCATTATTTTTTAAAGTAATTGAGGTGTGACCATCGAATTTCGTCTGGAGGTTTGTGCACAACATTACCAGTGGCGGATTTACCAGCAGGCTGAGTAGGCTGGAGCCTAGGGCGGCAGATTTTAGGGGCGGCAAATTTGGGCCCAACATATTTTTCTTGCTCCCCAAGTCGAGAGTACCGGCCGGAAATAGCGACTTTGGTGCCTTGCTAGAGGCATAGGGCCCCTGTGCATAACATCGCACTCAACTAAGCTTATTAATATTTAAGTAATTCAAGTTTACGTAATTATTTCGGGAATGTGGTGTATTGAACTAATATCATAACGGAAGTTGTGTGCCATCCATGTCAGGTTGCATAAAAAAAACGTCTCACTTAAATACATTGTTCTACAATTTACATAGATTGACGGCCGAATCGACAATTTACTACATTTTCAGATTGTATGATTCATAAGATAAAAGTTCTGAAAGGGATTGTTGCTATAGTGAAGCGAATGTGTTCAAGGAGTTTCGTTATCAGAGGAATAAATGAACAGTTTGGTGGGGTGGGATGATAGGGATATCAAGTTTATAATTGTATTAATTTGGATCTGTTATCTTAGTTCGATCTTTGTGACGTAACTTAGTGTAGTTTGACTACCAAAAAGTTTAAATAAATGAAATGAAAGGAAAAATAATGAATATACTTTTTTAACCGATTTCAAAAAAGGAAGAGGTTCTCAATACGACTTTTTTTATTATTTTTTATGTTTGTTACCTCAGAACTTTTGACTGGGTGGACCGATTTTGATTTTTTTTATTTGAAAGCTGATGCTTTCCGTGTAGTCCTATTTAAATTTTGGTCTATTATAGTTCTGACAATGGCACCCATGAGAAAACCTTATTAGTCTTAAATTTGCATTAAGTTTATGCCCAACAAATGGACTCACATGAGTAGCACGTTTAGTAGGCCCACCCATATTTAGACAGATTAGGAAGTGTACTTCAGATTCACTAAAAATAAAAAAAATAACAAAAAAGAGACTTCAAAGAAAACTTATTCCTAAACCAATTAATATGCACGAAAATAAAAAAAATTGCAATTATTGTAGTTACAATTATTGTTATTTTCGGAGGCGGTGTCGCATTGCTTTGTGTACATCAGCGATAAATTATTTGGGCGATAGAAGTTTTTCTCTAATAGAACGAGTGAAAATTTATGTAAAATCTACCATAAGCTAAGAAAAGCTAAGCGTCTTTCTCTTTTGTGCATACATAGAGTCAGAACTAATGAACAATATTGTATACGAAGATATTATTGATGATTTTGCGAACAGAAAATTTGAGCGGAAAAAGGTATTGTAAAATTTTGATAACTTAAATAATTAAATTTCATAGTAGTTGGAATGATACCAGCTGATTGAATATAAGTATTGTTTTGAAGCTTTCTGGGAGCGCAATATAAATTGTTTGATTATGTTTACCGAATGTACATTTTTGTGTAAATAGTATTAAGGCATACCTCACTCCGCTTTATTTGTCGTACATGATTGAGCTTTTATTAGCTCAGAAATTTACTGAAAAAATATTTCTTCTGCAATCTTAACTAAATCGTTGGGTTGTAAAAAATATCTAGCAATGGACACATCGATCTCCTATTGCACAATCATACTAATTACGGGAACGAGGTTGAATCATAAAATTACAAGTGCCTTGTCAAATAAATTGTAGTTTATATGATTGTGAACTTAGAACTCTTACTTATTCTGTGACTAGGGTATCGAATGGTAGATGTCTGTAGGGGCGGCAAAATTTCAATAGCCTACTGGCGGCAAATGTGTAAGTCCGCCACTGAACATTACGTAAACGTAAATATCGGGGGCACCGTAGGTAAAATACTCAGTAATCTTCAGAAATTGTCCATCCTATTAGCCCAACACACCTCGTGGGAACTCGGTACTATTCCAGTACCTTCATTTTATTGCACAGCTTCATTGAACAGGATGGAGAGCGCGGACGATTTTCATTTCCGCTTCGACCATAGCTCATTCAATGCCTTGGTACCAATCACTCTTAGTAAGGAAGGGGCACCTACAGTTTCAAGGAATGTGACGTGTTTGTGTATAATCGACCGTGCAGCAAGCACGCATTAATTAAAGAATCCGATTCCGTGGAATCCGGCTCAGTGGAATCCAACCATTAGCGACGAATCCCTTCAGTTGTCGTACAGACGATTAAACAAAGGGAGAATCTACATTCCTTCTGAGTTGGAGGGCCTCGACGTTCTGAGATACGTCAAGGTCGTCGACGAGACCCACAGCACCTGCCTCCAAAGTATCACCTTCGGTTTCCACTTGACTCCATCGTGCATTCCATCCGCTCATATTAGGCGGAGCACGCGAGTCGTGTCTTGGTCGTGCTGCTTGTTCCCTCGTTTGTTCCTAGCTCCTAATGAACGCGATTGCGAAGAACATAATATAATAACGCGATAGTAAGGCTGAACAGATAACCCCACAAAGACTGCTGCGGCTGTACGCATGCGTGAAGTGTACATATGTTTAGTTACACTGAGCTTATGATATTTGAATGAGACGAAACGAGCGCCCGAATCTGCATCGTCCCAAACATTTTTTTTTTACTGACTCGTAATGTTATTTTGCATCGATTTACGTGCTCTATATCATGCTGACGGGAAAATGATTGTCTAATGACTTGCCAACCTATACTCAAAAGTTAACAGCATCAGAGCCCGTAGTCCCAGCTGTCACCTAAATTGGCGTTTACGGCAAACCGATCGACTGGCGTTTTCAAATGTATGGAGATTAGCGAACTAACATATGCGAGTCCGAGTTTGATTTGATTGTAAATACGTCGACGTTTCCGTTTACGCCGCCTCCGCGATTTCATACATACAAATTGGTAGTCCGAGTTTGACGTTGACAGTTTGAAGAAGTATAAAACCACAGAATATCTAGTAAAAACTTGTATGGAGTTTGACTTTATTCCGTAGTTCCGTAAGCGCCAGTTTAGGTGACATCTGGGACTTGCAGCTCAGCAAATAAACGCTTCCCATGCAAACGTAGTTTACTAATCAATTGAAAGTCACCGTTTCAGTGTACTTGATATGGCATATTGTTGGACGTCCTTCGCAAAATTTGTCACTAAGGCTGGTACCACGCTGGAATTCCAAAGTTCGGTGGTTCCAATTGAAGTCAGCTCTTCAAAACATTGAAGCCGTGTGTCCTTTTCAAAAGTTAAAATATTGCACGAAAAAAATCCTTAGATAAATTGATGTTCGTACACAACTTGACAACTTTGAATTACTAAACGATATCACTAATCCTATATCTTTTAATTGTTTAGAGTTTTTAATAAAAAAAAAAATATTCTACTTCATTTAAAACTAGCTGCGGTACCCGGCTCCGCTCGGGTCAATGTCGTGTTGGATTGATTTTGGTCTGAATTTCCTGGATAAAAAGTAACCCACCAAAAGGCTGGTCCAGGACTATGTATCCATCTACTAAATTTAATCAAAATCGTTTAAACCGATATGGCATGATTTAATGATAAACATCTCCATGTTCCCATTTAGAGATTCGTAAACTTTTGGGAGCAAATTTTAAAAGCATGTGCCGCCAGACCCTTACTGCACTGGCACTGCTGCATAGAAATTGATACAAAACCAACAAAGGCGGGATAAACCCTACCACCTTCCTTACTTTTACAAAGTTTTATGAGGAATACGAACCACAGCCACCTTCAACATCGAAAACGGTAACCCATCCGGAATCTGACTGCGCCCAGAGTTGCTATATGTTGATAAAATACGCAAATAAATCGGGCGAGTGGTTCGAAGTTATCGCTCTACATGTCGTGGAACTTTCTGTAGGCCTTTTTAACACCTATAATATTCAAATACATAGGTAGTTTTAATTTTTCTCTTAAGGTTTGTGTTAAATATTTAAAAATTACATACGCAATCCTTTCTCTTTGTTCGCTCCTTATATTAATGAAAACCGTATCAAAAAGTCCGTTGCGTGGCTTAGAGAAAGTAAACGAAGAAAAAAAGGCAGATATTGACTACCCCCCCAAGCTGCCGCCGCCTCGGGGCATTTAGGTTTGTATGACAGCTACATCTTAACGTAAGTGGAACTGAATTATATATAGCCTATCCTGTGTCCCGTATATTTACATATACGTGTAGTGAGTTTCATCGAATTCGGATGATCGGTTTAAGAGTTATGGAGGAACATATATCATACATACAGAACTGATTTCAAAAAATCATCAATTGAGTCTTAGTATCATACATAAAGTCTACAAACGAAGTATCTTAGAAAACAAAGCAACTTACTCCATGAACACCCCTTACAGATTTATTATTAGTATAGATCAGCAATAAATATGTAAACGACAAGCATAGAGCTACTATCGACCAGACTTATCTTATAAGTCATCCCTTAAAGATTTATTATTAGTATAGATCAGCAATAAATATGTAACCGACAAGCATAGAGCTACTATCGACCAGACTTATCTTATAAGTCATACATTTGTAAGTAACGAAGGCGACCTACAGTTTTACGTGGAATCCGAATTAACGATGCAACCTGGAATGTGATGTCTTCGGACTTGGGACTGTCCGGCTCGTCGGATGGCGGTGTGACCGAATCATCGAGCAAGAAAGGACGCTAGTGGCAACTGAAACTCATCTATATATAACCGTATCAAAGCCACGCATTAGTGATAATGCACCGGGCCCCTACTACGAACCCTATCGAGCAGACGCTATCGAGGAGGCGATATCGCCTGTCAAAAATATTGCATACGTTTGACAGTTGGTATCGAAACGCTGTCGATACCAACTGTCAAACGCATGTCAACTCCTGGTAGTCAGTTCTCCTACGAATTCGGCAGGGGGGGCACGGAAATTTAGCGACTTGCGATGCACATAATACGATCGCTGAAACGTCAAAAGTGGACTGTAGGCCCGAGTCTGATTCAATTTGAGTTTTGTTTTCGCTAAACTTTTTCAGAGAAAAGCGGTGGCACCAGGAGATTTAATAATAAAACCATAGTACCAAAGGCGTTTACTCTGAAATGTTTGAGTGTGCATAACCTGAAAAAAATCCGGCCAAGTGGATTTTGCACCATCGTAGAAGATTTAACTAAAAAAACACGTTTCTTGTATGGAGTTTTCATTTGTTATAAAATTAGTATTTTTTAAAGCGGCAATAGAGATTCACACTCTGTGAAACTTTCAGCTGTCCACCTAATACGATTCATGAGATACAGCTCCCTGAATGACGGGTGGACAGCCGAGGCTTAGTAATCCTTTGAAACCCATTTCGGTACGGAACCCTAATAATTAATTTGGTTTTACACATTTATGTACGCCTATTTATTTATTTAGAAATATTACGTACTGAAATTGTACAGCATTTCAGTGGGTTCTGAAAACAATGGTATAAGACTTGTGGTTGCTCTGTCAACTTTTATGTCCATTTATATCTCCTAGACAAGGCTTCTGCCCGTTTTCCAGGAAGTCTATTTCTGAAGTAACAGTGGTGATATAATAATAAAAGTATGCTATCACCCACATTTAGAAATGTCAGTCGACCGGTAATTCGCATTAGCGAAGTACTCAGGCTAGGGAATTCCAATCGCAACGTTTAGGAAGTTTGAGTGAAGATACAGGCACTCATGCTGACATTCTTAGGGCCGAGTGCACGAAAGCACAAAAAATCAAAATCGACGTCAAAGTATGATCAAACACGTCACTTTGCGTAGACAGTATGGAAGGAACTCTAAGCGGATCACTAAAAGTGACGTGTTTGAACATTGATTAACCCGGCCGTATCTTCGTGCAACCGGGGCTTAGACGTTTCTCGTACTTGGCTGAGCCAAATTATGTCTTTCGACTGTCAGTTTTGACATGAAATGTATGGACCGAATGTCAAACTGTCCGACTGTAAAATTTGACAGTCGGAAGCCATATTTTGGCCTCGATTTTGGCTCAAGTTGGAAGCCATACTTTGGCTCAGCCAAGTACGATTAATGTCTATGAATCTCAGCTTCAAAGTCGTCGCGACGTATTGGGTGCCCGCGCTGCGGAACGCGCAATATCGAATATTCGTTGCACTAAATGGCGTCCTGTGCAGTTCTCACGTGTACTTACGTGGCGTTGGAACTTGAGAACATCAGTTGTGAGCTAATTCGTAAGCGAACTGACTGGCCGGCGCTACAGTCGCGGCGTCGGTGTCCGTCACTCCCGTCACCACTTACTCGCTGTACTGAATCATCGTCTGACAGTTTGTTATTAAAATCACACATTCAAATGTCAAAGCATTCCTTCGGTGAGTCAACCGCTGGACTCGCGTCGGCAGTTCCGCCGAATGTTCCTGCTAAGAAATATGTTGTATAGTATATAGGTAGCAGTATCACAGAATAAGTAATTGGCAGGAGTCGTATTCACTACGTATAATATTCACAACGTATGATAGTATATTTTTCCAAAAAATGAAAACCATGCATATCGTATAATATTCACAACGTATAATGTTATACGTTGTGCATGAGTTTAAAAATAAAATCAACTCTTTGCATCATGCAGAACGTCTAATAGTCACAACGTATAATATTCCTAACATGAATTCACAAAAAAAGAAAACCATGCAGAACGTATAATATGCCAAGAAGCACTGCATAAAGCGCCCTATAACGATACATTTAAGGCTGAAATTGCTACGAATCGATATTTGTTGAAGAGTAACAATTTGCTACAACGCTAATTGAGACGGTCGAAAAGTCGCGTGCGAGTATACGCTTTAAAAGTATATTCATAAGGGCGCTTATCGT
Source organism: Incurvaria masculella (assembly GCA_946894095.1). NCBI lineage: Eukaryota > Metazoa > Arthropoda > Insecta > Lepidoptera > Incurvariidae > Incurvaria > Incurvaria masculella. The sequence goes on along the minus strand of OX335663.1, from coordinate 6,625,170 downwards.
ATGAAAAGTTTTTGTATTATATGATATGCATGGTTTTCTTTTTTTGTTAAATAAAGATCATAATATTATACGTTGTGACTATTATACGTTATGCATGGAGAAATAAGAAATTTTATTTTTTAAACTTCTTCATGCACTACGTATACAATTATACGATCTGCCGATTATACGTTGTGCATGGTTTTAAAATTTTGTTAAAATATGACATTATACGATCTGCATATTAGACGTTCTGCCGTTCCCCCATTGGCAGTATAGCAATCGTTTCCGCAGACAGTTTCTTGAGTGTCTTGTAGCTGTGTGTTTAGGTTCGGAACCCTCGTAAAACTGAAGGTCCCCACTCTCTACGTTCGGTCCGCCCGGGTTGGTACAATTAACGTAGTAAAAACGTAACCGGGCCCACCTAGGTATATGCTTCAGGTAAAAAAAAACCGGCCAAATGCGAGTCCGACTCAAGGGTTCCGTACCATTATTCAAGATTTGACTCAAATAAAGCTCGTTTCTTGTATATATTGATTTTTGTTTGTTTTAGATTTTTACCATATGTCGTTATAACGCCAAAAGAAAATCATCGAACATTTCAGCTGTCACCTATTACGGTTCATGAGATACAACCCTGTGGCACTCGGACGGACGGACGGACGGGCGGAGGGTTGGATGGACAGCGGAGGCTTAGTAATACGGTTCCGTTGGTTGCCTTTAAGTACGGAACCCTGAAAAGGAAATTTAAAGTTATCCCAACGTGTCCCGATGTTAATCGGTGCAAGACCACAAAACAAGCATCCTTCACTGCTCGATTTTTTTCCAACCAGCGCGACGCGACGCAGTGAATTTGGAAAAGAAACAAGTACTCCGTTGAATGGGGCATTTGAGACATGCGCCATGCGACACATCGCCCGTCCATGAAATCTTCAGTAAGTGTACAAATACAGGTTTTAAAAATGAATGACTCAGAATCTAAAAATTTTTTTTTCCGGAACTTAGGTATTTTGGCCAAAAACACAAAATATGCGGTATCATTTGCTGCAAAAATGGCCCGCCAAATTTCTTTTCAATGTCTAATAAAATGGGTTAATAGGTATATATGTGTTCAGGAATCCAACAATTTTTTTACACAAAAGCGAGTTTTTTTTAAAAAATACACAGTTTTCGCTCTCATAAAATCGGCAAAATTGGCCAGCCCAATCTGTCGTCACACATTGTTTTTTAATTCTAATCAGATCTATAATTTCAAAGAATCCAACAAAATTGTTACTGGCAACACATATATTTTGCAAATGCCCAAATAAAGTGAACAGCATAATTGGCCCGCGCACTTTTTGAAATATAATGACAATAAAAGATATAATCGAAGATACTTTTAACAGAATCCAACAAAAAAGTTACACGACCGTCAGTTTTGCAGCGTTTAACGCAACTTTGAATTTCGCGCTAAAACGGCAAGATGAGCGCGGGTGGTAGGCTGAGGCAGGCCGAAGCGGGACGGCAGCGGCGGCTGAGGCACGTGTTTCAATATGTGTGATTGCGTAAGTGTGCGTGTGCGCCGACCTTTGCTCGAGGCAACGAAACGCTCGAGGCGCGGGGCTTTGGAGTGTGGTGGCAAAGATAATACTAATAATTACTTTGGTGGTGCATAATCGAATGTACCTAAAGCGAGCGCGTAGTTGGGAGCTGGCGAGCATTTCGGATGATTTTGGTAAATAAATTGGTCATGTACGTGCATAACTCGTGTATGTTTTCTATGGCAAGTGACACATCTTTATAACCGGCTCGACTCGTAGATTCTAGCAGTTGTATTCAGAGTGAACTGTAATCATTTTATACGGATTATCACTGGACTAACCATGCAAAATAATACATAGGACGGACATAATCCGGGTCGTCAAGTTAGACCTCCCACTCTGAATACTACTTTTTTAGGGTTCCGTACCCAAAGGATGCCAACGGAACCCTATTACTAAACCTCCGCTCTCCGTCCGTCCATCCGTCCGTCTGTCACAGGGCTCTATCTTATGAACCGTAATAAGTAGGAAGGTGAAATTTTCACAGAGTATGTATGTATTTTATTTATTTATTACTTTTTAGGGTTCCGTACCCAAAGGGTGAAAACGGAACCCTATTACTAAGCCTCCGCTGTCCGTCCGTCCGTCCGTCTGTCCGTCTGTCACCGGGCTGTATCTCAGTAACCGTAACAGGTAGTGTCGCCGACAGAACAACACATATGTAAATATAAATATAAGCTCGAATTAAGTTATAAATAAATTGCACATTATGTATTAAGAGCTCTATTATTGTTGCCAAAAACAGCCGCGCGGCGCTAGTTTGTAAGGGTGCACCCGAAAGTACTGAAACACATGAATGTATGCTATTATGAACAAAACTGAAAATATCTGAAAGTCAAATGATCACATTTATGTAATGTACAAGAAATCTGAAATAAATACTGTCAGCTTTGGTCTTTTAACTGGGTAGGTTGAGCCGGGGGGAGCTCGTAATCGGGAATAATATGCCAGGTCTAAAAATGCACAGATACACATAAAAAGGAACTGGAAACGATGAAACGAGCTTAGTTTGGACTAAGCTAGGTATGGAAAACATTAAAACGAGTTGTTATCAGTACAAACTCACATGTGAATACACTTAGGAAATGCCGATGCGCGTTTGTTGGTACAAACGGCGCGGACCAATCAGAGAGCAGGAAGACGAATCGATGCCGCTAACTATCGCCTGAGCAACAAGATCTGTTTTAAAGATGGGCACTATTTTGTAGGATGTGGCCTATCTCTCGCTGAACTTCTGTGACTTGTGTGACTGCGACCTGCAACCTGCGACCTGCAACCTGCAACCTGCAACGACTGAGTGCGATCGTTTGCAAGTACGACCACGATCGGTTCGCCAACAAAGAGAGCCTTAGGCAAGCCCTCTGGCACCGACTTATTATTTCTTGCTATACACCTACATCACACCCTATCCACGTCCTTACCTCCAACCAGTTCCCGTCAGCCAGATGGCATAGTTCTTTGCATCAAGACCATCCAAGATCCTTCCCGTTACGAGCACCTGCGACTCATCTGCCTGGGACGAAAGCTGGCGGCGGTTAACACCGAACGGTAGTCTCCTTCCATACCCCTACCAGATTCCCGTTTTCAGAGCCTTCAGCATACTACAGAAGAGGTGCGGCCGCCGAAAAGAGCAACGTGTCGGAGCCAGTCACCGAGCTGCCTTACATCCAGCTGCTGGTCCGGATATCAGTTTCGCCGGAAAAGCGCGGAACCAGCTACACGTACCTACCTACTACCCACCTACCTACCTACCTATGATCCCTAGCTCTTCGTGATTCGAGGCTAGTACTGAAACGAATGAAAAGTAGGTAAGGTCATTTCAGTTTTTCACAGGTAGACAGTTGAAATTTTCACAGAGTGTGTATTTATTTTGCCGCTATAACAACAAATAGGTAAGATTAAAAAATAATTAAAATTAAAGGGGGCTCCCATACAAAAAACGTGATTTTTTTGTTTTTTTTTTCTACGATGGTACGGAACCCTTCGTGTGCGAGTCCGACTCGCACTTGGCCGGTTTTTAATATGTTGTTATATGATTAAAAAAGTAAATAAAATGTTATACCCACCGGATTTTTCTTTGAATTAAAAAAAATAAGTGCATTTTATGTTTCCTTCATATTGACTTTTATGTGGCTAGAGAAAATTGATAATGTATTCAACTTATTAGTATATTCACTCCATTAGCATGAAAAAAGATCGTCGGTGTATAAAGTATCGGTGAAAATACGTCTTAACAATGTTTTAAATTTTAAATGTATGGAAATAAAAATACCGTCCATCTTTTTTCGCTTATGGAGTCTTTGACTTGCTATCTTTAATGGTGAAAACCTCATTTCAATCCGACCATTAATTTCCGATATATTCGCATGTCAATACTGTCAAAATTGTACAGTAAAATTTCAAAAATATAATTAAAAGGAATTTTTACCGATTTAAAAAAAAACCTGAAAAATATGTTCAATAACGAAAATAGGCAACGTTCAATAGGTGAAAATGCCTTAAACAATGTTTTAAATTTAAAAGTATGGAAAATTTACTGTTTTGAGTGTATTCAAATGCGAATATCTCGTAAATGAGTCGTCCGATTTTAATTAAGTTTTCATCATTTAAAATAACAGTTTGAAGACTCCATTTGTGTTATGCCTTGTAAGACGGTACGGAACCCTTCGTGTGCGAGTCAGACTCGCACATGGCCGGTTTTTCATGCTCATGGAGTCGTTGAAGTGTTATTTAAAATGATGAAAACTTCATTAAAATCTGACGCCTAATTTATGATATATTCGCATTTGAATGAGCTCAAAACAGTACATTTTCAATACCTTAACATTTAAAACATTGTTAAAGGCATTTGTACCAATCTAACGTTTTCTATTTTCGATATAGAACACATTTTTCATGTTTTTTTTAGACCTGTGAAAACGCCTTTCAAAAATTGTTTTAAGTTTTAAATGTACTGAAAATGTACTGTTTCGACATTATTCACATGCGAATATCTCAGAAATTTATGGTCAGATTTAAATAAAGTTTTCACCATTCAAAATAACAGGTTGAAGACGCCATGAGCAAACAAATAACATATTTAAAATTTTCAAAAATTTTTGAAGGAATTTTAAAGAAAGAGGTATTTATACCGATACAAATGTGTGTACCGTATATACTGATTTCAATGAGGTTTTCACCATTAGAGATAGCACGTCAAAGACTCCATAAGCAAAAAATATGGAATTAAAAATAGTCAAAATTACATACAACACTCTTTTGTGTTATGTCTTGTATGACGGTACGGAACCCTTCGTGTGCGAGTCAGACTCGCACATGGCCGGTTTTTCATGCTCATGGAGTCGGTCTCGTGTTATTTTAAATGATCAAAACTGTATTAAAATCTGACGACTAATTTACGAGATATTCGCCTTCGAATGCGCTCAAAACAGTAAATTTTCAATACCTTTACATTTACAACATTGTTAAAGCCATTTGTACCGATCCAACGTTTTCTATTTTCGTAATAGAACACATTTTTCATGTTTTTTTTTAGACCGGTGAAAACGCATTTTAAAAATTCTTTTAAGTTTTAAATGTATTGAAAATGTACTGTTTCGACAGTATTCACATGCGAATATCTCGGAAATTAATGGTCAGATTTAAATAAAGTTTTCACCATTCAAAGTAATAGGTTGAAGACTCCATGAGCAAACAAAGATCAACGGTATTTATATTTTCACACATTTAAAATTTTCAAAGGTTTTTAAAGGAATTTTAAAGAAAGAGGCATTTATACCGATGCAAATGTATGTACCGTATTTACAGATTTAAATGACGTTTTCACCATTAGAGATAGCACGTCAAAGACTCCATAAGAAAAACATATGGAATTTAAAAAAAGTTAAGATTACATGCAAAACTTGTTTGTGTTATGTCTTGTTCGACGGTACGGAACCCTTCGTGTGCGAGTCAGACTCGCACATGGCCGGTTTTTCATGCTCATGGAGTCGTTCACGTGTTATTTTAAATGATCAAAACTGTATTAAAATCTGACGACTAATTTACGAGATATTCGCCTTCGAATGCGCTCAAAACAGTAAATTTTCAATACCTTTACATTTAAAACATTGTTAAAGCCATTTGTACCGATCCAACGTTTTCTATTTTCGTAATAGAACACATTTTCTTTAGACCGGTGAAAACGCCTTTTAAAAATTGTTTTAAGTTTTAAATGTATTGAAAATGTATTGTTTCGACAGTATTCACATGCGAATATCTCGGAAATTAATGGTCAGATTTAAATAAAGTTTTCACCATTCAAAATAATAGGTTGAAGACGCCTTGAGCAAACAAAAAACACATTTAAAATTTTCAAAATTTTTTGAAGGAATTTTAAAGAAAGAGGCATTTATACCGATGCAAATGTATGTACCGTATATACAGATTTAAATGACGTTTTCCCCATTAGAGATAGCACGTCAAATACTCCATAAGCAAAAAATATGGAATAAAAAAATAGTCAAAATTACACACAAAACTTTTTTGTGTTATGTCTTGTACGAGGGTACGGAACCCTTCGTGTGCGAGTCAGACGCGCACTTGGCCGGTTTTTCATGCTCATGGAGTCGTTGACGTGTTATTTAAAATGATGAAAACTTCATTAAAATCTGACGACTAATTTACGAGATATTCGCATTCGAATGCGCTCAAAACAGTAAATTTTCAATACCTTTACATTTAAAACATTGTTAAAGGCATTTTCACCGATCCAACGTTATCTATATTCGATATAGACCACATTTTTCATGTTTTTTTAGATCGGTGAAAATGCCTTTCAAAAATTGTTTTAAGTTTTTAATGTATGGAAAATTTACTGTTTCGACAGTATTCACATGCGAATATCTCGGAAATTAATGGTCAGATTTAAATGAGATTTTCACCATTAAAGATAGCACGCCAGCGACTCCATAAACAAAAAAGATGGACGGTATATATATTTTCATACATTTAAAATTAAAAAAAATGTTTTGAGACATTTTCACCGGTACTTTATACACCGACGATCTTTTTTTATACTTATGGAGTCTTCAACGTGTTATTTGAATTGATGAAACTTCACTAAAATCTGATGAGTAATTAACTAGATATTCGCATTTGAATACGCTCGAAACAGTAAATTTTCCATACTTTTAAATGTATGGTCAGTATTATATGACCGGTGCAAGCGAATTGCGGGGTATTTCACAGGCGTGCTCGGGTCTAGCGCTTTCGGCTCCTATTTGCCCTGACGCCCAAGGCACAACATAATTCAATAAGTAAATATACTTTTTCGTACTAAGCTAGTGCGGCACTGAATCCAAGAACGTGATATATCACGTTCTTCATTCATGAATGTATGTATAATCCACCGTGAATCAATTTGTGAATTATAAATATGTAGTTTATCTAATTTCAGTGATTTATCTTCGCGGAATCATCTTGCATAAAAATAAAATAACTCAAATTGTATTCAACCTTTACCAAAGTATTTTACTCATTTACATGTGTATATTCGACGATCACTAGCAATTACAAAAGAATAATACCTTTATCAAATTGGCGAATTAATTAATTTAAATTTCACATCACACTTTATAAACTCTTGTCCATTATGCAGGTACTACGCATGAAAACAAACTATACATAAGTATCACCAAAGATAATACTAATAATTACTTCGTAATCGGTATCACTAACACAGGCTAAACCCTTTCTTACCGCCGCCACCGTTCCCACGCCACCGCGCCGCACTGCCTCCGCACCGCGCCGCCTACCACCCGCTTTCGCCAAGCTTTTTTAGCGCGAAATTCAATGTTACGTTATACGCTGCAAAACTGACTGGCATGTAAATTTTTTGTTGGATTCTGTTAAAAGTATGTTCGTCTATATCATTTATTATCATTATAATTTAAAAAATGGGCGGGCAAATTATGCCGTTTACTTTATTTGGCCATTAGCAAAATATATGTGTTGCCAGTAATACATTTGTTGGATTCGTTGAAATTATCGATCTGATAAGAATTAAAAACAAATGTGTGACGACAGATTGGGCTGCCCAATTCTGCCGAGTTTATGAGAGCGAAAACTTTATTTTTAAAATTTAATTTAAAAAAAAAAACTCGCTTTTGTGTAAAAAAATTGTTGGATTCCTGAACACATATATACCTATTAACCCATTTTATTAGACATTGAAAAGAAATTTGGCGGGCCATTTTTGCAGCAAATGATACCGCATATTTTGTGTTTTTGGCCAAAATACCTAAGTTCCGGGAAAAAAAATGTTAGATTCTGAGTCATTCATTTTTAAAACCTGTATTTGTACACATTCTGAAGATTTCATGGACGGACGATTTAGTGCTTCGGTAAGCCCCAAATTTTAGCTTCATTCATTGGCCTAAAGACGGTTTTCACTGCACTGAGAAATTTCTGGGACTCACATAGAAAATATGAAGGCCTTCCAGATCGTCCACTGACGACGAATCTGTGAAGTTTAAAGGAAAATAAAATCAATACTTTGCTCTTTACATTCATGAAGAAATAATGCTTGTTCCAGCCCAGACGTGCTCTATACTTTTTTATACAAGTCCTTTTAAACAGCTATTTTTAGTTGAATTTTTTGGACAAACTTAAAGACCCTTCGAAAATATGAAACAAGACTCTAGTTTTTGGTTTTTATCGGATTCGAATACCATGATATATTTTTATTATGCAGCGAGAATTTTGCGGGTGATAAACCTCAAAAGTGTTTTTTCTTTAGCAAAGCAGACAATGCGCATAGTGTTTGATTTGGTAAAAATTTCGATAATTTTAGTTACAAAACGACTTATAGCTTAAAGTATATCACTAACGCTCTAATCAAAAATCAAACAAAAACCAAATTGATCATAAATCTTCATGAAACAAGATGGCGATCACTAACATTTTTAGATGTTTTTGTTTTATCGTTGGGCAACGTCCAAATTTATTGTATGAAGTGCGCGAAAATTTCGAACTTCACCTTGTTACTTCGAAACCATACATAATTTTAAAAAATTGTCATGAAACATCTAGTTTGATTAAATTAAGCTGTTTTGATTATAATTTTGGATCTCTGACAAGAAATATGCGCATAATCTTCTTTCCACGTTTGTTTGGGGAGTTGAGCGGGAAGGCCCACCTTAAAACTAAATTGTAACCGTTTCGTTTAAAGTTAACGACGCTGCCGCACCGTGGGGGTTTGTTTAGATGCATTCTCAAACTGCAGTGGCGGCGCAATGGCACCGAATAAATAACTATCGCAATGGCCTATTGTTAGTAGTTTGTTAGCTACCTAATTGTTAGCGTGTTTGGTCCAAGCTCTTAAGGTGGCCCATCCCGCTCATCTCCCCATACAAAAGGGGAAAGAAGATCACGCCCATATTTCTGGTCAGAGATCCCAAATTTTGCTCAAAGTAGCTTTATTTGATCGAACTAGATGTCTGATGACCATTGGCATTGTAATATTGTGTTTGGTTTCTAAGTTACAAGGTCCGAAAGTTCGAATTTTTCGCGCGTTTTATACAATAACTTTGGAGGTGGATTACGCAATGATAAAGTAAGAACATCGTAAAAAGATTAGTCATCAGACATAGCTTATGTAATCAAGATTGATGATCTATTTGGTTTTTGTTAGATTTTTGACTAAAGCGGTCGTGGTTTACTTTTAGCTATAAGGCGTTTTGAAATTAAAATTTTCGTAAATCTTACCAAATCATACACTATGCACATTGTCTTTTTTGTGGACATGTTGCATCTTCCTCATCACGGAACCTGTCTTATTCTTTGAAACAGAGAAGGTCCCAGAGCGCAACAGCACGGTTTTGTACCGTGCTCGCGAATGAGTTAGGCCCGCCGGGTTGGGCCGCCTTAACGAACGATTACGTAAGCCGATTAGCTCTTTCTCTTAAGGCGCTAGGACTAGCCAACTACTCGCGCCATACAAATGGACTTTTTAAAAAATGTAATAATATGTAGTGAAACGCTTCAGCAAATCCAAATAGAACTCCAGACTGATAATGGATTGTTAATATTTTTTTATTCCATCATTTATTTAAATAATAATAAAAATAAAAAAAGTCGATTTTTCTCATTAGAAATCTGAAAGTCATTCGATTTCTAGATATAAGCAAAAACAGCATATATGCATAAACAAAAAATTCCATTTGCTTTTAGATTTCTACATTTAGTCAAAAAAGTTCGGAAATGGACACCGTTTCCGCAATGTATTTTGTATAGAAAAAGGAAACATACATCAACGAAAATCATTCGATTCCTAGACAAGGAATCATATATTGTAAGGATGACACTTATAATCGTCAGACTTAGTTAGTTTACTTGGGGTGCCTCGTCTAACTTTGCGATTTGGCTAGTACCAGGCCTTTAATGTAATTAGTGCATTACATGACAACTATAAATAATATTCTGCCACGGGGGTGTGTGCTTAGATTTGTCTTAATTTATCAAATCAATCCACCAATTATCAACTGACATTTATTTACTTATATACACTAACACAGTCACAGCTGTTCGCAAACTTATTTTGTGCTGTCCACTTTGAGAATCCATTATTTTTACAAAATGATCACATCTTATAAATCGCAATCTAAATAATTACTTTATTTTTTCATATTGTGGGTCGTTGTTTCCTCGTAGTTCTTAGTTCTTTGCCTTAGACCGTTCTACCAAAAATGTAAGTTAGGCAGTCAGCATTTAGGTATGAAAACATAATTGTATTGTATCATTAATGTGGACGAAAAAAATCATAACTTATAGACCAGTGAAGTTTCTTTCGGGATCTTCTTCAGTGGTTGATCGAGTCCGCGGATCAATCGCATTGTGACATGAGTTAGTGTAGTTTGACTACCAGAAGTTGAATAAATAAATGAAATGAAATTGCTAAATAAACAATCTGCCTTCGACATTTATTGGCGACACTTGCTTGGCAACTGAAGTAACTTCACTGATTCTGCAAATAATTATACAATCGGGCGATTACTTAGAATAAGGCCCAAGCAGCGAACATATTATGAGGTGTCTGTTTACACGACGAATTCTGATTACTTTATTATTGGGGCAATATTCATAACGGGTGCTAAGTCAGATCGACTTTTTAAAGATGAGTTACAGAGCAGAGCATCCAAGCTAATTTTAATACATTTAATAGACGAGGTAGCCGCCTGGACGACATTGCTACGCACAAGAAATCAGTTCGTCGTTTGGTTTTTTTCTCATTGTGTTTTTGCTTCTAATGACAGATGAATAATTTTAAAGTGTGTTTGCATGGTTTTTGATATCGTTGTTCACATGCAATGAATCGATTATCTCGGTGATTTCTGTCGGTGGTAGAATCTTAAGGGTGAATTTCTCAGATCTTATAATGCCTTCTTTGTCTTCTATCTAATCTATAATTGCTTTAACTACAATTATATTTATGTTACGACTCCCTGAAAAGTTTCTTGTTGTTCCAAATCTAAGAGTATGGGAAAATAAACAAATTGCATGGTTGAAACATCAAAGTATTTCATGTCTGGAATTTAGAACAAAATTCTAATGAAATTCTTAACACCGATATTATTAAATATGTCTTTTATTTTAATCGCGTAATGGTCATAACTAATGCTAACGCTAAATTGTATCGTCACGTTTTGTGAACGTGAAATGTCGTCATGACACTTATTCAGAGCCAGCTTCGCTTTTAGTATTTTAAAGGCTGTCTCATCCATAGACCTAGCATGCGCGGCGCATTCGACTTCTTGGACTTTCGCTGAGGCAGCTAGGTGTTTGATCGCTTGAAATGCGGTTTACCTTCGCAAAGCGTGAATTGCGGGCGCGTCTGTACCATTATTTCAGGAATATTTTATTTCATTTCCTTAAGGGCCTGGTACTAGCCAAATCGCAAAGTTAGACGAGGCACCCCAAGTAAACTAACTAAGTCTGACGATTATAAGTGTCATCCTTACAATATATGATTCCTTGTCTAGGAATCGAATGATTTTCGTTAATGTATGTTTCCTTTTTCTATACAAAATACATTGCGGAAACGGTGTCCATTTCCGAACTTTTTTGACTAAATGTAGAAATCTAAAAGCAAATGGAATTTTTTGTTTATGCATATATGCTGTTTTTGCTTATATCTAGAAATCGAATGACTTTCAGATTTCTAATGAGAAAAATCAACTTTTTTTTTTTATTATTATTTAAATAAATGATGGAATAAAAAAATATTAACAATCCATTATCAGTCTGGAGTTCTATTTGGATTTGCTGAAGCGTTTCACTACATATTATTACATTTGTTAAAAAGTGCATTTGTTTGGCGCGAGTAGTTGGCTAGTCCTAGCGCCTTAAACTTCCGGTAGTCAATTACATACTTCATAAACTGATTGATTGATCCGCAGATTCCATCAACTTAGTAAAGAAGAACCCGCAAAGAAACTTCACCGGTTTATGGGCCCTATGGCCAAAAAAATGTTACAGAAATTGATATTTTATGCATGGAAAAAAATGTTGAAGTCAGGTCTCAAATATATTATTTTTCAAGTTTGCGGCTTATATTGATATTAACTAATATTTATTTTAATACTATTTCAAAGATCTTAACATTATCTACCCATTGAGCGAAGAACATGTTTAACTTTTTCCAATTTCTTAATCTCGAAAAAATAAAAAAAAACGGTTTCACGCGTTATGCGGGTTGGTCACATTTAGTAAGAATTATTCCGAGCTGCTCTAACTAAGCGACGTCGGGCTCTGGCTATCTCGTTTTAATCGCAGACATTGGTCCAAAATGTTTAGGTATCAGGATGCTCTTAATGCTACTATATCCGAGCTCGTTATTACACACACTTCGACAATAATGAAAATACGTGTTTACAACAAGTAAAGCCCGTTAGACTTCGTGGATTATAAGAACTGTAGATGCGGCGACGTGTGCGGTGCACATTCAGCTAGTTCGAGAGGGAGTGGAATGAATGGCCAAGCAATCCAAGCATGCGCTTGCGCACGGCTGTGGTCGTTATGGCAACGGTGTCGGCTGACCGTGGCCATCGTAAACAGTCGCCGCGAACGCGACTCCGCGACACATCTGGACACACTAAAATCACGTTTCTTGTATGGGTGGGTCCCGTGTTCAATTAAAAATGTTGCTATTTATATAGTGGCAATATAAATAAATATACATTCTGTGACTTCAGCTGTCTACCTACCTATTACCACAATAGATATATAGCTAAGCCACTGGGGCCACAGCAGTAACTCAACTCAGGCGATTTTTTACATAAATACCTTCCCTCCATGGAGTTTCGGGGTTGTGCACTGCTGGTTCTGTTATTTTTAAAAAGATGTCTTCGAAGGACCATTCGCGAAAGTTCACGCGCTTAGACCCCATACAAGTGAAATGTGCCTGTATAGGTGCACGATATCAGGACTTTGTATGAAGTTGAGCTACTGGATGTAATCTTATGTAATTACGGTTCATGAGATAGGTACCCATAGCCCGCTGACGGACGGACGGACGAACAGCGGTCTTAGTAACAGAGTCGCACCCTTTGGGTACGTAACCCTAAAGAGCTAGAAAAATAAACAGTGTAAACTATGTGGGGGAACGGCAGAACGTCTAATATGCAGATCATATAATATTTTAACAAAATTTTAAAACCATACACAACGTATAATCGGCAGATCGTATAATTTTATACGTAGTGCACGAAGAAGTTTAAAAAATAAAATTACTTATTTCTCCATGCATAACGTATAATAGTCACAACATATAATAATGATCTTTATTAAAAAAAAAAAGAAAACCATGCATATCATATAATCCAAAAAGTTTTCATACGATAAGCGCCCTTATTTATATACTTTTAAAGCGTATACTCGCACGTGACGTTTCGACCGTCTCAATTAGCGTTAGGTGGCCTTTCGAAATTGTAGCAAATATCTATTCGTAGCAATTTCAGCCTTAAATGTATCGTTATTAGGGCGCTTTATGTAGTGCTTCTTGGCTTATTATACGTTCTGCATGGTTTTGTTTTTTTGTGAATTCGTGTTAGGAATATTATACGTTGTGACTATTATACGTTCTGCATGATGCAAAGCTTTGAATTTATTTTTAAACTTTATTCATGCACAACGTATAACATTATACGTTGTGAATATTGTACGATATGCATGGTTTTAATTTTTTGGAAAAAAATACTATTATACGTTGTGAATATTATACGTAGTGAATACGACTCAACTATGCCACCTAGGGAGGAAGGCGGTATTAATAGGTTTAGACCGAAATCATTCTCAAATGTGTCAAAGAAATAACTATTTAACAGAGGCTAGCCACCCCCAGGGGGGGAGGGGTCTTTGGCTGGCCTTCCCTATTCAATAAACACGCATGTATAGGCATCGTTAGAAGATATCATTCTAAAATCAAACAACATAAAATAGTCGGACGCTGACATTCCTCAGCTAGGAACTAGTTCGCGCAGAATACAATGTCTGGCCTATAAAACGAAACTGTGCCATAACATAGCCATATCTAAACGTGCCGTGCATGTGCCGTGCCCTTGCGTGGACAGTCCCAGTGCTCTAGTCTGACTTGTAACCTAAATTGGCGTTTACGCCAAACCGACCGACTAGGGTTTTCAAATGTGTTGAACAGCGCGCGCAGTGGGCGTTAGGCGAACTAACATTTGCTAATCCGATTTTGATCTGAGCTTGAGAAGTAAAACCACAGAATAAGTTTAGTTAAGTTATACGTAACTTCAAGGTTCCGTAAATGACGATTCAGGTGAGAACTCGGACTGACCAAGCGTCTAGTCCAACTTGTCACCTAAATTGACCGATCGACTAGTGTTTTCAAATTTATGGAGAAATTGAAGTCGCTGTAAATACGTTTACGTTGCCGTTTACGCCTCGGTTTACGCCGACTCCGCGTTTTAAGGTGACCCATCCCGCTCATCTCACCATACAAAAGGGGAAAGAAGATCACGCCCATATTTCTTGTCAGAGATCCAAAATTTTGCTCAAAATTTGCTTTATTTGATCGAACTAAATGTCTGATGACCATTGGCATTGTAACATTGAGTTTGGTTTCTAAGTTATAAGGTCCGAAAGTTCGCATTTTTCGCGCGTTTTATGCAATAACTTTGGAGGTGGATTACGCAATGATAAAGTAAGAACATCTTAAAAAGATTAGTCATCAGACATAGCTTATTTAATCAAGATTTATAATCTATTTGGTTTTTGTTCGATTTTTTACTACAGCGGTCGTGGTTTACTTTTAGCTATAAATCGTTTTTAAAATAAAATTTTCGTAAATCTTACCAAATCATACACTATCGTATCATATCTTATTTAATCTTGATTAAATAAGCTATGTCTGATGACTAATCTTTTTGAGATGTTCTTACTTTATCATTGCGTAATCCACCTCCAAAGTTGTTGAATAAAACGCGTGACAAATTCGAACTTTAGGACCTTACAACTTAGAAACCAAACACAATTTTACAATGCCAACGGTCATCAGACATCTAGTTTGATCAAATATAGCTATTTTGAGCAAAACTTGGGATCTCTGACAAGAAATATGGGCGTGATCTTCTTTCCCCGTTTGTATGGGGAGATGAGCGGGATGGGCCACCTTAATACAAATCGGTGGTGATTGATTTTTACAGCTTGAAGAAGTAAAACCACAGAATAAGTAGTAAAAGTGTGCATGGGTTTGACGTTTTACGTAACTTCGAAGTTCACGCCAATTTAGGTATAAACTCGGACTGATCATGGATACACGCGTGGCTTGACACGAGCGTTATCTCGTCAAGTCAGAAGGCAGATTGCAGACCGCACGATACTGCCTTATCGTCAAGACGCTGCTGTTTGCTTTGATTTGTTTTTATAATTGTGTTTTGATCGTGTTTTTTTATAAGATTTTTTTGCGAGTGAGTGCACCGGCTTGGATCATGTGCCTTTTGTTTGTTACAGTTTACCTTCTAGTACCTACTTACGATCCTAATGAAAATCTTGAGTCGTTATAGTCTATAGGTGAATAAAAAATAAGTCTGTTCGAGTAATATATATTTCCTGTGGGTTTACCATGGTAAACTAGCTCACCAGGTGAACAGGCGGGTGATTAATTAAATCCGACGTTTAGTTGATTTTTTTACCACGCTAATTGATACATTTCAGTTCACTTGCCCGAATATTCCGTCGTTTTTTTTATGAGACCCTTTATTTTCTGCCTTTCTTTAAACTATTTCTTGATGAATTTATTTTTCCATGACAGTGTTTAACTGCACAGACTGAGCGGCTCGTAGCTCTGAAGTGCAGGGACTAGCTTTCCTTGCGTCATGCGTCCCGTTCATGCACCAATTTCTTCATTTTTCTGAGTTGGATAGTTTTTCGTCACGAATGTGAGCTATGCTACTAAATATGCTATTACAAGCATGCTATTTTAACGTGCTATAATAACATAATGTGAACGCGGTCGTAGTTTGTAGGGTTTTTGTGTTGTGTGGAAAGATATTGGCAGAACAACTAATTAAAAAAATGTTTTTCGTTGTTTCAGCTCAAAGGACGATGAGATAGACGGGAACTGCATAGTACGCGCCCGTGGGCTGCCGTGGCAGTCCTCCGACCAGGACATTGCCAGATTCTTCCGGGGGCTTAATGTTGCCAAGTGGGTCTCATACAATATTATGTGCACGTATAAACCAGTTTCTTAAACAGTGGGATTGAAAATGGCCTAGGCGCCTCTGTCTGCTTCTCCCTCGCACACTGTCGCCATCTATAGTCGGGTACAGTCAGCATACCGCAATCAAAAAAGTGGACATTGTAATGACTGCTTGCTGGTTTTTTTTTGGTCTGAGTCTGGGTAAGAAAATTTGCGAGCGAGGACGTAAATTAAGTGTTATTTATCTGTTGCTTGCCTGTAGGTAATTCTCTATTCTCACATCTTGGTAGCAAGTACAAGCCATAAATTAAATGTGATCACAAAAAAACTACACAATCGTCTAATAAATTCTATTCATTGTACTACTAATTGTAAGTAGATTATTTTTCAAAAATATACTTAACTGCTTAAGACAGAGCGTAAGTGCAGCACGCTCATGCTTGGTATATGAGCTGATGACATTTCTTTCTATAAGGCTGTAAGTGAAACCACATTTTTATTATAAAAAAAATACATAACTAACTACAAATTATTTTGAAATTGCATTGATGGTCTAGCTATATTTTAAACATATAACGGTAAATATCTGACGCATATCTGTTATCTGACGCTTTCATTCTTTATTTCAACTTTTTTTTCTGTACATTTTCCTAATTTAAGAAAAAAAAATACAGTCTTAGGCGAAAATTATATAAATATAAATATAAATTTGTAGTTTTTGATTATTTAAATTGGTTATAGTTATTTTGAAATATAATTAATTGTTTTACTTACGAGCTGAACGCAATTAACTGTCATCACACCATGCTCGCATTTTTATAACTGCTCGGTGTTATAACAGAAATAGCTCTACAAACGTGAGGAGTTATAGCAGAAACAACGAATAACGACTATGGCGCTATCTACTTCGATGCACAAATCCCCTCTTGTATAGTGCCCGGCCGGAGCGGGATTGTGACTGTCGCGTGTTCACAGGGGCGGCGTAGCGCTGTGCCTGTCACCGCAGGGCCGACGCAACGGCGAGGCGCTGGTGCGGTTCATATCGCAGGAGCACCGCGACATGGCGCTCAAACGTCACAAACACCACATCGGCAACCGGTACATCGAGGTAATCCGCACTTCGGTCGCCTTCATTTTGATCTCCGACCTTGTAAGTTGGAGAAGTTTTCTCTCCACAGCAAAAGAAGGCTAGAAGAGAATGTCTATTTTTACTACCGCGTGCTTGCCACTCTTTGATTGATTAAATAAAAAATATTTACGCCACGAAATAACATTTTACAACTGGACATGGATGGCTAATACTATTGATACTCATGATATTAGATCAATAAAACACCTGATTCCGAAAGTAATTAATGGTGCCATGCCAGGACCTTCCGTTTATGAGCATGGCTACATCAAACTGGATGGAAAAGATGGACAATTTTTTATTGCTGTTTCGACCATCTTTTCATCTTGCCGCCTTGCTTTCTTCGGACGGGAGTGGTCCTTCCGTACTCTATGGTGCCGTATGATCAAATATTTTTTTTAGCTGGATAAATATATGATAACATGTATATTACGGGTGTGCAGGTGTACCGGGCGAGCGGCGAGGACTTCCTGTCGGTGGCGGGCGGCGCGACGTGCGAGGCGGCCGCGTTCCTGTCGCGCGGCGCGCAGGTCATCGTGCGCATGCGCGGGCTGCCCTACGACGCCACGCCGCAGCAAGTGGTCAGTCGGTCGCCACGCGTACTATGCCATGCTGGGGGGATAGAGAGCTCATCCCCTCCCTCAATAAGCGCCTCATGCTTGAACTATTACATCTGAAAAGGACTAGTACTGAACCGGTCAATCGCCACTCGCACTATGCTGTGCAGGTAGGCTAGAGGGTCATCTCCACCCTCAGTAAGTGTCTCAGACATACGTTGTCGCATCTGAAAAGGACTGGGACTGAACCGGTCAGTCGCCACTCATACTATGCTGTGCAGGCAGGTTAGAGGTCATCCCTTCCCTCAGTAAGCACCTCAGGCATACGTTGTCGCATCTGAAAAGGACTGGGACTGAACCGGTCAGTTGCCACTTGTACTATGTTGTGCAGGTAGGCTAGAGAGGTCATCCCTTCCTTCCTCCTCACCTCAGGCTTGAACAGTTTCATCTGAAAAGGACTAGGACTGAACCGGTCAGTCGCCACTCATACTATGCTGTGCAGGCAGGCTAGAGGTTATCCCTTCCCTCAGTAAGCACCTCAGGCATACGTTGTCGCATCTGAAAAGGACTGGGACTGAACCGGTCCGTTGCCACTTGTACTATGCTGTGCAGGCAGGCTAAACAGGTCATCCCCTCCCTCAATTTGTGCCTCACGCTTGAACTGTTACATTTGAAAAGGACTGGGACTGAACCGGTCAGTCGCCACTCGTACTATGCCATGCAGGCAGGCTAGAGAGGTCATCCCCTCCCTCAATATATGCTCTCAAGCGCGAGAGAACTACCTGAGCACGTGCAAACGGCAGAGTGTCTGCGGCCAAGTTTCTTTCTAATCCACTTGTATGACCGTATTTCTAATAGGTCTCAGCTAACAAAGATATTGTCCTATACCAGCCCTTGTACTGACGGGATGACCAGGAAAAGTTTTCACCTGAGTAGCTGTGATTGGCTTTGTGGAAAAAAATGGCTATTGTGGTTCATGACATAAATATTACTACGTAAGGAAGGGTCCTTCCATGCAACAAAAATGGAGCAACAAAAGTGGTGTTCTATGCGTCGCGGGGACACCACTTTGTCGCCAGACAGCCGCTCGCTGCCATCATACGCCTGTACGTCACCTCTGGCTTATATGCGCCCCAAAAATGCCCAATTGTCTAGTAAAACCGCGCAAGAATGAAATATAAAAAGCAAAGAAAGATAGAATATGGAAAGGGCTAATCCTTATGTTTCGTTACTAGATGGCGTTGCATGTCAAACAACACTGCGATGTAAGGTGCATGTGTTCAGTTCTATATAATACATTGCAAAATTACATGAGCTCTACCACGCCATACATGGTTGTTTTTATTCAAAATACCCCAATCTCCACCCCATCTGCTGAATTTTGTGAACACCTTACCTTTTACACATCACTGATCGCGGTAACGCGAGCGATGTCTCACCTCGCGGTTCGCGGCCGGTTGCAGCTGGAGTTCTTCAGCGCGGGCGAGGAGCCGGTGCCGGTGCTGGACGGCGCGGAGGGCGTGCTGTTCGTGCGGCGCGCGGACGGCCGCGCCACCGGCGACGCGTTCGTGCTGTTCGCCGCCGAGGAGGACTCGGCGCGCGCGCTGCTGCGCCACCGGCGGCTCATCGGCGCCCGGTACATCGAGCTGTTCCGGTCGACCACCGCCGAGGTGCAGCAGGTAGGTCGGCGGCGGCGCGAACCGGTTCAATCCGGATCTCTCCGAAGCAAACTCGATTCGAAATACGAAATAATAGATCTAGATAATTTGAGGTTATGCAAAGACATCTAAATTAAGCATTGTGTTTAGACTCCTGCTGTAGACCCATGATTTAGAATTCTCCTACGGTCTCTCCTCCCGTAATCAATGTCAGTCAGCGTGTTTGCGTCCACTGCTGGACATACGCCTCTCCAATTTTTCTCCAGTCCTCCCGGCCCTGAGCGGTACGGAACCACTGCTTTCCGCCGACGCACTTGATGTCGTCGTCCCACCTGGCGGATGGTCTTCCCACGCCCTCAAATTAACGATATAACGGTAATGTCGTATCCATTACATGAATCTTCACATAGACACAATCGAATTGTGTCTAAAATGGCAGTTTAGGCAATGCCTTGTTGCCTGTTTAATTTATCAGAGCCCTCTTGTATCTCAATCTGTGCAACAGGTTAAAATAATGAAACAGGTTAATAACAGAGGGCTCTTGTTGTATCTCTTCATGTTCACTGATTCTAAGTTTGTCTATTTTACACGTATTAAGTGTTTTAGCATCTCTTTTTACCGGGGTCCAATGACTTTTTTCACATTCAGAATCAAAAGTAAAATTCATGAATGTTTTATTATATTCTTCTCCGCCTCTGCATACACTTTGGGAACCGCAACATGACTCAAAACGTAAAATAACCATAAAATTCTAAAAGATTTAAAAGGTGTAAAAAAACCAAAGTACGATTCATTTACTTTTATATAAAATTGTCTTGAGATCCCCTCATCGTGTTGATGTTAAACTATTGTTTAAGTACATATAGATTTTTATGTGCAGAACAGTGCGGAAAATAATAAAAACAAGTATTTTCCATGCTTAAAACGGCTTTTGCCACGCGACTCTGACTCTTACTATGGCAACTTTGCTCCGAGTCTGGTTTTCGCTTTAAATCATCAGAACCAATTCCTTTTAAGCATTTTACCAAGTCTCTGTAGTTGCGTAGACTGCAAACCTCGACATGATTACAAAATTGATGTTTTATGTTCCCTAGCCTGCCCTTGAGCGATAGTGCGACAATGCGCGGGTAAGTTATGGTCAAGCCGAGCTCTAACATCGGACTGCGCTGAGAATGCTATTATAGATAACTAGCGATTGTTTCCCTAATTTGTTTCTGTATTCAGTTGTCGTGTTTGTTATGAAATTCGTATATGTGTTTTCCGTTTGCAGGTTTTATGATTTGTAGGAAAGTGTGTTGTAATGTGTGGTTTGGCATGGAGTATCGATTCTGTATTAATATCCGTGTAGATATTCTATGTTTTTGTCTTCTTACTGCATCTATGTTAACATTTATTTACCAATATTCTTCTTAACTACCTACATATATATACAGGGTGTTAATGGAGGTATGGTCCAAAAGCTAACTACGTATTCCTTGACGTATTTGGAGCAAAAAAGGTAGACGAAATTTTGTTGTCCATCTTAAAATAAATGGTTACCCCATACATTTTTGTAAATACCTACAACCAAAATTTTTTTTGTTTTTAAAAGTGAAAGTTTCGGAACCAAAGATGTTCAGTTTCGTGTACATAATCTGTATGCTCCGTGTGTATAAATATAAAAACCATATTATATAGAAAAGAGTTAATCAAATAAAAAAAAAAAAATTTAAAATCCAATAAAGCCCAAAATGAATCACAAAAAATTCAAACTAATCTAAATAATAAGAAATGGAAATATAATAATATTGAATTAGTGATATAAATAATATAGCAAATAAGTAATATAGTAAAAACAATGAATAAGATTTAGATGTACCAGCCAAGGTACTTATCTAGAATATCTATCTAGAATTAATAAATAAAGTCAGAAAATATCCAAAAACATTAACACTCTGTAGTGTTTTTTAACTACTCTTTGCTAAGAAATACAATTTGGTTGCATTTTTATGGTGTGACTTTAATACTGCACGTTTCAAGGTCACCCAACAAATCCGATGCCGATGCGCTTTTCAACTGGACGAGCGGAGCAGTAAATTGGCAATCCGTTATCGGCCATTCTTTAAATATTGCATCGTTAAGCCTTTATACACAATGGTGTCCGCAAAACGTTGTCCTATAGTGCGACCTCATTCGGAGTGACCCTGTAGAAAGGGGACAAACTCGTAAATGGCATAAAAAGAAAAATTGAATTGAATATCTAATTGATTTATATTATCACAGAATAAATGATTTTGATTTTGATTTGATTTGATTTGATTTGAGATATCAAATCCTGCAGCAGTCATTGTAATCATTATCATCCAAGATATCTCGTTCCATGTCTTGTTTTAATGTTCTTTTTATTATAGCTATATGTCTTTACTTCCATTGCCTCCTTCCATGCCTGAGGTGGTAGGTTCGAACCCACCCCATTCATGCACCACTTACTTTCTCATTCTGAGTGGATAAGTTACAAATGCAAGCTTTTCCATGGTTAGGAATAATTGTTTCCAGCCGTCATTTATTTTATTTCCATTATTTATTTCTTTTGTGTCACTTACCTACAGATGTTTATATTGTCTTTCATCACTACATGGGATGACTGGAAGAGATAACTCATAGCTACAAAAAAGCTTGTAAAAAACCGGCCAAGTGCGAGTCGAGTCGGACTTGCACACGAAGGGTTCCGTACCATCATACAAGATTTAACCCAAAAAAATCACGTTTATTGTTTTTAATTTTTTAAATTTTTATTATTTTCTAATTAGACCTATTTGTTGTTATAGCGGCAAAATAAAAACACACTCTGTGAACATTTCAGCTGCCTACCTATTACGGTTCATGAGATACAGCCCTGTGACAGACGGACGGACGGACGGACCGACGGACGGAAAGACAGACAGACAGACAGACAGACGAGGCTTAGTAATAGGGTTTCGTTTTCACCTTTTGGGTACGGAACCCTAAAAAGCAACAACACCGCTCAGGTCTTACTCCTTGAATGCCCTTACAATTTTTTATTTTTGCGGGCGCGCGGAAGGCTCTCTTAATTCCATGATTTCAGTTTTTTTTTAATTTCGAAATTTCATTCGCACCTTTCATTTGAGATCAACATTACCACGATTCATCAAACATTTATAATCTTATAAGGGATGGTCGTTTCTAGTTTAAAAGAAATCTTTGACTGCACAACCACAGAAATGAAGGCACGTGCATCAGTGTTTCATTAAAAAATGTCACGCATTGTAGCCTTGAGTCAGACAAAACTTCAATCAAAACAGAATTCCATTAAAATTTAAGTATTCATAGTATTGTGTTTCACAACTACTCTTGGGCTAAAATATACTCAGTATGCGTAAGAAACAAACGCATTTGGGACGAATCGAGCCCACAGGAAATCAGTGGTTAGGGATATTTGTGCCCTTGTGCTGTTTTGTTGTTGTATAAACAATACACTTAAACACTTTCTGTCAGACATGTCATGGAAGACTGGAACAAGCTTTTTTTTAATGTTAAGTGCGGCACGCTGCCGTGTTTTTGAACAGTGTTTTTGAAACAAACATTTGGACGATCATGTGAAAAATATAAAAAATAACGACAGTAATATAATCAATAACTTATAAATGTATAACGAACACTTAATACAAAAAATACAATATGCACTCAATCAGTGAAATACATGGATCAGCTTGAACTTACTAGCGTATATGTTACGGTCAAAGCCCGATGTTGGTTAAAGAACGAAATCTTTTTTTCCTTGAAAGTTTTATTTTTTTATGAAAAACCGGTATGGGTGGCTATGCTGAGGACCAAAGGTTCTCAGAAAAGCAAGCTTTTTTAAGATTTTCAAGATATAGCTATGTTGAGGGCACTAATTTAGAGTTTATGGTAAGAAAAAAAATAACCTTAACCTATATACTTTTCCATTTTTATCTTACAAAAAATAAAAAAACATTTTACAGTTTAATTTTTTTTCTTGGCATCAACTCTTAATTAGTGCACTCAACATGGATACAAGTGCAGAAATCCAAAAAACTTAAAGGAAAAAATAATTTCAGACTTTAATAAACATTGGGCTTCAACCGTAATGTATATAATAACAATAATAACTATTTCCCTCTTTTGCACATGAATTAATTTATTCATTAAAAAAAAGAGTCACCCCACCAGGGACGCCAAATTACTAACGGAGCCGTTCCCGCCGCGCATAGGTGCTGAACCGCTCGCTGGAGACGCGGCCGAGCGCGGGCGGCGCGGCGGCGGCGCCGGCGGCGGACGCGGCGGCGGCGGCGGCGGCCGCGGCGGCGGCGGGCGGCGAGCGCTCGCTGCTGCCGGCGATGGCGCTCGTGCCGCAGCACGTCATCACGTCGGGCACTCTCAAGGACTGCGTGCGGCTGCGCGGGCTGCCGTACGAGGCGCAGGTCGAGCACATCCTCGGCTTTCTCGAGGAGTTCGCCAAGAACATCGTCATACGCGGCGTGCACATGGTCTACAACGCTCAGGTCAGCTCCGCCGCTCTCACTTAACTTGTTGAGACAACGATAAGCATAAATGATAGGATTATCCTAAACATAAATTGATATGCAGTAGAAGATTTATTGCAATAGAAGTATATATTTGAACTAATGATAGATACGGGCTTTCCATTACGAGCGCGCCATCTATGATGGCATATCGCAACTTCAAATACTTCGGTATTTCCATGTGAAATGTATTTTCCCGCGCACCGACTTTGGTCAACAGATAGCGCCACTAATCTGTTTATGTGACGCCCTGGTTCTACTATGCAGTTCTTATATAAACGTCTCCTCGGCCTGCTAAAAATAGAACACCTCTGGACCATTTGAGATACACTTCGAAGAAGATTGTTTCGATTCGTCGGCCATGCGGGCCTGACGGTGGGACATCTAGAATTCAGTACAGTTTTCTAGAAAGAAGCTCCACCAAATAAAACGTGCCCAAGGACTGCATAATTTTATCGACATTAGTAATCGACAATAGTGAACGAGAAAACTGTTTCCCGAGAGTAATCTACTTCTTGAAATTAAAACAGTTTCTGAATGAGGGTGCTTATTATTTATTGTTTAAGGTGGGCCTTCCCGCTTAACTCCCTATACAAACGTGGAAAGAAGATCATGCCCATATTTCTTTTCAGAGATCCCAAATTTTACTCAAAATAGCTTTATTAGATTGAAGTAAATGTCTGATGACCATTTGCATTGTAAAATTATGTTTGGTTTTCTAAGTTATAAGGTCGGAAAGATCGGATTTTTCGCGCGTTTAATATAATACCTTTCGAGGTGGATTACTCTACGATAAAGTAAGAAAATTTTAAAAAGAATAGTCATCAGACATAGCTTGTTTCATCAAAATTTTTTAAAAAATTGGCTATAAGTCGTTCTGTAATTAAAATTTTTGTAAATCTTACCAAATCATGCACTATGCACATTGTCTGCTTTGTGGACATGTTGCATCCTCCTCATCACGGATTCTGTCTTTTTCTTTGAAACAGATCCCAGAGCGCAATAGCACGGTTTTGTACCGTGCCCGCGAATGAGTTAGTCCCACTGGGATGGGCCACCTTAAAGAAATATTCGCTTTGACTATGCAGGGTCACCCTAGCGGCGAGGCGTTCATACAGATGGACAGCGAAGTGAGCGCGTTTCATTGCGCGCAGCAGAAGCACCACCGCTACATGACCTTCGGCAAGAAGCAGCGCTACATCGAGGTTCGCTACTCAGTTCCATCCGTCCGTCCTGTCTCAAACATGAAATGCTCTATATAGGCTGATTCTGAATCGTAAATTCTCTCTCTCTAGAAGTAAACTCTAGAACTCCTTGCATGATCTTTTTATGTGCAACGTCGTTGCCAAAGCGGGTAAGAGTTTCATCAGAAAATAATAAAAATTAATTAGTCTATATGAAAACAACAGCTTGTCAATCAAGCCGAATTCACAATGAAGGTACCCAACTTTTTGACTTCTCTTGACCCCCAGAATCAATTCTTGAAATTAGCATAGTTTAAGTAAACTCAAAAGCAAAACCAAAAGTTGGGCTCCTTGCCTGTAGTCGTGGGTCTTTCACGAACTATATAATTCAAAGAAACATTTCCCGCTGTCTGTACTT
Source organism: Incurvaria masculella (assembly GCA_946894095.1). Classification (NCBI taxonomy): domain Eukaryota; kingdom Metazoa; phylum Arthropoda; class Insecta; order Lepidoptera; family Incurvariidae; genus Incurvaria; species Incurvaria masculella. The sequence goes on along the minus strand of OX335663.1, from coordinate 6,599,417 downwards.
GTCATGTTATTCACTAATATTTTTGTCAGTAGTTCACTCAATAGTTTGAAGTTCACCACAAATCATAGAGAGATGTAGTTCACGAACTAAATGACACGGTGAGAGTAGCCAAGCCACCTGAGTGAGAGGGATTGTTTGAACAAAATGAACTGAGTTATATATGAGAATATCTGAACCATAGTTTGAGATTGTAAAAGACATGTATTGTATTGTTTATTCATTATCTATAGACAGTATACTGCACTCGGATTTGTCATATCTGACATGTCTGATCGTTCTAGTGACATGTTTCACCCAAGACTAGACATCGTGGGGAGCGTAGAGTGCAAGGGGTGTGCGGTGGTGTGCGCAGGTGTTCCAGTGCTCGGGCGACGACATGAACGTGGTGCTGACGGGCGGCGTCACGCCCGCCACCTCGCCCAAGCTGCTCTCCCCGGCCGGTACGTTGCTGTCCCCCCCGCCGGCGCCCGCGGCCACCGCCGCGCCCCCGCGCCTGCTGCTGCCGCCCGCGCTGCTCCGCCAGCACGACACCGCCATGCTGCTCGCCTCCCTCGCCTCGCGCCCCTCCTCCTACCTCTCCGCACTCTTCCCGCAGTACCCGCCGCGACAGCTCCTGCCTACCCTCCCCACCCTCCCCACCGCCACCGCCGCCGCCGCCAAGCGGAGCTACGAGCGCGCGTTCGCGCAGCCGCCGCTCGACGCGCCCGCCCCCAAGCGCCACTACCCCGTGCCGCCGCCGCTGCCCGCGAGCTACGCGCCCGCCTTCTCGTACGCGGTCTCGCCGTCCGTGTTCTCGTACGCGGGCGGCGCGGCGCCCGTGTTCTCGTACGCGGGCGGCACGACGCCCGTGTTCTCGTACACGAACGCGCTGCCGACGGCGCTGCCCGGCGGCCTGCAGAGCGCGATGAGCGGTCTGTCCGCGTCCATGCCCCCCACCCTCCCCTACTCGACCTTCCCCATGTTCGCACCGGGCTTCCCCGGGTATTACCCGGGGATGTAGGGCCCTCGTCGGGCGTTCAGCGACCGAGGCTGTAGATCGCTCAAGTCTGTAGAACTATGGACTCTGGAACCATCATAGGCGGATAGCGCTCGAAATTACGGTCTTTAGGGTTGTAGGAGCTCTCATTATAGAAGACTCGTGGGGTGTTCAGCAACCAGGACTCTAGATTGCTGAAGATTGACACGGTGGAACCATCAAAGGTGGATAGCACTCTACATTTTTGGGGGCGTAGAGACCTCGGAAACAGATCTATTGATAGATATAGGTGAAGAGGTCTCGTTTGGCGTAACTTAATTTGTAGATCGGTCGATTATGAAGAGATCTCGGCAGCCTGACTAATACAGTTTGTGATCTGTGTACACGCTTCTTAGCTTGAATAATAAACCAGCTATACCGAACTTCTGTTTAAACAGTGTGTAACTTTATGCACCTCACAACCCATGCTCACTAAACGTATACAGCAAGATGGCGTCCCATCATGAGCTGTTAGTGTCATTAGTGATAGTTCAGTTTGCATTCGTTTATACAATGTTTTTATATGATATGATATGATAAATTTTTATACAATGTTTATTAGTAACGATTCTGAGTTCAAGTTGTAACTTGAAAGATAATAATCAGAGGTTTATTAGTGAGGCTGCGGGAGTATAGGGCTCCGGTAACGCTGACAAGATCTCTCCACACTCGACCAATCTACAACTTGGCAGGTCTGGGGGAACGTGTATAGTCCTAGAAATCGTATATTTCGGGGGTTTAAAGTGATAAAGGGTTGTAGGGCAGTCGGGATTGTAAAGCCCATGGGCGTGGACAGCTTCTGGTTTGTAGATCCCTCAAGAGTATAGAGCTTTCGAGGGTGTAAAACGATAAGGAACAGCAGCTTAAGAGGATATTGAGGTAATCGAGTTCCATATAATGGCTAATGTCTGTTTTCTCAGTCAAATGAAGAAATATTTTTCTGATATTTTGCACATAAAATAAATCTGTACGTTTCGCTTTTTTTGTTTACTTAACTCGTATCCATGATGGACGCCTTTTTTGTATTTTCATACAAATTTATAGATGCGTACATAACGGATATAAGTTAATGTCTCAATAACCAAACCGTACAGACGTAGCTCTCAGTTCATTCATTCAATCAGCAAAATATTAGAAATATATTTCTTAATTTGATTGAGGAATCAGGCACGAGCCATTGTTTGGAACATGATCGCTTCTTTATCCTCTTAAGACTTATCGTTTGCGATCACGACTCGTTTACTGAGTTGAAAATATATTTATAGTGAGTACTTAAGAATACTTTACAGGGTAAAAATGACAATAAAATCGTGTCTAGTGAGCCGTGATGAGCTTTGAAATGGACTTCTCATCTCGCGATTAGTGCTGCAATTCGTAAAAACAATTGATTGACTCAAAGGTTATTGAATCTCAATAATCCGATGACAAACTAGAGGGAGCTGTCACAGAAAAAGAAATGGATTATTTTGAATTAAAAACAATAAACATTTAAAAGACACTCCTTTTTGAGACATGCACATTTTTTGTAGGCTACCTGATATATTGCAGCTTTTTTATACATAAGTGTACTTAATATAGTTTGTTGATTTATACATCTCTTGTTGAAATTACGTTCGTGTGTTTGTTAACATTTTACAAAGGGACATTTTTTCCATTTTTTTAATGTAGTAGTAGGTTTAGTAAGTTTTTTTTATTTTCACAAGTTGCTTTAGGTAAAATAACAAAATTAAATGAATTTACCTTAAAAATAATGCAGCTAAATTGAGTTGTGAAAAATTATGACTTACATTCCATGATCTATGCATTTATTTTGAGTGCATCCCTTTAGGATTTCTTTTACATTCTATACAAGTCGAATTGATAGCTCAAGTATGAAGTACTTAAGCTTTTTTGGTTCTGCACACACTTTTGTGTTTTTGCTTTTTATATTTGAGTAGTTTAGTTTACTTTAAGACAAGTACTCGGAATTCCTCCTTGTATGTATATCGTGTTGTGTTATTTTTTCTAGATTTATACGTATTTTCAAAGAAAAAAAAATCATTAGTTATCTAAATAGTACAAGTTGTAATGTTTTTATTCCATGTTTTGAATGCACATTTTTGACGTATAATCGATATTATGTTTGTTATATATAAGAATTTTGCAGCATGGCTTTTGCAGCCGCTGTGAAAGTTCAAAAGCCCATGGGCGTCGTCTGCCAGCTCTTATGTGAGGGCCTGGCGTACGCCATGTGCCGTGCCTAACATAAAAAAATATGGGTGTTACATTTTTGCGCTAAAGTCTAAACACATAGTTAAGATACGTTTTTTTATAGCTTAAAACATTCCAAGTTAGTTTTAGGATCAGTCGCTTATGTATAAATGTTGAAGCACAAAAAACTAATCTCTTTTGGGGCCTCCAAATACGTGAGATTACGTACTAAAATTTCCCGTTCTTTCTTCCCTAATGATAATCTCAAACTTCCCTCCTCTTTCCATCGATTCCTCTGCTGGCTCGGTTTCAAAGTATATACAATATAAAATATAACATATCTGTAATAAATATTATCGGGTGCCTGCCTATAAAACAATCCATTTAACAAATACAAAGGTAGTCACATAATTTTGCAACCTCACACCACACCCGCATAACTCAATCATTTACACTGAAATGAATTTTAAAACTGTGCATTTTTGTAACTTATTCATTCTATTGTAGAGTATACTTTTTATCTCTCTGTTTCTATGTAACAGGCCTCGGTTCTAAGGTTATTTTGAGGTTATATCTGAAGCTAAACTTAATTATCACCATGTTTAATGGTCACGGTTATGTTATGGGGCTTTTGTCACATGTATAAGGTGTTATGGCTGATTTGTTATCCACTGATGCAATGGCAATACACTTGACGATGGACTATGTGTTGCCATAGTCGTAATGTTGCCATCGCTCGTTTATTGTGATTGAATCAACGGCAAGGCATACGCTGACTATGTTTTAATATAGTTCTTACACTTCTCGCTCATTTAACACGGTGTATCCAAATTGAATGTGTTGGGAAAGTGTTCTGTCTGCATGGATGGCGGCCATCATTGTCTATGGTAAGTAACACGTGTCAAAGTTAGCTGGCTCCACACTATTAAAACTGCAGTAGTGTTGATAACTGGGACGCTTATGTATATTAAACCGAGTCTACGTAATTGTAACAACTCATGGGGGATGCCTACAGATATGCGTTCGATTAAGGCATGGTGTTTATCTGTTGTGAGGTTATGTCGAGGATTAGGTAAGTGGATGTAGAAATTAAAGGTAATGGGAGACGGGTGTTGCTAGAATGCATGAACATTGGAAATGATCAAGAATAGATAATATTCCTAAGCGGGTGTGCCTACCTTATAAATTTGATTTTGGGTTGACGTCTTTGCCTTATTAGTGTCAAACTATGCCAAAAATGTAAACGAATCGCTCTTTACCTTCGGATAGACACATACAGCCTTACAAATAAACATTTACGCCATCGCAACTCCATAGTTATTCCTAGCTGTCAAAAAGGACTACTAATAATGGTGATATATGCTGATCCTCTGCTAAGCCATGGAATAGATTGTTGCAAAATGTATGAAGATTTATAGACCCTAGTATAGCGACGGAAAAAGAGAAAAACGGCATCATCAAACCAAACAGCTGTTGATATTTTGATACATTCACTACACCCGCTAATAACTGCCACATTACTCGAAGTGCGAGTTGGCTTATACCATCGTAAAGCCTGGCGTAACTATTTCGAGATAAAGCAGTGGAATTAGAATTGTTTATTAGTAAGGCTGTTGCCTCATCGAAATAAGTGCTCGGTTTCATATTTTGGAAAGTCCGTATCGGCACAAGTTTCCACACACAGTTCAGCTTGGATACATAATGTTGAGCACTGAATATACCTGGCTGTCACATCCATTTTACTGAACTGTACACCGGTGACAAGAGATAGTGCTATGCGACTTTTTTTTCTTTCTTTCTGTATCAATATTGTTTGTCTGTGAAAATATTGAAGGAGCATATTCTCTAATCACCACATCCTTTTGACCTGTACCTATACTTTAATCACCAAGGGAACATACATTAGTTAAAATATCAATTAGACTATGGCATTAAACCCTCGAGTCACTAAACGCAACGTTCTTTTAACTTTCCGAATCACTCAGCTTTATTCGCACACGCAAGTCATGATACGTCATTAAAAATATGGTTGTGGTTTTGTACATGTTGGCATTATTTTTGCTTGATTCGTTTGACCTTTTCCAAGCTGAGAGTTCAGGCGGGTCTGATCTTGAAATTTTGTGCTCAGGGGTCAGAAATATTTCAGTTGAAAAAAAAGGCTTTGACGGATTTTCAAGATGGAAAAATGTCTGATTCTTGAGAAGAAAAGACCCCAAGATTGTGAGAATTGTTTCTTTGAACGGTGAAAGTGTTTGGAACTGACAATGTGTTTTAATGGGGTGTACTGGTCTATTAGAAGGTGATTGGACTGCTAGCTAGTACTCTAATGGGCGCTAGATGGTGTGATTTAAGCAAAAGTTTAAAGATGGGAAAATATACTGTAGATTTACGATTCCACCTGAATTTTACAAATTTAAACTTCCAGAATTTAAATGATTGATAAATACTGTCCTATAAAATACTATATCCATTTCAAGGTTGGGCAAGAATGCTTTTGTATATCCGGATGTCCGGCTGTTCGACTCTACAGGTCGCATTTCTCAACGGATTCTCGTGAAACTTTGTAAGCACGTTCGATAATTTCATAGAAGTTTTTACACGAGCCAGTCTTTAAAAAATATAAAAAATTTAGAAAAATGTCGAATGACAGACTCGCGAGGTCTGCATCAGAGCGAGGCGATGCACTAGCACTAGTGCTTTAGCACTGCCCAAATTCATTGTCCAAGTAATAATATGTTAATAAAAACCATTTGAACAAAATTAATTTACATATTTAGACCATGTATTTTGGGCAATAGGATCATATTTAGTATGGCCTGGATGTGCAGATTTCAGAAATTCGTTGTGACGTCTTTTGATAAAGTCGCGGCCTCTAGCACCCGTTGAAGTATTAGCCAGCGTTTTGATTCACCTGATTTAAAGGCTCCATGGGTAAAATAAATTTTAGTCTTCCTATAATTTCTGTCAGACCGTCCATCACTTTTATTGCATTAAAAAATGACACCTTTTTTTTATTCAATCAACAACAAAAAAACCTGGAAGAATGGTAAATTTTTGCGTTAATTTATTTTGACACCAGTGGTTGGTAACAAATACGCGTCAGTGTTGCCGACGTGAGATATTTTCGGTGTGAGGTGGTAGTGGGGGGGGAGGGGGCGGTATTTGGGACGGAAGCGCTTAGTGACTCGAGGTGGTGGTGTGAGGCCGGCAGTGTCGGGCCGGAGGCACAGACTGTCGCTTTACCGAGACTCCACCGGACACATTGCTGAACGGTTCGCTTACAAAGTGCACACGCTAAGACCAGTCCGCCATTTTGGAAAGTTCATGACTGCCATCCCCTTCTGAGCACCCGGTGATGTGACTTGTGGCGTCCGCTGGTGGCAGACATAGATGTTGTAACCTACATTTGACAGTTGCTTTTATTGGAAATGTTTATAGTGTATGAAGTTTCACTTTTTTATATTAATATTAGATTTAGCAATGATAAATAAATTTAATGATTTTGAAGTGTTAGTATGAGTTGCGGTTTTCTTTGACGGGTCGTGCTATCCTCGATGTACTAATGTGCTTGAGGTTACCTATGCTTCACGCTTCCCGGCTCTGATAAGTGACTAACCCACACAAAACTCCCTGGGGGATTGCTCACACAATTTCTTGTTGTAGATCCAAAATAATTCACTTTGCTTCAAGTTTGCTACGGAATCGAAACATTTTAATTTTTATTTTAAATAGTTAGGTAGTATGCTCCATCTATAATATATTTTCTTTTGTATTTTATTATATTTATATTTTTGTTAATTATTTTCAGTTTTGTGGTTATGGTGAGAGTTTCGTAAATTCGGGAGTGATTCGAGCGGGCCAAACTGTACTAAAATTTCTCTCTACTAATAATCTCCGAACTTGAAAGATAATTTCAGCTCTCCATGTAAATTTTCAAACTCCGAACTAAGGTTGTCACCTCTTCCGGAATCTGTCATTGAAAATAAAAAAATCCCGTCTGCTAGAAGTATTTTGTAATCCAACCATTGCCATTTAAGATTTAAAGAAAAAATTTTTGAACGCAATAATAACCATCTGAAGATCAGAACTGCTCGCTTCAAAGTATCATACACACACGCGCTTGTTTGCCCGAATACTGCAAGTCCAGATTTCTGTGGTTCTACTGTAATACCTTAGCAGCATCGCTCTCTTTGTATAAATATCTACAACAAGAACATTGTCAGTTCACCTTATAATCATGTTTATATAGGGAAATGACTTGTCTGTCCCGGGAAGCGTACCCCCAAAATGTTTGTGAACCTTCGGACGGCGGTATGACTGTCGTAAAAGGCAGTCCTACTGGTATCCTGAGTAGTCCATAAATTGGTTATAAACGTGATTGCGGGCACCCAAAGCCACATGGCCGGTGGGAGGGCAAGGCATTGTCTGCACGACGGAGATGGTAATCACTTACCGTGTGTGTACTGTCTCTTCTACCTCGCTGAGCAGTGACGGGGCCACTGCTTGTACTGTCGTAGTGGGCATAATAATGAGATACTACTTAACTGGCCTCTAATGGTGTCCAGAGCATACATCATTGCTTTCAAAGCGGCGGAATTAGATATTAACCCCATTCCTTACATCATATCACTAACAAAAGTTCGTTTATTTTATGCCTACATCAACAATTAGTATGTTTTTTAATGTGAGGATTTCGAGAGTTTTATCCTTGATCAAGCATCGATGTCTTGAATATCTTGTCTCTTTGCTGGAGTATTGCTACCCTAAAAACACACTGCAATTGTATATATTTACGAACCTGAAACTACAATGATGGCAACACGGTAAGTGGTGACAGTCAAAGTGTCCAAAGTCCGCTTCTTTAAAAATTCTTTAAAGCACCTACCTATGCTATTTACATGCTTTGCGATAATGACACATGCAAAGTGACGTCTGAGGTTGACATTGCTCCCTTAAATTTGTTGGTAGCCTACATCGAGTCACCTTCTTAACGACTCCAGAAATTTTAACATAAAATTACTGCATTTATTTTACGTATATTGTTTAGTGTGATTTGTTTGGATATTCGACATCAAACCTATTAAATTAAATTTACATGTGACTGTCACTGGAAAATAATTATCATAGAGTAGCTTAGCAGAAAATTGCTCATCCAATAGTGTCTAATAACTATAGCCCTATGACTAAGGGTTGTGAGAGCGTTAACTTGTAGCTAAGTATACGCATTAACCTAATTCCACAAATTGACATCTGAATACTCACACCTGGACTGTTCCATGAAATATAAGTGCTTAAACACTTTTTTACACTGCAACGCTTGGTAAAAATGTATGAAAAGAGGATTGTAAATGCATCTATTTAAAAAAAAGCGTCCAATTTAAAAACGTGGTGTAAGTAATAAAACAATCTTTTTTACAGCAGTGTTTTGGCTATATTATAATATTGAGATTTCCGTAGATGAATTTTTTGAAAATTAAGTTCATGCGTGTATCTACAAATCAATGGTGCTGTCTATTTTTTGTTAAAGAACTAGCGAGCTTTGGAATCTTCTTAATAAATGTTCACGAATGATAGATTCACAGTGCAGGCCGGTAGCAACTGACCGACCGTAATTTATCTATACTAACTGATTAATGTTGAAAACTTGGTTAATGTATCAAATGTAACCAATATGCATGATCTGGTCACTACACCAGTGGTTTAAGAAAGGCAATCCAAAAATTGCAGCAACCGGTGTTTAATGCTGAGGTAAATTCGAGGTTTTCTTGTGCCTCAATAAACGAAATTTCAATACTAATTTACTGTTGGATACAAAACAATACGGATTTGCTGGAAACTACATGTACAATGCTTATTTGTGTTCTGGTTTCTTTGATTTCTGGTCCCATTGGGTTTGCACGGGTAGGTGAATGTGTTTAGAAGTAGTGCTTACAAGACACTGGACTGACATTAAAGGGTATATTGTAGTTTCAACCTAAAAGCAGTAACAAAACATTTAACTTGCGAGGACTAAACTGTGGAAACTATTCTTAATATGATATGTCCCTAATTGCGTTGTACTATTTCACATTGAAATAGTACTCTGTAATTTGATATATTAAATGTAACCTCGAAGGGTTTTTTTTATTTTCACTCAGATGGAACCCTTTTTTCTGCAATATAATTAAAATTACAAAAATTATATCCATTTTTCAAACCTGAACTTGTGATTAGACAAATGTTGAAGGAGGATAAGTCTTTTTTTCTTATCTTTGCAAAACCAACATCTAAAGTTGTCTATAAATGATTGAACCACCCTGCTACAAAGATAAAGTTTGATGCTGTCAGTATATAATCAATAAATACAGAAATATCGGTGGCCGTGCCGATTATCGAAGGTGTATGTAGTGAGCTGAGGTGTGGATGTGGCAACGGGGGGTGTATGGTGCCGGGAGGGTGGTCGTGTCGGCGCGTGTGGTAACATTTGACGTGGTGTGAGTCGCACTGCTTTGGGATTAATACCTTTCCGTGGATCTGGTGAGTGTTACAACCTTTTTACTATTATGTGTGTTGAATATGACGATGTTTACATCTTTTTTTGGTTATAATGTTTCTTGAGGTTCTTAAATCATACGGCGATAAATTCGTTCTTAATTTGTTATTATTTCCTTGCATATTAATTTATTTAAATGTACTAAAACATGTTTTGGAACATATAAAAAGCTTTATTTTTTTTTTATTCTGCAATTTTCCCGGTTTATTTTTTTCAAATAATTAACAATATGTTTATCCTGAAAACATAAATTCGACAATCGGTTCAAAAAGGGATTTAAAAACAATTAAGCTGCATTTTATTTATTGTTATATATTTACTATATCTAAAGTTTTAGTCAAATGTCAATTAGCAGTATAATCATAAATATAAAGTGACTAATGGTGCATGTATATCATTTCATATAATAATATTCAATCAATATTTATGTGACCATGCTTACCCGGTAGCAGCCCCTATCATGTCCTTATTTATAAAATAATTAAATGATAAGGTATTATTTTTGTTTATTTAATTTTGCTGAGATTTTTATAATGGCTCAACATATACAACACATTTTCTTTATATTTTTCAATTGGAATGAGCATTGATTATATGATTTAAGATTACTGTCAAATCTGTTTTGTAAATTAATGGCATCAATTTTATGCAACACTGTAATATTCATATAAAATATAACTTTTATTTATCAAAATGATTTCTCGTTTCCACCACTGAAGGAGAGCCGGAGTTAACGACATTCTGATAAATTAATATCTTATCTTTAAACTATTGACTACACAAAATAAAAAAATGTCTTCCAGTATGTTTAAAAAAAACTTAATTAAAATTAAATAGAACAAAAAAACGTAGCATTGCTTGGTAATTTTAAATATAAACACATACATTTAAACAGGATCTGATGAAGGACTTTGCATCCCAATCATTTTATATTCGATCTTGGGATAGAATAGGAAGAAACTTTAGGAAGAAGTTCCCAGTTTGAAAATGTATTAAGTGGATTTTAATGACCAATCCACATTTTAACACATGAATTCTGTTTTTAATGCTCGCATGTGCATTCGCCACAGCTCTCCTCGTTTGACGTCCTGGACGGTTTACATGTAGGGAATATTAGATTCACGAAGGTGCAGTGGGTAAGAGGTAGACCGTGCCACCTAAAATACTGGCGCGACGCGGTCAGTCGTGGAATCGTAGAAACGCGCTCGACTGACTTACCGCACCTTCGCCTACCTCCTACTCCCTATGCCATTGCCTTTGTAAATTGGATGAGATGTTAAGTTTTAATTCATAGATATACTTGTATTTGATTAAAGGCGCGGTGTCACAGTCAAAAGTCCAGTTTGACAAAGTCGTTTTAATGGCTACTTTTGTATTGCTTTTTATCTTTTACCTTTTTATCTTTTATCATTCTTTCACTCTTAGACCGCGTTAAATTTTGTATAATCTAATTGGATCTCAATTGAAAAACAAAATTGAAAGGAAAAACAGTGTTCACTGGCAACTTTGATCTTACTAAATCCTTCAGAAATGAGAGACTGGTCCAAGTAAACTATTTTATGTGCCAACTAATCGATATTTGTCAAAGTGGACTTTGACTGAGTCAGCGCGGCTTTAGACAAAGTAACTTTTGATTTTGACGTTTGTTCCTTACATCTAATGTCAAAGCTGACATTTGAACCACCACAAGGGTCCGTTCACACTGAGGCCACTTGCAATAGAATATAGACCTTAAATGATACGCCGCACGGCGTACATAACAGATGTCAAGACCGTGTCTTCGGGGAAATGTGTACTTTTAAATTTAGTGTATAAGGTTTTTATTCCATTGCCAATGCGTGACGCTACGCGCTTTAGTGTAAACGATCTCTGACAAAGCGGTCGCTCCGAAGGTCCTCTGGCGTACTACTATGGGCCGATGGGGGGCGCGGGCGCCGGTGCCGCGCCGCTTCCGCCGCACCTGGTCTACTGGGGGTACCCCACGCCGCCCGTGTCGCCGGCTCACTACTACCACAGCCCCGCGCACCCGCATCCCATGGTGAGATTTATTTTTCTAATCTAATTAAATTTGTCTAGTCAAATTTTCCATCAGTGGTGTAACTATAAATTCTTTTGATGGGGCCCTATCAGTAAAAATCGTCACATTGTACTCAGTTTAATTTTAATAAACTTCGAGATTTTCAGCATACTCAATTACACGTTGTATATGTCCCACTAATGGCCATAGGCCTCCTCTCTTAGGTGAGATGGAATGGTCTGTAGTCCCCACGCTAGCCCAATGCGTATTGGAGACTTCACATTTTCGCTCCCACTTAAATATTTTCTGGAACTAGACATTTTATTATCTAACTTTCACAATCAACTTTACTTTGCCACCATTTTCATATTCAATAAAAGAACAAATACGAAAAATCAAAGATACAAATCACCAATTGTCAAAATAATCACACAAAGCATATGCAGTACAGCCCTCATAAAAAAATATCAAATCCGGAATTCCGACAAAAGCGAAATAGGGAATTCCCCGATCGTCAATGCTCACCCGCGCTTCCAACGTACCGTGACAAAATATGTAGAAACCAATGGATGCATTCTAAAATGAATAGAGATGTGTAATTACCGGTATTTTGACTGACAGTTTTTTGACCGTCATAAGTACGTAAAATTACTTGTCACGGGTAACGTGTACATCTCTAAAAATCAATTAACATCTTTTTATTTAGGTTGGTTGAAATGCTTAACGATTAACTTGAAATTTTATTATGGTTTCTAGTTGTCTCACTTTGGATTTTAAGTAGAACTTATAAAAATATTATTTTCAAATAAAATAAAATACTCAGGAACAATGTAAAAAAAATTTTTTTGTTGGGCCGGGGCCCTCTTGGGTCGGGGGCCCGTGGCATTTTGCCAGCCCTGCCACCCTATTGTTACGCCACTGTTTTCCATCTACATAGTTCAATGTAGCTGTGAAATATAAGGAAGGTCCTGACATAGCACCTTACAGGTAGTGTGTTGGGCTAATATCATGACTGTAGTTATGGTATTAGCCATCCGTGTCCAGTTACTTAAATAACAAAACAAAAAAGTTTAATTTAATTATCCTATTTAGTGTAGCCATTAGCATATGAATGATATATATTACACCAAAGTCCGATCTGAACTTACGCTGCCGATAGCGTGTTCACAAATGGTCCAATTGACGCTTACAGCCCTCTAAATGGCGTTCCGTGAATGGCATGATGTCATCGTTACATCACGCAATGCCGTACACAGGACTAACCCTTCGGAGGTAGGGCACTGTGTGTTCTACTGTCATTGTCACATTTTAACGTTTCTATAGCATTGTTTGTCCTCTTTCGACCGTGTTGTTCACAAACAGTTGAATGTCTCTTAGTTAAAAATTCAAGTTTTTCTTAGAATCGATTAGACTCAACTTTGACGAAAACTGCTTCAACTTATGTCATTTGTTCAAGATTATTTATTGTTTCCGTTAGCGCGCGCACGAATGGTCTGAATCGTTTGTTTTGAGCGCGCAATCTGAATCGGGACACTTGTGTTCCCTGAGCACTGCAAACGGTTACAATTCAAATCTGACCATGGTGTTAGTAATATTACCTGATTACGAATCATACTGTGGCTCCGCATTTCGTATGTAGAATTAACCATGAATCCATGTAAAAAATAGTACAAATAAATAACTTAAAATTATTAAAAATATAACATTATGAATATATTTGTTTCAGTTATCGGATGTGGTTAGTGTGGGTGGTGGGTCCCCGCTGCCCGTAGCTCGACCTGCTTCCTGCCCCACCGAATGGCCCCTCTACATGGTCAATTGACGCGCCACGCATCGCTTGTGGTCCCAAAAGTAGTGTTGTAGTTACACTCATCTCGAACACTGTATGTTTGCAATCATGTTTTTAGTTGGTCGATTTAATTTGAAAATGTGTCTAATCTATCTCAATATGCTAATCTTCCTGAAATTTCATCTCTCCTTATTTTGTCTGTTATTTACAGGATGTTATTTATCCATCAAAATATTGTTTTTATATATCATGTGTCACTGTGGTGTCAGTGCTAACTTCAATATTAAAGTTTTTACAATTGTTTTGTTAGATGTTCCTTAGTACAGAATATAGCTTTAAGGATGTCTGTTTACAGATCCTTTTGGGGCATAGATAATATTGTAAGTATTTATATTTTGTCAATATTTTCATACGGCAATATCCAAAACATATTTTATTTGCAGTGCAAGTTAACGAGGTACACAGCCAGAATTGTGATAGCTTAGTATAGTGTTATGTACATAATAATGTATTTTATTTATTTTAAAAATGAATTAATTTAATCCGTTTCTTTGGACATGTCATGTCATGTCATTGGTGCCTTCTGGAACTATGAATGGTTCCTTATGAGTTACTGCATACCTACGATCGCTATAATACACATTTTTATTATCATACGATTTTTTGTGCTTCATTTGTAATATTTGCATTTTTATTGAGGTCGAAAAGAGAATATTTATGAGGTTTTTCGTTGGGCTATCGCATTAGTGAAACTTTAACAAGATTTATATCATTATCTGTAGGAAATTGCTGTTTTTTTTACTGTAAATCCTTTTGTATGCCAACAGTTCTTGTTAAAAACTCGATTTCTGTGGCTTACAAAACGATTTAGGGCATACAATGTAAAAGCTATGCTTAGGCTGAGTTTGATATTTGACAAGATTAGGTACATATTTGTTCATACACATATATTGATATGCATGATCTAGATACGTGCATTGTATGAAACTCTTTAAGTGGCAATGTTTTTTCACAATATTATTATTTAAGTATTGAATCCCAAAAACTTATAGTTTACCTTGCGTTGTGAATATTCACAAACATACTAGCATATTAACTGACCTAATGCGACACTTCAGAAGTATCGCAACATTAAATTCAAGGTATCTGGTTAAAATTTAAGCCATTTTGAATATAAAGGGATATCTGCTGGGCCCTCTTTAAGTCTTAAGTACCTACAAACCTAGTTTAGGTTAGTTATAATTCTGCTAAAATTGTTATAGTTGTTACACCTTCCATGGGACGGATAGCTTCGCCGCTGACCATGTCACTAATCAGTTATAATTTTATTTGTACATACAAACTTATGCAAAATATAATAAGACAAGTGAAAAAAATGCTACCGTTTTATGTTTTATACATATAAAATAGAACCTCATACTTATTAAGCATTACAACATTTAACTGCAAATTAAATTGTTGCAAATTTATTCATATGGAACTGTATTCTTTGATATTGCAACCAATGATCTTACAGGTCATAAATGAGGTACCTATATTATTTCTCAAATTTGAAGTTACATAGATAGTTATCATTTTAGTATTAAAAAAGAGCTCAATTTAGGAATACATAATTATGTTACTTATTCATAAAGGATGAAGTGATTATTTAATAAGATAAAACCACTTAACATTGCAGTTGTGTTGCGCAAAGTGAAGTGGTAAATTGTGAAAAGTTATGTTTAACATTTTTATTTGTTTATTAGAATCTCAAGAAATAAAAAATTCAAAAAGGTTTTTATGAAATGTTCTTATTAATAATGTTGTCATAATTAAAATGAATTGTTCTACTTAATCATGACAATGTTTTAGCAGTGATATGAAGGTGCTGTTTTTATCCTAACATGAATTTAAAATAAGTTATAGTGTAATATGAATTAACTTTAGCAATGGCAAGCTATGAGTGCCTTATTTAATTCATACAGGCAATTTTTACATGATATTATAATAAAACACACCTAAAATTGTATTTGCTCATTTAATCTTATTTTTAAGGGTAAAAATCCACATCAATATGTTTTGGCGTTGTGACGTTAAATTGCAATATATGTAGATGTGTAATAGATGCCAATGTACTATTTATAAATTGTATTTAATTTTTTAGAGAATATGCTATTATTTTTTGTTGATCATGTCTCTATATTAACACAATCACTGGCTGTAAGTAATTAAATGTATATAAATTTAACCTTGCATTCAATAGACGCATAAGATTGAGGGAACGGCACTCAAAGTAATTCAAATAAAAGAGGGGATACAGATGTAAAAGGGAAAAATCGTAACATACGGGATATATTGAATCATTTTTAAGAAGCATCTTAGTTAGGTTGCAATAAATTCTAAAAATTTATCACTATTGGAAGCTTTTGTGATTTCAATTGCAGTTGAATTTTATTGATTTAAAATTATATTTAAAATTTTAATATTTTTAAGAAAGATGCAAAAGCGACATTTAGCAGTAGTACCTTTTTCAGTTCTTCTTGTATTGAGCTGAGATCCCGTTCCGATATCAATTGAAGTACGGTTTTTGTCGAGTGTGTGTGATCTGTCTGAATCAATTAGAGATAAAATGCGACTATTTAGGTGAATTTTTCAAGTGTGCCTTCAAGGCCAAATCCGAAACTATAAGAAATAGCGAAAAACACTCAAATAGCCGATTTTGATAAAAAAACTAAAACTGCATCATTAAAATAGTTAAAATAGTTTTTCTAGCCGGGAATTGAACTCGTTGATTTTGAGAAAATAACGCATTCTGTATTATTGCACCAGTCTTGAAAAATTCACCCTGTAAAAAAAAGATATGTTTACGACATATCACATTTAGTATTTGTGCCTGTTGTTTTGTTAAGTAAAGACATAATTTGATGATTTGTTAAGAGTTTAAATTAGTTAAGAAACGACAGCAAAATATCATAAGTCTTCCAAGGTTGTCTGTTTAGATATAATATATATAGTAGGTACTTATTTAGTTATGTTTTATAAGTGAAGAACATTTAGTTATACTTAATTAGCTAGTTTATCGATCAGTGCACTTTTGTTGTAAGCGTTGTATGCCACTGTATGCATTGTCTGAGTTTAAGTATGTCTTCAAAATTGCCACGCGTGCACTGATCTGGGAATAATCAATAAATAATAACCAAGTAAGAAACTAAATTAATACGATATGTTGATATTTTATTTTAAGAGTTGAATTTTGCAACCGCAGCTGAGATACTCGAGATGGGATGCTTAACTGTGCATGCGACGTCAAATAATACAATGGACCAATATGAAACTGAATTAATTCTATTGTTTTTCTCTGTTTATTTAATTTATTATGTTAACATTTGCAATACTTTCACCTTATACGGCACTTTTTTTTTATTAAACTTTACTTAAATATTGTAAATGTTTTTTTTTTGGAAAACATTTTTGGAAACCATAGGTCGGCGATAAACATTGTAACGGTAAAAATGTTTTTGTATACATGTATGACTGTGTGTTTCATAATAAATAAAATAAAAATAAAATAAAAGTAGGTGAACTAAATTTTATAGGTCATTGTTTGTTTGGCATTACTTACTTACTTCTCAATAATTTGCTCACTGTGCACTAATTTGTTTTAGTGTTTTTTTTATAGATACTGTAAGATTTGTGTTTTTGTTACTACAAATTAATGAAAAACATAAACCGAATCTATCTGAATGGTTTTTAATGGTATTCACTTGCTTGGGTGCGGAAATATATCTCAAAACTCAGCTTCGGTTGCGACACCTCCATAGATTTACCAAAACACATGTTGTTAGTTTTAACTTTTAATGTTTTTATATTGTTAAATTAGGTGTGTTTGCGATTTTTTTAATCAAAGTTTTAAGCACAGTTGGTCAGTTTTCATTCACATAGCATATGTGTATAGTATAATTTGTCTTTTATTACTTTTGTCAGTTGATGTTAATTAGGTTACTTGTACGAAAAAAAAAACTAACCATGACTATTTCGTTAGTTCATTTTAAGGTTTTTAAGGTCACACAGATGATTTTGTGTTATATATGAAAAAAAGTAGATCTCCAAATAGATTTTCATAAAATAGTTCCTATATCACGAATCATAAACAATTCCATGCGGCAACTATAAAATGTCAACATGAATCTGATAATCTGCAATGGATCCACTCGCTTCACCACCACACTCTTGTGACATTTTTGTATGCAAATCCCATACAAATCGAGTTGTTCGCACGTCGCAGTAAATAATGGCATATCGGGCGCACGTACATGTTGGGACAAGTTTGATATAATAGCAACTTGTTCTAGTAATTAGTAATTAATTCGTTCTTCTTGCAAAAATTTTGCTGACAGCGTAAACTTCAAGACAAATAAATATAGCCCAGAAATATGAATATAAGACGGCCTATTCTAGTATATTTACAATTCTGTGGCTGCGTTACATGCGTTGCATAGAGTCCTTTGCCCTATTTTCTGCAATATAAAGATCGGGTCCTGTGATGTTTTTCAGATTGGCATTGCATACGGTTTTCAGTGGCTTTGCACTAGATCCAGTGACGTGTCTGTTCGACAGCGATTAATGATTTTATAAATACCTGCACCGTATCTGTATCGAAAACCATTCGACTTCCTCTATATAAAATATATAAATTTACAAAAACATCTAAACCTTAAAACAGTTTGGGAACATTTCAGATATGAACTTGGTGCAGGTAGTTATGTTTGTTTACTTATACTTAGAAGTCATGCGATCTTACAGAGGACTTTACACTCTTTCTCAAACTTTAGGCATTTTTGGTACAATCTTAATATCACCCAGAAACAGGAAATATTTGGTTATTGTTTTTTGTTTTACCTTACGTCTTATTATGTTATCTTCTAAGGGATTCACTGCTGCAGGTATTTTTAAATTCACCCATTTTAAAATACCCGTGTGAGAGTGTTAGTAATTCTTGTCTTAAACGGCTTGACCGACTTTTAGGATTTTTTTGTGCTAATGGTGTCACCTGGATTATTCTTACCTACATTAACCTAATTTTTTTTTATTTTACGATCGAACTTTTTTTTATTTATTTCTTATTTCTTGCATAAAAAAACTTAAATAATACCTCTTAATATTTTTTTAAAGAATTTTTGAAGAAAGAAAGAAGGTTTTGCGACACATTTTACCATGCTCCGCTCGGGTATCCAATCCGAATTTGACATGAGCAGTACAAAAGTATTTTGCCCATAAATTTAAGGAAGTAAAAAAAATATATTTGTTCTTGCCCAACCCCCTTTATGTTTATGTATTTATTTAGTTAACAATGTAGTAAGTTCTCGTTTGTTTCTTGCCACACCGGTTCCTTACATTACATCATGTGCCAAAATTGCTCTCGAATAGAAATGAAAAATGTTTTTCTTGGCTTTGTGTTTTTATCGGCACATTTATATGTACAACAGCATCACCGTAATCGCCACACATTGGACTTTGGCCCACATACTATTTCCTTGCAAAGCCAGTGCCTCCTGTGGCGTTTACAGTGATGCGCTCCGTACTACTAGTAATAAACCGAATATGCAACTCATTGTCAAAGGCACTTTCACTCAGTCTGTGGCATCGTAAATGCTAGGGAATGGCACCACAAAGATGTAATGAAGAATAAGTTTTACAAAAACATAAAAAAAACCGGTTTGTCTTCTGGATTCATTACGAAAAAGGTTCTGTAATCATTTTAAATTCTTATTACTTTATCCAAACCGATTTCTGTTTGAACTACTAGCACCTAGAATTAATACTTCATGTAGATGTATAGTAGATTGTGCAATTAAACGTTTAGCAATAAATATGTAGATATTAATATATTGCAGGACGAATTAATATAACTGCTGTAGTCTTATAGAGAGAACTAGAAAAATGTTTATTTGTTTCAATAAAAGAAATTGATTAGAAATTGCAATTTATTTTCATTCCTCTATCTATTACCTTAACATGATTTCAATAGAGACTGAGAAACTGCTGTTTATAAAAAAGAAAAACACAATCTTAAAATAAAAAAATACGTGAGGAGTCGTCGGCACGATTTTCTTAAGCTATATATTATAGTACGTGTTAAACTTATATGTTTAAGTGTATGTAAGTATTTGTATGTTATTTTATTTGAATATCAAAATCCATATTTTTAGGTTAGTTAATATTTTTCTCTAATTCATTTTGTTTAATTGTAATTTGTTTTATTTTTTTTTCCCACCTCACTGCACCTCTCCTACATCTCTAAGGTTGAATGGTAGAGAATGCCTTATGGCATTAATTTCCGCCTTTTTGTACCGTATGGCTGCAAATAAAGTATTTTTTCATTTCATTTCAGCTTTATATAGCACATTTGAGTTTGGCGCGAACTGTATGTACTAATTGGCACAGACACGGCCCATCCTCAGATCAGTTTAAGACAATATATTTTAATCTCCTACGATTATGGAGGTGAGGCTACGATACATGTTCCAAAGTAATGAAAATCAATGAGAAGAAAATGAAGAGAAACAAATAATAACTAAGAGCAACCGAAATTGGAAACTGGCGAATTGCCTCCATTTGAAGACAGAGACCACAGGACAAAAAAATCATCTTACGATTTCTGCCACCCTGGTACTTTTTTGTAACACTATAACCAGCCAAAGATGACAGTGTTACAACATTTTAAAACATCTAACAATTTCTGTAGCCCTGGTAGGTACTTTCTTCAAGGTAAAAATTGTCGGTGTCACTGTCTGTTTGACAGCAAAAGTGTCGAGGACATAATTTTTCGTCTAGCCCTCATCAGCCAAACGTGCGTTAAGGAACATAGTTCCAAATATATACCCACATCTAATTTAAACAAAAAAATCATCTTAAGTAAATATACTTTTTCGTACTAAGTAGGTACGTCGCTTATTCTAAGGAGTGTGATATGTTTGTATGTATAATCGACCGTGAAGCAAGGACACATTAATTGAAGAAAGATCCCAGTAAAAAGAACTATGAATATACTGCAGTGACTGTAGGAGAATTCCAAATTATGGGTATGAAATGGGTAGACGCAATAACGGCGATATAAACGTATGTTACGAATCTTTTGAAAACCGTAATCTCAACACACAAACAGGCGACGAATACGCGTCTGCTTTTTTTTATAAACATTGTGTCAAATTATAGAAAAAAGAAAATCTTAGTACTTTTTCGGACAAAAAAAAATCTACAGACATGCATATATATTGTCCTTAGATTCTAACAAATGTCAAGTAAAATGAAAGTGTTTTGTTAAGTACATTTGTATCGGGAGTATAATTTTCCGATGCTAAAAGCAAACATATTAGGAATAAACCCTGGTACACAGTTGGGTCCATTACTCTTGGATGAATTTAACCACGAAAGAGCGTATAGATTTCCCGAAGGCGACATTACACGTCGAGATTCGAGAGCAGCAAATGTGGTTTCGAGGGAGGGATAGAACCACGGAGGGAGGTAGAGAGAAGCTGGTCCAAGCAAACTGGGTTTGTGCCCAGGACTGGGTCGCTACGTCACAGCTCACGTAATAAAAAGGCATTGCTCAGCGTCAGTCGCAATCAAATGCCTTGGGGTGTTGCTGACAGAAGGTGCGCAATATTTTTTTTCGTGCGGTTAGAAATGTTGATTTCATTAAATCCCTAGGAAGGCATATATTTAAGTTGTGAATGGTTTTTATTGAGAAAACTAACACTAAATTGCTAACGTGTCATCTAGTTTAAGTCTTGGAACTATTAATAATAATATCAATAACATTTTCGGTTCTTCCGGTAGATGTAGCAAAATAGTCGGAACGTGACCCCACCATTAAATGTTTTTCCCTCCGCTTCTCCCCGCAGGAGACACCTTGCTCTCTAATAATGTGAGCTAACAACATCTCCTCTCTACCTCCCTCCTCCGTGGGTTGCACCAAAGTCCTCAAACGTTGAATTTGAGACAAAAGGCAATATAGCTGGACTTGAGAGGGGCCAGCGAATCTTTATTTCACCTGCTTCCTCTTTGTTCCTGTTGAGTCAAATACGTACCTAACATGGGTGCTAGGACATTGAATAGGTGCACCATCTAAATAAAATGTAGCATATTTAATTTTAGAGAAGTGCAACATCTGTTGGTTTAGAACTATTATATACTCTGTGATTATTGTTTGTTTTTAAACCATTCATAAATGTATAAAACAAACTGGATGTCACCAAAAACAGATAATTAATTATTTTGAAAAAGGCCTGAGGGTTTGTAAAAAGAAAAATATATTGACAACGTATCACTCAGAATTTCAGAAAGAATAAAATTTTCTTATCGTGGTTTGAATTAATTGTAATTGTATTGCTTTCATTATTTTCTCGAAGATTTTGTCCTCGTCTCGCTCGACCTCGTGATCGTGTCGTGGGCGCGTCACCGCTTCGTACGTGTTGGATGAGCGCGGCGGCGGCTGCGGAGCGCGAGCGTGCCAGCCTGGGACGCGTCGCGCGCTGCGCGGACGCGACGTGGGCCATCGACCCGCGCGACCCTTTCCTCCTGGCCAACCAGGTCACTATACATAGCCAATGTTGTCCTCATCTCGTGTCGTGTGGTCGCGGGCGCGTCACCGCTTCGTGCGTGTTGGATGAGCGCTGCGGCGGTTGCGGAGCGCGAGCGTGGCAGTCTGGGACGCGTCGCGCGCTGCGCGGACGCAACTTGGGCCATCGACCCGCGCGACCCCTTCCTCCTGGCCAATCAGGTCACAATAAAAAGCCAATGTTGTGCTCATCTCGTGTCGTGTGGTCGCGGGCGCGTCACCGCTTCGTGCGTGTTGGATGAGCGCTGCGGCGGTTGCGGAGCGCGAGCGTGGCAGTCTGGGACGCGTCGCGCGCTGCGCGGACGCGACTTGGGCCATCGACCCGCGCGACCCCTTCCTCCTGGCCAATCAGGTCACAATAAAAAGCCAATGTTGTGCTCATCTCGTGTCGTGTGGTCGCGGGCGCGTCACCGCTTCGTGCGTGTTGGATGAGCGCTGCGGCGGTTGCGGAGCGCGAGCGTGGCAGTCTGGGACGCGTCGCGCGCTGCGCGGACGCGACTTGGGCCATCGACCCGCGCGACCCCTTCCTCCTGGCCAACCAGGTCACAACAAAAAGCCAATGTTGTCCTCTTCTCGTGTCGTGTGGTCGCGGGCGCGTCACCGCTTCGTGCGTGTTGGAAGAGCGCGGCGGATAAACGTGGGCCAGGAACTAGGGGATTGCATGAAAATAGGTCTGTTAGTTCATGAGTTGGGTGCTATTTTGTATGTCTTTCCCCGCACTTTCCAGACAAAACTGATATCAGGAAACTTGTTCCCACCATACGGAACGAATTGCAAGATTAATTATACTGGAATAACACAAATCCTGGCCTTTTCTCTTCCTAAGATTTGCAAATGATAATCTTCAAATAATTTCAATCAAAGAAAAACAGAGAAATGACCTAATAAATGTGTATTTCAGAGAATCTGGAGCAAGCACTGTAGCGTTTTTCGCGCTCTGCAGTTCAGGGCAGAGTTATCTCCAAAAGCTGTTGCTTCCAGCCGATGTCAACTTTCAGGTTGGTATCTATTGATTCTAATAATGTTATTATTTGACCAATAGTCAATGAACACCTTGTGAGGAACTCTATTGAAAAATACTGCACCTCTTGCACCTCACAAATTAGTAAAACGTTAGATCATAGATTAAGCGCCTATTGCACGAAGAGACGGCTGAGTTAATCAATGTTCAAACACGTCACTTTTCGTGAACCGCATTGAGTTCCTTCCATACTATTATTTCAAAGTGACGTGATTAATCATACGTTGACGCTAATGTTGACGTGTACAACCGTACGTGCAAACGGGCCTATGTAAAGTAGGTTTATTCTATTGTCAGTACCCTTCTGCCGACCGCGCAGTTACATCTTCCCAGGAGACATTGAAGCTCACCTTTGCGCTGTATAGGGCATGGGACGCATCATCCTTGCTGGAACTTCTGCTGACCACTAACACCGCCGGGTACTGATGACTCCCTGTATTATCGGACCACTACTTGGTGATGTCAACTGTGCAACATTCCCAGACCGAGCAGTCTGGCACGCATCTGGGGTGGCAAAACTAGTCGGCAGTTTGGGGCGGAATACGAGAAACAAGGGTGAAAGAAACAGCGAGATTTTTTAGCTGTTTTCGCGCTCCGGATCTGCCCAGCTGTGCTGATGCCGTTTCCATGGTGATCCAGGAAGCTTTGAAACTTTTTGTTGTATGTGATTGGACGTACTCTTCAACTGAGACCTAAGAGGATATGCGGCGCCTCACTCAGCCATCTTCAATGTAGGTGCTGAGGAGCAATCAGGTGCTCTTAAATTCCGAGTGCAAAATTTTTCACATATATTGGGCACTGGTTAAGGTACACATACTGACCCCTATAGTCCAGAACTTAATGACAGGTTGGTCACCTCACCCGTGTTGGCAGATGATCACACCGAGATCGTGGCGCACGCGGTGGAGGGCGGGGCGGCGCGCGAGAGGGGGCGCAGCGTGCGTGACGTCATACCGGAATCACGGCTCGCGGCGTACGGCGAATACTACTACGACGATGACAGGTGAAGTACTCTGCGTCAGCCATCTTGGTTGCCGTGGCGTTTAGTCGCGAGCTGCTGGAAGAGCGAGATAGGGGACTGAACTTGCTGTAAAGGCCTTGGACTATGCGCGCACTGGCGGCCAACGAGATCGGATGCAGCCTGTCCGCCAGTGCCAGTTTAGCCAGTCCAAGGGCACAAACTTATCGGCGCACTATGGAAGTTTATTTTTACAATCTGTTTCAATTAGCATCAAGTCATCCTTCAAATGACTATCCTTGTTGTCTTCAAACAAAATCTAGTCTTGAAAACATTACAGAGAGAGGTGTTACAACAGTGACGCAGCGGCCTGCGGAAGCGGCGCTTGTTGCGTCTACAGCAACGAAACGCCGGACGTCATGGAGTGCTGGATGCTGCCTAAAGTACGGCACACTTCCCTAATCTCGCATGTACCGGGTGTTAACGGAGGTATGGTCCAAAGGTTAACCAGAGCCCGTAGTCCCAGTCGTCACCTAAATTGGCGTTTACGCCAAACCGATCGATTAGCGTTTTAAAATGTATGGAGAAATTGAAGAGCGCGCGTAGTGGGCGTTAAGCGAACTACTATTTGCGAGTTCGAGTTGGATTTGACAGCTTACTCAACGTTTCCGTAAATACGTCGACGTTGCCGTTTACGCCGACTCCGCGTTTTCATACAAATCGTAAGTTCGAGTTCGACTTTGACAGCGTGAAGAAGTAAAACCACAGAATATCTACTAAAAACTTGTATGGAGTTTGACGTTTTTAGGGAACTTCAAAGTTCCGTAAACGCCAGTTTAGGTGACAACTGGGACTAGCAGCTCAGGTATTCCTAGGCAAAATTGTTTGTAGGTATTGTCAAAGTTATCAATTTTGGCTTCAAATATGCCCATAAATAACTGTTTACCGTTTGAATCACATCTCCGTTAACACCCTGTATTATTTTGTGTCCATGCAGTCAAGCATATTGATATTGTTACACTTTAAGTATGTGGGAGTGTTAGATGTTGCCTCAAGTACGGCACTTTTCCGTAAACCCGCCGACGCCGGTAGATTATTGCCTACATATTATTTGCCGATAGTAGTACATAAAGCCAGACTTCGCAGAGTGCTGGATGTTGTCTCAAGTCTCAGCCTAATTTGCTGTATTTAAGAGCATCCTCATACCTAAGCATTTTGGACCAATTTTTGCGATTAAAACGAGATAGCCAGAGCCCGACGTCGCTTAGTTAGAGCAGCTCAAAATAATTCTTTCTAAATGTGATCAACCCGCATAACGCGTGAAACCAGTTTTTTTATTGTTTCGTTAAAGAAATTGGTAAAAGTTAAACGTGTTCTTCGCTGAATAGGTAGATTATGTTAAGATCTTTGAAATGCTATTAAAATAAATATTAGTCATTATCAATATAAGCCGCAAACTTGAAAAATAATATATTTGAGACCTGATTTAAAATAATTTTTCCATGCATAAAATATCAATTTCTGTAACATTTTTCTTTTTGTTTTGGTAGAACGTTAACTGGAATTATACATGATTTTTTTTCATGTCCTATTTCCATAGAGATCAGGAACATAATGGAATCAAACCATTCGCATTGGCTAGTATAACCATCTTAAGGTGGCCCAACCCGCTCAACTCCCCATACAAACGGGGAAAGAAGATCACGCCCATATTTCTTATCAGAGATCCCAAATTTTGCTCAAACGAGCTTTATTTGATCGAACTAGATGTCTGATGACCGTTGGCATCGTAAAATTGTGTTTAGTTTCTAAGTTATAAGGTCCGAAAGTTCGAATTTTTCGCGCGTTTTATGCAATAACTTTGGTGGTTTATTACGCAATGATAAAGTAAGAAAATCTTAAAAAGATTAGTCATCAGACATAGCTTATTTAATCAAGATTTATAATCTATTTGGTTTTTGTTAGATTTTTGACTACAGCGGTCGTGGTTTACTTTTAGCTATAAGTCGATTTGAAATCAAAATTTTCGTAGATCTTACCAAATCATACACTATGCACATTATCTTTTTTGTGGACATGTTGCATCTTCCTCATCACGGTGCCTGTCTTTTTCTTTGAAACAGAGAAGGTCCCAGAGCGCAACAGCACGGTTTTGTACAGTGCCCGCGAATGAGTTAGTCCCGCCGGGTTGCGCCACCTTAAGCAACAAACGCAGTTTTGAAACCGGATCGCGTAAAATACTTGATGATGCCTCAAACTGATTCGGGACTCTTCCTCAGTACGTCACTCTTTTAGCTAATATAAATATTAGACATTATTAGACTCTTTCACAAATTCGGTCATATGGTGTGCCCATTATAATGCGCTCTAAAGTATTGACCTCATGGAGTCATGGATGTCTCTCTGCTCGAACCTTCCTGCACACTGAAGTGAAGAATCGAATCCATTCGGACTTGACTGCACTGCACAAAGGAATGAAACCTTTTCACAGCGAAAAATTTTTTTCAATAGTTTAAATGTGGTACAAATAGAAAGGTAGTACATATGTGTGAAAATGTTCACAGGTGGAGTACTGGTTCAGCCGCTTGACAGAAGATGGCGCGGTAGCGGCGCGGCCGCGTGATACCCTCGCCGTGCCTTCCAGACATTTGTGGGTTCCTAATGCACTTATCCCAACCGTTTCCTTCTATATCCACCACCTGCGGGGTTACAATGGTGAGTTAATTCTCCGGGTAAATTGCAGGTGGCAGGCAAGAGAGTGATCTGACGTTTAGTTGCATTTCGTATCATGCTGTTTTGTTCGGCCAAGTGAACAGAAACTTACCAGTTGGAATGGTCCGAAATGTAACGAAAGTTCAGATTTAATCACTGTTTTGCTTGTTCACCTGCTATTCACCTCGCGAATTATCTACCATGGCAACTCCCCTGCTCGCGCTAGCGAGTCCCCCGGTCGCCGCCGTCCCCCATCCAAGGCCGAGACATAATTGAGTGCACCTTTCGGCAGCTAGCGAGCGCTGGGACGCGGCGGAGGCGGCGCTGTGGGCGCGAGTGCGGCGCGCGCGCCACCTGTGGCCCGCCGACGCCGCGCGCTCGCCGCCGCTCGACGTGTCGCCGCCGCTCGACGTGACACCGCCGCTCGACGTGTGGCCGCCGCTCGACGTGTCGCCGCCGCTCAAGATGCGCGTGCGCCGTCACACGACTCTGCGCGCGCCGCGCTACCCCTGCCGGCCTCCCCCGCGCCCCGTCTACTGCCCCGACTCTCCGAGGCCACTCTGTGAGCCCGGCACGCGCATACGATTCGACATGCCCGAACTGCAGAGGCCTCCGCACGCGAAGCCCAAGCTGAAAGTCGTCGCCCGACCGCCGCCGACCCGGGCGAAGGGTCAGCTTCGGCCGATCGGTCACGGCCGAAGCTCCGAGCATCGAAGAATGGACAGGTCCCGGTCGCGGAGGCCTCGGTCTGCCCGGACGGAGGGCAACCTGCCGCCGATAAAACCATCACCGAAGGCCCACAAAGGAGACAAACCCAAGCACAATATCTTCGAAAGGTGCAAAGACCGTTTGGAGGATACGGAAAAAAGTGACGTACCTCCTCAACCTGCTCCTCGAAAAAAGTCACCGTCGCTAGAAACCTCGCCGGTCCTAACGGAAGCGGCGACTTCTGAGATCGCGACCTCGCTCGAAGCCACCCTGCTAGAGCTGCCCAACATCAACCAGAGGCGTCTATACAGCGCAGTCCTCAGCACGAGCCCGCTTCCTCCGATCGTAGTGACCCCCGCCCGGCTGCCGCAGGGTCTGGTGAGACTCGGCTCGAAGCTCGCTTTCCCGGCGATTCAGAGAAAGCCTAAGATCGACTGCAAGTTCGAGGAGTTGGAGCGCGAGGCGCTCGAGCAGTACAAGGCGTCGGACGAGAGCATCGACAGCAAGTTTCGCGCGCTCGAGAAGCAGGCAGCGGATCAGTACAGCGGCGCGAGCAACAGCAACACCAGCTGCGGCAGCGAGCGGTCGTCGAGCGGACAGCGATGCGAATCGTCCGGTTGGAACTGTCAGCCTGGGAGCGGACAATGCGCGAGTGGGAAATCCGGTTGTAAATCGGGCGACGATCCTGATGGAAGAGCGTCTAACTGCAAACCAATCTCCATGCCCGACGCTGAAGAATCACCGACGAAACCCGCCGCGGACGAATCGCCGTCGCACTCTCAGAACTTTCCGGATCTCGCGGCGTGGGGGTGCACATCGAGTTCTGTCGATCTAAAAAACTTCCACGCCCCCCGTCGGGGGGAGAAGGAGGCCAACCACAGGCAGGGCAAGACCGCTCAGTGCAGGCCGGCGCAGAGGACGGCGTCCGACGCCGACGACGCGGCCCGTGCGAAGCCAGCGCCGTTGCGCTGGACGCTGCACGTGATGCCACCCAGGCGGCGCAACGAGCGCTCTTCGGGCGAGGAAGACTGCGACTCCGAGACGAAGGAGCGCGCCCGCGTCGCGAAGGGAGTCAAGCTGTCGGCGCACGGTGGCGGCGACCTTTAAGCCGCGTTCAGACGATACGAGTTGACTTGTAAAAGTGTACTATGACAGAGTAGCCTCCATCCTAGTGTACTATAATAACAGTTTTCATAGTTCACTCTTATGTAATCTAAAGAAATTGACAGGCAAAAAGCTTTTTCTGTAAAGCTGACTCTCGGGCATCTTTGTTTTACGTAATTCTTCAATCTTATGTTCTAAAGCACCTTATTCAGATTAATATATAGTTCGACAAAATAGTCTCGAGCTCAGACCATTTTCTAGTCTTACTTTTTTGACAGCCATTTTTAACGCTCTTTTGCTTTATAAACACAGGACTAAAAAAAATACAGATATTTCAACCTGTGTAGTACTGAAAAAAACCGGCCAAGTGCGAGTCGGACTCGCACACAAAGGATTCCGTACCATCGTACAATATTTTAACACCAAAGAATCACTTTATTTGCATGGAGGCCCCTCTTAATTTCTATTATTTTTTCATTTAACCTATTTGTTGTTATAGTGTCAAATTAAATACACACTCTGTGAAAATTTCAGCTGCCTAGCTATTACGGTTCATGAGATACAGCCTTGTGACAGACGGACGCACGGACAGCGGAGGCTTTGTAATAGGGATCCGTTGGCACCCTTTGGGTACGGAACCCTAAAAAATATAAAAAAATACACAAATATTTACGGACCCACGATACCCCTGGCGATACCCCTGGTGGTATCGTGGGTCTTTTAAAATCAAACGAATAGTGTTGCGACCAATGATTTCAAAGGTAAGGATACGCCCTTCTATAGAATTGAAACAAATCTTCTCCATGCAAGCAAAAAGTAGCGCCATCTACCCAAACTCAGAAGAACTACGTGAGCGCCTTGTCAAAGCAGTGTTGACAACTCGCCGCCATGTTAACCTAACCTAACCTAACCTAACCTAACCTAATAAGGTCTACCGATATAACCTTGTACCTGCGTACTGAAATGTTTCTTTTTTTTTGTTTAAACTTTTAAACGTTATATCTTGGGAAACACTGGTCGTAGACCCATCATGCCACCACTCAAAGTAAACGTCCCGACCTGATCTACCTGCCTGTCATATTTTGAGCGTTTAGTTTGAGTGATCGCATGATGGGTCTACGACCAGTGTTTCCCAAGATATAACGAAAACAAATTTTGACATGACAGGCAGGTAGATCAGGTCGGGGCGTTTAATTTGAGTCGTCGCATGGTAGGTCTACGACCAGTGTTTCCCATGATTTAAAGAAAACAAATTTTGACATGACAGGCAGGTAGACCACAAATCAAACATGTACAAGAGGAAATTTAAATTGTATTTTACTTGAATACCTTGAAATTGAATATTTTTTTTCATTTATAAATTATTTTATATTATTTGAAAATCTTAAAATTATTGGTTTTCGGCTGTACTGAATGAACTTAAAAGTTTAAACTTAAAAAAAAGAAACATTTAAGTACGCAGGTACAAGGTTACATCGGTAGACCTAATACAACATGGCGGCGAGTTGTGAACACGGCTTTGACACGGCGCTCACGTAGTTCTTCTGAGTTTGGATAGATGGCGCTACTTTTTGCTTGCATGGAGAAGATTTGTTTCAATTCTATAGAAGGGCGTATCCTTACCTTTGAAATCATTGGTCGCAACACTATTCATTGAGGGGTATCGTTTGATTTTAAAAGACCCACGATACCACCAGGGGTATCGCCAGGGGTATCGTGGGTCCGTAGTGTTTCAAACTGTGTAGTACCGAAAAATGTGAGGTTATGCCACTCGAAAACGTCCAGTCCAATATGATTGCGAGGGAACTTTGATGCACGGTTTCCACAATACAAGTACCATCAGAGTGACCGCCAGAGTGCACTACATCAGAGACAACTCTTATCGTCAAAACGCGGCTTAAACCCCACCACGAGGAAGAACTTTTTGTACACTTTTTTTTTGCAAAATCCAGTTCATTGTAACACTGAACGTAAACCTAGTGGATGCTGAGTGTTGAGTGAATCTTTATTGGGACGGGTGCAAATTGTGTTTATTTACTAGTCTTAGTGTTAAAATTTGTAAATATTGTCTTTTTCCATTTTTTGTATGCAAGTCAACTTTATAAGCAACAATGTGATTTCAGTAGATGAAATTGATTCTGTTAATGTTTGCAAGTATAATAATAAATCTTTTACTGTTAAAATATTTATAAATCTGTATTTTCATTTAATTTGAACACTAAATACACATCTAGATTACTGGCCCCGAACTCATTCAATTAAATTGAATTAACATACTCATAGTTAAGGGATTCTGAGACGGTCAAGTCGCTTGAGTAAACGTAGATTTTAGGTGTCAAGAATGGTTAGTCAAATGCTTACATCCGCTTGGCAAGTAACCACAGAATATGTTAATAGTAAGGAACTAATGGGGAAGAAAACTCGAAGTCAACTTAGAAATGTCAAAACTGGCATTCCTGTCATTGTCATTTTATTCAGTTTTATTTCCGAGTTTTTAGATGCAAGATGTACTCCATGATGCAGTTAGAATAAGGTTTGGAGGAAAATAAGTGCTTTTGTTTGTCTTCAAACTAATTGTAATGTAATAGATCAGCACAAAGTTTGAAATGAAATATTATTTTATATAATATTTATTATTATTATTATTTATTATTATAATATATAACTATGATTTTTTCTTTCCTACAACTTCATTTGATAAGCATTATTTGGAATAAACAATTTTTAGAATAATAATGAGAAAATTGAGTCATTTTAATGACGTAGGTTGAGCAAATAAAACATTAAAATCTATTTGTTTTATTTTGTATGGTAGCTTTGACAGCTCTTTTGAGTCAGCTGCTTAGACGCTGCCACCTGATGATAAATGCACCTAAATGATCCGATTTCTTCCCCATTACAATTTTTATATTCTGTGGCACTAAATTCTCTTTGGTCATGCATCTGATATCAATAACTATCGTAATTATGCATTCTTGATGAAACCAGTCGAGTTAATAATACCAATGTGGCACAAACAAAATACAAAATGTCCAAAGAATACTAGCATTACCTTAGAAAATGGCTCCTGAATAAGCAAGCTGCTTGACTCTTGCTTCAAGCCGCGCATCAAGTGGACCAGCACACATTTATGCATGCTGTAGCAGCTTGACCATCTAAGAAGTCTTTTACAAACATTTTATGCAATCACATACATTATATTATTCAAATGGATAAATGAAGTCAATATAAAGCATTCACAAAGGCATGTTGTTACGTTACATTAACACATTCCGCGAAACAATTGCACACACAGGCTTATGCCATAGGAAAACATTTATCCGTATCTTTATGTAAACCTCAATAAATACCATAACTTTGAAGAGCGGCAGACCGCAAAAAAATATCTATATTTTTTATTTAATTTTATGGATTCCAACTTTGGTAGTAAAACTACACTAAGGGCCGGTATTTCAATCGTCGCTCTTCCTAGCCAAAGCCAAGCTTAATTCATAAATACAGTATTTAAATCTTCACTCAACGATTCACTCGACGAACGAACACCAAAGTGTCCATTTCTAAACTTTGTAGAAACGACGATGGGGACATTTGGATGTTGTTGACTCGCCTAGCGCATTTAGTAAATCTAAAAAATATACAAGTCTCTTTTCTTAGGAACATTTTCCTCTTGTGTTCATTTACCTAGTTATAATATTAAAAACCGTTTTATAAAACACTTATTAGTGACTAGCTGTCGAGGAAAATATCTAAAGCACTAGGGTCTGCGTCATCAAGTTGGACTTGCTCCAGGGTCAATCCTTCAGCGGCCGGTGAATTTTCTGGAAGATAAAAATATCAGTTAGGACAATATCATTACCCAGAGTAGATATTAAATATCTGTCAAAGTGGAGCAAGAGTAGCTTGTACCAAGAATTAAAATCAAATAAAATATTTGTTTGTTTGTTTGAATGAGCTAATCACAGGAACTACAGTACCCGAAGGTAAATAATGCACATTTTTTTTTATGTGACTGGACATGGATGGCTAATACCACACCTTCTGTCATGGTATTAGCCCAACACACCACATGGGAACTAGGTGCCATGCCAGGACCTTCCTTATATTGCACGGTTACATTGAACTGGATGGAAAACATGGACAATTTTCATTGCCGCTTCGACCATCGTTCATCCAATGCGATGGTACCAACCCGGGCGGGATTAACCCTACCACCTAGTAAGTAAGGAAGGGGACCTACAGTTTAACGTGGAATCCGAACCACGGCCAGCCTCTCTCAACGGTCGAATGGTCACCCATCCAAGACCAGACCGGACCCAGCGTTGCTAAACTTCGGAGAGCGATCGCCGAAGTGTCGCGCCACTGGGCTATTGAGGATGACATGGAAAGTTGTAAAGAGACTAGTTGTAGAGCGTTATCGGTACTGTACCAGTCGGATTTGAATTGCCTTGGATATGCAATTTATAATTTTCATTGTCAAATTTAATTTGGATGGTTATAGACTTTTAACATCAAGCTACGACCAAGGGCTTAGGAGCCCAGCAAAAAGAAAAGTCTGAAAGAATGCTAGTGAAAATGAAGTAAAAGCGCGGGCGTGCGATGCAACACGGTGGCTCAGGGCCTGGGGGCTCATTCTACTGGGTTCCGCTCAGGTGATTGTCCAAAACAAAATTGACCAGACCGGAGCCAGAAAGCTCAGCTACAATAGTGTAAAAGATCTGGATACAAAAATGAGCCGGGCTGTCAGATCTAGCTCCGGGGCACTGAATTGGTCCTGACGATGTCGTTGGAGGCGAAGCATATCGACCTGGTACTGCATTTTTTTTTTATGCAACCTGACATAGATGGCTAATACCACACAACTACCGTTATGTATTAGCCCAATACACCACATTCCCGAAGGAATTGGGTGCCATGCCAGGACCTTCCCTTTATGAGCACGGCTACATTGAACTGGATGGAAAACACGGACAAATTTTTCATTGCCGCTTCGACCATCTTTTCATCCAATGCGGGGGAAGGGGACCTACAGTTTTACATGGATTCCGAAACATGGAGCAGCTCGCATTCGTGACGAAATGTACTCATGGAACTCAGAAAGAGAAACAAAGTGGTGCATGTCGGAATTGAACCCAGACCTCTGGTACGCTAGGCCAGTCCCGGCGTTATTAGGCTACGATCCACTCAATTATTTCGTAATTACAAGTCTGGCTTTGTTTATAGGACTTGAACACTCAACGAACAAAATCAACGTCGTCGTCGGAGAAGTGTTTAATACTACAATTTACAAAAGCATTGTTCAGCAATAAAACTAAATCCCAAAAATAAAACTAAGCAAAAGTGAAAATTGGTAGCAACCTGTTTTTTCAATGATCATCACAATATGTAGTAGACTTTTCAGTTCCTTGAATACCTATAGTGCCATACATTTCGTCGCACTCGGAACATACAGGCGTATATCACAATTATAGCTTTTATATAGATGTATAGAATACATATATTAATTTATTTAATAATAATAAATAATAATTTATGTTTAAACTCTTAGCAAAGCTTCTTCCCAGATTATTTTTTACAGCATCAGTTGTAGTATATTCACTAAAATATGAAAGAAAACAGAGAAACTATCACTTTTTCAACTCTACTGCAAATTTAATAAAAATGAGATACGCCTGTACGTCCCGGGTGCGACGATTTGTACAAGTTCTAGATTTGTTTTTAAATTTTTCTGATAGCTGTTATGACTTGGTCTATCACCTTGTTCCGTCTTAGTTACTTTGTTACTTGGGCAAATGTTATTTGCGCTAAACCTACTACTAAAGATAGGTCATTGTGCGTAACAGAGATAACTATGTGAGCCATCACAATTCCTGCAGGCCTCTGGGAGGGATCCCGCTGCTCCCAGGGTCCATCCCCGTTGATCGGCCACACTCCTGCACTCCAACAGTCCATAGGCGGTTGTCTCTGTTGCCTTCATGCAGCCACGACATAGAGGGCTATATCTGTTATGATCTGAATTTCTGCTTCCGGCTTATCGTCGACTTTATGGGACTAACCGGTATAAAAAGAATATATTTACATAGGGTAGTCCTAACTAGATGTTATTTGCGCTAAACCTAGTACTAAAGATAGGTCATTGTGCGTAACAGAGGTGACTGCAGGCCTCTGGGAGGGATCCCGCTGCTCCCAGGGTCCATGCCCGTCGATCGGTCACCCTCTTGCATTCCGACAGTATATGGGCGGATGTCTCTGTTGCCTCCATGCAGCCACGATATAGACGGCTATCCGTTATGCTCTGGATATCTGCTCCAGGCTTATCGTCGACTTTTTGGGACTAACCGGTATAAAAAGAATAAATTTACATAGGGTAGTCCTAACTAGATATTATCCGCTCTAAACTTACTACTATAGAAAAGTGATTGTGCGGAACAGAGGTTACTATGTGAGCCGTCACAATCATCACTCTGAAGTTTTCATGTGGAGACCCTTACACAAGGAAAAGAAGCGTCGGCAAACCGCCAGCACGTTGGTCAGACGATATACGTCAGACAGCAGGTGACAACTGGTGAACAAAAAACCAGGCAAGTGCAAGTCGGACTCGCACACGAAGGCTTCCGTACCACCGTAGAAGATTTAACACTAAAAAAATAGATTTTTTGTATGGGCCCCCATATATATTTAATATTTAAAACCCCCCTTTATATTTTAATATTTAAAAATTTTACCTTTTTGGTTGTTATAGCGGCAAAATAAATACACACTCTGCGAAAATATCAGCTGCCTAT
This sequence comes from Incurvaria masculella, assembly GCA_946894095.1. Classification (NCBI taxonomy): domain Eukaryota; kingdom Metazoa; phylum Arthropoda; class Insecta; order Lepidoptera; family Incurvariidae; genus Incurvaria; species Incurvaria masculella. The sequence goes on along the minus strand of OX335663.1, from coordinate 6,563,990 downwards.
CTATTACGGTTCATGAGATATAGTCCTGTGACAGACGGACAGACGGATGGACGGACAGCGGAGACTTAGTAATAAAAGGAGACCGCACAACTTGGCGAAGTCTTGGGGAGGCCTACGTCCAGCAGTGGACAACAAAAGGGTGAAGAAGAAGGTCTTGACTAGATCACCCTCCGAACGTGTATGATACTCACTGGGGGGCGCAACGCCCGCTGCGAGGTACCGCTGCATGTCGTCGGTGAAGGCGTCGGCGGCGGCGCGGCTGCGACCTTGCAGCGCGTCGAGTCGCCGCCGCTCGCGTTCCGCGTGCCTTGCCGCGCTGCCCGCCGCCAGCTCGCCGCGCGCCGCCTCCAGCGCCACTGCGTGCCATCGATTTATATACTACTTGCTGCGGTACCCAGCTTTGCTCTGAGCGCCTAGTCGGACTTTTCACCTAAATTGGTGTTTCACGCAAATGAGCCTAGTCGGACTTTTCACCTAAATTGGTGTTTCACGGAAATGAGCCTAGTCGGACTTTTCACCTAAATTGGTGTTTCACGGAAATGAGCCTAGTCGGACTTTTCACATAAATTGGTGTTTCACGGAAATGAGCCTAGTCGGACTTCTCACCTAAATTGGCGTTTTGCTCCGAGCCCCTTGTCAGACTTTTCATCTAAATTGGTGTTTCACGGAAATGAGCCTAGTCGGACTTTTCAGCTAAATTGGTGTTTCACGGAAATGAGCCTAGTCGGACTTTTTACCTAAATTGGTGTTTCACGGAAATGAGCCTAGTCAGACTTTTTACCTAAATTGGTGTTTCACGGAAATGAGCCTAGTCGGACTTTTCACCTAAATTGTTGTTTCACGGAAATGAGCCTAGTCGGACTTTTCACATAAATTGGTGTTTCACGGAAATGAGCCTAGTCGGACTTTTCACATAAATTGGTGTTTCACGGAAATGAGCCTAGTCGGACTTCTCACCTAAATTGGCGTTTTGCTCCGAGCCCCTTGTCAGACTTTTCATCTAAATTGGTGTTTCACGGAAATGAGCCTAGACGGACTTCTCACCTAAATTGGCATTTTGCTCCGAGCCCCTTGTCGGACTTTTCACCTAAATTGGTGTTTCACGGAAATGAGCCTAGTCGGACTTTTCACCTAAATTGGTGTATCACGGAAATGAGCCTAGTCGGACTTCTCACCTAAATTGGTGTATCACGGAAATGAGTCTAGTCGGACTTCTCACCTAAATTGGCGTTTTGCTCCGAGCCCCTTGTCGGACTTTTCACCTAATTGGTGTTTCACGGAATTTTAATTACAAAATGACTCATAACTAAAAGTAAATCACGACCGCTGTAGTCAAAAATTATACAAAAACTAAATTAATTCTAAATTTTCATGACACAAGCTATGTCTGATGACTAATCTTCTTAAGATGTTTTTATTTTATCGTTGAGTAATCCACCTCAAAAGTTATTGTATAAAACGCGCGAAAAATTCGGACTTTTGGACCTTATAACTTAGAAACCAAACACAATTTTACAATGCCAACGGTCATCAGACATCTAGTTCGATCAAATAGAGCTATTTTGAGCAAAATTTTGAATTTCTGACAAGAAATATGGGAGTGATCTTCTCTTCACGTTTGTACGGGGGGTTGAGCGGGAAGCGGGAAGAGAGCCCATCTTAACAAGTCGACATCATATGTTGAGGCAATGGTCGACTCACCCAACTTCTTCTCCTTGTAGAGGCTCAGGTGGTAGTGATGGTCGACCTTCCGCCGCTCGGTCTCCTGCCGGTCGACCAGGTCCTCGAGGTCCGTGAGCTCGGTCTCCACCGTCAGCAGGAGCCGCTGCAGCGCGTCCAGCGCCGCCGCGCACTCGTCCACCGCCGCCGACAGGCGCGGCAGGCTCGACAGACTCTGCCGTTAAGGAGGACAATGAGGTGATCGCATTGTATTGTATTCTATTTGTATTCGTCAAATTGGCAGACAAGCTACACTCAGACAGGTCATATTTTCTTATTTTAAGGTGGCCCAACCCGCTCAACTCCCCATACAAACAGGGAAAGAAGATCACGCCCATATTTCTTATCAGAGATCCCAAATTTTGCTCAAAAGAGCTTTCTTTGATCGAACTAGATGTCTGATGACCATTGGCATAGTAAAATTGTGTTTGGTTTCTAAGTTATAAGGTCCAAAAGTTCGAATTTTTCGCGCGTTTTATACAATTACTTTGGTGGTTTATTACGCAATAATAAAGTAAGAAAATCTTAAAAAGATTAGGTATCAGACATAGCTTATTTAATCAAGATTTATAATCTATTTGGTTTTTGTTAGATTTTTGACTACAGCGGTCGTGGTTTACTTTTAGCTATAAGTCGTTTTGAAATCAAAATTTTCGTAAATCTTACCAAATCATACACTATGCACATTATCTTTTTTGTGGACATGTTGTATCTTCCTCATCACGGAGCCTGTCTTTTTCTTTGAAACAGGGAAGGTCCCAGAGCGCAACAGCACGGTTTTGTACAGTGCCCGCGAATGAGTTAGTCCCCCCGGGTTGGGCCACCTTAAGGCATAATTAGCATTTGCAGCAATAAACATACATACATCTTACAATTTCTGGCATATACCATCGTCAAATAATTAAAATTAATTACTAAATAATTAAAATTAAGCTAAATATGTCAAGGTAATTATTAGTTAAAGGTTTTATGATACTGGATTATCATGGTCATTTCAATAATTCAAAATCAAGTTCCATGAGATGGCTCGTGCCCGATTACTCACTCAAATTAAGAAATATCGGTAGTTTTATGGCAAAAGGGTCACTCAATCTGTTCTGCAGGTACTACCATGGACGATGCTCTGTGGGACTTGCGTCCCTTATTAACTATTCAGATTTCGGATTGTCATCTACCCAATCGAAAGATTAAGTTGTGGATAATCCGATACTTTAAGACATTGACACATACTCGTTGTTATTCTGCTCTGATGATGCATTCTGTTGTACAACACATTTTAAGAAAGAAATGTAATGTATGCTGAAATTTGTTTTTGTATTCTAGCAATAAAACTACAAAGTAAAACTATAAAGTATAAAGTATTCCTCCCTATCCTACCTATATCCGGAACACCCGCCGCAGAGTCAGAGCACCCCCTTGTGGTTGGCATTAGGCCCCATTTCCATAAAGCAGCGCCCATGATATTACCTGTAGAACAGACTGAGCGACCCCACAAACCGTCTTTGGCTCAGGGAGCGGTGAGCCAGCGGTGAGTTGTGGGTCCCCAACAAGACGAACCGCTCGGTGCTGGATTGAGTCGTTTTCTTAGGAAGGGTTGGTTCATTATATAATTATCTATTGGATGCATCACTTCTTTTATTGTTTGGGAGTGGCATCAGTTGTTGGCTGGTTTTTGTAGCATATTTTTGGAAGACTTATCTTAATATGTTTGAACAGTAATAATTTTAACTTTTTTTGCTGGCGATGCATTACAGGTTGGCTGCCACAGTTTATAGCATACACACCTTTATTATCCGCAGGCCAGTATATGCCCTGGCAACATTTGGCAGTTTATTGTCCTATAGCGGCCTTCAAGGAGAGTGTATAATTATTTTGAGTAGGTACAATAATAAAAAATAAATAACACTGTTTTAATCGTAAGTTCTAATATCTACCAGAAATATGCTATCAAAGCCGCCAATAACAGTTGCCACTTACAAACAATAAAAAAAAAAGGTTTACTCAATAGATAACGAACCAACCTAACTTTATCTTACCTAGCCAAACCATTCCATATCGAGACCTATGTCGATTTCACAGTTATTCAGAAAAAAAGAATTATTTTCTTTGAACTTATGATTTTTTTTTTCTAACGTTATTATGGATCCCCAGCAAATATGAGGCAAGTTGATGCAAATATTTCTATTTCGAATTAGTTATTTTTTATTCTATTCTATTTAAAGCCAAAAATTCAATTGTGTTGCCTGGGTACACACTGGCCAGTGAACAATAAGTGCCGCAGCGGAAAGTCGTAAGACAAAGACTGTAATTACCCGTTGCAAAAAAAATTCTGTAATAAAATTAGAACACGACAAATTTCCATCTTGATAATAAAATAAATGGTTATATCTAGTAGGTACTCATATCATGCCCATTTATTAGTTATTTCCCCATTCCCTATCCCTCCATACAAAAATTATGCCCCCTCCAGTTCTTAACCTGCCAATAACTAACACAATAACCTCGTTCCCAGTACGATGCCGATATTGAAACGAATGCTTACCATTAAGGACAATATTGTAAGGAAATCTAGGTACTGCTTGCATGATGACACACCAATTGGCTAGCTACTCGTTCTGTGTTTATCCAAGACATGACTTTGCAGAATAAACTGATATTTGTCATTTGTGAATGGTAGATTTTTGTGAATTAATTTAATGTATTGACATAAACGGGTACCAAGAACCCATATTTCTGTAAGCAGTGGCAAACAAATTTGTAAACTTAGACTACGTGAACGTTGAAAAAAAAAATCAGCAAAGTTTCTTGCCAGTTCTTCTTCGCCGTGAATGCTGAACTGGCTAATGATAAAATATGACAAATCCGAGTGCAGTGTGCTGCCTGTGGATGACAACAACAACGATAAACAATTGCAAAACTTATTGAGTTGCTTGAATAGCACACTCCTGAAGGAAAAGAAGCGTCGGAAAACGCATGATGGTCAGACAGCAGGTGACAACCTGGCGAATAAGAACAGGAGACCCCACAACTTGGCGAAGTCAGGAGGAATTCTACGTCTAAAAGTGGATAGCAAAAGGCGGAAGAAAAATAAAAAACCGGCCAAGTGCAAGTCGGACAGGCACACGAAAGGTTCCGTACCACGTTTCTTGAATGGTACCCCTTAATTTTTTATTTATGTTAGATTTTTATTTGTTGTAAAAGCGGCAACAAAAATTCACTTTGTTGAAATTTCAGCTGCTTACCTATTACAGTTTATGAGATACAGCCCTGTGACAGACATATGGACGGTACGACCGCAGAGGCTTAATAATAGGGTTCCGTTTGGCACCCTTTGGGTACGGAACCCTAAAAATGATGTCACAGTACTAACCTGGAATAGGTCACTAGCGTGTATCAGCCGTAACTTGGTTTTCGCGTGGATGTCCACTATGAACTTGTCGACGTGCTCGGCAGCGCTCGCGCAGTCCTCGGAGCCCTCGTGGATCTCGGCCCACTGTTTCTGATAGTGCTCCAGAAGGTCGGCACCAGCGCCCAACTCTACTCTCGGTTGGGATAACTCTTTGGATCCGAATTTCACCCTTTGCACTTCTGAAAGCGTGTGGCGGAGATTGTTGCTGGAAGTCAATCCATCTTGAACGGCAGATAGGAGTTCCTTCAGGTTGTCGAACATTTTGGTCATAACTTAATTCAATGCATATTCAATGTGATTAATTTCCATCAAACTCAAACAACAACATAGCTACAACTTCAGAAATTCCGATTGCGTGCTAGTCCGCGTATTAAAATTTGACAGCCGTAATCAGAGTGTGCGGAATAACTTTAATACGCCGGACTTAAACGGTTTTTTGTATGTTTTGCGGTTTATGTGTTAGTCCGGTGCTAATCATACATAATATAATCTACTTTCTACTTTTTGTATGGACTTCTGGGACTATGGTGCTAATCTCGTTTTTGACAGGTACTCTCTGAGCTGCTAGCAACAGTAAATACTTAAAATTCCATACAAGTTTTTACTAGATAGTCTGTGGTTTTACTTCTTCAAGCTGTCAGAGTCAAACTCGGACTTGAAACAGCTGTATTCAGAGTGGGCGGACTAACTTTAATCCCCCGGACTAAACCGATTTTGTATGGTTAGTCCGGTGCTAATCTCGTACTAAGTTTTGACAGGTCCTCTCTGAACACAACTATGGATGCGACGCAGCTACTTTTCTGAACACTTTGGACTAAAGATGAGACTATTAGAAATAATAGGTATTCAAAAAGAGCTAAGAGACATAGCGCCTCAATCTGGAAAATAATAGTGATTTGCAATGAATGAAACGAAAATGAAAAACTGTATGTCGTAATAACTGTGTATTGACACCCTGGCGGGCTTTTGTCGGCGACTGATTTCGCTCGCAGCGTTCGGCCGTGCCCTTCCCGCACCCGCGACCCCTACCGCTGTCTGTGCGGGTGGAGGCGGCGCGGCGAAGGCGAGAAATGATTCACATAATAACTGTCACAATCCAGACACTTAGGTATAACTAAACACATCTATAAATACAACCAGCAACTACACCGAACAATATCGTTAAAGCATGCACTTATGATCTAAAGGTGCCGTCGACAGTATTTAAGCTTTCTGAAGGCAGTCCAACCTAATTTAATTCGTCTTTCGACCTCCTTAGTCAGTCCTTGTCTACCAAGCCGCAGAATGTGACCGAGATATGCTACGTACTTTCAACCAGTTCGATCACTTCTCCGTCGATAACGATTTGTCCTCCCGTCATAACCTCGGTCGCCATGATCTTGGTTTTGTCCTGGTTCATCTTCTGACCTACCTTTACCAAGCATCGGTATAGGTCTCCCAGCATGGTCTGAAGCTGAACTCGGGAATTTGACGGAAGAAGAATGTCATAGACTAAGCTAAGATGACCATGGAGGTTATTTCTTCACCTCCATGAAGATGACTGAGAAAATCTCCATTAACGTTAATACCCATGTTGTCCCATTCGAGCGTCTTGAACATATCTTTCAATGCGTTGGTGAAGAGTTTGGGTGAGATCACATACCCTGCATTACGACTTTACCAAGGAGGATGGGTTGGGTATTTTCATGGAGCCTCACAGTTATCGTCGCGGACCGATACAAGTATCGGAGTACCTCGATGCAGCGGTGGTGGTTTCTGCACCTCAGGAGGGAGATTTCGACGGCCCATTTTTCAACTAAGTCGACCGCCTTCTCATAGTCCATGAAACTTAAGAAGAGCGGCTCGTTGTACTCCTCACACTTCTGCACCCCTTGTCTCACAGTAAATATGTGTTTCATGGTACCGTATCCTTCCTCTGATCCAGCCTCTGTGTCAGCCGACTCGTGATGACTCCTGAAAAGACCTTATACACGCGGCTAAGTAGTGAGATAGGTCAATAGTTCTTAAACTTCGCCCTATCCCCCTTTTTGTGAAACTGGACAACGACACTATTTCGCCATGCAGCCCGAACAACACCATTTTCGAGAACTGCATTGAACAGTCCTTGCAGTTCCTTCAAGATGGGTCTTCCGCCAGCCTTTAGCAGTCCCGTCGTTATCCCGTCCTCACCTGGAGCCTTGTGTTTTGTATGTCCCTTCAAAGCAGCCTCGCTCTTATAGGCACACGCCTATCAGAGTCAACTAGTTTGCTTGGGTTCGGGGCAGGAATTGCTGCGGAGTACAATTCGCAATAAAATTATTCCACCGCCCCAAGTATATCTGGCTGTCTTGCAGTGACAACCCCATTCGCTCGCTCGAGTTTTGAAATTTGGTAAGCGCCGGTGAAGAAGGCATGGGCAAACACTGTACTGCTTCTATTTTCGTCTATAGCGCGCTTAACCAAATTTATGTTCTCTCGGCGAATATCACGGCGAATGGACTTGCTGATCGTCTAGTTGAGGTTCCGGTGCAAGACAATACTTGTTTCATTTTCCGTCGTGTTTCCAGGAGCCTCAAGGTCTCTGCGGAAAACTTGCTGTTTGCCTGTAAACTTTTACTAAAATGCTTTTCTGCAGTGTCCGTTAGTGGGGACACGAAGCTCGCATATGCCTTGTCGATGTCGCCATCCTCATCACGCGGCGCTAAGCTAAAGGCATCCAAGAATTTGGCTTCAAAATGTTCGTATGTTTGTACAGTATGTTTAGCTTTGCCAGTTGTTTGTGGATGAGTTTGCGCCGTTCCGTCTTAAGGTTTAGCTTCAACGTGCCACGCACTAGTCGGTGATCGCTGCCAGTATGCGCAGGCAATCATAATTGGTACTCCCAAACTTCTAGCTAAGCTGAATCGAGACGAGCTACCTGATCTTCTATTCAATGGCATTGTCGTTCCGTTTGCTACCAAAATTACGTTTGCACAATCCTTTACTTGATTATGGTGACGTGTGCTATCTTGACCTCAATCAAGAGCTCCTTAACAAACTCGACCGCCTCCTCAACTTATGTATCCGCTACGTTTTGAGTGCAATAAACTTATATAAATAAATAATAAGTTATGTATCGAACAGTATCACAACTATGCATGCTATGCATAGGGCCCACTGCATTTCTTCCCGCGCATGTCTTAGAGCTGACTAAGGCATCCGTCGTTTGTGGTTCCGTAGTCCTCGTTGAACTGTAAGTCCCCTCCCTTCCCTACTAGGTGGTAGGGTTAGTTATTAATTTATGATTAATTTATAAGTTAATTATTAAGTACTAGCAGCCCGTCCCGGCTTTGCACGGGCATAACGTCATTTAAAAAAATATTATTTTGACACAATGATACACAAATAAACCATTTTTACGTAGAGTTCCTACATTGAGATATTTGAAATAAAAAAAACTTATATATTATTATTACATGATTATTAGATATTAGAGAAATAATAAATTCAAAGTGCTATAGGTAGAACCGCGACTTCCGAGGCACGCTCCCGCCGTCCCGGCCGGCCGGTACCGCCGCAAGCACTACATCCCGCAATTTTTAAATCTATAATATCTTCGAAAATATTCATTTAAATCATATGCTGTAAAGGGCCGTATAGATCTATATTAAATCAACAATGTATTTTAGGTATTTAATTGGATAAGGATTAATGCTGTATTGGTTAAAATCGCTTCAAAAATTAGCCATTATTTGTCGTAAAAAGTAAATAAGAAAAAAATGTTATTGTGGGATATCCATAAGAGATAGATAAATACCATTGCGGAGTTTTCTGTAGACCTTTTCAATGTATACAATACTTAGTACATTATTTTGATAAATCTCGTAGGGTTCAGCCTGCGTTTGCAATGTAAGCGGAAAAAAATTATTTTTTTACGACATCACATTGGAAACCTCAAAAATAACAGTATTTCTCAAATATTTAATGGATATTATTATACATATAAACCTTCCTCTTGAATCACTCTATCTATTAAAAAAAACCGCATCAAAATCCGTTGCGTAGTTTTAAAGATTTAAGCGTACATGGGGATATAGGGACAGAGAAAGCGACTTTGTTTTGATACTATGTAGTGATTAGAGGCTCAAGCGAAAGTAGCATACCGGAAACACTCCGCCGCGCCGGGACGCCTCCCCACCGTCACCTGATCCACAGAATCATAGCCTGCTGTATTGTTTTGTGTTTGTGTGTGTGTTACAAGCCGTGAAGTAGGATTAGCAGCGTCCCATTTTCAGGTAGTGGTAGGCCTACCGATATCTTAGCTTTGTATGAAGGCTTTTTCTATCTTATCGAGCTGAGGTCAAAATATTATCGAAAGACGCTGATTCTAGCCTTGTTCTAGGTATTAATTAGCCTTTTCTTACTTAATTAATGTAACTGTATCTTTTAGCAATAGTTTTTATGAGTGAATGATCATAAATTGTTTGCTATTTCGTGATTGCAATTAATGTAACAAATTAATCATTTTATTAATACGTTATAATTAATTTGTTACTGTGAAAAATGTGCATTACTGGAGCTAAAATAAAATATATGTATTATTTATATTTAGTTTATTGGTTCTTATTTTCTAAGCACAAATATCTCCAAACATAGATAGATATTCAAACATTCATTTTCAATTATTGACGCAACTACCTAAGACACAAAAAATATAATATTGACTACATATAATCTGCAAACATATACAACTGTACATGTCATCACTTGAATGAATGTTTTCATTAGTAAACATTATTTAGTAGAAAAATATAGAGGACATAATATTTGCTAGATATATCTACAAAAATGGCACAATTTCTTTATGTAATAGAACCTGCCTCAAACACAAGGAAATTCATATCTACTACATATTTATCAATGACAATTTTCCGCGATTAAGGCAGGCCCTGGGATAGCTCCTAAATACTATTTGCTGTGTTGAGCTTGACTAATGATAATGTAATATGTCTAGTTCAATATGTTTAATATGTACGTAGGTATATGAAGCTTCAGGAAGGAGTCATTTTAAAATACATATCTTTATCGTTTATTCTGTTGCCATGTCTAAATACGTTTTCACTTAAATATGCTGCTGCATTGAACTTTCAGAATAGATATCGAGATTATATATAGAATTCTACATTAAGAATTCTTCTTTATTATATAAATCTAATCTTATTTAATCAAAAAATGCATATAGTGTGAAACAAAATAATTCTTAAACAAAATAAAACCACCTAAATTATATATAACTAAACTAGCTCTTTTATTTAACAGAATGGGACTATAAGTACTCGGAAACATTTAAATCCAGTCACTGTCACACATATTTTGGCGCACACACTTCACTAACTTTCTTGTGTATGATTTTTAGAGGTTCACTGCTTGTAGAAACACCACTTATTTACATAATAACAACCAAATCAACACATTTGAGTCAAATCACGAACGAACGAATCAAGCGCACTTCATAGCTGGCGGCACTAAGCATACTGAAAGGCGGGCCGGTACAATGTCGGAGCTACCTGCGTGTAGGCCTACGACTCGACGTACCGAATTTCTACTTCACGGCATGTAACACACACACAAACGCAAAACAATACAGCAGGCTATGACAGAATGCATGTTTCGTTCGGAACATGCTTCAATCAATCTCAGCTAGATCGTGAAAGGAATCATGGGGGTGAGGAAATTACCTTATTTATTATTTATAGTTATTGTTATTATTTATCTTTATTTCTCCACCTCCATGGGAGGGATACAGGCGAGGATACAGGCAGCCAGCCGATCACATATATATTAAAACCGCTTTGCCAACAGCAAACAGGTGGCGCGGATATCAATTGCGCCGACATTTACGTTCATCGATAAATATCTATAGTGAAGATAAACTCATACAAGTGTATTCAGAGTGGGCGGACTAAATCGGTATTTGTATGGTTAGTCCGGTGCTAATCTCGAACTAAGTTTTGACAGGTGCTCTCTGAATACGACTGTATCAATAGTAATCAGAGAGAATCTGTCAAAACTTAGTACGAGATTAGCACCAGATTAACTGAACTAAATGAAATTAAAAATTCGATGAAAGATGATCAAAACGGCAATCGAACATTGTCCTTATGGAAGACTCGGTTCAATCAGCCGTGATCATAAATGGAAGGGTTTCAGTAAAATTAAAACGTGATCGTCGGAATCCTGGCAGTGGGGTCAATGGCCGAAAAGGAAATGGTCTATCACTCCTAACTATAATAATCCAGAGTGCCTACCGCATACCTATATCTGGACTTATATGTGCATTATGGAACAGATTTAAAATCAATTCATACACTGACCTAAGAGTTATTATTATTTTGCTGATACTATTACTATTCTGTGATGCATGTGATTATATAATACCTACCTAGGTTAGTACCCATTCGTTGTGACGGCGGCGCAGCTAACCGCTGTCAACGCTGTCGACCGCTTGCCAGGTCAACCTCGCCATCTATGAACCTCGCTTCTTGCTCACTCTCGCTAAGGCTACCTATCGAGGTCATCTATAATCTCTTTCCGACATTCGGGCGATAAAACATAGGTATTTCGGTAGAAATCGTTCCTTTCCGCCTGAGCAACGGCAAATGGCGTAGATAGCGGCAAAATATATCGATCTCGCTTGCACATGGCATTCTAGTCCAGTCACCCGCCCGCCAGCTTTCCACCCACCCAGTCCGTCGCCATTTCATGGCGTCGAAGTTGAGCGTAATATTATATTATCTATGGTTGAGCCGCTCGCCTTTCACCACACAACCATAGGCTCCCCAACCATACTTTATTCTGTGACCCGACCGCCGAAAGACCTACGCATTGAAATTATTACCGTCGTTCGTACCATAGTATTATCTTTGGTCATACGTTGGAATGCTTGACTGTATGTAGGTACATACCTATCTATGTAGTAGGTATTACTTATTTGTACAATTTGTTTGTACTGGTCACCATTACATGTGACTGTGACCAATGTTCTATATTCTTATTAAACTAATTGTAATGCATTATTTCGGTATTTTATTAGGTCCATAAAAATGTATTACAACCTTAGGCCAATGATTGATTACTACTGAACCTTATTTATTGTAATTAGGTTGTGTTGCACTGCCTAATTACTTATATCACACAACCTATTTAAAATGTACACAATCACACTTGCTTACAATTAATAATTATTCGGTGGCGGCGGCATTAATTAGCAGCATTGATCAAAATTATAGTGAGCTGGATAATAAAACCTATTAGGTACTCATACGTACCATTACTATATTATCGTTGTATAGTTGCCTGTGCCTAAACCTCCCTTCTACGTACCTAATAACTTATTCTGTGCCGATTCTGATACGCATTGTTACAATACCGTCGCAATTTACAATTTACTATACTAGGTACTAACGTGACTTACGTTAGTCACTTTACTTGTATACATCTACTTTCAAAGATAAGTCAATGATTCAATGTGAAAATGTTCGTCATGACATGACAAACGGACATCAGATTGACGTGACGTTCCAATATTTTGCGGAGAGTATCCAAAACATCGAAGTATTGTGAAAGATGGTACAATTTTGTGAAAATGGATGACTGCGGCCAGCCAGTCGCTTGGTGTTTTATTGCACCTTCTTTCTTTCTCTCCTCTCACGCGCTATTCGCCTCACCTCCCGCGAGCTCATCGACTCCGTCCGTCCCGCTCGCTAGCCGCATTAGCGCCAACATAGCCAAATGTGAGGGCGTCCGTGTGCGATTGTTGGGAAGTTGGGAAGTGTGAGTGGAGCGACGGACAGCGACAGCGGCCATTTTGGTTATGTTTTCTGGCGAACCGAACCAAATATCTTTGGTTTCGCTTTCTGGGCGGAATAATAATAATTCGTGTTTGATTATGCAGATTGCAATGGCAATGAGAATAATAAAGGGGCTTAACGTGATTGATTGAACACTTGAACGCTCGTGTCGTGCCGTAGACTTGTGATTGTGCCGATACTTTGTGTGCTTCGTGTGCCTGTGTTGTGTTGATCGCTGGAACCGGTGGCGTCCCGGCATCGATGCGTCGTGCTCGAAACTATCGGCGGCGGCTGCGTGGATTTGAAGTGGTGTGTGACGCGCTTTGGTAAAGGATACGCAGGGAAAAGACGCGCAGACGAAGAATTCTGCCATCCACTGCAAACAATGACAGTAAGTTTTATTCTGTTCTCTGGTAAACGAATCTAGCTGTTGCGATCTTGCCCTGACCGGCTTGGCCATTGAGATAGGCCAATTTCGATTGTTTCGGCACATTGTATGGGTTATTACGGACAGGTGTAGGTATGATGGGAGTCAAACCAAACAAGGCTATAATTCTTACTTACCGGTACAGGGATACCTCTAGGTCTTATTAGCAGATATATGAATGATTGCATTTCAAGGTTAGGTGAACCCAAGTGTGTTAGAGAAATGGTTGTCCATAATCTACAAAAATACTTTATAATACCCAATAACTATACACTTAAATATATAAACCCCTTTAAATAATCTTTAAAATGTTGGCCCTTGATCACATCTAAAACCGCAGCCCCAATATACCGAGCGGCACTATCTTCATCAATCGCTCCCGAGCGCACGCTCAACTTGAATCAGATAAAATTAGTTTTCAAACTAAATTTCCATTAAACACAATATAAAAGTCGAAGTGTACTGTTTTACCTATAATTGACAATGTCGATCCAAATCGACTACCACTGCCAGTAGCGGCATTTACTAAGATTATAATTTATAACAATTTGTTTCTGTCATACAGACTTAACGTGAAAATTTTAATCAAAGTTTTGTTTTGGTTAGAAACCAAAAAATCATACAAGTGTTTTTGTAAGTTCTACTGGCGTAATGTGAATGCCTTCAGTACCAATCGGAATAATCTGCGTTTTACTGTATTTTCAAGCACATATTTTTTTTATGTAACTGGACATGGATCGCTAATACTGAACTGACTCGGACATTAGCCTAACACACCACATAAGAACTAGGTGCCATGCCAGGACCTACCTTATATTGCTTGGCTACATTGAACTGGATGGAAAACACTCACAATTTTCATTGCCGCTTCGACCATCGTTCTGTGATATCTTAGAAAAGTGAGTTGATTTTGCTAGCTTGAATGGCAAACAGTCATTGGTTGGTACATAAAATTTCATGTTGAATGCAGCAAGAACGTTGGATTCACAGAACCTAAAACGTTCGGCTTGAAATGGTCTCGTTTCCTCAATTTTAAATTACTTTCTAAATTGTATCCCTGTTCAATGTCAACAAAAAAGCGAGGATGGATTTCGCTAAAAGCAGCAAGGTAATGAAACTAATAACGCTCAGCTTAACTGTTTAAGTGGAGGGCGATGCAGTCCCCAAAAATGTCCCGCTGAGGGATACTTTTAAGCTTGGCTTATTGTTTAGTGAAGTTTAAAATACTGTGTTTAGGAACTAAGCTTGGCTTGATAGTTAATCCTATGAAGAGGGACGATTGAAATAACGGCCCTAAGGGAGACATGAAAATATTCTGGCTCCCTAAGAAAGCATGCATAAATATTTGGGATTCCCTGATATAGGACATTCTATGTACAGGCACAATGCGATTCAAATAAGAATAGGACGGAGATAAAGACTAACTTCACTCGAATTAGCGTGGAGTTGACACCTCAATATCCAAGGAAGCCTGAGACTTTTTTCCATCCATCAGAATCGAGCTTGGATCCGAGTATGTGCGTGTACATTTGCGTAACTTTATTGTTTTTTAGCGTTTCTGCCTTGCCGTGACAGCGACACTAACACATGAATCTACACAGTGCAGGGTCACGGTCCGATTTGAGCCATCGTTACCAAAAGCACGCTCAAAACTGGCCGATTTGCGCTTACAGCTCTCAAAATGGCGTCCTGTGAACGGTATGAAGTTAGCGCTGCGTCATGCAATGCCGTACACAGTGCTCACGCTTCGGAGGTAGGGCACCGTGTGTGGAACTGTCAATGTCACTTTTTGACGTTTCTAAAGAGTAATCATCGTCTTTCCACCGTGTTTTTTCACAAATCGTTGAATGTACCTCAGTTCAAAATTCAAGTTCAACTTAGAGCGATTGATTGGATTCAAATTTGAGGTGAACTACGAGCACTAATGTCATTTGTTTCATGTTTGTTGTTTTGATTCCGTAAGCGCTTACACAAACGGTTTGAATCGCTTGTAATGCTTACTGCTTTCTGTTAGTGTGGTTAGTTTGTGTCGGGTGTCCTCAAAAGTGCCACTTTTTCATTATTTTATTGGTTAATTTTGTTTGTTATAATTTGAATCTCTGTTCTACAGATTAATATTTAGTTAGAACAAATTATTCTCTCTAAATGTTTATTAAATATTTTTTGTAGAAACTTTTTTGCATACCATACTGAAGTTTTTAATTGGTTAAACAGTTTGACATTCAAAATGGTCTCCGTCCTAATCTTCGCAATGTATTGTGATGCTACAAATTAACTAGAAGTAGTGTGTGTTATTGTTGCAGGTTGAAAATGGCTACCAAGGAGGAGATTGAGACCGAATACCCACCCTCTCCAGAGCAAGATTCAGGTTGGTTTACATTATTTTTGACCTTTTACACCGACCATGTCTGTCCGTACCCCAATAAAAGTACGGACTGAGATAGCAATCAGTGATTTGCGATACTGATCAGTACTCCTCACTGACTAAGTTCTTGCACTGAGCAAGCAATCAGTGAGTTGCGGTACTTATCGGTACTCCGCACTGATTGAGTACTTCGACTGAGAAATCTATCAGTGAGGTGCGTTACTGATCAGTGCTCCACACTGACTCAATGCTCCGCACTGACTCAATGCTCGGACTGAATAAGCAGTCAGTGATTTGCCTCAGTGCAGGCAATCGGTGAGTTGTGGTACTGATCAGTGCTTCATATAGAATCAGTTCTCGTACTGAGAATGGAATCAGTACTCGTAAGTTGCGTTACTGATCAGTACTCCACGCTGACTATGACTAAGTAATTGGACTGAGGAAGCAATCAATGAGTTGCAGTACTGATCAACACTGACTCAGTGCTTGGCCTCAGCAAACAATCAGTAAGTTATAGTATTGATCAGTACTCCGCACTGTGTCAGTACTTAGACTGTGTACAAGCTATCAGTGAGTTGCTTTACAGAACATGCAGCTTACCATGGTAAATTAACTTGCCGGGTAAATAGTTCTGTGTTTGATTTAATCTGACGTTTAGTTGCATTTCGTACCATGCTAACTGTAAAAAGACATGTTTTTTGACCAAGTGAAGAGACATGGACCAATTAGCATGGTACCTAACACAACTGAACGTCAGATTTAGTCACTCACTTGCCGGTTCATCCGGCAAGTTTATTTACCATGGTACATCCCCAGTACTCCGCACTAACTCGGTACTCCGCACTGACTCAGAACTTGAGTACACATCGCGGCTCGTAGCCTAGTTACTCCAGGAACTTTAGCCTTAAATCAGCACTTAGAAAAACATTAATTCCGAAATGCAATTTTTTTTCTCATAAACGTAGTATTTCATGTGGACATGTGTACATTAAGTTTGCAACATTTTGGGGGGTCCGGAAGATAGAAATAAAATATGAAATATGTTTAAAAAATGATATCTCCTAAACAAATATTTAGAAATGTTATTTAAAAATGTTATATGTTAGCTAATTTTAGGTGTAATATTACTGTGAATTTGCAACAATTTCTTATTTACGGAACTGTGTAAATTTTTTTTTGTACTTTTAATATCTGTAATATTTAATATCTGCAAAGCAAATAATGAAAATTCTATTTTATTTTCTGAAATTGGAAACTGACCGCAAACTCTATATTCTGTGGAATTTGTAAAATGTTGCAAATATTAGAAGCACATTTTTTTTCATTTATAATGCTTACATTCACACAAAAGCTAAACAAAAAATTCGAAATACGTATAAAATCGTTCGTTGTATAGTTTCTAAAGAATTTAATTTGCTTTTACATATTCTAGAAAGAAATATAGCAATAGCAAGTTAGGTTCGCGGCATAGATTTTTTTTAGTAAAAACATTTTTTCAAATACATTTCCGTAATTACTAAATTGTTGCAAATTCACAGTTACATTACGCCTTAAAAGACTTAACATATAATTTTTTTTAATACCGTTTCTAAAAATTTGTTTAGGAGATATATATTTTTTAATACATTTAAAAAAAAAAACTATCTTCCGGGCCCCGCTAAATGTTGCAAACTTAATGTAAGCATATGAACATGAAATTATATATTTCTGAGAAAAAAAAAATCATTTCGGATTTCATGTGCTTCTCAAACCGTATCTACCCCGGTCTAAGTGGCGCGGGGACTGGATTAGCGTACCAGAGGCCTGGGATCAATTCCGACTTGCACCACTGTCTTTCTCTTGCCGAGTTTGATACGTGCATTTCGTCACGAATGCGAGCTGCTCCATGGTTCGGAACCCATGTAAAACTGTAGGTCCCCTTCCCCTACTAGGTGGTAGGGTTTAAGCCCGCCCGGTTTGGTACCATCGCATTGGATGAAAAGATGGTCGAAGCGGCAATAAAAAATTGTCCGTGTTTTCCATCCAGTTCAATGTAGCCGTGCTCATAAAGGAAAGGTCCTGGCATGGCACCTAATTCCTTCGGGAATGTGGTGTATTGGGCTAATACCATAACGATAGTTGTGTGGTATTAGCCATCCATGTCAGGTCGCATAAAAAAAAAACGCACTGTCTGCACTGATCAGTACTTTGCAATAGGTATTTTGAATAAGTATTAATACTGGCAGTGATCGTCTGTGTGGAAAAGCAACAGGTAACAGGAGTGCAGAATTTTCAGCTGGCTACTTCAATTTAATTTATTCAAACTTTTCTGCAGTCAAACTACACTATGTTACTTCAAAAAAATTAAAGATACTGCTAATGCTGAGATTCAAAGACAGTTCGTGGGTCTTGAGACGATTGTCAAGTCTTTCGACTGTAAAATTTTACATTACTTCCATACATTTTATGAAATATATGGAAGAATCGTTGATCGAAGATCATTGAGAATCATCTCAAGACACAAGAACTGTCTTTGAAACCCCATGAAATGTTCCATTCGTTCTCCTGTAATTTCTTCACCTCCATGTTTTAAACTTTTTACCACATGATTTCAAGTTTTCTATGATACTTGTGAGTTTATGGATGTAACAACTTTCCATGCGGCAATTTTGAGTTTGGTTATTACCGGAAAATGCTTTCGAAATATAATGAGAGTAAAATTAATTTGGGGTTAGGTTTTTTAAAATGGTATCAGAATTGTTTAGATTTGCTTACATCACCGAATGCTTACAAAACTTTCTTGTCGTTGACTGTGACTGTAAACGTGGAGTGCACAATCTCTGGTTAGTGAGAATTTTAAACTTAAAAATATATGTGTTCTTATTTTTCACCTTCAAAAGAAAGAAGATAGATCTATGTATAATAACCATAACTGTAATACTAACCAGAGATTGTGCACTCCAGCCTAATAGTACTAAATATATGTCAGATATGAAAGAACCTTTTGAATTTCTTGATCAGTGCACTGAAAGCAATAGATGCAAAAACATATCTAACTACAAAGATGTATTAATCCTCTTTCCAGGAGAAGAACACTCGTTCGGGCAGGATTCTGAACCCGAGGAACCGGAGGAGCCGGAAGAGCCTGACCAGCCCGTCGACAGCAAGGACAATGTCGCTCGTATTCTGAAGCAGCTACAGTCCTCCGGAGCAATAGTCAAGAAACCGGTTGCACCTGCCGCGGCCGCCGCGCCTCCGTCTCCCCCATCCCCCCCATCCCCCCCTTCCCCCCCTTCCCCACCCTCTCCGGCTGCGGCCGCTGCACTCCCTCTCCGCTGCGTTCGCTGCGACCTTCCCTTCGACGACTGGACTACCCTCGAGGAGCACCTGCTGCAACATGTCTCCCTCCCCCGCATCATCCTAGACCGCCTGCCCTCTGACGACGAGTCGGAGCCCGACCACGAACCCGGCGACGAGGACTGGTCCGATGAGGAGGAACAGAAGCCCAAGGTTGACGTGTCCGAGTTACTTAAGAACAAGTACCTATCCATCAAAAAAACCGAAGACGCCCCGCCCGACAAGGATGCGGCTCTGAACAAACTCGCCGGACTCGGAGGGTTCACTATCAAGAAGAATAACACGCCAACGAAAACCGAACAGCCGGACGGGAACAAGAACGATGTTCTGTCCAAGCTGGGGCAGCTCGGAGGCCTAAAACTGAAGCTCCAGACGACTTCTCAGGGCAACCAGAATTCGTTCAAAGTCGTCAACGGTCTGAAGGAGTTCAACGCTGACGACGACGAAGAGAATTGGAGTGGAAAAGACGACCAGTCGGAGGAAGGCAACGGCAGCCGCAAGGGTTCGGAGAGCGAGGAAGCATCGCCGACTAAGGCGCCAGAAGCTTCGCCGTCGACTTCGACGCAGGCTGCCACCGATGTTACACCCACTAAAGGTGGTGTGAAAGTCGTAAAAGTCTTGAGAATCATACCAAAGCCTCCTCCTGGAACAGTTGTGAACACTCTCAACACCGTGATCCCACCTTCCGCAGCCAGCATGTCCGATGTGGTGGTGAAAGACGAGCCTCTAAGCGATGCGGAAAAAGGGTTCCCGGGCTTTCCACTTTTCTCGAGTCAGGTAAAGAGTGAACGCACTACTCCACCGCTTAGCCAAGTTAACTCCATTGTCTCGACCGGTACTGTTATTAAAACCGAAACCGACACTTACTATGCCTCTGGAAATACCAGATCATCTGTGCAGATTACTGAAGTAACTGATGCTCCATTGGAACCAAAGAAAGAGAGAGAAGCAGATCCTGTAGCTGTTATAGAAATAAATGGAGATTCTAATGACGAAGACGATGATTGCTGCGTTGTATCAACGACTCCTGGACCTGACATTAAGCCCAAAATCGAGAATACGGGCTACAATCCCCCTGCGAGCGCGGCATACCCTGCACCCTCTTCTCAACCTTCAACGATGCCCAATATTTTGAACAGTCGTCTTAGTGGACCAACTTCCTATTCCACAGAAAAGCAACACAACTTTAACTGGAATGCGCCCGACCAAAAGCCAGATATTTTAGAGAAGAGCGCTGATGCGATATTCGAAAGGCTACTGTCATCCTCTAACCAGAAGAAGGAGTTGAACAGCTCTATCTCCGAAGCCAGCGAGTACATATCCCTCGATCGATTGGATTCTCAGCACACTTGCGAAATTTGCAACACCCGATTCACAGATCTCACTCTTTTGGATAATCACAGACGGATGACTGGACATTCAACGAGTTTGGTGGCCCCTGGACCCGGTGCTCTACTCCCCGTCTACCCCACTTCAAACAGTCTTCTGTCCAATCTATTTCCTGTGAAACAGCTAGCTGAGCAAGTCGGAAGACTCTCCGCTGTTGGAACGAACAACAGTTCACCCTTTACCCACCAGCAGAACGTCATGATCAACATCCAAGCGTACCCCGGGCAGCTCGGGTCCGGGATGATGGCGGCACCTCAACAGTACGGACCTTACTCTGGCCAACAGCCCAACCCTAACTTTCAAGGACCTTCCGGTGCTAATATGTACCGTATGCCGGGACAGCCCATGCAACCTCCGGGACAGAACTTCGGGGGACCGTATCAGCCCCAGCAGTACCCTCCGGCTTCCGCCTATGTTTCAACACCGGGAGGATATGTCGGAGTGCCCGGTTCTCCTGCGTACTCCACGTCCCCTCTCCAAGGTATGCAGCAAGCGTTCGGTCAGGGCTCGACGGGACCAATGGGGTCCCAACAGATGTCGGGGCAACTCGGGCCTCCAGGGCAGATGTCGGCGCCGGGGCAGCTCGGATCGCCTCAGTTCGCTCCGCCCTCAAGTCCCAACTCGATGAAACCTCCACCCGCTCCCGGCAGCATTCGAATCCAGAACGTCCAATCGTTCAGTCCGGGGCAGAATCCGGGGGCGCCGGGGCAAAGCCTGTTGCGAGGGCCCCCGCCCATGAGAGGAGGCGGGAGGCCCCGAATGCCAGGAGTGAGGGGTATGCGGCCATCGATCCGACCAGGGCTGCAGGTGCAGGGGCAGACCGTGCGGGGGGGCAAGGGAGGGCCCCGCATGCCGATGAAGCGACCCTCGGGCGCCGCGCCGCAGGGCGCGCCGGGCAAGAAGCGAATGGACATGCTTCTCCCGGGCAAACACGACAACGAAGACTGCACCGTCATGGCCATGCAGAAGCAAAGGGACGGCCTTCCGATGATCAACAGCGTCCACGGGTCGAAGGATAACTTCAACCTCGGCAGTCAGATCTCCATCACCAAGAAGACCGTGAATAAGGAGGCGAGCGGGATGGCTAGTCTTTTGGCAGCGAGAGGGATCATGGTGAAGCAGAAGGCGAAGTCGCGCTCGCCGTCGCCGGAGCGGCCGATCCCGCACATCCCGAACCTGGGCGCGGGGGTCAGCATCAAGCACACCTCGCGGAGCAGCGAGTTCACGATCCCCGAGGCGAAGGTCGGCGGCGGCATGAACTCATGCCGCGTCTGCAAGAAGATGTTCATGAACCAGAACTCGTTGGCCGTCCACATGAGCACGGCGCACCCCAACAGCAAGGTGCCGATGCTCAAGTGCGACGAATGCCCCGCCTCCTACCCGAAGGCGGCGCAGCTCCAGCACCACAAGAGGGTGTTCCACAACGTGTCGGGGCCGGATCGCGAGCTGGGCCTCCCCGTCGTCGACCTGTCCCAGGAGGACACACTGAAAAGGCTCAGCGACCTGGGCATCTACAGCTTCATACCCCTCGCGAACCGCGAGCAGGCGAGCGGCTGCTTTGGAATACCCGTCATATCAGTGCACAACATGAACAATGGTATGGTGCGGGGACTCACGGCACTCGGCGCCGACGGACTCCTAAGTCTCGGCCCGCTAAAGCCGCTGCCTAACACTTAAAGCGCCCAGGAGCCGTTGAGCGGTGGTTTGTAAGATTTACTCCAATGTCTCCTTCATTTTAGAGTATCATCAAAGCGATGACATTAAGTGTAAGGAGAAACTATTAACTATAAAAGCGAGGAGGTTTTTACGTTTGTGAAAGAAAAAAACAACTGAAAATGTATTTGTTTCGGTTTTATTGTCGGTAGTGATGACCGACCGACCGCCTAGTTGGTAGAGAGAATATTTAGAGAGAAATATTTTGTGTAATCTCGGCTAAAATTAAGTTAAGGTAGGCAAGAGTATTGCTGGTAAGTAATGTAATTAACAACATCTCTAGATTATTCATTCAAAAGAGACCTATCTATTACTTAATAAATCTGTAAAATTTTAGGTTATGTTTTTACTTTTTCTGTTCACATTTGCTGCCCTATTTTGAAAAGCGTATGTTCCGTGCTGGGCTCAAATATTCATGAAATGTTGATAGGTGATAGGGAACGGTTGCGATTGTGCTGGTTGGAAAGACCTGGCCAACGATGTGATGTCGCCATTATGAATATGTACCAATATTTGGAAATCTGGACATCGTTATCAAAAAACTTACTACTAGTTGATATTGGGTTATTGGCAGTGCGGTTGTATTTTAGTTGAAAGCTATTTCCCCAAAAATAACGCTAGGAATTTGTCGTGCAAGTTAAAATTAGCCATCAATAGTATTGGTCCCTGAACTGAAATGCAATCGTTACGGACAGAACTTGTCTTTGACGGTCATCGCGCACCCGTACCCATATACCCATATTTCAGCTATAAAGCATTACAGACTGGCGTAGTCTCTATACAATTTTAGCCGCAAAGCAAAAAGTAAATTTCTAAACAATGCAACTCTGTAAACTGACTAGCTGTATTGTGTAGGCTAAACATTATATTTAGAGCCAAAACTATATCGAATTTGGTTTCTGCAGAGCCGCTGGCGCTAGGAGAGTGATGCCAAGATCTACTCCACCAATATTAATTAGCATAATAGTATCCAATTGTATAGTTTTCTTTTAGATCTAGAAGATTTTTTTTCATCGAACGTCGAATTGAGTTTGTTGAGAGTGATTTCAAATTTCGCGTCTGTTATTCCGATGTTTGACTGGTCAGATTGAAATTGTATTTTTATAGGCAAAAGAAAACTTTATTTGTCATTTGGGCAGCTCAAATTGTGAAATTGTTATCCGAGTGAAAACAATGTAGTGGTGTAAAAAAGGTGAGAGTTTGGACACAAATTTAATAGGGCTCATAGGCCAGCTCCATACAACGAGCAAAATCACGCGCACAAACACATAAAAGTGGACCTTCGCTAATGGCGTTCTTCGCCTACCCGATTCGCTTGTCATGTTGAAGCCGGCTGTCTAGTCTCAGTTGTCACCTAAATTGGCGTTTACGGCAACCGGTCCACTGGCGTTTTCAAATGTATCGAGAAATTGAAGAGCTTAATTGAACTTACATTTGCGAGTCCGAGCTTGATTTGACAGCATACTCAACGTTGCCGTAAATATGTCGACGTAGCTGTTTACGTCCACTCCGCATTTTCATACAAATCAGAAATCCGCGTTTGACTTTGACAGCTTGAAGAAGTAAAACCACAGAATATCTAGTAAAAACTTGTATGGAGGTTGACGTTTTTACGGAACTTTGAAGTTACGTAAACGCCAATTTAGGTGAGAACTCAGAATGACCACTCTCCGTCTACCTCGCGTTTAACGATACACATCTGTGCCGGGACTTGGACAGGACTGTGCTTGGGAATTAACACTGCTTAAAGCTATTAAAAATTAACATTATTGACTTTAGTCCTACAAATACACCGATAGAAGAAGTAATAAAGCTCGGCTTTGACACAGTTTTGCCCCAGGTGGCAATTGTTTTGTCGATTGTTGAGGCACCATCTTTTGTTTTCGTTATGTTTGTTTTGCAATGTTTTTGATTTTCGAATCTAAAGAACAATGAATATTATAAATCCCGATTGCAGGAAGAGACATCTGAGTTAGTGTTCAAACAGGTCACTATTAGTGAACCGCATGGAGTCAGCCCCTTTCCATACTGTGACTAAGTGACTTGTTTTATCATATGTTGACGTAGATTTAGATTTTCTGTCCTTTCGTGCACTCGGCCCTAAGAGCTGCTTCTATCGGTATGTTTATTTGTAGCTTTAGACATTGGCGTAGGCTTTAATGCTGTTTTTGTCAACTATATGCAGATCCCTAAAATTTGTTTTTGACCAAAATAAGAAAAATGCCTGAAAACTTTTTGTATAATGGATTTCAGAGGGTTCGTAGGACTTGAGACTGTTTTGATTTTACTATATTTTTGTTTGCCTAGTGATTTGCTTTGAATTTATATCTCATTCATGTACAGTGTGTTATGTTCTTATATTTTTTGTAGTGACATTTTATGTCTCAAATGAAGCGGAGTGAATTTATATTTTTTTAATTTAAAAAATTAAACTATTTTGGTGTGCAGGGGAATAGCATACTTACATATAATTGACCTATGTATTTGTTTGTAAAGCTACAAACTGCATTCTGGAACACATTGCTACTCGTGCAAAGATGCTTTGTACCAAAGTGCCAAATTTCACAAAAACGAAATTGTAGATAAACACAGTTTTCTTGGTCAGCTCAGAATGAACATCACAACTCATTTTTGGTTGTTAATAATTTTAGCTTCATAAGAGGACAATGAGGTGATCGAATTCCATATTCTCGCTCGTGCCTGTTTCCTCCGTCAAATTAACATTTTTTCCCCTGAAATTTTCGCACATTAATTAAATTTTAATAAATCTATAAAAAATAAATCTATTAAAAATAAATTAATAAATGAACTGAAAGCTACGTCCTTACTTTTTTATTTATAATTTGTATCCATGTAATAAGCCTCAAAAGATTGGTATGAAAATGTTTAACGACGTATATCATAGATAATATGAGTTTAGTAATCATAAAAATCAAAACGTACAGACGTAACTATCAGTTGGTTTATTTAATGTGCAAAATATCAGAAAAATATTTCTTAATTTGACTGCGGAAACAAGCACGATCCATTGTATGGAACTCGATCACCTCATTATCCTCTTAAGAATGGCCCATAAGCTAGGTTTGCCATACAAACGTCGTTTGCTAACATTTGAAAACTACTCAGTAAATTCAATTGATTTTGGTATTAACTAGCAACAAATACCTTTTGATTGTCTGCGCATAATTTTTTTTAAGTCGAAACCTAGTCAATTACTTGCGTGAAAATTTTCATAAAAAAAACCTTTTCTCTGGATAAATGTTACCAAAAAAAAGTGCAGACACAGATATTTAGTTAGTTAGCAAAAATCTATTAAATTTATATGCAGTGGTATTCAAAGAGAAACTGTCAAGACTTATTACGAGATGTTTCTGTTACGACTATTTATCTCAGCCTTAGTGTTTTTCAAACGATTTCCAAACTACATTATAGGTTAGCGTCATTTTCGGATGCTTACTAACTCAAGCCATAGATTTCTGTAAATAGGGGACATTCAGTTTTACATGGCAGCAATCCGCACTCTCAACTAAAATTGACATTTTAATCACGAATTGAGCAATAGGTGCGTTTAAAATAAATCACAATGTATGTTATACTAATTTGCTTAGATTAACCTAAGGATTCTATGGTTCAAGACTTGACAGGTTGGTTTGTAATATTCCTTATGCGCGAGTAAACCAAAAAAAACATGTTTTTTTGTAGATATCACATAAAAAAATCCTCTGATTTTCTACAATTGTACTGAACTCTCGGTGTGCGAGTCATACTCCCAGTTGTCCGGTTTTTATATACGCGTCCTAGAATATAGTTTGTTGCTTTGTCCATATAAATAGTGAGCTACTTACTAACGAGAAACACGTTGGAATTGGATTCTATTTTATGCAATGTATATAAATTTATCAAAGGTCCTTAGCTTAGCCCAATATATCCGATAGAGACCAGTTGTTTTTTTAAATTTTGTACTTAAAGAAAATACCACTTCGTTCAGAGGTTACCTACAAAAAACTCCTGTAAAAAAGACTGGCAGAAGCGAAGCTTCTGCGTATTTTTTGGTGAAAGTATTTTTATTTTAAATTGAAAGTAAAATGAAGAATGTGTGTGTTGCAAAATACCTGCAGTAATCTGTGTCAAGGCATAGGCCAGGGGTTGATTCTCACATGTGTGTTACCGTGGACTCACAACACTTTCGTACTCATGAAATGACAGCCACCAGTCACTCTAGTATTGTCCCTTTCTAATCATTCTAATTAGAGTGCGACAACACTAACATAACATTTGATGTTTTATGACGTCAGGCGAGAGCGTCTTACTTTCATCTTTGACTAATTCGGCTAAAAAAGCTAAATTGTTGAGTAAATATACAGGTGTGCAGGCGGGTCCATTTTATCACCATGGTGAAATTTTTTTCAGTCTACTCCCAGCGGCTGCGCGTGTTCCGACACTGTAGAAGCTTTGAATAAATACTTTCATAAGTGAGCACGTACAGTGGGCATCAGAGTAAACGCCACACTCAGTTAGGCATTTAAACACTGCGAGAGACCATGCTTCGCCAACGCCGTCTGTCTTCATACTCGTGAATGCTATGAAAAATAGATTTCTCTTTACTGCATCTTCAAAGGGTCGCAGTCGAAATTGTGGCGTTTATAGTGCATTGTACAAATAAGTGGGTGATCTAGGAAGAGTGGGCAAGAATCTCTGCCACAGAATGTTCAATGTAATATCAGTTTTACAGCAGTGTTCAGAGTGTGCGGACTAACTTTATTACACGTATTAAGGTCAGACTAAACCGGTTTTTGTATGGTTAGTCCGGTGCTAATCCCGTACTAAGTTTTGACAGTTTCACTCTAAAAAAAATTATGTTTCTTAACTTGATCAGCGTAAAAGTACTACATGACGCTTTTCATTCAATGACAGTTGCAATATGTATAGATAAATAACAAATACGTGAATAAATATCGACCCGTGATCACGGAGGTGAAGAAATCACCTCCGTGCTCGTGATATGTATTGGGCTAAGCCAACTGCGAAAAATACATATACATTAATAGATTTTAAAGAATGATATGTTAAACATTGAGATAGGTTTACGAATTAAGATTAAACTTTCGACTCAATGGTTTGTTTTATTTTGTAATACCCTTATCTTTTGTGTTTTTAAAGGTAGTTTTGAATGTATACGGGAATTTAACTGGCTTATGGTCCAAACATCGTGACGTCACAGAAAATCTAAGATTTTGAAAATTTTTCTTTCCCCCATTCTTTGTCCATTGGCCAAGGCACAATTTTCCACAGAGACTGCCATTAAACTAGCGAAATCGTCTTGCAGACCCTAACGTTTCTCTACCCCTAAAAGTTGTCAGTGTCTTATTTTTTTTATCACTTGGAAACACTTCATTCTGTGTCTGTAGGTTTTTGTCTTCTTAATTTTATTATTTACTAGCAGCCCGTCCCGGCTTTGCACGGGCATAATGTCATTTAAAAAAATATTATTTTGACACAATGATACACAAATAAACCATTTTTACGTAGAGTTCCTACATTGAGATATTTGAAATAAAAAAACTTAGATATTATTATTACATGATTATTAGATATTAGAGAAATAATAAATTCAAAGTGCTATAGGGAGAACCGCGGCCTCCGAGGCACGCTCCCGCCGCCCCGGCCGGCCGGTACCGCCGCAAACATTACATCCCGCAATTTTTAAATCTATAATATCTTCGAAAATATTCATTTAAATCATATGCTGTAAAGGGCCGTATAGATCTATATTAAATCAACAATGTATTTAAGGTATTTAATTGAATAAGGATTAATGCTGTATTGGTTAAAATCGCTTCGAAAATTAGCCACTATTTGTCGTAAAAAGTAAATGAGAAAAAAATGTTATTGTGGGATATCATTATTTTGATAAATCTCGTAGGGTTCAGCCTGCGTTTGCAATGCAAGCGGAAAACAATAATTTTTTTACGACATCACTTGGAAACCTCAAAAATAACAGTATTTCTGCAATATTCAGCCCCGGTTGCACGAAGAGACGGCCGAGTTAATCAATGTTCAAACACGTCACTTTTAGTGAACCGCATATAATTCCTTCCATACTGTCCATACAAAGTGACGTGTTTAATCGTACGTTGACGTTGATTTTGATTTTTTGTCCTTTCGTGCACTCGGCCCTTAATGGATGTTATTATACATATAAACCTTCCTCTTGAATCACTCTATCTATTAAAAAAAGACCGCATCAAAATCCGTTGCGTAGTTTTAATGATTTAAGCGTACATAGGGATATAGTGATATAGGGACTGAGAAAGCGACTTTGTTTTATACTATGTAGTGATTAATTCCAAAATTACAGACACCCCCTAGTGTTTTATAATAAAATTAGTGGAGATGGAGATAGGCCATCAATCTTTTTCGATAATCGAAGTTCGTGGAGGTTATTTTTAAATATAATTAAATGTTGTTATACTTAGCCCTTATCAAACTGAAAGCAGTCTGTTAAATAGACAGTGTGTGGCTAACAGAATTTCAGTTTCTCTAAATAAAACAAGGCTGCTCGAGAAAACAAATATATTTTCTAAAAACAAATCGATCCGTAAAACATGTAAAAACAGTCGCATCGTGTCTTTTTCGACTTTACGCTAGTTGAGGGACACTTCCGGATTGAGTGTGCCCTCAAACATTCAATCATTAACTATACATTCACCTGACTCCTTTTGTTTCAATAGAAATAATGTTAAAAATGTCCATACTTCTTGTAACATTAATCAGAAACGCTATACATTCAGATGGTTATTTTTGTTTCAATAGAAATAATGTTAAAAAAATACATGCTGTGCAACATTAATCAGAAACGCTATACATTCAGATGGCTCTTATTGATTCAATAGCAAGAATGTTACAAAAGTTTTATGTTTCTTGTATAACATTAATGAGAAACCCTATGTATTTAGATGGCTCAATTTGTTTCAGTAGCCACAATGTTCTAAACTTCCATGCTTCTTTCGTAACAATAATCAGAAATGCTATAAATTTAGTTGGATACTTTTTTACTTTCAATAGCAAGAATGTAAAAAAAATCATGCTTGTGTAACATTAATCAGAAACACTGTACATTTGAATACCGCCTTTTGTTTTAATAGCAAGAATGTTAAAACCTTTTAATGTTTCTAACATTATTCAGAAACACCATACATTTAGATGGATATTTTTGTTTCAATAGCAAGATTTATAATCCATGCTTCTTGTGTAACATTAGTCGGAAGCGCTATTGATTCAAAAGGCTAATTTTGTTTCATTAGCAAGAATGTTAAAAATGTCCATGCTTCTTTTGTAACATTAATAAGAAACATTACACTTTCAGATGGATATTTTTGTTTCAACAACAAGAATGTTAAAAACTTCCATGCTTCTTGTGTGACATTAATCAGAAACGCAATACATTCTAATTAACTACTCCTTTTGTTTCAATAGCAAGAAAATAAAAAAAACCTTAGTTCTTTTGTAACATTAATCCTGGCTTCACCACTGCGATGAATCATTACTTAGATATTAAATAAATCATTGATTACCTATCACACTGATGCACTAAACATCACCTCACAAATCGCTCAGGTGTTCAAAATATAATAATTTTACGCACCATTCTTCCAAACAAAGTCACTTAGGCACTAGTCCGTACTTCGTTAAACTATTGAATCTATGTATTAAAAATATCCATGCAGATAAACACCAAAATATGTTTCTATTAATGTAACTATACATCGTAGCGTGGTAGGGTAATTGGTTGAACACATTTAGGGAAACAATATAGGAAAAAAATCCCAACTTTAAGCATATTAATGTTGCATGTAGTATACTAGATACTAGTTGTCTAGTATGTGTAAGTTTATTTACGTATGGAAATTATGGTAAAATACAAAAACAGAAAGATTAAACCGAATTTGTAAAAAATAAAACGATACAAATAAAAAAAACTAATTTCAAAGTTTTAAATTATATACGATCGAACACATTTTACTTTATTTTTATTATTTTGCTTATTTTATACATAAATACACCTATGTACCTATTACAATTCTGATAAATGTACTTCACAGTTTTATTTAAATGTCTTTGGGATCATCATTTGGGGTCCACATTTTCTTCGCATCCAGAAATCTTGACTAAATCTCTCTTTCGCAGCAATAAACAATATAATTTTTTCGTACATTTTAATATCAAGGCCAAGTATCAGATTTGTTCAATCAATCAATGTGTTTGGTTAAGTAAGAATGTTCTGCCACTTTTACATTAAGTACATATACGTTTTCATAGTTCGCACAAATCCAGTTTGTCTAATTAAAACTTTGTAACAGCTTTATATATTCTTTAACCACATTTACGTCAACGCACTCTTCTTTCATACCGTAATGGCCCCCTGTACTTTACAATCATTTCACACATTATATTGGCCTACAGTTACAGTAGGAGAGAGTCCGAAGTATACACTTCCGTTTGTAAGAAAAGACGAAGAATTTGACTAATATTCATTAACATTTTTTTTGTTAATAGGATACAATAATTTAAAAGGTATAATTTATGTAACCATACAAATTAACGCTGTCAAAAATACAGGACACTTCTCTTTTAAAACATTACATTTTATGAATGAAAAACTGGTATGGCGCATCAAAATCGATTTCTTTGTTATACACATCGTTTCAAACCCCACATCATTTCAACAATAAATCAATCAGCCACCGATTAACGTGGACGCAACAAAGCAACTCTTGGCCATAGGTGTCCTCCATTTTGTAAAGAACTTCCAACATGGTGCCATCGCACGTAAAAACAGTGACGAAAAATATGAACGTCCGGTTTTTTCTGGCCGCATACCTTTTCACCGTCCAATAAGTGATTTATTTTGGCCGAATCTTAAATATATATATATTTTTTTATAACATACGAAAGAAGACAAGACCGTAAAAAACTCTTTACTTGCGTAGACGCAAGATGTTCATAGTTCGTTATCAGTACCAGCGTAGCCATAATCATTTTTACAGAACGGAGAAATACCGAAACTAGGCGTGATGAAAACGTTGCATTTAACTATAAATTAAGTAATGTAATTCATTTTAAATAAAAAATATCATTGATATTCATTTATTGTGGATCAGAACAGATCCGGCTTACTCTCTGAAGCCGAAAAATCCTCCGCCATTGGTGACTTCCCAGTCACTGAGGTCAACAGGGCCGAAGCAATCATCAAAGAACTCCTCCATTTGGCGGAACAAGTGCATCTTGGAGTTTTCGAACTCGTGGTTTTCGTCCGGATACACCTGCGGAAGAAGTAATGGGACTACGTTGAATTTCGTATATTTCAGGATTATGTGTTATTGTAAGTAATATATAAGTCAATGGTTGTTGTCAATGATTTCAAAGGTAGTTGTTGTTCTATTCGTTGACGTTGTAAGTGGACTTATACTTAATAAGTCAGTCGGGGAAATCATCGATCAAACTCATCCTTATCCACATAATTCTTCGCTTACGTGTGTATGTCTCTGACTCCTAAACGGCTGGTAAATGTCATCATTATCGGATGACATTTTTCTGTCTGTTTTGGTAGGTCCCTGGATGGTTCAGAGTTTCAATTGGACCAGATAGATGGCGCTACGATCAAGTTCTAGGTATTTTTTTTGCATCAGAACATGCAACCCAAAATTTAATCGCTTTACTATTTATTTATTTATTTATTTTTTATTAAAAGGAAAACTTACAGCTAACAAACAAGTTACACAGAATACACTAGAAATAAAAAAATAAGCCTAAAAAGTTTCACAAATATAAATGAAACTATTAATCGCTCTTAACTATAGTACATGGGAAAGATATGGAGAGAAAGAGGGTGTATTAGGGCGTGTGTGTTAGGGTGTGTGTGTTTGTGTGAAAGGGTGTAAGGGTGTAAGGGGTAAATATTTTTTTATTAAAACAATATTTGAATGCCTTCTTTGTTTGCTATTTTTTTATCTATACAGGTTTGCCAACAGGGTAATACACATATAATGAACACAAGCAAACATTTCACAATGAGGTTGCGTTTGTGTACAGCCCACAAACGGCAAACACAACATACTTAAATATTACAGAACAATAACTCACATGTCATAATTATTCTACTATTATTTTCTACATTATTTAATTGCTACATTATTTTTGTATGTCATTTAAGTAGCTTTTAAGTAATTTTGCAATTTATGGGCAGGACAACGTCTGTCGGGTCCGCTAGTAAGATTACAGGGTGTTTCGGGATAGGTAGGAGAAACTACGGGAATATAAAGTACTCAATTTTAGAGAAAATAAATCCTTATCATTAAAACTTGCCACAAAATCGCCTACGCGCGAACCAGCGCGTGCGCGAACGCGTGAGCGTGCGTCGCGTGCACGCGCGCGTCCGCCGCCCGGGCAAGCAGCAGCCGCCGACCGGGCAGATAGTCTGCGCGCCGCATCACGCCGCCCGCCTCGTACACGCTGAGTCACGGCGGGCCCCACCCCAGGTATCGCTCAGTCTAGTACGAGACTTGCCTGGTGCGTGTAGAGCGCCTGCGCGTGGACGAGCGCGTGCGCGAGCGCGTGCGCGTGCGTCGCGTGCACGCGCGCGTCCGCCGCCGCGTGCGCGAGCAGCAGCCGCCGCCCGGGCAGGTTGCCCGCGCGCCGCGTCACGCCGCCCGCCTCGTACGCGCTGAGCCACGGCGGGCCCCACCCCAGGTATCGCTCAGTCTAGTACGAGACTTGCCTGGTGCGTGTAGAGAGCCTGCGCGCGGACGAGCGCGTGCGCGAGCGCGTGCGCGTGCGTCGCGTGCACGCGCGCGTCCGCCGCCGCGTGCGCGAGCAGCAGCCGCCGCCCGGGCAGGTTGCCCGCGCGCCGCGTCACGCCGCCCGCCTCGTACGCGCCGCGCCACCGCGGGCCCCACCCCAGGTACCGCTCCGTCCAGTACGAGTCTGCGGAGAAACGGCTCACTCAATCAATATCACTGAACACAAAAGTTACCGGTACATGGGTAACTAAAGTTGCTCAACTTGCAGCAATCTCTGTCGATTTTGTCGTCACGACAACATCCAGCAGCCTCCAGCAACATGGTTTATGGACCATTCATGGAGAAATTAATTGTCCGCATGTAGCGAGCAAGTGCATGGATACGTGGCAATTCGATTTATAAACAACTCACCGGTGACACGAAAAGTATGGAGAGATGTGGAGCCTAACGCGTGATGAAAACGTTACATTTTAACCATAAATTAAGTAATGTCATTGTAAAATGATGATATTCATTGGTTTTTATGTAATGTTTTCTGAAATGTGAATTGCAACACCACCTGTGGACTTTTACTATCCCCATTCAACACTGATATGAAGTTAGCATTATCTATCCCTTCCTCTTTAATCTACGGCGAAGCGAAGTGATGAGCATACTATGCTGCGTGAAGTCGGCGATGGGCGCAATGGCGGCGACGCATCGCGTGACGTTGTGGGCGTCCTCCGCCGCCAACATGGCCGCGCTGGCGCCGCCGTAGCCGTGGCCCCACACGCCGACGCGGTCGCCGTCCACCATCTTGAGATTGTCGCGAAGATATCTGCACAACCCACATCTATTCAACAGAGATTCGGCCGTCTTGTGATGGATACGAGGAATGGATTGTTGATCGTTGCGGAATTTGCAAAAAGGCGTCTGTTCTATATAGTTTTTTCGGTTCCTTTTCACATACAAGGCTATGTTTAGTGTCATGCCTGGGTAAACCTTGTAATTTTCGGGGTTTTTTCTTGATCAGAAATTATCCACGGGCGAATAGTCTAGCTGGTCTAACGGATCAAAGCTAAAGACCAGGAACACGTTCCCTTAGGAAATGTATATAGGACAACAATGATAACAGAAGTTTCAGTAAACACGTCCTAATCACAGCATGGTTAAGACTTGTGACGGATCGGTCTGCGAGCATATTGCTGTAACCAGTCTAAAAAGCACAAGTAAATTACGACAGCATCGTAATTCGGTGTCCGCTATCATGATAGCTTGCAGTGTTTTTAGCAAGCAGCTTCTCCCAAGCGAGGAGTAATTAATCTCTTTCACTCACACACTCGAGGTCAGGAACTAGGTATAGGGCTAAAAGTTCTCATCAGGTACCAGCCTCAGGCACCAGGAAGACATAAGTAACGAATGTACGCACGACAGCACTGCGATCTGGTCCTCCACATCGATGGAGAGAAGTGTAGTCCTCGCCCTGGTAGCCAGAGCCGCGAGCGTCTACCTGGGCCAGGATTAAATTGCGCGGGCTAGCAAGGTACCAGGCCGTTCCGTCGCCAGCCGCAAGCCTGGTGCATAGTAAGATCTGTGGGACAAAGAGCTAATGGACTCACGACAGCACCGCAATCTGGTCCTCCACGTCGACGGATAGCAGCTTGTGGTAGATCTCAGTGCGGAGTTCCTCGCCCTGGTAGCCCGAGCCGCGAGCGTCTATCTGAGCGACGATGAAGTTCCGCGTGCTGGCCAGGTACCAGCCCCAGTCCACCCGGAACCGCTCCGACACCAGCTGCGAGCCTGGTGCACCGTCCCTGTTGCGACACAAACATTTTCAAAGAGATGTTCACGAAAGTCACAAAACGATACAAATATATAAAATTTCACCATTGACAATGTCGATTCTAATAGAATAGTATTGAATTAGGTCATTAGTACAGTAGATTCTGTGAAGCTCTCTTTTTTATGAAAAACCGGTATGGATAGCTGTATTTAGTTACCTACAAAATGTACTCAGAAAAGTCAAATCCACCTCACTCCGTGGAATCATACCAGCGAATTTACGAACTATCACTGAGATATCAAGATCGATTAAATTATGTTCGAAGACTCCCAGGTTATATGCAGGCTTTTAGAAATACACCAGCTGTCAGACAGTTCTATATCCTGGCAGAGCATCTCTAACTGTTTTTCCTACACATCATTTTCTTGTAATGCTTTTGGTTTTTCTCATGTGAATTTGTTTGTGTATCCGCTGTAAAAATTATATCGAAAAGTTGGTCATGACAGGTTCAAATGTTGTTGGTTTCTTACTTAAATCTTAAAGATTTTGGAACAGCGAATGGGCACTTACACGTGTAGAACGAGCGGCAGAGGCAGGTCATCTGTATCCCGGAGTCCAGGGGGCAGCAACAGTCTCACCCGCGCCGCGCGCCCAGCCCGTACCTTCGCACCGGGAAACAGTTTGACGATGTAGTTTGGAAGCCTTTTGGCGGTTAGGTTAGGTTAGGATCCAATCAGGATCAAAGTCAAATGTAGAATACTGGTTTATTATTTATTACGAGGTAACATTGTCAGAAACGTTGGTGTTCAAAACGTATATATGCGCAAATTGCCTAGGGTAACCGTGTGACGGTGGTTTGGAAGCATTTTGGTGGTTAGGTGATTGGGATCAAAGTCAAATGTAGGTAGAATACTGGTTAATTAATTATTACAGGGTAACATTGTCAGAAACGTTGCGTGTTCAAAACGTATATATGCGAAATTGCCTAGGGAAACCGTTTGACGGTAGTTTGGAAGCATTTTGGCGGTTAGGTGATTGGGATCCAAGTCAAATGTAGAATACTGGTTGATTATTTATTACAAGATAACATTGTCAGAAACGTTGCGTGTTCAAAACGTATATATGGGCAAATTGCCTAGGGAAACCGTTTGACGGTGGTTTGGAAGCATTTTGGCGGTTAGGTGATTGGGATCCAAGTCAAATGTAGAATACTGGTTGATTATTTATTACAGGGTAACATTGTCAGAAACGTTGCGTGTTCAAAACGTATATATGCGCAAATTGCCTAGGGAAACCGTTTGACGGTGGTTTGGAAGCATTTTGGTGGTTAGGTGATTGGGATCAAAGTCAAATGTAGGTAGAATACTGGTTAATTAATTATTACAGGGTAACATTGTCAGAAACGTTGCGTGTTCAAAACGTATATATGGGCAAATTGCCTAGGGAAACCGTTTGACGGTGGTTTGGAAGCATTTTGGCGGTTAGGTGATTGGGATCCAAGTCAAATGTAGAATACTGGTTGATTATTTATTACAGGGTAACATTGTCAGAAACGTTGCGTGTTCAAAACGTATATATGCGCAAATTGCCTAGGAAAACCGTTTGACGGTGGTTTGGAAGCATTTTGGTGGTTAGGTGATTGGGATCAAAGTCAAATGTAGGTAGAATACTGGTTAATTAATTATTACAGGGTAACATTGTCAGAAACGT
Organism: Incurvaria masculella; assembly: GCA_946894095.1. Classification (NCBI taxonomy): domain Eukaryota; kingdom Metazoa; phylum Arthropoda; class Insecta; order Lepidoptera; family Incurvariidae; genus Incurvaria; species Incurvaria masculella. The sequence continues at coordinate 6,527,553 of OX335663.1, read as the reverse complement.
TGCGTGTTCAAAACGTATATATGCGCAAATTGCCTAGGGAAACCGTTTGACGGTGGTTTGGAAGCATTTTGGTGGTTAGGTAATTGGGATCAAAGTCTAATGTAGAATACTGGTTGATTATTTATTACAGGGTAACATTGTCAGAAACGTTGCGTGTTCAAAACGTATATAGGCGCAAATTTCCTAGGGATACCGTTTCACGTTGGTTTGGAAGCATTTTGGTGGTTAGGTAATTGGGATCAAAGTCAAATGTTGATTATTTTTTACAGGGTAACATTGTCAGAAACGTTGCGTGTTCAAAACGTATATATGCGCAAGTGGCCTCTTCGTTTTAATTCGCCTGCCCCCCCTCTCCCCGCGCGTACCTCGACGCGGAAGTCGCGCGGCTGCGGCAGCGCGAGCGCGTCGACGCGCGCGCGCACCGCCGCGCCGTCGTGCAGCACGCGCACGCGCGCGCCGCTCGCCGCGCACAGGTACGTCGACGGCGCCTCCGGGCCCAGACACTCCTGCGGCATGCAATCGTGTTGTTAATTTTCCGAATTCATGTTAATTTCGTGTTTTTGTTAAAAAAAATAAAAAACACTTTTGTAAATTCAATGTAAGTGGACGTTGAAAAAAAAAAGACAGCGAAGTAATATATAAGTCAATGAAGACAGCGGAGTTTCTTTCCAGTTCTTCTTCACTGTGTTTTGTTTTGCTGACTTGGCTAATGTTAAAATATGGCAAATCCGAGTGCAGTGGTGCGAGTGCGAGTGCGAGTCTATGGATGATGAATGAACAATACAACAATACATTACAATTGATATGGTTGTAACAAGCGACGCCACGCTTGTCCTTGAAAATGCGTCGACCCTCCCTTCACTTGTCGCTCGCAAAGTGTGACTGTGTTTGGACCTAACAGTGCCGAGCAGGGAGGTTACCATGGTATGTTAATTCTCCGTTTGAATGGCAGGTGAACAGGCAAGAGAGTGATTACTTGATTTGATGATGATTTGACATTTAGTTGCATTTCTTACCCTGGTAACTATCAAATGACGTGATATTCGGCCAAGCGAATTGAAATTGACCAGCAGGCATGTTACGAAATGCACCTAAACGTCAGATATAATCACTAATGTGGATGTTCACCTGTTATTCACCTTGCGCGTTGTTCACCAAGGTAACCTCCTTGTTAACAAAATTATTCGATTTAACAGAATATTAGGTACAGCCCTTGCATTAAATGATTATTCTCATTTTCGTACACCTGAACCACAGAAATATTTATCTTTGAAATATGTGATTACCTGTACATAGTAGGAGTAGTTCTTGCTGAAGGTGATCCGATTGTAGAGGCAGTTGTTGGGCAGCGTGAAGTTCTCCGGCGGCGGCGGCGAGACGCCCCACTCGGGCGGCACGGACGACGCGTTCTCGTACTCCTGTGCAGACGCCTCGGCGATCGATCATCATTTCATTTCATTTATTTATTCAACTTCTGGTAGTCAAACTACTGTCATGTCATGTCATGTCACAATTTGATTGATCCGCGGATTCGATCAACCAGTGAAGAAGAACCCGCAAAGACACTTCACTGGTGGTCATGAGGCAGTGCGCTGCTTCCTGCTCCCCCGCGCCGGCCGACGCGTCCGCCGCCACCCGAACCCTGTACAGGTGCCGCTCGCCAGCCTGCCCGACTGGTGTTGCCACTACGCACCTGCAACAGCTCGTCGGTCTCCGTGGTGGGCGCGTCGTGTGGAGGCGGGGCGGGCGGCGGCGGCGGCGTGTCCGGGCACGTGAGGCAGTGCGCTGCTTCCTGCTCCCCCGCGCCGGCCGACGCGTCCGCCGCCACCCGTACCCTGTACAGGTGCCGCTCGCCTGCCTGCCCGACTGGTGTTGCCATTACGTACCTGTAACACATTAACATAAACGTTTAAACGAGATGTAACACTCCTATTATACTTCTCTGTGGCCCACGGCTGAAAGACCCGATTATTTATGGAGTCGGAGCTAGAATGACGGGTGCTACGGCACCACGGAACCTTCACAGTCAGCTTGCCTTCGATTCTCTAGCATTGAGCTCGAATTCTCAGTGGCAATAGCTGTAGTAGTGTATTTTTTTTTTTATGTCAAGACGGTGCGTCTGAACATTCTCCTCGCGAGCAGCCAGCGTCGGATAAAAGCTGCCTTAGACTGATAGCAAAAAGTGGCAGAGCGCACAAGAGTTTTTCTAAGTCAAGCTGACCGGCTCAGTTGGTTTGTCAGACTAGAAGGCATCAGCAAGACAGTGCTTGTCCGTGTGTCCTTGTGCGAAAACACGCGTAGTTATTTACGCGCTTCCCTGCACCAGCCGCAGCAGTTGCTGGAGGTCCCCGCCGAGGCACTCGACACGTCCTGTACTCACGCGAGCTGTCTCCGGTCGTCCCACGCGAGCAGCTGCGTCACCTCGAACGCGCCCTGCGTGAGGAACACGCGCGACGCCTGCGAGACGAGCGACAGGTGGCGCCACGAGCCCGCGTCGCCCTCCGTCACCGGCGCCGTGGTGAGCAGGCCGCCGGCGCGCGCCGCGCCCAGCAGCGGCGCGCCGCCGCACCAGCCGCAGCCGTCGCCGGGCGGGTCCCCGCCGGGGCACTCGACACGTCCTGTACTCACGCGAGCTGTCTCCGGTCGTCCCACGCGAGCAGCTGCGTCACCTCGAACGCGCCCTGCGTGAGGAACACGCGCGACGCCTGCGAGACGAGCGACAGGTGGCGCCACGAGCCCGCGTCGCCCTCCGTCACCGGCGCCGTGGTGAGCAGGCCGCCGGCGCGCGCCGCGCCCAGCAGCGGCGCGCCGCCGCACCAGCCGCAGCCGTCTCCGGGCGGGTCGCCGCCGAGGCCGGACCAGCGGGCGCTGCCCGATTCGTCTCTCACCACCTGCAATTAGCGTTACGCCTGGCTTAAAAACGCATCTCGATCTCAAAGTTATTCTGCCTTTGTAAGGAGCCGCCTTGAATTTGCGTCTATCGTTTGGAACCCGCAATATAAAGTTTACATTGAGCTTATAGAGAAAATTCAGTTTCAAAAACACTTAACATATCATTTTGGTCCTCATTATGAATTCAATAATAAGAAATGCTCTCGTAGGGTGGCTGCCGATAGTACTGTTGATAGCCCCTATTCTTTGAGCTAGATAGATACGCTAGGC